>CM028135.1:333650000-334250000 GCA_016271365.2 Neoceratodus forsteri | reverse complement strand
AGTGATGTTTCGAAATGAATGAGTTCATGTGGCTGGTATTTCTTATTGGTTGTCACAAAGATGTGAACTGTTGGAAGACCCAGAGGCAACATTAGATACCGAGTTATTTTGGACTGGGGGGTGGAGATATAAGGTGAAATTACAAAGTACAGAATTTGGCATTACACATATCCCTAACTCTTTTATGTTGGGTAGGGACAGGGGTGTGTGCTTTTATGCTGGGCAGCCCCAAGCTTGTTACAAGTGTGGTTCACGTATCCATATCTCTAGTACTTGTGACAAGCCAAGATGTGGAAATTGTGGGGAGGTAGGACACATTTCTTTTCAATGTGCATCTCACACAAAATGTGATCTTTGTGACGATGTGGGGCATGCCTTTAAGGACTGCCCATGGGCTGTGAAAAATGCTGCTTGTGATGTTAGCCCTGATCTACTCATTCAGCAGGCACAAGACATAGCAGATGTACCAGAAAAGCCTCATCAAGTTAAAACTGATATCGAATCCTACCCCTCTATTGAAGTTATCAATTTATGTGACCATCAGGAAGTTAAGGATAGCAAAGGTATACAAGCTAACGTTAAGGACCCCCCCTCAAGTGTTGGATCATTTGGAGGTCTTACAACAGGAGATCCTAACTCCAGTATGTTACAGTGACCCTGCACAGGAAAGTGTACCCTTAGCAGCATCTCCACTTCAGGTGTACCCTTAGCAGCATCTCCACTTCAGAGATGTAGGTCTTCTAGAAATTTAAAGTCGGTCAGTATTCCCCCTCCCTCTACCTCCCCTTCCAAAAATGTCAACTCGATTAACCCTTTTGCAGTTTTGGCACCAGAATGGGGGGATTCAGACATGGATCAGGAGGAAGGAGATAGTAATTCTAGAGATCAAGATATGGAAACACAAAAATTGGGATTTGCAGGGTATAAAGGAAAAAAGAAAAAAGAAGGAAAAAAAGTTGATTATAGTAATCAGGCTTATAATTACTATTACTGGCTAACTTAAAAATTGGATCACTAAATGTGCACAGTCTATTGAATATGGGGAAACTATGGATTGTGTTTGATTGTGTCCATAGGCTACAAGTAGAAATCTGTTTTTTTGCAGGAAACGTGGGCTTTTTCCAATAATAATATCAGAAGCTTCCAGGAAGAATGGATGTGGGGACCTTATTATTGGTCCTTTGGACAAGATGTTGCGGCTGGGGTGGGTGTATTATTTAACTCATTTTCATTTCATTTAATAAAATTGGTAGGTATTTTACCCAGAAGAGCTTTGTTAATAGATGGTATTTGGAAAAGTAAGACATATAGGTTAATTAATATATATGGCTCACAGCTGAAAGCAGAGAGAGTGGCATTGTTTAATGCTTTAAAACCATATCTTATGACCACTTATAATGTAATTCTCTGTGGTGATTTTAATTGTGAGATACTCTCCTATACTTAAAACAAGCAACCAAATGTTAAAATCTACTGTGACACCAATGTACTATTAAATTAATATCAGCAGCCGATCTGATTGATTGTAGCCAATTTAAGAAAAAAGGACATTGTAGTTCTACCATTGATTTTGTTTTTGTTTCCAAGAATTTGCCTACAGCTGAAATGGAAACATGTCCAGTTGAATTCACAGATCACGTATTAATAATAGTAAATCTCTTCAATGTTCCTGTTAATAAATCCTTTTCTATCACTTGGAAATTGAATGTAAAAGCTTTGGATGAACCTTGGATCTAACAAGGACTACGAGTCATTATTAGTGCTAGATGTTCTGTGTGGCTTTTTATATTCAGATATCGGACAGTGGTGGTTGGATATAAAACAAGATTTTCAAAATTGGTTAAAAAAGTATGGGCAATACAAAGAGAATAGTAAATTTTTAAAATATCTCTCTTTGTGCCAACAGTTAAATAAGTTACTTACTTGGTCAAATACTTCCAGATTCAACTACTCAGGTCAAATAAAATAGATAAAATTAAAAATGTTATCCTAACAATATGATCGGGCAAACACTTTGAAAGTGCTGTTTCAAAATGGGATTAAAAAATCCCCAGCTGGGGATCCTTATCAAGTGTGTAGAGCCATTAGGGATAATACAGAAATGGATTCACTATATGACCCTCAGGGGGGCGTTGCGGAGTTCAGAAGAGGATTTATTTCTAATTATTAAAAACCATTGGGCAACACTTTCACCTGATGGAAGTCCTACAGTTCAGGACATCGAGACTTATTTAAGTCAAATTCAAGTTCCTCCTATTCCTTCTGAATTATTAAAAAATTAATCTAGCATTACTTCTCAAGAAATTAAATTGGCCATTCAAAAAATTATACCAGGAAAATCTCCAGGGTTGGATGGGTTGCCCATTGGATTCTATAAAGTTTTTATAGATAAACTATCTGAATGTTTAGAGGTTGTATTTGGTTATTTTTTTTTTAAAATAAATACAATCCCCTCTCCTTTTTTAGACGGGCTACTAATGTATCTTTATAAACCAGGAGACAGACAGAGACTTACTAACTGGAGACCCATAACTATACTTAATTCAGACTACAAAATGTTAACACATATTTTAAATAATAGGTAAAACAATTTGCTGAACATGTTATTTCCCCTGTTCAATATTGCAGTTTACCTTCCCGGAAAATACAATCAGCACTAATGGTAGTAAAGATGTAATTGAACATCTATCACTCTCAGGTCAATATGGCATAATTATAACGATAGATCAAAAGCATTTGACTGGGTATTTCATGCATATTTATTTTCTGTTTTACAGTATTATGGGATTCCAGATTATTTAATTAAGTTTATCAAATTAATTTATACTTCGACAAATGTATATCCAATTATATGAAGATCAGTGAATTTAGGATTCAAGACCCAGCTAGGGGTATGACAGGGTTCTCCCCTGAGTCCTCTGCTTTATGTGTTTTCTTTAGACCCTTTTTTGAGATTATTAACTGATAACCCAAAATGGAGAAGCATTCAAGGCACTGGCATACAGTCAGCTATTAATGCTCAAGCCTTTGCTGATGATTTATGCCTGTTTTTTTTCAGATGTCTCTCAATTCTCAAATTTTTAAAAAATCATGTCTGATTTTACTATAGTGTCCAATTCAAAAATGAACATAAGAAAATGTCATGGTCTATATATAGGAGTGGTATACCCAGATGCTCAGAATTTAGAGGGTCTTCATATATCCTCAGAACCGCTTAAAATTCTGGGTATTACTTTTGGACCCCAAAAAATGGCTTTGTTTAATTGGGATCATTCCTTGAAAAAGGTAGAACTTAAAGTACAAAAATGGAAATCATGGAGTAGGTCTAAACTAAAACGCATTCAAATGATAAAAAATTGCTAGTCCCAGTTTTGCTTTATGTGGCAATGTTGTATCCACCACCAAAGTCGATAGAGACTACACTGAATAGAGTTTTCTTTCAAATGTTATGGGGAAACCATTTAAACCCAATTCGTAGATGTTTTACATGTCTCCCAGTTAATAAAGGTGGGTTGGGTATGATAGAACCTATTGTTTTTTTTCACACCTTGTTTATTTCACAGACAGTTAAATGTGGGCTAGGTCCCATGACCACGACACATAGTGTATGGTGTAGGTTAATTTTGGATAGGTATTTTAGGGCATAGGGGATTGTGCCCCCACATTTAGGGATCTTTTTGCATGTACCAGATTTTTTTAAATCAGCTGCTACTAAATTATATAAATGGAATCTCACAAAATTGCATATTTTGTCTCAGTCTGGTCGAAAGCTTTATCAGTTAGTACTTGATAAAATATACCCTAATGAATCTAGCTTCAAACTTTGCACTCCAGAAAACAATAAATATGTTTTAGCTCAATTAGTTAACCCCAGAATCCCCCCCCCCAGATGTGGGAACATCTCTGGCTTTCCGTTTACGGTAGAACACAGGTGAGAGGAAATGCTAAGCATAAGGCCATGGAAGAAAGGAACTGTCCCTACCCGGATTGTATTAATTTAGAAGAAACCATGGAGCATTATTTATTTTCCTGTTCTTATTCAAAAGCTCTATGGGGTTATTTAGCTACTTTATGGGATATGTCCTGGCTCAAAACAATGTCCTATGAAATCTGTGTATTAGGCCAATATGCCTTTTTGGGCTCTAGGTTTCATCACGATACTCTTGCTATATTTTTGTGTTGTTTAAAATTTTATTTATGGCAGGCAAGATGCAGTTGGGTATCACGCCAAAAAGAAAATGTCCAATGAGACCGTTAAGACTGTAATACGTGAAGCTACGTGGCATGTTTATGAGAAGGATGTAACATATTCAACACCTCAGCAAGTTCAAAGATAGTGGAATGGTTTTTCATTTTCCATCAAATTTAAGTATTGAGTTTATTTATTTTATTTATTTATCTATTTGTTTATATGTGGAAATGGGGTAAGGGGGAAAAGAGAGGTGGAAGGGAGAGGGGCAAAGGGATTTTGTTATAATTTCATTAGAAATGTTTAAATAGTTATGTTTCTTTTTTCTCTGTTTGGAGTGTTTTGTGTTTGTATTTTCTTATGTATTTTTTTTTATTGTTTAAGTTCTTTTCATAGATGGTGTTTTCACAATATTCTTTTTCAATGTTCTTTTCAATAAACCTACCCCTACTCTTTTCGAGAAGTGCCATGGGATCTTTAACATCCACCTGAACTAGCACCAGAACAGGCAGATGGGATCTTGGTTTAACATCTCATCTGAAAGACGAACACCTCATGAGTGCAGCACCCCCCTCATGCTGCACTGCAGCGTCAGTACTGGGATATTAACCCATGTGCCTGATGTGGGGATAGGACCCACAACCTTCTGATCTCCCGGCCTCAGAGACAAGTGTGCTACCTGCTGAGCCACTGCAGCCTGAAGACCCCAGCCATGGAGTCCAGCTCGATGTCCAAGAACACAATCTCTTTTCCATGGTGGGTAGGACTCTGCATTCCTGGGTGGTATCCAGGAATGCATCTACTGCAATAGCACATTTGTCCTCATGACCTTGATAAATGAAAAGGACATCATCCAAGTTGTAAATGATCAACTCCAACCCCACTTTAGAGCATACCACCCAGGTCAGGACTGTGCTGGACTTTTCAAAAATGGTGCATGATGTTGAACCGCCCATTGGTGAACCTGTCTACAAAGTATTCATTCCAAACAGTCATGCTCAGCAAGCAGAAGTCATCTAGGTGCACTGGAATAAGGTGGAGGACTGACTCTATATCGGCCTTCACCATCAGTGCTCCGTGCCTACATTCCTGAACCCACTGAACCACCACATCAAATGAGTTGTATGACAGAGCAGCGAGATTGGGATCTGTCTAGTCACAGAAACATAAAAACATAGAATTTGTCATTGACCTACTCCCCCCCCCCATAGGAAGGAAAGGTGATGAATCAGGCAAAATTCACCTAGGTCCTGGACCCTTTATAGGCACCCATCCCAGTGGGGAGACCCTCAGATTGGCAACAGCAGGTAGTGAATGGCCCACTACTATCCCCAAGCATATTTCTTTCTGGACCTTCTTTGCCAATATTGAAGGCCTTTACAAAGCAGACTTCAAGTTGCCCACATTTGGGCTACCGGAGGGCCAGCATGGGGGATCCTGACACCATACGTAAAGCCTACAAGTAATTCAACTGTTTCAGATCTGTCACCATATTTATCTAATCAAGAGATGTGAGTTAAAACCTTAATTAAGGTTGGGGACTTTTCCAGAACTGTTAGAGGTGGAATTCCCTCTAGCACTGCCACCATCTTGTCTTTTTTTGAACCTGGTTCCAGGGAGAGAGCCCCCAGATTCAAAACACCTGTGTTTGTATTTGTACTGGTTTTGAAAGGATCATGACCTCTTATTAAATCTCCAGCAACTGGCCCTCCTTTTACTGACCCCCCCCCCTTGGTCTTCCCCCAAAGTTGGACCCTACAACCAGCAACTCGCTGTTGGTTCACAGCACATGAAACAGCTGCATAAGGTGAATCTGCTCTAAATACAAGAAGGTTTGCATCCTGTCCTAGTTTAATATAGGACCTGCTGCCACCTTCTTCCTAAACTTCACATCATAAATGTGCCAGGCACCCCCCCCCCCCCATGAAGTAATACACCTTTAATATATGATCCTGGTACTTTATATGGCCTCTCGCTTCCTCAGATTCCTTATCCAGTACAACAGATGATAGAATGTTAAATCGTGCACATGACACAATTGCAATCAGCATGTCCCACTTTATCTTGACTGTCTTTTTGTCCTTCTTGTCCTTCTTCCCTTCTTTCTCCTTATCTGCCTCCTTGAGCTTCTCCTCCCCATACAGTACAGAAAAAAATATCAATATATTATTTTTTACAAATATTTTCCTTCAGGAACTGTTGTAAGTGGGACTCCAGAGACCTAGGGTCACATAATGGGATGCTCCTACCTTCAGGTCCTGAACCTTATCTATGAGCAGCTTCCCTGTTGCCACCAAATCCTCCCCCAGTGCACTGGCCTCAGGGGATAGGTTAACCAGTACAGTGGAAAGGGGCATGCTGGTGAAGCCTGGCGCTGCCAGGGCCTGGACAATTGGGGCAATGTTGCATTAAGCCAACAACCATGCTCCCTGACTACCCACCTCAACTGCTGCCCCTGGAGTGACCCATGAGGTTCATCCATGGGGATGGGGGTTCTCAACAAGTCCTACACCAGCCACTGGGGTTCTCCTTTTTCCCCTGACCCAGACCTCTGTACCTGGAACTGGCCCACTGGGCAGCTTGCTGCAGAACCTGGACACTGCCCTGAGCATGTCCATGAACATGTTCTGGAGTAGGGTCATGTTCCGTGTCACCTAATCCACATGTTCTGCAAGTTCTTTACCCCATTGTGGAATTCTATCAGCCAACCCATTCTCACCTAACCTCTTGTCCTCAGAAACTCCTTTTATCTCAAAAAAACTCTGGTGGTCATATCATTATGGTCCTATCATAATCTACATGCAAACTCAGGACAAACTAGTGCACTACCTCCTCCTTCTCCCAAAGGACAATTCACTAGCAGAATCAACAGAATACTCACCAATCAATGCTGCTGTTCCTTGCACTCCTGCTGATCATTTTGTCCCACTGACTGTGGGCTCAGCACTCCTTTTCCTAGAACCTCCATTCAGCTGGGTCATCAAGATCCAGGCCGTGGGATAGAAAGTTGATGTGGAGAGGCCCACAGGGGAGTTGCAAGCCTGGGGAGTTCAGTCAAACTGATGCTGGGAGCAGAGGAGACCCCACTCCCCAAGCAGCTGAGGAGGTGCCTGGGGTATGTGCTCCATGAGTCGTAGGCTGGGTGAACCCCCCTGACCCACCCATGGCAGGCTACTGCATAGCCGCATAATCGTGCTCTGGGCCAGCCAATACAAAAAAGGTGGGAGGCAGATGACCCTGCATGGATTTACATGGACCACTCTTACCCCTAGAATATCAGCCAGAGGCAGCCCTGCCTGACTTAGCACCCTTCAAGCTTCCAGTGGACTAACCTACAGCCACAGAGCCAGAGATCTCCACCTTGATCATCTGCTCCAGTCACTCTGTTCCATTTTTTTTAGCCATGGCCTGGAGGAGCTCTTCTAGGCTGTTTGTAGTAGAGGCCACCATAGTGTCCAGGAGCAAAGTCAGAAAAATAGGATGAAAAAAGAAATGAAAGAGGAAGTGCCCTGGTTGGGACATGCCCTTGGCAGTCACTCAGAGTGAAACACTACAAATATGGGATGGCAAGCATGGTGTGTGGGCCACTGTAGTGGACAAGCAACAAATCCCAAAAATGCACTAGAAGGATGGAAGTCAGATGGTCAGAGGAGTTGCAGGAGCATGACTTGAGGCAAGAAAGAACAATACTTAGTCTGAGGACTGGGAGCGCATGGCACTCAAACAAAATGGTACCACCGGAACAAAGCAAACAAACAAAAAACTCTGGTGGTCCTCTCAGCAACAGGCAGTACAGGAATGCCAGAGCATGTTCAGGTGGGTTCATTAAAACCATCCCCCAGCATCCTGCCCCAAAGGCTGTGCTCTGGTCCCCAGTCACCAGCTGCCACCATGCCTCATGTGCTGATCAACCAAAGGGGGCCCTTGGCCCCTCCCTCCCTCCCTGTAGTGCATCACCCACTGGCCTGGCACCAGCCTTTTTGTACACTTGTGGGAGGGAGGGCTTTCTGCCAGAGCAGAGGGTGGTGGCAGGAAACCCCATGCCAATTCCTTCTCCCCCTTGCCAAGAGAGGTTCCCGTCCCATGCACTGCTCTGCCACTTAGTGCTGCTCTACAAGTCTGGCTTATGGGCAGCATCCACACACCCTCAGCAGAGTTTGTCTTCTGCCTCAGAGTTCTTCATAGGGACTGTGGTTTGGATGGTAATGGGGGTGGATTGTGCTGGAGATTGGACTTTTGTAGGAAGCTTGGGTTGAATGGTGACTGGATCTACTGCTCACAAAAGCAGGGGATCGTAAGCTATGACAGTCTGCCTGGACTATCGCATACCCCTTGCAGCTAATCATACATTTTAAATTAAAACTCAACCCCCTGTTGCCCAGCTCTGTGGCACTGAGTGGTAAGAGACTGCTGTGGCATGCTAACGACCTGGGTTCACACACCAAACCCAGGATGTCAGGAGTGAAGGCTGGCAGGAAAGGCTAACGCTCCCCTCCTGTACTGTTCATTGAGCCACACTTTAAGGTAGTATGGGTTCACTGCTGGCATAGGTGACCACTGTCCAGTGGGCATTGCCCTAGGGCTCTGACATTGTCACACTCCAAATAGGGAGAGGGGATGGGTGAGAAGAACAAGGGAAAAATGCCCAGCCAAGCAGTCTTGGGTGATGGCTTCCCCATGCTCACTCCTGCATGCTAACTGACCCTTATTGATGGTGCATCTGCTATGCAGCCCCTGTTGTCAGGACAATGACTTTGGCAGCATGTGTGTCCCAATGCTCCTACTAACCCTCAGGGAGGAGGGGCCAGGGAGGGATACAACCAAACCGGAGGACAACACTGGGAGACAGACAGCAGACATCGGTAAGAGGGAGTTCAGCGGGAACAGGAGCAACATGTCTCCTAATGAACTGAACAGTGGAAACAAGTCATATATTGAGTTATATACAAAACCTTGGAAGGATATTGTCTAAATCATTCATGTTTTTCTAAGTTTTGTTTTTTCTACTATTACAAAAAAGGGGTCTTGAAACATAGAAATATGATGGCAGAAAAGGACCCCTTTAGCCCATCCAGTCTGCCCCATCCCTTCCCCCAAGGTAGCCCTGGACCTACCTCTTTACCCTCCCCCCGATGGTGCCTCCACGCCTTCCTTTATTCCAAGTTTTTCCTTCCCTCTCCTTGACCCCCACCACCTCTTCTGGTAGCCTGTTCCAGGGGCCCACCACCCACTCTGTGAAGAAGTGCCCTCTCCTGTTTCCTCTGAACTTTCCTTCCTTCAGCTTTAAACTGTGCCCTAAGTTTTCAGATTTTCTTTCTTCTGAAAGATGCTCCCTTCTCTCACCTTGTTTATCCCTTTCAAATATTTAAAAGTTTCAATCGTATCCCACCTCCTCATTTCCAGAGGATACAGATCACGTTCTTCCATCCTCTCCTCGTAGGCCCTTTGATGCATGCCATGCACCATTTTGGTCGCCCTCCTCTGGACTCTCTCCATCCTATCAATATCCTTCTGCAAGTGAGGTCTCCAGAACTGTACTCCATATTCCAGGTGGGATCTAACCATGAGCCTGTACTGGGGCATTAACACCTCCCGCATTCTGCTTGATATCCCCCTCCCTATGCACACCAGCAGTCTGGTTGCTTTTCCTACCACTTTGTTGCACTGGTTTGTCTCCTTTAGGTTGTCTGAAATGATATTCCCCAGATCCCTCTCCTGTTCCATTTTCAGGACTTCCTCTCCTCGCAGTGTGTATGAGGCCTTTGGGCTTTTGTGCATTATGTGCATTCATCTGCACTTCTTTGCATTAAAACTCAGTTGCCATATATCTGATTACCCCTCCAGTTTTACCAGGTCCTCCCTCATTGTTTCCACCCCCCCCTTGAGTGTCTACCCTATTGCAGATCTTTGTATCGTCCACAAATAGGCACACCTTCCTCTCCAGTCCCTTCGCAATATCCCCAATGTAGATGTTAAAGAGCGGTCCCAGTACTGATCCCTGGGTACTCTGCTAGTCACCCTTTCTTCTCCTGAGTGAACCTCATTTACTACCACCCTCTGGCATCTGTCACTAAGCCAGTTCTCCACCCAATTTATTTTAAGCCCCACCCCTAAACTGCCCAGCTTATTCACCAGCCTCCAGTGATGGATGGTGTCAAAGGCCTTGTTGAAGTCCAGATAGGCCACATCCACCACCCCTCCCTGATCAAATGCCCTCTTCACCCAGTCGAAATATTTGATCAGGTTCATGTGGCATGACCTCCCTTCCATGAACTAGTGCTGCCTGTCATCTTGGAGATCACTGGCTGCCAGGAAGTTGACAATCTTTTCCTTTACGAGTGCCTCCATAATCTTACCTACCACTGAGGTAAGGCTGACTGGATGATAAGTACCCACCTCTTCCCTGCCACCACTGTTGTGCAGCGGCACCACATCTGCCCTTTTCCAGTCCCCTAGAACCCTCCCCGTGTCTAGTGATAGATTACACAGCCTTGTCATTGGTGCTGACAGTTCCTCCCTAAGTTCCCGGAGCACCCTTGGATGTAGGGCATCTGGACCCATTGCCTTGTCCACCTTCAGTTTACCCAGCTCCTACCATACCCTGCCTTCCTCGAATGGGCTGGAGTCCACCTCCCTGCCTTTTGTCCCCTCCCTGGCAACACTGGTCCCTCACACTCCCTTTCCACCGTGAAAACTGAAACAGAAGTACCTGTTCAGTAGGCCTGCTTTCTTGATGTCCCTCTCTACTACACTGTCCCTCTCTACCACAACCCCCCCCCCTTTTAGTCTAATTATACCCCGTTTGGATTTCCTCCTCTCGCTGATGTATCTATAGAACTTTTTATGCCCCCTTTTGGCCTCCCTCGCTATCTTCTCCTCCGCATCTGCCTTCACCCACCTAATTTTCTGCCCAGCCACCCTCAGCTTCTCTCTGTTTACCTCCCTACCTTCCTTTCCCTGCATTCTTTTATATGCTCTGAAAGCTTTCTTCTATTCCCCTATTGCCCTTGCCACCTGCCTAGTGAACCAGAAGAAGTGAAATGACCATGTTGTGCATCCAGCATACTCTGAGCATTGGTACTCCATGTTAATCCAGACTCCCCTCTGCTACCCACAATACTGATCAGCTGGTGCCAGCATTATGTGGTCTGAGCTCACTGATGGATGTAACAAGAGCTGGAGTACATCGAGTGGCAGAGACTGCTGTAAGACATTTCTGTGGCAACAGCAGAACTGTGGAATCGGGCACATACCTGCAGCATTGTCATTCAGTGGTATCTTGTAGATGGGAGTCTGGGTAAATGTGGTGTACTGCAATTCAATGGGCATACTTGGTAAATGAGGTTTTTACACAAAATATGACATCAAAAAAATGTACAGAAATACCCAACTCTGCAAGTGAAGTGGTGAGGATGCTGGGTGGGCAACATAGAAAGTAGGGAGTCCTTTCCTTTTAAGTCATTAGGGGATGTGTATCTTAGCCATATACAGCTTTGCTTGCCATTCACGAACAGTGACTCCTGGTTTTCAGAACCCAATAAAAATGCTATTTTGTATCAAAATCCAACAAATACATCACAACTCCGGCATGATGACTGTAAAACAAACTCTATGGTCGTCTTGATGGGCCACTGGCAGGGCTTTGCAGTGCTGTGCAGGTAACCCAAGCTTGGAAGTGGATTTAGGTCACCACATAAGGAGGCATGCCAGGCTGAGATAGCTGCTGCGTGGTAGTGTTCCTCAGTCTTGAGGGTTGACGGTGAGTTTCAGCACCTCCGTGACCCCCACAGTTGGGCCACAGAGCTTCCTTTCCCGACAGGGATGCTGTTGTGATGATGCTGGCAAAGGCACCACTCGTGCCATGGATTGGAGGGAGGGACTTCCAACAGACAGAAACACAGAAAAAGACAGATGCAACCAGCCATCAATGATGGTCACCGGCAATCTCTAGCCCTGCCCCATGTTGATCCCCATCGGCTGTGATGGTGAGAGGAGCAGCAGACAGGGATGAGGGGTTTCGAATACGCAAGACCTGAACTAAAGAAGCAGGTGGCAGCTTTGGGGTCCAAACAGGTAGAAGAAAAAAACAAAATCTGAAGATACGCCACATCACACCTGACTCCAGAACATACTGCACTAAAAATAAATCTGCTATGTACAAAAACTGTTGCCTCTCATTTTTTTGGAATGATAAATACTATCAACATGTGGTTGTAGTGTCCCATTTGACACACGTTAAAGGACACTGTCAAATCCCTTAGGCCTCAAAATATCCCTAGATCCCTAGGTTAAAAAAACATTTTAAAATTAGTCACATTCTGTAGATATTGGTGATGTAGCTAGTAGTTTGATATGGATTTCTTTCTTTCTTTTTTTTTTTTAAAGTGTAAAAGAGACTGCTCACCACTGGTTGCTGGTAAAGTGGCGTATCTCCTTTAAAGTTGGTTTGCTAACTTACTAGGCAATAAACAGGTTGGGGCTTGGCTACCTGTCGGAACTACGCATCCTCACTTGGCTTTGTGCTATCTCCGCTCCACTGAGGTGGGCCTTTTGGTAGTGCCTATCAGTATGTTAAAAACCTCAGGTGACCGAGCCATCGAGGTGGCTGGGCTGGTTCAAACTCACTCCCTAGGGCCCTTAGAGAGGCATCCTCGGTGGACGCCTTCAAGAGGGGTCTGAAGATGCATATTTTCAGCCAAGCTTTTGGTGATTTATAAATGTTTCATATTGTTTACTGACCCAACAGAAATTTTATTTTGCTCTTAAATCATTTGAGTTATTCATTAATATGTTTGTATTTTGTTTATGTAATGTGATGTCTCATTTCTGCACTTTATTATAAGGTGTCCATTGCCTCTGGGAAAGAGTGCCATTAGAAATAAAATTACTACTACTTACTGCCATCATACTGGTGTTACCACACAAAAACATGTTTGCTTACATTCTTTGGACTTTTCTGGACTTCAGAACACCTCAACATAGTCTAGACAATCAAAATTTAGTGGGAGGAGGGAGAATTATTGCATCATAACTGGTTGCACTGTTTGGGGGTGTTCCTAATGTTCAGAAAGTATGTAATAAAAGTAGATTAAAGATGTTTTTTTTAAATGAGGTTGGGTATAATATCACAATTAACATGCATGTCAGTTCTAGTAAGAAAGGAAGCAGGCAAAACAACCAGCAACATCAATGAATTTTAGAGAAGGTAAGCAATCATAAAATGTGGATTTTCAACTAGAAATAATATGATGCAAAACGGTTTGGCAGTGTCCCTTTAAAGGCCATGGCCTCAAGTCTCACTTTTACATTTGTTTCCTATAGATAGGCTCAGCTTTGCTTGGACATTCATAAACACCCATGAGGATATTTATCACGCAGCAAGCAGACTGATACATAAGCAATATCACAGAATAGGGTGTGCATTTGTTGGGATGTATAGGCACTCTTCAGTGCGCGCTGAAGCACAAGGCCATAGGACGAGTGCTCCTTGACACATACAGAGGAGTGCCAATATTTCCCAATGAATGCAGCATAATGGAGTGTGTCATTGCACTTATAAAAAGTCCCCATATTCAAAGTTTTAGCATAGAAAATGTAGCACTGTGCATTTATGAGTATGTCTAATCATGGCAGGTGACTTGGCTTGTCCAGTCAGACAGTAGTATTTGTAGTGGCCGTCTTGACCTTTTGTAAAATTAGCTATCACTTTTATAGACATAAAACAGAGGCCAGACCGTGCCATGGTTGGGAGTGTTAGATGTTAATTGAACACCTGAAAATGACATCAATACATTGCAAGCCCCCAGCCACATCCCTTGCTATGCACTCCTGCCCAGGCCTTCTCCAATTTTCAAGAATGACTGTCATGTGTTAGTGTATCTATTTCATGCTAAGCAGCAAGTACATTCAATTGTCAGCACTTCTAAAGCATGAAACATGGCATAGCCTCTTGTTTATATGCGTATGACTGCTTCACCCCACATTCTACAAAGTGTGGCCTCTCTCTTCATGTTGGCATTGTTTCAAACAATCTGATATTTTCTCCTATAAGTCTGTTTATGGAGCTTCTGGATATGAGAAGGTGTAATGTTTCTAATTTAGTTTTTCATTCTGCTTTTTCTGTGTCTCACCCCCTGGTTCGCCCTCCTCCCAACAGCATCCACATCCCTGCCACCAACCATCATTTACGCTTGACCACTATGATGGTGGGTGGCTTACCACACTGATCACGCACTGGCATGCAGCAGGGTACCAGAATCTAGTCGGCGAACCAGGGCTTTTTTTACCATGTTTAATCCCCAGGGTGCCAGCATGCGGTTCTACCACACCAGTTTGGCATCAAGGATGTTGATTGACTTTACAGCAACAAGGATTTGCCGACTGGCAACCACATCACCTTGCAATCCTGTCCACCATCCGCTATCGTGGCAATGCACCGGGGTACATCCCAGTTGTTTCTGGGGGGCTTTGACCCCCCCACACCCATGAAAATTTATATAATAACCTCCAGGTCAGAAGTGTAGGGGGGAAATGGCGAAAAACCCTTGGGGCAGCAAGACGGCCAGCGCTGCAAAATCCCAATCGACAGAATGACTGTCGATCAGACTGCAGTGCTGACATTGCCATCGCTGTAGGGGTTTCACTCTGTGAACAGCATACCCTGATATGCAAGGATACTGATGCATGGGCACAATGGCGAGCACGAGTGTAGGCATCCAGAGGCTGCAACTACCCTTTGTGAGTGTGCCCGCTGTGTTCCCACTTGACTTCCACCAGGTACCAGTCAATTAGAGGGATGCAGCCCCCCCACACCTCAAAGGAGGACAGCTGTCCCCGAGCTGTCCCTAGGATGCTCAGTCACCCCTCCCTGGACAGCCTCTGACTGACCCAAGTCTATTGCCGAACCTGGATCTCTGGCCTAGTAAGCGGTAGCGCTACTAGGCCGGCTGTAATATTTCCAATTTAAAAGCATTACAAAGAATCTGTACAAGATTAGTTGCAAAATTCTCCCTGCCACAAACATGACAAACTACAGTGTCTGCCCAGGTGTTGCAATTATATTAATGCTGAGTTACTATATGACCCACAGATTGGCTGGCAGTATATCATAGAGGTTAAAATAATGAGCTTGTTACATCCAGCAAACCTGGGTTTGATTTCCAAAACTTCTACCTGCATACTGTGCGACTCTGAGCAAGTCACTTAACCACCCCAGTGCTTCCGGGTCGCTCCTGAAAACAGGCACTTGTGCCTAGTGGGCCTTACCTGGTTTGTGCTATGCCCTCCTGTTAGGCGCATGTTGCCCCTCCTCCTCCTCCTCCTCCTCTTACTTGTCCCTTGTCTTATTCTATTGTTCTGGACCCTGCCAGCTTGGTTTGACATGGTAAGTTTCTTGCCTTGTAATGTACTATTTAGTACTGTTTCTGCACACCTGTATTCCTTGCTGTATTCGGCACACTGTTTTCCAGTTGTATTGCTGTTTTATCTACTGATTTTGTGCTGTTGGACTCTATAATATTCCATCTTTTTATTTCTTTTTTGTTTATGACTTTGATAACCAGGTTGGTACACTGCTCCCAGGGACTGTTTTCAGGTACGACCCAGGCCATGGAGACAACTAAGACAAAATACAATAGTGCAAATAAATACAAAAATACAATGGTTCACACAGAACTTGGAGTAAACACAGTGATGACAAGGTAAATACAACAGAAATGCAACAGTGGACCAAACAATAATAGGTATATAAG
Source organism: Neoceratodus forsteri (assembly GCA_016271365.2). Classification (NCBI taxonomy): domain Eukaryota; kingdom Metazoa; phylum Chordata; order Ceratodontiformes; family Ceratodontidae; genus Neoceratodus; species Neoceratodus forsteri. The sequence goes on along the minus strand of CM028135.1, from coordinate 334,234,061 downwards.
CTTAGATAATAAGGCAAATATACATGGTTCCATGAGCTAACCAAGAAATGCAGCAGTGTTTGGTCGCCTGAGGCTGACCAGATGGGGAGGAGAAGGGAAAATGGAGGCTACCTAGTGTAGCACCAGCAGCTTGACTCAGCTAGGAGCCAGTCTTTGAGTCGGGATTTGAAAATTCGGTGGGTACTCAGGGAGCAAAGCTCGGCTGGCAGCTTATTCCATAGCAAGGGGGCTGCAGCAGACAGGGCTCTACCTCCCATGTTAGTGGATACCCTGGGAAAATGGAGGGTGTGGGTAGTATTTGAGTGGAGAGAATGGCGCAGGGCTCTGGCTTTGAAAAGGACTGCGAGAGGGGACTCTTAGCTGGCCTGGATAGCCTTATCGACCAAGCAGCACAGGGCGAAGTCAAAGTGGCCTTGGAGTGGAAGCCACCCCAGTGACTGATAAAGGACAGAGTGATGGGTGGAAAAAGGGGACAGTAGTGTGAAGCAACAGGCACTATTATAGGCAGTGGTAGATTTGGCAGTGAGGGATGATGATGACCTGGCGTAGATGGTGGAACAGTATTTAAGTATAGGGAGTAGGTTTCCCTGGACAATGGCAAGCCTCGCCTCTGTGGTGAGATAGTGCCTGAACCTGTACGCTTCTCTCAACTTTTGGTGTATCCTGTGAATCACTGAGTTTATGTGCTCAGAGAAGGAGAGGGAGGGGTCAGAAATGACACCAAGATACTTGAAGAAATCCACATTTTCGAGCACCTAACAGTCAGGGGAAACTATGTTAAGAGAGTAGGGGGATTTAAGCTTGGCCAGGAAGGGCTTTGACCTGAACAACATGGACTTGGTTTTCTTGACATTAACCAAGAGGAGGTTCACTGCAAACTAGTTTTGGGCTGCTCCATAGTTTTGGGTGAGGACGGCGGAAATGCAGGGGAGGGATTTATCACTGGAAAAGAGAACAAGGTCATCTGCATAGAGGAGGGAGTGGCAGGTAAGACTGTCACAGGGAAGGGAATTGATGAACAATGAGAAAAGCAGGGGACCCAGAATGGAGCCCTGAGGGACACCGGTGGTGACTGGCTGAGTAGGGGAGCAAGTGGGGCCCACACAGACAAATTGGGAGCAATTACAGAGGTAGCTCAGGAACCAACTTGATACCTCATGGGAATAGCTGAGGAAGCATAGTTTCGAGAGGAAGAGGGCGTGATTTATTTATTTAGATTAGGATTAATACCTTTGAGACAGAGACTTATTTTCCAAGGTTCCAAGTCAAGGACAAATACAATACAATACAATACAGATGGGCAGAGATCACAGGGAAAGAATCATGAAGACAAATACAATGTCACATGAGGTTCCAGACTTGATAGTTACAGGTACAGCTTAACATGATACATATATTAGTATAGGTGTAGGGAAAAAAACAAAGTGCATTAGCACATTGGCATCAGGGTAGAGCTAGCCATAGTAGGAATGACATGTTGGCATTTCAATAAGCTGATAGGCTGAGGGATGAAAAAGGGAGGGGTAAGCAACCAGAGATGTGTTGTCATGATAGTGGGGTAGTGGGTAGGGAAAAGGAGGAGAGGTAAGTCAAAAGCTTTGGAAAGGTAAATGAAAACTGCTCCTGTGGCTTGCCCAATGTCCATGTTCTTAAGGATGTGGTCTGTCAATACAGCAAGGGCAGTGGAGGTACTGTGACTTTTGCAAAAGCCATGTTGCTGGCTACACATGAGGTTGTATTTAGCAATGTGTTTGGTAAGCTGATGGTGGATAATTTTCTCAAGGAGCTTACTTAGGTGGGGGAGAAGGGAGATAAGTCTGTAATTGTCAGTGGAGTGGGGATCACCTGCTTTGAAAACAGGGATCACTTTGGCTGTCTTCCAAAGGGCTATCATGGTAGATGTAGATAGGGATAGGTTGAAGATAAATTTAAGGGGCTTAACAATGGCAGGGGAGATGAGCCTGAGGAAGATGGGGGAGAGGCCATCCGACCTGGGGGAACCGAGGTTTGGGAGACATTTGAGAATTTTAGCAGTATCAATAAGGGAGACAGCCTTGAAGTAGAAAGGGGGATAGAGGGAGGGGCTTTGAGGGGGAGGCATTTTGGGGGTTGGGGTGGTAGGCTGAACTGCTTGGAGAGGAGGGCTGAGAGGTCAGTAAATTTTTCATTGAAAACCAGGGCAATTTCCAGTGGGTCGGTCACCAGGCCAGAAAGGGAGTTCAGCTGGGGGCCAGACTTGCCTGATTGGGGGTTTAGAAGTGACCCGATGGAATCCCAGAACTTCCTTGGGTCACCAAGACTTTTCTTCTGAAGGTTTCGGAAGTAACTCTGCTTCAGTGATTTAGCCAGGTATATGCACTGGTTTCTCCGAGGGCAGGGGAGGGTGTGACAGGGTTGAATAGGACCCTGTCCCAGTTGTTATGGAGAGTTTGAAAGCAGGGATCTGTTCTGTTCTTGCCTTTCCTGTCTCTTGTCTGTCTGGTTACGCAACCACATTTTCCTGTGAGACCTAGGATTTGAGCACCCCGACAGTCTTGCAATTCTCTGCCTCTCGCTATCTTTCTGCCTTCCCTTGCTATTCTGTCTTTTCTCCCTCCTCTTTCCCAGATTTGTGCATCACTTTAAATTTAAATGGCTGTAGTGTCAGGTACCACCGTGTGATTCTAGAATTTTTATCCTTCATTTGGTTAAGCCAGCAGAGAGGATTGTGATCTGTTACAAGTACAAAGTCAGCTCCTAATAGGTAAAACTTAAGGGACTCCATTGCCCATTTTGCTGCAAGACATTCCTTTTCAATGGTGGAGTACCTTTTTTCTCTGTCGTGCAATGTCCTACTTATCCATAGAATAGGATGTTCTGTCCCATCTATATTTGGACTCAGGATTGCACCTAGGCCTACCTCTGATGTTTCTGTTTGTAGCAAAAATGGATTCTCAAAGTCTGGGCATCTTAAAACAGGGGCTGAACATAATGTAGCCTTAATAGCTCGAAAAGTTTCGTCACACTCTGGGGTCCATTTCATATTATTCAGGTACCATTTTTCCATGAGTTCAGTGAGGGGAGTAGCTAACTCGGCAAAGCTGGAAACAAATTTCTGATAATAACCAGCCAGCCCCAAAAATGATGACCGAACATGTTTCTTGGTTTTGGGGACAGGGCTGTTAGCTACAGCTTCTATCTTGGAAACCTCTGGCTTGACTACTCCAGTTCCCAAAACACAGCCCAAATATCTGGTTTCCTGCATGCCCAATGCACACTTGGTAGGATTAATTGTCAGACCTGCCTTTTTGAGTGACTGGATAACTGCTCGTAGGTGGTCCAGGTGGCTTTTGCAGTCTGGACTGTACACAATGACATCATCCAGGTATGCAGCACAATAACCAATGTGAGGGGATAAAATTACATCCATGTACCGCTGGAATGTAGCGGGTGTGCCATGTAAACCAAACGGCATGGTGGTGAACTGATAGAATCCTATAGGAGTGGAAAAGCAGTTTTGTTTCTGGATTCTTTAGCCAGGGGATATGCCAGTAACCCTTGGTGAGATCAAGGGTACTGATATACTTAGCACTTCCCAGTCTGTCCACCAAATCATCTATTCTGGGCATAGGATAACCGTCAAATTCTGACACTTGATTAAGTTTCTGAAAATCAAGGCAGATTCTTACACATCCTTCTTTTTTGTTTACAATCATCATTGGTGATGACCACGCACTTCTTGACTCTTCTATGATACCCAATTCTTTCATTTTTTGTATTTCCTTTACCACATCTGCTCTTAACCTCTCTGGTAACCTGTATGTCTTTTGCCTAATAGGGCGAGCATTCTTTGTTGCTATTATGGGCTCAACAATTTTAGCTCGGCCTGGCACTGTGGCAAAAGTACTGTAAAATGTCTTTAGCAAGTTATGAATTTCTGCGTTTTTTTCAGAGGTTAAGGAAACATTCACTTTTACAGCATCAGCAGTAACAGTTTGCTCCAATCTATCATAAGCTACAACAATATCTTCTTTATCAGTTTCTGGTAAAACTGGCAAAACAGCTTTTGGTGTTTTTTCAACTCAGTTCTTGAGGAGGTTAGCATGGTATATCTTGGTAGGATTTTTCCTCTCAGGGGTCTCAATCTCACAGTTAACTGTGCCAGTACATTTAAGAACCTTATAAGGCCCTTGCCACTTCATTAATAGTTTATTTTCTGTAGTGTGTAATAGTAGCAAGACCTTTTCACCTGTTTCAAAAACTTTTTCTTTTACCCCATGTTCATAATACACCTTCTGCTGGTTTGGGGCCTCTTCTTGATTACAATGGGCGATTTCAGCATATTTTGCCAGCTTCTTTCTCAGGGCACACATATAAGATGTAATAGATTGTTTCTGATGGGGATTATCTTCCCATATTTCTTTTATTACATTTAGTGGCCCTCTCGGTTGTCTACCATACAGCATTTCAAATGGTGAAAAACCTGTAGATGCCTGTGGCACTTCTCTGTAAGCAAAAAGTAGGTAAGGCAAGTATTGGTCCCAATCTTTCCCTTCCCCTTTTATAAGCCTTTTTAACATGCATTTTAGGGTTGGGTTAAAACACTCCACAAGACCGTCTGTCTGAGGGTGATAGGGGGAGGTTCGTATGGCAGTGATACCTTGTAGTCTGTACAGCTCCTTAAGTAATGCAGCACCAAAAATACAACTCTGATCAGTAATAATTTCTTTAGGTATGCCCACCCAGCTGAAAATTTTAGCAAGCTCTGCTGCCACTTTTGGGGCTGTGACAGTACACATTGGAACTGTCTCTGGGTATCGAGTAGCATAGTCACATACTACCAAAATGAATCTATTACCCTTTTTACTTTTGTCTAATAGGCCAACCACATCCATTGCAGTTCTCTCAAAAGGGACATCTATCAAGGGTAGGGGCACCAGTGGCACCTCGTCTTTCTTAGTCACTACTTTCTGACACTCAGCACAGAAATTACAATAGGTAGCAACATCTTCATGAATTCAGGCCAGTAAAATCTATACAGCAATCTAGCAAGGGTGCGATCCCTCCCTGAGTGACCAGCCATAGGACTATCGTGTGCTATATGTAACAACTCTGTTCTATAATTTTGTGGTATAACCAATTGTTCTGTCTGTTCCTGTGTCTGAGGTTTAACCCAAACTCTGTACAGTAACCCATTACATTTTTTAAACATTGGTTCACCCTGTCTTGGTTTCACCCCCAGCTGCTTAAAATAACCCTGGAGAGAAACATTGTTAGCTTGCTCAGAAACAAAATCACAATCAGTTATCAGCTTAGCTTCAGCATTTTCACATTTTAACCCTTTATGTCCTCAGTCTTTTGTTGCCACTGTTGTTTCAGACGTCTTCCTTCTTTCCTGGACTTCCAGATCTTAGAGCCATTCTCAAACAAGTCCAAATCAAAGTCACTAAAAGGAAAAGTGTCCCCACCATTTAAGATTTTCTTTGCCTGAGCTGTTGTTACCACTGCTGCTGAAACTGCAGAGTTCAGTTTCTCTGAGATTAACTCAGTAAACCATGGACAGTCATTTCCAATGATCACGGGTACAGGTAACTTAGGTACTACCCCCACTTTCATTTGGTGTGACACACACTTAATGGTTAGAGTCACTTGGGTGGTGGGATAGTATTGAGTGTCCCCGTGGATGCAGATGACACCAGCACCTGGTCCTTTTGCACAGTGTTTTCCCAGCACCTCAACATGCACTAGGTTCTGTCTGCTTCCCAAATTAATGAGTCACTTTACAGTCTCATCCCCCACCTTCACATCTGTTAAATACTTGCCCCAATTTGCTAAGGACAAATCTGCTCCAGTGTCACTCTTCTTATGGCAATTTCTTGCAATATGACCTAGCTTATTACAGTTATAGCAAATAACATCTTTGGGCACAGATTTGTTACCCTCACCAGAGTTCTTATCAGACTTGGAATTTAAATGGGAAAAAAAGAGTGTCTTACCAGTGTTTGGCTGTTACCTCACTGCTGTGGCATCTGTCTAGCCATTTGGTAGTCTTCAGCCAAAGAAACAGCCTTTTCCCCACTTTCTGGTTAGTGTTCCTTTACCCAAAGTTGCATATCTGAAGGCAGGATGTTGATGAATTGCTCCATGGCAAATGTGTCAATGATCTGTGGGACTGTTCTGCCCTCTGGTTGGAGCCATTTTATCAGGAGTTCTCTGAGTTGGGTGAAGTTTTCTCGAGGACTGTCGACTGAGTTGTTCTTCAGAGATCAAAATCTCTGCCTGTAGGTCTCTCCCAAGATGTCATACCTTTTCAGGATTTCACTTTTCACCAGGTCATAGTTTTCTGACTGTGCAGTGTCCATATTGCTGTAGGCAAGATGGGTTTTCCCTGTCAGGTAGGGTACCAGTCTAATTGTCTATTGCTGCTTTGGCCATTGGCAGGCTGTGGCAACTCTTTCAAAAGTTGTCAGGTATACCTTGATATCATCCGAGGGACACAGCTTTATGTTTAATGGCTTTTAAGCTGCTTGTGTTTTGTTGCTCGTCTGGATCTGTGCCAGATCCTCTGCCTTTGATAGCTTGCAAGGCATCCAGTTATCGCTGCTCCTGTCGCTGCATCTCTTCTCTCATCTGCTGCGTCTCTTCTCTCCTCTGCTGCTCCTGTCACTGCATCTCTTCTGTCCTCTGTGTTTCTAAATGTTGAATTTCTTGTTCTCGCTGCTGCATCTCCTCTCTTCTCTGTTTCTCTGTCTCTTTTTGTTGTATAGCCCACCATTGAAAAAGGCCGTCAGGCTTTCAGGTGTTGTCACTGCCTGTTCTTTTTCCACAACTTGTGCTGGCTGTACAATCTCAGCTTGGACTTCTGTCTCTGCTAGTTTGGCTGCCATTCTCCTGGTAACCACTCCTGGACTTGCTGCTGCAGAATCCATACCTTTCTCTATGCTTCCCTGGTACTAGGTCCAGTACCCATGCACAAAACTCCTGGCTTAGAGTATGCACGGCATAATCCCACTTAGGCTGACACCATATGTCATCAAGGCACAGGTCAGGAAGCATAGGAAAACCAGGAGCAGTTGCAAAATTTGCAACAAGTGATTTATTTATAACAGTAAAATAAAAAAATTAGATTGTTCAGAATAACTATTTACAAAGGCAGAATAAACAGAGAAGATCCATCTGAGTTTTCCTTCCATCTCTGTGTGTCTCTCAAAACATTGCAGCTCTCTCTCTTATAAGTCTTTGCAACCCCCCTTCTTAACAAGCATCCTGTTTTTTTCTAAAATGTTCTTGTATGTTTCAGGCAGGTGCAGCAAGAACACAATGTCCCAGAACTGAGGCTCCTTCTCCACAACAGCTGGGACAGGACTGTATTCTACCCCATCACAGAGGGGGACACCTTGTAGGCAGATCAGGCACAATCTCTGTCCTTCATGTGGGAGAGCAGTTCCTTTGTGATCTAGCAGGAGCAACCTCCACAGACCCGTCTTGTGGTGAGAGGGAAATGCTGTTCTTGTAGGGCCAACAAGGTCTGTGAGAAAGAAGTTGCTGCTGAGGATGCATCAGTGGCAGAGTACAGCACAGACCAGTCCAACAACCACACTGCACTGAGTAGGAGAGAGGTGTACTGACCGCAAAAATTTCAAAAGGTTATGTATTTGGGGGACGTTTGGTCTTAGTTGACCAGAGGATAAATGTGGGGGAGTGGTTGCTGATGGAGTCCGCCACAGTTCCAGCATACAGTATGCAATCATCCCTGTTTGTGATGATCCAGTCCAAAAGGGTTTGAGTGGCAGTATGTGGTTTCTGCCTGGTGGGTAGCATAATGGTCTGGGCAAGATTATGCTGTCTTAAAAGACAGCTGTAGTATGACTGGTGGTCACTCAACCAGTTTAGGTTGAAATCCCCAAGAAGAATAGAGTCTTTGGTGGGGGAGAGTGAGCTGAAGCCAGATAGAAAGTTATTTAGACCATCGGATCCTGCAGTTGGAGGGTTATAGCAGCAACCAATGTAGAGCTTCATTGTGGACCCAAGGGTTAACTCGGAGAGGAGCCACTCGCTTGGTGCAGTGGAATCAGAGTGGAAGGTCATGGAAGTGGTGAGGGGTTCCCTGAGGAACAAGGCTACACCTCCACCCCTTTTCTTGCCAAGCCAGGCAAGGCAGAGGGAGGAGTATCCTGGTAGCTGATACGTGGCATCTGGCAGGTTAGGCTTTAACCAGATTTCTGTGAGCCCTATCATGTGAGGCCATGCCTCCAGGTCAGGGAACTTAGATGGGAGACCGCAGACATTAGTATGTGCAACTTTCAAACCTGTGGCATTTACCCAGGTGCTAGCAGAGGAGGCAATACAGGAATTAGGTGGACCTAGGTTGCACTCGACTTCACCAGCTAGTGGTAGGAGGGAGATGAAGAGGGTGTAAGGGTAAGTGGGGACATGCAGAGTCCAGGAGCATGAGAACAGATAGTTGTTAAGAAGACAACGATCAGTGTTGGAAAGAAAACAGAGGGTGACTGGCCCAAAAGGGGATAGTATCCAATCATCATCCCCAGCTGCACCCGAAAATGATCTGTCTACATCTCCTTGTTCCTTTCCTGTCTAAATCTTTTTAAACAAGTACTTTCTAAGATGTTGGAAGGCATAGAAAGAATATGAAAAGGGTTAAAGGGCAACATTGGTGTTCAGAGTCCCTCATAGTCTGAAAGTCAATGAAAAGCTCTGTCAAGATAGATATTGCACTTACCTGTACATGTGATCTGTGTGGAGATAATCCACGTCTAAATCTGCCCTATTTTAAATCAAGGCGACAGAGATAAAAAGTGATATCACCAGTGGGCAAATCTGACATAACCTTCTGTGTTAAGGTTCCATGAAATAATTGCTGCCTTTACAGGGCTAATTTAGGAACGGATTCCTCCAGACTGTGGATACCTACAGATAAGCTCAATACCTAGTCTGAAGGAGCATTTCAATGGTTTGTAGCACAACAAAGACAATCATGCACTCAGGAATTGGTAAACTAAAAGCTTCAACAGTTGACACAACTCTGGGTTCAATGCTCTTTGACAAGTTTATTGCCCATTTCATCACAGAAAAGTCATTCTGGTACAAGAAAATGCTTATTGTGCTTTACAGCATTTCATGCATTTAGATGCCTATTCACAAAGGAGCATACCCAGACTGTGCAGCTATGCAGCCCCAGATAGGTATAGGGTGCGCGGTACTCACAACCATGAGCATCTGTAGGGTACCTGTCTGTGGCCCTGCCCTCCGGCATACAGCTACATGGGGGCAGATCATGGGACTCACGTAGGCACCCAATTGAATGTCCATCCTGGGTCCTGAAGTGGATCCCCTGCTGCATGTGTGCAGGGGATACTGAGAAGGTGTGGACCCTGCCAAGTTTACACTGATGGGAGAATGCTCACCTGGCTGTCCCCAGCCCTCCCTGGCAGCCCAGTGGGCTGGAGCAGCAGTGAGGAGTGGGTTCCCTTTGCCACCATGGCCAGTGGGTGTCCATTGGGTGGGCACATAATCATTATGGAAGGATCCCCCCCTTGCATAACTTGCACCTCCCAGGCCCAGCACTCCACACCTTAATGAATGGCACAGAGTGTAGGCACGCCCCTGGACCACCCATGGAGCAAAGGTGTGTGGGAGGCTGGAGGATCCTGTGTGCAAGGGGCTAGTGTGCCTGTACTGAATGCTGTCGGGGGTTCATTGGACCCCCGTAGCATGGCTTTCCCATGTAGGGTTACTTATGCACTTCAGATACACAGCATGTAGGCAACCCGCACCTTCATAAATAGGGACCATAGTGCCTGTAAAGTGCTTTTCCAGTGCATCAAAAAAATAGAGATCTGAACTGTGTATGGAAAGGGTGGAAATCATGGTGAATTAATTTCTTGACTGACTAAATACTAACAATGTGAATGTACAATTTACATAAAAGGTCCAAGAAATACATTGACCTTCTAGATGTTACCTTGGAGAGAGCACCAGGTAACAAAGTCATTACAAGGGGCTATAGATAGCCCACAGTAACAAACTCCATATTGGAAGATGCTAGTGCACATCCAGTGTCCTTGAAGAATTCCATCCAATATGCTCAATTTATACATACGAGACAGAATTGCAGTAGAGATGAGGCTTTTAACCAACAGTCAGCAAAGCTAGCAAACAGACTCAGAAAGTGAAGGTATAAAAACAACATACTAGAAGAAGCCCAAATAAAAACAATGACTGTAGGGAGAAGTGAGATGTTAAAGGGGAAAGAATGAAACAAATCGGAGAAGAACCCAATCACTTTTTGGGTGTAATACAACTCCATTGCATGTAAAATCGGAGCAGTAATACACAGAAACTGGAGGATTCTAATAGGAGATAATGCCTTTAAGGAAATCATTAGTAGAAAACCAAGGGTTACTTTTCGTAGGCCATCGAACACAGGAGATAAACCTGTACATACTGTAGCCTGTACACGCCACCTAAAATAGATGGTGTGGTTACACTTGAAGTGTCAGTTAACTATACTGTAACTGCATTGCAATTGTAATGCCCAGACACCCGCTTACAGAGGAGGAATTTGAAATTTGAGAGGTTACCTCCTGTGACACACCATTTGTAGTGCATTCCCTGGTGAGCCCCTGCAGTCTTATTTATGTAGATAGTACAATTCATCCCTTCAAGACGCAATGGCAAGAGCACATCTGGGATACTGTAAGAGGTTGAAAGGACACCACCCCTCCCCTCCGTAGACTTTCATTTTAAAAATCAGCATGACTGCGACCTGAGATCTCTTTCTATAAAAAAATAACCTGAACATGTGAAACAGAATAAAAGAAGAGAAAATAGGCATGCTAGGTTACTGCAGCATAAACCTTTTTGGATCTTCTAACTAGGAAGTTTGAAGCCCAAGTCTTGGCAATGAATTAGACTTAAAGGCTCTTCTGTAACAAAAAAAAGGATCAAAGAAAATGTTTTGCAAATGTTAGTTGAATTTCATGTCTAGAGACCTAGGTTTCCATTCCAGTATTTTTCCAGCACTGTATATAATTGTACATGTGTATGATTTGAAGTAATCAGTCATTCCATTCTCTCTCTCCTTATAAGAAATCATATATATCTGAATAGCAGTTATTTGGGATTAAGATAGTTCTGTTGCAGTCTACTATTCATAAATTGATTGTATCTTTTTCTCTTCGTTTCTTCCAGCATATACATGAATTCAGGTGTGACCTATGTCTGGAGTGAGAAACAGTCCCTTGTGAGAAATTATCTATGGGAGTTTAAGTCATTTGTCCAGTCAGGCATGTCACCATTAAATAGAAATGGGTGACCATCCATGAATAGACATTAATTTTGGGAACAAATTGAACATAAGAAATTATTATCTCTGATGAACTTTACTTGGACTATATTTTAAGCTGCCATTTGTAAGAAACTTTAAATGAAAAAATTTAAACTCCATCTGATATCAGATATACAGTGTGACTCCAGTACCTACTAGTAATTAAGTTTTGTATCAGGCAAAATTGTGATTGGTTTCAGGTTATGTATCATAACTTTTTTAGATGTGTCTTTTGTAATATTACAATTTATTTAATAGAACACTAAAGTGTTTTCGTAGCACTAAAATAACTTAGTGAGAAATACGTATGAGGCATGACCATAATATCAATGATGACAGGAGTGGTGACCTTTAAGGAGATATATTCCTTCAAATATTGATGGTTCACAGTCAGTCAAAATGGTAATGGTCTGCCTATTTAAGTCTGGCTCCACGCTCTTGAAACAAGCTTGTGAGGACTGAAGCACTAAGGTTTTGCTGGCAGCCAACCTACTGAGATTAGTAATATAGTTCAAATCTCTATTATTTTATGCACTGGAGAAGCACTTTACAAGCACTAAATGCTATAAAGCACAACATGCATTTTCTTGTACCAGAATGACTTTTCTGTGATAAAATGGACAATGAACTTGACAAAGAGCATTGAGCCCAGAGCTGTATTGATTGTTGAAGCTTTTAAATTATGAATCCCTGAGTGCATGATTCTCTTTGCTGTGTTGCAGTTTATTTGGGGGGCAGTTAGCCGACCTCAACAACATGCGCCGGCCCCACTATGTTAGTGCTCACACTCTTACACTGGAACTATGCTTTTCAATGGTTTTCAGACTAGCAAGTCCCTGCATGCCTACATCTCCCTTACAACAGTATGAAATGAGGCCATCCAATGGCCCAGCAGCGGTGCACTGTGTTGCCATGCATCCAACATGGGCACCAGAGCAGATCTGGGTTGTTGTGTGAGGGGGCAGGCCAGGCTAAGGTGGCTGCCCCTCAGCACTGCACTTCAGTTGGGGGTTGGGCGGGTGGTGCGGTCTGGTGCCATAGTGATCCCCTGCAGATGGACCATGGAGCTTGCCTCTTGCTGCTGTGACATCCGAGGCTAAAGTAGGTACTGCAGGTGCAATGGAGTAGAGGGAGGGACTTCAGTAAGACATAATAGGGAGAAAAATAATATACAATGGTCATCAAAACCCTCTGACCCTGATCCATGTGGCTCCCCAATGGCTGCATGGTAGGGAGAGCAGCTGAGGGGTTGCCGACAGCACATCAGCTAGATCCAACAGGAGGAACAGGTGGCAGTTCAGGGCCAACAAGCTATAATTGGAAACGAAAGTATGAGATGTGTGTAATGTGATTAATAGCATACAACAATGCAATACCATGTTATAAGTTATCGAATATCATTTTACACATATATATATATATATATACTGTATATATATATATATATATATATATATATATATATATATATGTATATATATATTGATGTAGAACCCAAATCTCTAAAAGAATAAAAAGGGGTTTACATTTGTTAAAACAAAAACAAGGTGCTGCATCAGTATGTAGTCTGAAAACAAAACGATAATATTAAATGCATGCGGAAAATAGAAACTAGAGTTAAAGTCGACGTTTCAATCTTAGGTCTTCAGGAAATATCATATTTCTCTTTTAGATATTTCCTGAAGAAGACCCGAGGTCGAAATGTCGATTTTAACTCTATTTTCAGCAAGCATTTAATATTACCATTTTGTTACATTTGTTAAAGTTTTTTTCAAATTTCACAGCAATGTTTTTCAAACTCATTTGCACTACGTGCCAATACATTTAAATGCATCAACATTATACATGGATGCATTTAGTGTTGGCCATTTTTAAATCTACTGACACATTTAATTAGCATTTTCAGTCACCCTGCATGATGTCAACACTGTATTTTCATATTGATGTCTTTTCAATAGATTGTCATTGACAGAAAGTGTCTTGATATGTTCTACATAAGCTGACCCAAAAAATGTGTTAATTTGTTTTGGTTGCGCAAACACATTCAGAACATTTTTTAGCATGCAACATTTTATGGCACATCCCAGGGTTAGATGAAATGAGCACTGCAGATCGAAGGAATTCAAACAAGCATTTGTCAATGGCAGATGTCCACTGCTGGTATTGCTGGTGTACTAGATCTAAGGTGCAGATCCCTGTGCCGGAAGATTAATATAGGCTGGGCTTGGGGGCAGGGCAATTATAGCATGGCAGCAATAGACATCGATGAACATTTTTCTTTTTACAGCATTTATTTAAAAAAAAATTAAACTACAAGTGAGGGTTTTCTTTATTTCAGGTGGAGACACTGGGGGATTGGGCATCCCCCACTGTCAGTGTTATGAGCAGCCCCCAGAAGCTCTGGAGTTTTAGATGCTCTGTGGTACACTTTAAAGCTTACATGGAAGATAAAGCAAAGTTCTGTTAGGTCTCCCCCCCCCCCCGATTCTAAGGAAAAAATATAATTCTATGACTGGCCTCAGATATCTAGAGACTGCAGCTAGCCCTGCCTGAGACCAGGACCATTTCCATGATTTTACCAGGGGTTTGTGTTTTTTTTTTCTTCCTTTAAACACAGAAACATTGAAACATAGAAGTTGATGGCAGATAAAGACCACAAGGCCCATCTAGTCTGCCCATTTCTTTTTCTACCTTGTGAATGTGCCATAGGCCTTTACTCTGTCAGTGGCCTATCTATTCATACTCATCTGTATTGCTCCCTTATGCCTGTCCCATGCCTGTTTGAAGCCCTGCACTGTATTCATATCCACCACTTCCTGAGGTAGGCCGTTCCATGCATCCACCACCCTTTCTGTGAAAAAGAACTTCCTCACATTACCCCTTAATTGGTCTCCCTCTAATCTCATGCTGTGTCCTCTTGTACTGCTATTATTCTTATATTGAAACATGTTAGACTCTTTCACCTTGTTAATGCCCTTAAGGTGTTTGAATGTTTCAATCATATCACCTCTCTCCCTCCTTTGCTCTAGGGTATACATATTCAGCTCCGTTAATCTGTCCTCATATGTTTTCTGATGCAGTCCCTGCACCATTTTGGTTGCCCTTCTCTGGACTGCCTCCATTTTGTTAATGTCCTTGTGAAGGTGTGGCCTCCAGTACTGCATGCAGTACCACAATAAACATAAACAGAGAATATGGGAGCCCTCTCCAAGAAATTGTTTAAATGGTAAGTGTTCACATTTGCAAGTTGTTGCACTTTGAAGGAGTAAACTAAACTCCAGTCTTATAGGCAACCATTATTTAAAAATCAATGCCAGACAGAGTTTATTTCATTGTTTGATCTACCCTATATTAATGTGAACTGCTCACTTATTTACTACCCTAGTAGCCAAGCAACTATTAATGTACTTAAATGCTCCATTTTCCACTCCATCAGCAGCCTACTACAGCATGTGTAACCTGAAGTGTGTGTGTGTGTGTGTGTGTATGTATAAAATACTGGGGGGCAGACAGGCTGAGAGCACATGTTAAAATCAGCTGTGCTTGCTGAAAGAGATGATTTATGAATGTGTCTGTCGGCACATTGTTTTGAAGTCCATGCACATTTATGCCTGAACAGTGTCATGGTAAGGTGTGCTGATTATTAGTCAAGCCCCTTGTAGACTCTCCTGGATTGGAGCACTGTGACACACCTCTCAAAACCCTGTACATAGCAAAATGTTCGACTTGCGCTAGCACGCACGGCAAATATAATAATGTGTTGACATCTTCTGCAGAATTGTGGTAGATATAAACAAGGGCATCGCGGTGTCTCTTCAATAATCCAAAGTGTCCTCTGAAGAAAACCATGTTCAGTAAGAAAAAAATTACTCACTGTAGTAATTTGTTTCTTTTCAGGGATCCTTCGCTATGGTTTCACTCAATGCATCATTCTCCATAGAGACGGATGCCCCAGAGACAAACACTATTGTAAGAATAGAACTTAGAATTTAGAATGGATGGTTGAAGAATGCTCCAGCCACTTCCTACCCTGACAGTTGTCATATTTGTTTCTATAGCCAAAGCAAAAGGTGGCTACTGAATCTAGCTAAAAAGCTACCAAAAATGTATGCAAATTTAACATTTTTGAAAAAACCCCAATTAACGCAGATGCGTAAATGTAAAATGTAAATATAAAGAGAAAAATACAACTTACAACTGTAGAGAAAACTGCAATAGTAATGCTCAAGCAACCTAAGTAAAACTAACTGATTATTGTGAGAGCCTATTTTCAGGTTCTGGAAGGGGAGCAAGGGTGGGGAGTGAAACCATAGTGAGGGATCCCTGAGAAGAAACATTACTGCAGTAATTTTTTCTTCTAATTCCAGTAATCCCTCACTTATGGTTTCACTCTATGCATACCATACAGCAGTTCCTTGGGAGGTTGGGTCCAGAACTAGGGTTGGACAGACCAGTCCACTCAGAATCAGAACCCCTACAGGATCCAGTATGGTGCAACAGACCCAGATCAATAAGGGTCACAACTATGGACTGTGGAGGGGTTGTGGGTAACGGATGGACCAGACACCGAACTTCAGGTTCAAGACACAATCTCTGTGTGATGTTTATTTAAAATACAGAACATAACCTTCAGCAATGGCATATCCCTTCTTCAATACATCAGTTTGCAGCAACAGACTATGCATGTCTGTCCTCTGCACTTAGCACAGACTGACCCACTGATCTACTGATCTAACTTCTTAGTGAAAAAACACTTCATCCCTATGTTTGACTTGTTTTCTTGGGTGATGGGGGCTCAAATAGGGCATTGGCAATAAAGCCAAGTTTCAAAGAACCACAACATCACACATACCCCCATAATGCAAAGCATCATGGGATGTATATGCAAATCACCATGACATTTCAGACTGGCTCAGTTTACAGCAGGAATGCATGGGACCAAAAGGGTCTCTCAAACAATCTGCAATTTACATACATTTAAACACAACAGTGGGTTTTCTGATATCTCTACCCCAGTAACTTAATTTCTATAATACAGTCACCTAGTAACTTTTTTACCTTTATCAACAACACCTAGTGCCATGGTATTTTCAACATTTACAGGTGTCATACACATAAGGTATATACATCAAAGTACTTTATGACATAGTGCCACTGCATACTAAATCCAACAAGAGGAATGCAGCCTGTTGTTTTACATCAGCTCAGAGGTCACAACAATAACCTCCCTGTACAAGGATCTGAGAGGAAAAAGGAAAATTAAAGAGAACACTATAGCATGGTCAAGAAAGAGGAGGGGGGGTGCCCATAGGTAGCCAACCTTATGGACTAGAAATTGTAAAGGCTGGATTAGGCTAAGAAACAGAAGAACTGTTGCAACAGATTTAAGAAAAGGTCAATCCTCAAAAGTGGCAGGATCTCCCTGTCACATATCTACCACCTTAAGAGGGAAGCAGTTATTTCAGACTGCTTACCACCTTCCTGTCCCAGGAAGGGATGGAGCTTCCACCCATCCATCTTCAGAAGCTCTGTCTCAGGGTCCCTATTAATGATAAACACTCCATCATAAACACAATGGATATCATAATTCTTTACCCTGAGGCATTAACACACTTCTCAAACAGAGACTAATGGTACACTTTGGCAGCATTAGCATCTTTAGCCTGCAGTATACCCCAGTCAATACTGTTAATAGATTTAGCTTTATCACTACAAGAAAAAGTCCCTTCAGCCTCATATGCTTCTTCTTGCTTGCTTGGAGTCTTCAACCCCAGCACAATATTACTAGGCATTGTCTTACCTGGGGTCTCACATTCAAGTTCCATACTTGCATCTCCGACCTCTAACAGGTAGCATCCTGGGAACACAGGCAACAAAGGAATATCCTGCTCAGTTAGGGGGTCCTCCTCCAGCTGAGCCCACAAAAAATCCTTCTTTGATTCTTTATCCAAACTCTCTGGCAGGGATCTCTTGAGCACCTGGCACCGGTGTTCCACCTCTCTGAGCAGCTGGTCTGCCTTGACTCCATGGTAGTTCCTCATCCCTTTGCATCTCTTTGTCATCTTCAGGCTTGGCCTTCCTCCAAGCTCCCAGATCCAGTCCAGGCAGCAGCTTCTCTCCCAGTCTGTTGGCCATGGTTCTGGTCAGAATTCCATGGACTTCCTTCTCCAGGTTCTCCTCTGGCAACTCCTGGTGCATCGGTCCACCTGGGATATCTAGGCAATATCCACCAAAAAACATCCCTCTTAAGTCATTCCAGACATTTCCAGCAAGTTATCCCATTACTGACACCAAGTCTGTGGAGGAGTTGTGGGATAACAGATGGACCAGACAGCAAACTTAAGGTTCAACACACAATCTCTGTGATGTTTATTTAAAATACAGGAGATAACCTTCAGAAATGGCATATCCCTTCTTCAATACATCAGTTTGCAGCAACAGACTATGTGTGTCCTTCCTCTGCACTTAGCACCCACTGATCTACTGATATAACTTTTTAGTGAAAAACCAATTCAACCCTGTGTTTGATTTGTTTGCATGAGTGATGGGGGCTCCAAAAAAAAAAAAAAGCTAAAGACAATGAACCTCAGGGCAGAAACATTGAAGCAAGGATTACCCCCAAAAGGGCATTGGCAATAAAGCCAAGTTTCAAAGAAATACATCACACATACCCCCATAATGCAAAGCATCATGGGATGTATATGCAAATCACTATGAAATTTCAGACTGGCTCAGTTTACAGCAGGAATGCATGGTACCAAAAGGGCCTCTCAAACAATCTGCAATTTACATGCATTTAACAACACAACAGGGGGGTTCTGATATCTCTACCCCAGTAACTTAATTTCTATAATACAGTCACCTAGTAACTTTTTTACCTTTATCAACAATACCTAGTGGCATGGTATTTTCAACATTTACAGGTTTCATACACATAAAGTATATACATCAAGGTATTTCATAACATAGTGCCATTGCATACTAATTCCAACAACGAGAAACACAGCCTGTTGTTTTACATCAGCTCAGTCACAACAATAACCTCCCTGTACGAGGACCTGAGAGGGAAAAGGAAAAGTAAAGAGAACACTATTTACTTATTTAAGAGTTTCTTCAGGAAGGCATACTGAGCAGAGTACCGCTCGATTCCAGATGCGTCCTGGGGGAAGAGGGGAAGAGGACAAGTACAGCATTGGGATACATGCATTACAGTGCAGATAATGTACAGTTCAGAACATAACAGGAGTTATACAGTATATACAAATCTTGTAACCTTGTAGCCTAAGACAACAGCTAACATAGTATCAACTACTAACAGTTCCAAGGGCCCATAGTCCAGATGTGCAAATTGAGTGGAATAGTAATGCTGGATGAACATTTGCGATTCCATCAGGCATGACTGGCCAGATTTTTGCTGGCACTGGACTAGGGCCTGGGGCATAGCTGGAAGAGATGGTAAAGTTAAGGTTGGGAGGGGGATAAATGGCATTTCTGTGGAGAGGATTGCATGAGCAGGAGGGGGGAAGTGACTTAAGGAGCTGATTTAACCACTGAGGGTTGTATGTGTGCCTAATATCTGCCATCAAGAAGTTACAAAGTTTAGGCATGCAGCATTTAAATGCAGCCTGGCCTTTGGCTGTGGTCATGAATGGGACATGCAGTAACCGGGAGTCAGTGTTCCTGAGGGAATATGCCAAAAGGGGTTGAACTGTGAAGGCAAGCTCTAGGTGGGGGGGGAGGGACTGCATCCAGAATTTTGCTCTTGTCCTCGCACTGTGGGTAAGTCTCCAATCCTGTAGCGAGGGGAGGTCTAGCATCTTGTAGAGGTCACAGTGGTGTACAGAGGGAGTACAATCCAAAGCAAATTGACAGAAGGAGTGGAAGAGGGGGTTCAGTCTTGCAAGGATGGACTTGGGGGCTGCGCTGTAAACTACGTCGCCATAGTTGACTATAGGGAGAGTCATTTGTTTTAGGATTGCTTTGCAGGTTGCCAGGGGTAAGCAGCCCTTGTTATGATAAACGGCGCCCAGCTTGGGGAGAAGTTTCTTGTGTACTGAGTCGATATGAAATGAGAAGTCAAATTGCTGGAAGGAGGTGCTTGCCTCCAAAGGAGTCCCGTCGATAGTATGATGAGTGGGGATTGTGGGGAATTGGGCAAGCCTCTGTCTTGAGCTGAAGATTAGGGAGTTATTTTTTTTGGGACTGAGAAAGAGCTGGTTAGACCAGAACCAGAACTGAACAGAATTTAAGTCCTCCTGCAGTCTAGAGGTCACTTCAGAGGATGAGGGACCTGTCGTATAGAGGACCATGTCATCGTCGCATATATGAATGGATGTGTGTTGGCAAACAGAGGGCAGGTCATTCAAGAAAATGGAGAACAGGATCGGGCCAAGTAATGAGCCTTGGGGAACCCCCGAGGTTACAGGGAGGGGGGCAGAGGTATGATGACCGATTCTCACAGATTGGGATCTGCCTGTTAAGTAGGAGTTGAACCATTTGGTGCAGATACTCGAGAGACTTGCCTGGGTGAGTTTGGACAGTAGAAGGGTGTGGGAGACTGCGTCGAATGCCTTGGCGAGGTCAACAAAAATAGCTGAGGTGATGTGCCCGTGATTCATACCCATGAGGACAGTGTCAGTGAGCCTGAGGAGAGAGGTGATGGTGGAATGCTTCTTCCTGAAGCCCGATTGGTAGGGTGTGAAAAAGGAAGAGGCAGCGATATAGGCAGAGAGTTGGTCTAGCACAAGACACTCTTGGATTTTGGCCAGGATGGGAAGTAGGGAGATAGGGCGGTAGTTGCTCGGTGTAGAGGGGTCACCCACTTTTGGGAGAGGGATAACAGTAGCACTTTTCCATTTGGATGGTACTGAAGCAAGCGAAAAAGAGAGATTTAGGAGAGTGAACAGTGAGGAGGCGATGGTAGGGGCAGATAGGTAAAGCATTTTGGAGTCAAGGCCCAAGGGGCATTTACCTTTGCTGAGGTTAAGAGCCTGTAGGGCTTTTAGCACATCAGTGGGTGAAACCATGTGAAAGGTGAAGCCCTGGGGGTGTGAGGAGTGGGAGTGGGTGGGCTTGGGTGAGATTGGGGGAGTGAGGATAGGAGAGAGGCCGCATAGCTGGTGAAAAGGTGTTGAAGGCCAAGGCCACTTCACCTGGGTCAGTGATGGTGGAGCCACAGCATTTAGGGCTGGTGTGATAGGCTGGGCTGGGGGGGGTGAGAGCGATTTGATTGATTTCAGAATTTTGCAGTGTGATTTAGGTTAGAGTGGAAAGAGGTCTTGAAATAGCTTGCATTGGCTCGACTTAGGAGCCTAGTGCAGGAGTTGCAGAGAGCTCGGTAGAACTTCCAGGGTATTGGATGCCTTATAGGCTTTCCATACTTGGTCCCTGGCATGTAATTGGTCGATAATATTGGCTGTGACCCAGGGTAGGTGGGCACCCTTGACACGGGTCCTTCTCAGCGGTGCATGATGGTTCCATATGGTGAGGAAATTAGACTTGAATAGGTCAAAGGTGGTGTCTATGAAGGGGGCCCGAGGGATGAAGGACCAGTCCAAGTTGGTCAGCTCGTATAGTAGAGCTGAGAGGTCGAGGGATTTGTATGACCTGGTGAGCAGTATATGGGGAGGAGGAGCTTTGGGCCTGAATATTCTCCTTACCACGTAGATCATGTGGTGGTCACTTAGTCAGTCTGGAAGGAGACCTGAGTCAAGAATACGTAGTGGGTAGAGGTAAGGGCCCGGTCTAGTAGGGAGTGGTTTAGGGACTTGTGATTCAGATGTGTTGGTTCCAAAATTTGTTGGGACAGATTTAGTGCAGCTACATGGCACGGAAGCTTGGAGCTGGCGCTGGAGAGCCAGTTTGAGTTGAAGTCACCAAGGATAAGGATCTCACCCCCAGAGCCTAGCTGTTTAAGGGTGCTCAAGTGGTCCATTATGAGAGGCATGGGGATGCCGGGGGCACTGTATGACCCCACTACATATATAGGGATTGAATGTGGGAGTGAGAGCTTAATCAGCAGTGAATCAATTGACAGCAAGGGCATAGAGAGATGGATAGGGGTGAACAGAAGGAGATCGGAGATGAACATAGCAACTCCTCCACCCCTTTTGTTTCCCTGGCAGTTGTGCCAAATTAGTGTGTAGCCAGGGATTGTTAATTCCATATCCAAATTATGGGGCTTCAGCCAAGTTTTGGTTATGATCAGAATATCTGGGCGCAGTGTAAGGACATTAGGTTGAAGGAGAGTGACCTTGCTCAGTGAGCTGCATATGTTCAGATGCATTAGTTTAAGCTCCTTTGGTAAAGTAGGGATTGGGGAGGAGGGGTTGGGGTGGAGTGGGCCAGGGTTACTCTCAACGTCTCTTGCGAGAAGCAGCAGCAGTGTAAGAAGCAGTTTGGTTTTGGACAGGAGCCCTTGCGACTTACAGAGGGCATGGAGTGGCTGAGAGGGTTTGTGAGATTTATTCGGATAGGTAAATCATGGTGAGAGGGCAGTAGGATAGAGGCACTGGTAACCCAGTTTACCAAGAGATGTAGAGACGACCACTCAGTGATGGAGGTGGCCTGGTAGGGAGGTGGAGACGCTCTGCTATCTGAGAGAGTGGTGTGAGGTTGTGGCTGTGGGTGGGAGGCGAGTGGGAGGGCTGCTAAGGGTATGAGCAGGCATAGTATGGTGAGCTGCAGTGGGAACATTACGAGGAATGATGGCTTGATTATGCAGTTCAGTATTTCAGAGTTGACACAAGCGTGGAAGCAGAGTTGGTGGTTTGTTTATTCCGCTCAGTGTTTCAGGTGGCCTCTAATGGTGGAAGCAGATAGCCTGCTAATGGAAAAGTAGGCTGATAGTGAAAATCACGTGATCCTCCGTGCCTATATAAGGCGGAGTCCACCTAGGGCGGTGGGGCAGCCGGCACATTGTGACAGCGGGGCTTCAGTTGGCAGTAAGCAGAGCTCAGATTTAAACAGCAGCAGTGCGGTGTGTCATATCTGTGGATGCCCGTAGAACAATGGGGGTTCGGCTTGGGGAAGGGCAGGACTAGCGAGGCCCTCACAACCTCCTCACGGACACTGGGAAGAGAGGAAAGAGGTGAGTTATTAACAGGTA
Source organism: Neoceratodus forsteri (assembly GCA_016271365.2). Classification (NCBI taxonomy): domain Eukaryota; kingdom Metazoa; phylum Chordata; order Ceratodontiformes; family Ceratodontidae; genus Neoceratodus; species Neoceratodus forsteri. Next base: position 334,211,628 of record CM028135.1, on the reverse strand, counting down.
TGCAGGAGGAGGGGTTCACAGTTTCAGTCGTTTTAATCCCAATCCCCGACGCTGTTATATTGTGCTTTTAAATGGTAGCAGGAAATATGCTTAGAAGCAAGCTCCCTCCAACAGCTGAGCTAACTAACTAAGTTACTTACAGCTCCTAAATAAACTTACAGCTAAGCTTCATTTTAAATCCTTACAGCTGCTGAACTAGGATGGTAATTAAAGTTACTTGCAGTTCCAGCTCCTAAATAAACTTGCAGCTAAATTCGAATTCAGAGTGGGAGCTGTATAAAGCATTGAATCCTAAATTAATTTAAACATCAAAGCTGAAATTGAAATTAAAGCACCCTAAGGCGAGTGCCCAAAACACAATATTAGGGCACAAAATGAGTAGACAAAAAACTATCAGCAGTGCTCTGCCGATTGAAATTGTCCAGGCCTGAAAAAAGCGCCAAGATTCAAAGTCCTTTGTTTCGGTTTGCATTAAGCAGAGCTCCAATTTCAACAGCAGCAGCACGGTGTGTCGTACCTGTGGATGCCTATAGAACAGTGGGGGTTCAGCTTGGGGGAGGGTAGGACCAGTGAGGCCCTCAAGACCTCCTCACAGAGACTCTGGATGCCCACAGAACAGTGGGGGTTTGGCTTGTTGCAGGGCAGGACCAGCGAGGCCCTCACAACCTCCTCACGGACTCTGTGGATGCCCGTAGAACAGTGGGGGTTCGGCTTGGGGGAGGGCAGGACCAGCAAGGCCCTCATGACCTCCTCACAGACACTGTGGATACCTGTAGAACAGTGGGGGTTCAGCTTGGGGGAGGGAAGGACCAGCGAGGCCCTCACGACCTCCTCACGGACACTGTGGATGCCCGTAGAACAGTGGGTGTTTGGCTTGGGGAAGGGCAGGACCAGCGAAGCCCTCACGACCTCCTCACAGACACTGTGGATGCCCATAGAACAGTGGGGGTTCGGCTTGGGGGAGGGTAGGACCAGCGAGGCCCTCACCACCTCCTCACAGATGCTGTGGATGCCCGTAGAACAGTGGGGGTTCAGCTTGGGGGAAGGAAGGACCAGTGAGGCCCTCATGACCTCCTCACGGACACTGTGGATGCCCGTAGAGCAGTGGGGGTTCGGCTCGGGGGAGGGCAGGACCAGCGAGGCCCTCACAGCCTCCTCATGGACACTATAAGCATAGTCAAGAAAGGGGAGTGGGTGCCCATAGGTGTCCAACCTTATGGACTAGAAATTGTAAAGGATAGCTTAGGCTAAGAAATAGAAGAACTGTTGCAACAGATTTAAGAAAAGGTCAAAAGGTCAGTCCTCAAGAGTGGCAGAATCTCCCTGTCAACAAAGTAAAAAAGGGTTCCCAAACCTGATTATATTTCTTGTGGGAGTGTGACATACTTGCAATAATACGCTTGGCCTGCAGCGCGAAAATAATTTCTCAGTACTATTTCACATAAGTAGAGGTTGCCTGGTCACACCAGTGCCGAAGAACTACCTTCTTGGTGCAGGCTGTTATTAAAGCAATATGTGGCTTCTGGTTACCAATTAAGGCTTTAGCAAAGTCCCCCAGAATATAAATTTCAGGAGTGAATGCCTGATTAAGCCCTAATAGGAGATCCAACTGTTGCCTAAAGCCAGCAACTTAAGACACTAACTGAAAATTAAATCACAAGGTTCAGACTCCTTCATATTAACACTGCCACAATGTGGTGTGACTGTGAGTGTGGGAGGGGACTACTGGACTTCTTAACTTTGCACTGTAGCTGTGTGCGGTCAGTATGGTGAGACTAGAAGACCAGCAAACAGCAGTGTCACATTAGTCCCTGCAATATTAACAGGCAGGAACTAGCTGCATCTGTGCTATCAGACTGCTGCTTTATAGCCAGAAGTTAGAGAAAAAAAAATTAAAAATGATTTTTCATATAGTTGCATAACACAGGCTTTGTGCACTGCTCAGTTATCTTTTACTGATGCAAATACATTTGGGGCCTACTGTTCCTTCTATTACTGTGTGCTGCCCCCTATGGAAAACCTCAGTAAAGCTAGCCCTTCTTCTCCTGACTGTATTAGAATAAAACTACCCGTCTGTCCTGGGAATGGATCTACAGACAGTCTGTATACAAGAGTGTCAGTAGCAGCACTAGCTGTGTCTGTGCTGTAGTGTGACTACTGCGCCGTTTTCTTTCTTGCAGCTAGAAAATGAAACAAAAAATTCACAAAAAAATATATATGTTTTTCCTATAATTAGGTCATGCAGGTCTTGTACTCTGCTCAATGGTCTTTTGGTGCAGCTGTGAATAGTAACACATTTTTGTCTCTTTTCACCTACAGTTTTGGTGTGCACCCTGCTTGTGGGCATAATAAATCTGTTTTATGTAACTGTATGGCAGCTTTTCAAATTTCCCTACTTTCTATAAAAGGTTCTGATTAGCATCAGAACTAATCAGAACATATCAGGACTTAAGCCTGGATTCTGATCCTAATAGTCAAAACCTTTTCAGTTTCGCCCAACCCTGTCCAGAACCTACTTGGGGGATTCTGCAATATAGTAGTTTCAAAGCTGGCATCCCTTCTGCACTGTATGTCCAGACAATAGTGCTTTGTGAAAATGTGTACTATTTTCCAGGCAGCTGCTTTGCAAATGTCTAATAAAGGGATGCCCATTGAGGATGCCACAAAGGCAGAGGTGCCTCTTATGTAATGTGCTCTTAAGCCTCTAGGTGGCATTTACCCTGCTTTTTCATAGCAGAACTGAATGCAAGAGACTATCCAGCGAGAGATAGACATCTTAGAAGCTAGTTCACCTTTGCCAGCCTCACCACAGATAACAAACGCTGAGTGTTTTTGGGTCGGACATCTTTAGTTTGGTCCATATAGATGCTCAGAATTCAAGTCAAAGCTGTGCAATTTTTGCTCACCTGGATTGGAGTGTTCTGGGTAAAGCACAGTAAGTGTTACTGACTCATTCAGGTGAAATTCAGACACCACCTTAGGTAGGAATTTCCTATTAGTTCTAAGTACTACCTTATCCTTGTGGAAGATAATGCAATTTGTGTCTGTGCAGAGGGCCTGCAGCTCACTCACCCTCCTAGCGGAGGTCATGGCAACTGGGAATATAGTCTTCCATGTGACATACATTAAGTCAGCAATGGCCATAGACTCCAATGGAGCCTCCATGAGCTGGGCAAGGCAGACAGTGAGATCCCATGGTGGGACTGGGTCCCTTACCAGAGGGTACAAGTGACTTGAGGCCTTTAAAAAACACTTTTGAAAATGAGTTGAGAGGCCACTGACTTTGCCTTGCCTGCTGACATGTACAATAGGCGGACACTGCTGCTAAGTGCACCTTCAGTGTTGATGGTCTTAGGCCTAAGTACTGCAGGTATACCAAATATTCCAAAACTATAGGCAACCCTACCTCTATTGTGATTATTCCTTTGGGGGTACACCAGTAAGAAAATCTCTTCTATTTAGAGGAGTAAGTTGTCCTGGTTGTTGGTTTCATTGAAACTCTAAGCACCTTCAGAACATCCTCTGACTGATTTAAATCAGAGTATTCTAGCTCCTCAAGAACCATGCCCTCAGGTGCAGTGTATTGAGGCTTGGGAATGTTATTCTGCCCTATGGTATAGTCAGCAGACTGTGACCCAGTGGCACGCCAATTGGTGTTTTGACAGACACGATCAACAGAATTGAATACCAGGTCTGTCTGGCCCAGTCTTGAGCTATTAGGATAATTTTTGCAGACTTCCTCCTGAGTTTTGGGAGAACTTTCTGGATGAGTGAAAATCGGGGAGAGCATTCATGAACTTCCTTGTCCTCTCCAAGACTAGGGTGTCCTCTGGGACTGTCCCTCTGGCTGGTAGTCTGCAACAAACATGTGGAAGCTGATCATTTTCCCAAGAAGCAAACAGGTCTATTTTGGGAGTGCCCCCACTTCTGAACACTCTGGCTAGAACTTGTCTGTTTAAGGCCCATTTGTGAACTCCCAGCACTGGCTTCAGCTAGAAGCAGGGACATCCTGGAATCTTTGCAGGGGGAATTCTTCAGGCAACTAGTCAGTGAAAACACTCACGATGGGGCAATACTGGACCTAGTACAAACTACCAGGGGCAATGTTTAAGACATTAAGGCAGGAGGCCACTTGGGGACTAGTGATCACCATACAGTGTGGTTCAATATAAGGATGACTGAAGAATAGAACCACTCAAGGGTGAGGGTCCTGGACTTCAGGAGGGCAAATTTTAAAAGGGTGGGTGAATGCCTCAGGGATGACCTAGCAGGGGTGGGTGACCTGGGTGGGGTGGAGGAACAGTGGGCAAAGATAAAAGGGAGCGTAGTAAAGGCAACAAACCTCTGCATCTAACAAGTGAGCAAATGCAAGAGGAAAAAGAGACTGCTATGGTTCTCAAAGGAGGTGGCTAAAAAGGTAAAAGCTAAAAGGGTAGCATTCAGAACGTATAAGGAGACAGGGAGGTGTATCGTGGGAAACAGAGGGAAGCAGGGAAAGCAGTACGAAGTGCAAAGGCACAAACTGAAAAGAGACTCGCTCAGGAGGTAACAAAAGGGGACAAGACATTTTTCAGATATGTAAGTGAAAAGAGGAAGACCAGGTGTTGGATTGCAAGGTTAAAAAGGGAAGGGGGGACTGTGCAGAGGGGGACCAGGAAAAGGCAGACATGCTGAACAAACACTTTTGTTCAGTGTTCACCGAGGAAAGAGAATGGGAAGAGCCACAAAAAAGTAACAAAAGCTTTGGAGGGAGGGGGGTGTAGAGTAGTCCTTTTTTTGCAGGAGAAAGTCCTGAAGAGATTTACTAATCTGAAGGTGGACAAAGCAATGGGGCCAGATGGGGTGCATCCAGGGGTACTGAGGGAGCTCAGGGAAATTCTGGCTGTGCCTCTGACAGTTCTATTTAACAGCTCATTGGAAACAGGAGTGGTTCAGGAGGACTTGAGGAGGGCAGATGCAGTCCCACTACATAAAAGTAGTAGCCATACCTCTCAACCTCTTGCCTCACGAATCAGGGACAAGGCTTAAAAAAATCAGTGACAAAGACCCCAAATCAGTGACATATCTTAAAAACTGGTACTATTCAGTCAGAAAGCTGATAGAATAAAGGGATTTGTCTTAAGATGCATTTTCAGAAGAACAAGTCTGCAACTTTAATGTTTGACATTATTTTATGCTTTTAATCCCCACTGTTCTGTCACAAAAACTCACATTTTACGAGAGACAGAGGAAAACTTTGAGGCAAAATCAGGGACAGTTGAGAGGTATGGTAGTAGCAGGGAGGAGGCTGGCAATTATAGACCAGTCAGCCTGACATTGGTGGTTGGGAAGTTCATGGAATCACTGTTGAAGGAAAGGATTTTGGAATAACTTGAATCCAGTGGATTACAAGACCCAAGGCAGCATAATTTCACAAGGAGGAGGTCATGTCAAATGAATCTGATAGGTTTCTCTGACTAGGTGACCAAGGAACTAGATCAGGGTGGAGCAGTGGACGTGGCCTACTTAGAATTCAGTAAGGCATTTAACACTGTTCCACATAGGACGCTAGTAAGCAAGCTGGGTAGCTTAGGAGTGGGTCTGAAGGTGGTAAACTGGATAAGAAATTGGTTAAGGGATAGGCAACAGAGGGTGGTGGTAAGCAGAGTTCACTCCAAGGAAGAGAGGGTGACCAGTGGGGTGCCTCAGGGATCACTGCTGGGACCGGTCCTCTTTAATGTCTTTATAAGTGACATTGCAGAGGAGCTGGAAGGGAAGGCCTGTCTCTTTGTGGAGGACACCAAAATCTGCAATAGGGTGGACACTCCAGGGGTGGAAGTGATGAGCAGAGAACTGAAAAAACTTGAGGAGTGGTCAAGGGTATGGCAGCTGGGTTTCAATGTGAAAAAGTGCAGAATAATGCATTTAGGGCACAGAAATGCAGGGGCGGAATACAAAATTGGGGGAGTGGTATTGATGACCACCAACCAGGAAAGAGACCTGGGGGTAATCACACTGGATGACCACAAGGTGGCCAGGCAGTGCAACAAGGCAGTAGGATTGCAAATGGAATGCTCAGGTGCATAGGGTGAGGTATTAACAGCAGAAAGAGGGAGGTGGTGTTGCCTCTGTATAGATCACTGGCAAGACCCCACCTAGAGTATTGTGTCCAGTTCTGCAGATCACATCTCTGGAAGGACATAGACAGAGTGGGGGTGATCCAAATGATGAGGGCAACTAAAATGGTGCAGGGCCTGCATCAAAAGCCCTATGAAGAGAGACAAAAGGACATCAACCTACACATCCTGGAACAGAGGAGGGATTGGGGAGATATGATACAGACCTTTAAATACCTCATGCGGGTAAATAAGGTACAGGAGGGGAGTATTTTTCAGAAGAAAAGGTGCTCAAAAACAAGGGGAAATGCTATGAAGCTGAAGGGGTAGCTTCAGGAGAGATGTGAGGAAGTATTTCTTCACAGAAAGAGTGGTGGATTTTCGGAACAGCCTTCCAGCTGAGGTGGTGTGGCCAAAAACAGTAGCGGGGTTCAAGAATGCATGTGATAAGCACAAAGGAATGATAGTGGAAAGGAAGGGGGAGGGAGAAAGAGCTGTAGATCGGGCACAGTCTGATATAATAATGTAGATAGGGAGAAATGGGCAGACCGGATGGGCCAAGTAGTCCTTATCTGCCATGAAATTCTGTTTCTATCTCCCTGACTGATTCTGTTTAAAGAATCTGCCAGGACACTGTCTTTGCCTGGCAAGTGTACCGCATGCATGTCTGTTTCTTAAGTGTAGTCCACGTCTCAGACACTCATTGCTACTGTAGACAGTTTTGAGGATCTTGTCCCTCCGTGTTTGTTTATGTAATATATTGTGGTGCTATCTGTTCTGATTTGGGCAGACTGGCCCTGTAGCTGGGAGAAGAAAAACTGCATTGCTAGAAGCACTGCCCAGAGCTCCAGGAGGTTGATGTGTTCCAGAGACTCCTGTGGGCTCCATATGATGCTCACAGTGAGGTCCTGTAGTTGGATGCCCCAACCTAGGAGTGAGGCATCTGTAGTAAGGATGTTTGTGTTGGTGATTGCCTGAAGGAACTGAAAGACCTCTATGAGGCTGCTTTCTTCTTTCCGCCACTCTAGTGACTTTACCAGTGCTTTTGTCACTGGTACAAGTTTTGTGAGTGGATCCCACTTTTGAGACCAGTTGTCTCTTAAGTGGTACTGGATATCTCTCGATTGGAACCTGGACCATGGGACCACAGTTGTGGATGCAGCCATGTGCCCTAGAAACTGCAGGAAGTCCCTTGCAGGTCTCGGCTGTACTGTCATGAAGGACTCTGCTGCTGCTATCAGAGCTGTAACTGGCTTGTGGGAAGAAAGCTTTCTCTTGTAAGGTGTTTAGCTCTGCTTCTATGAAGTCCAGTACTTGATCAGGATCTAGTTGTAAAGTCTGCAGGCTTATCAGGAATCTTAGAGGTTCCAAGGTGCATTTTACAGTCTGTAGAGAGTACCTAGTTTCCTGTTCTGTTTTCCCCCCGAGATTAGCCAGTCATCCAGATAAGGAAAAATGATCATATCCTGTCTTCTCAGTTGTGATGCCACCACCGCCAAGTACTTTATGAGTACTCTTGATGATGAAGTGAGGCCAAAAGGAAAAGCTGTGAACCGGTATTGGCAGTTTCCTAGCTTGACCCTAAGATATTTTCTGTGTGATGGCCTGATTGGGATATGAAAACATCTTTCCCCCACTACCATCACAGAACTTATAAACACCATAACCTCGCTCACTCCAGCAGGTGAAACCAATATATTATGTGATTTTAACCAAAACTGGTTAGCCACCTCCCTTTCTAAAACATGTAATGATATTTCCACCCTTAACTTGTCGCAGCTCATCTCAGAACCAACCCGCATGAATCACAAGTCTGGTAACCACAGCCTTATTGACTGGGCCATCACATCCCACTCTCACAGGGTAATTAAATCTGGCATCCTACCAGATGCCATTAGTGATCACCACATGATCTATGTGGTACGTAAAATACACAGATCTAAAGGCCCTCCCAAAAATAATATTATTCCGCTCATATAAATCGTTGAACATCGCTCCCATACTCCAGGACCTAATGCACTCTAACTGGGAGCTGTTAGCAATGTCTAATTCTATAGATGCCGCATATGACTATTTATGTACTAAAATTCTTGAGGCCTGGAACAAACGTGCCCCCCTAAGGCGTGCAAGAGTTAGAGGCAACCATCTCCCTTGCATAATCCCCCAACGTCTAGCATGTCAAAGGGCTACAGATAAAGCCGGGAAAACTTATAAATCTACCATGCTCCCGCACGCCTATGAATTTTACCGATCTTTATGCAACAAATGTACGAAAGCCACACACTTAGCTAAATCAGAATACTTCTGTTCAACCTTCAAGACTAATATAAATAATCCATCCAAATTCTGGAAGGTAATCCACTCCCTTTTCTCTCCCCACTCCTCTGCCCCTGCTCCCATCCTTAAAATAAACAATACGCAAATTGCCGACCACCTTAGCGTTGCCTCAGAATTTAATTCATATTTCACCACTTGTGCTTCAGCTCTCCTCTCCTCCTTGCCTCTGCCCTCTCATGCTAACCCTTCACCCCAATCACCCTCCCCTCCCACCTTATCCTATGCTTCCCCCTCCTTCTCCTTCTCTAACATCACTTCTGATGCCACTATGGAGGCACTATATGCCCTTGACCCCTCCAAAGGCAGTTCACCAGATGGTTTGGATCCTAAACTGCTGTACCTCTCGGCACCTGCTATCTCTGCTCTGCTGTCTTATCTACTTAACTGGTCTTTTGCCACAACTTCCATCCCGACTATCTGGAAGCACGCTACTGTCCTTCCCTTGTCCAAGGGCGGTGACCCTTCCACTCCTGCCAACTTCCGTCCCATCTCTCTCCTTCCTACCCTTGTTAAACTCCAGGAGCATCTAATCCTTGCTCAACTAACTACCTATCTCTCTGGAACTAACTTTTTCACTCCATTCCAATTTGGCTTCAGGAAGAATCATTCCAATACCACCTCCCTGATTAGGCTCACTGATTCCATCCTCTCAGGGATGGACAATGGTCAAATCACATCTGTCATCTTTGTCGACCTAGCAAAGGCTTTCAGCACTATCTCCCACACCCTTCTTCTAGACCCCCTCACCTTGGCTAGCCTGTCTCTGCCACTAGTTGGTTCAAAGATTACCTAGTAGGTAGGACCCAGTCAGTGAGAATAGATGCCATATCTCCTCCTCCTCTCCCTATCAACACTGACGTACCTCAGGGTTCCATACTGGGACCTATCCTCTTCTCTATCTTCCTAAATGACCTTCCCTCAGCCTGCTCAACCATATCCATCCACATGTACGCTGATGATATGGTTCTCTTCACCTCAGGCCAATCCCCTGCTGATGTGGAACCCAGACTTCATCATGACTTCAATCAAGTACAGCTCTGGTTCAGCTCCCACCAATTCTCATTCAATGCCAAGAAAAGTCTTAATGACCTACGGCAGTAAGCAGAGACTCTCTTGGCTCCCCTCCCTGCCCTCTTTCCACACCCTTGATGGGGCAATTCTTGAGGACACCTCCTCCTTTAGGTATCTGGGGTCTGGCTAGACCAACACCTCAGCTTCTCTGGGCATGTTGATGCCATCCTGAAGAAGTTGCACCCCAAACTTGGTGCATTATACAGGAACCTTAGCTGCCTCCCGATACCAGCTAGGCATGAACTGGTCCAGAAGATGATACTACCTATCTTTGACTACTGTGATGTAGTCTACAGTGTCACTCCCATGTCCTCCTTAACCAGATTGGATTCTCTTTTTAACTTTTGTAATTTCGCTCTTGATGCTTCTCCTTTCACTCACCACTGTTCTCTCTACCGCTCCCTGGCTTTCTATTCCCTAGAAAATCGTCACCTCCTACACTGTGCCAAATTCGCATCAAAATTTTGGTTTGGCTCACTCCCACCATATCTCACCTCCTCCCTTACTATTCTCTCCCCACCGGACCACTCCCTTAGGTCATATGACTCTTGACTGCTAGTAGTTCCATGTCAGTCCACCATGGTTGGACAGTTGGCCTTCGCATCACCTCCCTAAGTTAAGGAATAACCTCCCACCACAGATTCTCCTCCTCCTCCTCACACTCCATTTTGCTAGCCTACAAAACTTTTTAGCAGTAAACTGTACCTGTGGCTAGTCCTTATTTTCTCCTGTTCAAGCTGGCTCACTGCTTTCTATCTCCTACTTGGCTAGCTGTTCATATACAGGATACACTTCTCTTTCATTACTATGCTTAACTGGTCTTCTTAACACTATGCATAATGGTCTTCTTAACACTGTGTATAATTGTTTTCTACACAGCACTTCAATGTACAGTCATGTATACACTGCACTCTCTATCGAAGTACAATGTAATAATGTTCTTGGTCTTAATGTGGTCGATGTATATATTGTGTAGTATGTTGTATGTCTACACCATTAATCTGTTCACGTAATCTGTCAACTGTTATGCTACTCTGTGTATGTACTTTATTATGTGTTCTCCCTTATGACCCCTTCCCCCCAGGACGCACCGTGAGACGAGCAACTTGTTGTGCAATGTGCCATTCCTGGTGAAACATTTCAACAAATAAATAAATCTTTCAGATCCAGTGATTCCAGCCAGTGGCCTGAATGCAGAGATGGTATCATTGTTCTCAGTGTGACCATCTTGAATCAGGGTTCCCCCTTTCAGACACCCTGATATCTGATCCATCTTATTTTATATAGTTTTTGTCGCCCTTTACATTTATTGTTGCTGCTATTGGACATGAAGCAACAGAACTTTCTGATGCATGTTTTTTTACCATCATTGGGAATGCCTTCAAAGCCTTTTTTTATTATTCTTTTTTGGTGACAAGAAAGCTAATTGAGAAGCCGTAATGACTCCTTATTTATTTGTCATTTTATTTTGGGCATAGAAAAATGCAGACTTCAGAAAAAAATACAGTCGTGATCTGAACGCAAGCAATTTAATTTATGCTATTGGCAGTCTTCCTTTGTCAAGAACTTAACGACTTTGAAAAATCTTTCTAGCCTGTGAATGTACTAAGAGACTCTGTTATTTGAATTTAGCGAGAACCTAGTAATAAATGAAAAACAATCCCAAAAAGCAGCTGAAATTGCTTACAAGCAAGAGACAGTTGTAAAAAAAAAAAAAGTCTTATCTTGCAAAACTGCACCAATGGTCAAATCCGACTTCCTGTACAGGAAGTGATTAATTAAGGTGAAAGGGCACAGACTGAAATGGAAAGTAGAAGTGTTTCTGTTTCTGAGCAGCTTGGCTCAACAAAAATGAACCACTTACTCAAAAAAAAAAAGAAATGTAGAAATAATAAAAAAGTAGAAGAGGTAGGCAAAAATGTCTCCTGTTTCGAGAATCAGAATGGGAGTTGGAAGTACTGCCACACAAGAATACCCTTACTAATGCAGAGTAGTAGTAAATCTGAAATATACAATTTTACAGAATAATTACTCTTCTAAAAATAATAAAATGACTGGAGACCCAGTTGTACCAGAGCTATACTCAGGGTGACCTTTCTCACCAGACAGAGAAACAAATCTGACAACTGCCAGGATAGAAGGTGACTGCAGAGTTTTTCAAACAATCATTATAAATTCTAAGTTTCATTGTTAGAATAGGGTTTGTCTTCAGGGCATCTGTCTCTATGAAGAATGATGCACACAGTGAAACCATAAGTAAGGGATTCCTGGGGTTAGAAAACCTCCATTTATTTTGAGATGTTTGTAGAATGGGGGTCATAGCCATGTAACAAGATGTCTTTTATTGTATTAAAGGAGAACCACTCTAGTTTTTCAGTTTTAACATTTCTTTTCATAGCTAACCAAGCAAATCCCAATCCCTGGTCTGCTCTATTATAAAACTGGACTCAGAACTCCAGTTTCTGATTGGCTGACACCAATTCTGATACCAAATGGTAACCATGAGGGACGCAGAAGTCACTGAATTTTAAATTTATTAAAAAAAATGAAAGTACCTTACTGTGCTTTATAACTGTTGTGAGGAATGCAGAATGAATATACAGAGAATCATAAATCTAGTTTGTATATTACAGGATAACCAGACAACACTTATGCAAATCCTTGCATTCTCACTGGCAAGTGGGTCTCTTTCAGCATAGTTAAGCAAGAAGGCACACCCTAGAGGGCTTACTGTAATTATTAAATAAATCCTTTAAAGTATTGGTAAATGAATTATTTTTTTATTTATATTAGTAAAAATGCAAAAAAGGGGATAAAAGGATAAAGTAGTTCTCTAGGCAGTATAGCATAGTGGTTAAGGGCACTGAGCTGTAAACCTGGAGACCTGGGTTTGAATCCCATCAGCTCCCACTTGCATACTGTGTGACCCTGATCAAGTCACTTAACTTCCTTGTGCAGTCATACCTGGAAACAAGCTTTGGCAATGTCCCCTTTCTCCTGTCCCTCTTCAGCACTTGCTGTATTTGAGTATGGCCAGCAGGTGGCACAAGTGCTGCATAAAAAGTACTGTTTTTTTTCTCCACAGTGAAGTAAATACAGCACTTAGCCAAGCATCGGTCAGTGTCAGCACAGCCATGGCTTCAGGTGGTAGAGCAGTGGTACCAGACGACCCATTATGATGGATGTCAGGAGCCGAGTACAGAAGTGCGAGTCGGTGGAAGTCATGTTCAGTGGCAGTTGATGGTGATAGCTTCTATGGAGTAGCTTTTGTCCAGGCAGCAGGACCACAGAGGCGAAGAGAGTGAATCAGTATTTGTAACTTGGTGACAAAGGGAGCAGTGGGAAGTTGGGAATGAGGAGAAGTAGCTATGTATGGCAGTGCCTGGTTTGGTTTAGGGTGGGTGCAAGGAGCAGGAGTCATAACAGCAGTTCCACCACGGTTGACAGTGGTTAACATTCGTGGTGTTTAAATCAAAGACTTTACTTGGGGGATTGTTGCAGGGATGGGGAGATCCACAGAAACCAGGGTCAGGAGATGCAGTTACTGGCAGGAGTACTCCTTGTCAGTAGAGGCCATAGTGGGAGCAGAGAGTGTCAGAGCCAATAAATGATGCCGGGGTAGACATGTTTGATGTGGGCATTTTTGCCCTGCATGGCAGCTGATGTTCTGCAGATGAGTGCTGGACCTTTTTTGGCTGGAGATACTTTCAGTTAGGTCATTGTGCTGGGATAGTGGCCCAAATGAAAGAGACTCTCAGTCAATCAGCACTCAACAATTTTTCTATTCATTTCATAATAACTTATAAAATGGAATGGGAAAATCCTGCATCCGGATTGGTTAGCGCCTGTCTTTTCCAAAAATGCATGACTGCCATTACAAACATGGCTACCACCTTTACGCACTAAAAAATCATCCAGGACCTGAAAATGAAACTCCCTCAAAATAAAAGAACAAACTAATTGATTATGTTCACCCTCTGTACATATGTACAAAAATTACAAACAATAAAGTACTGCTGACAGTTTTATTTTTGGAGCTTCTGTTCTGACCATGGAGAGGCATTTTGCATTTTGTTACTTAAACAGTATGTTTATAATGAGTCTTAATATGTACTAGTCGCTATATGTATTTGTATAATTTTATTTATATTAACTTGTGTATATATTGTTTTGATGACTTGGGACGTTCTGTAAACAAGATTTGTTTCTCATAGAACTTATCCTGTAACCTATCTAACTTTTAAATAAATAAAGACCTTTTCCTATCCTTACCTGCCTACCAGAGAAATCTTTGCTGTCTGCCCTGCCATGGATAAACTGAATCGCTAGCTTTACACAGGCCTTCTGTTGTGTGTTATTTGTGTGGGGGAAAGGTAAACATTCAGCCAGCAGATTTGTGCAGAAGTCTGAATTCCAGCATTCAATGATAAACAAACATTCCATCTATTCAATGTATGGATAGATAGATGCTTGGCAGCAGGGGAGGGACAACTTTTTACTAGGTACTTTTAATAAATGAAAATACGTGTTTTTAATAAAAAAGTTGGCTTTGTTTATTTTCTCAGTTAACCCATTTTAAAAGTGCAATAAGACACTTCAGGTTGTGAATTATATTGATCTAACCACACTTCCAGGGGCTGAAGGCACTCTGACTGTGGCAGCATACCTCATTATGCCCCTGGATGTGTGGTTAGATTAGCATAATCCACACCTTGTCATGTCTTATTGCTTACAAATACGTACTATATGTATCAGTGGCATAATCATTTACATGAAAGAAACTAATCAGCTTTTCAGCTGTGACTTGTTAGTGTGTACAAAATAAAATAGCTCTGTATACAGAACCATAAATATAGTCATTTCTTTTAGCAGTTAAATTGAGACATCATTAAATTCAAGATTTATTATGTTTTAAACAAAGCAAAAAGACTAGCGCACCCCCCCACCCCCACATAGCATAACATTTAAACTTTCAAATGCCAAAAATGGCTATATTTACTTTCAAACTCCATGTGAGGAGAGGGTCCTCTTAGTTTCAGACTGGAATTCCAATTTGAGTGCGCTAAATCACCAGCATCAAGGTGGGGCCCTTCGATTTAGTCCCTAACCTTCCAATGCCTCAATGGCTACTAACTAACTGCTTTTATACTGTGCTCCCAGCAGGGATTTTGCACAGGTGATTTAACTTCTCATTTTATACTGTGCTCCCAGAAGGGATATAACACAGACATTTTAAAGGGAGCATGCTATAGAGGAGCACCATAAACTCCCCAAATTCAAGTAAAACCATAAAACCAAAAATAGCTGCTCAAACCTTTAAATTACTACACACTGAAATTCACATTTCTTATAAGGGGTGCTGCTAGATGGTAACAAATAACAAACAAAGCAAAAGACTAAGCACACCCCACATAGCATAACATTTAAACTTTCAAATGCCAAAAATGGCTATATTTACTTTCAAACTCTATGTGAGGAGAGGGTCCTCTTAGTTTCAGACTGGAATTCCAATTTGAGTGAGCTAAATCACCAACGTCAAGGTGGGGCCCTTCGATTTAGTCCCTAACCTTCCAATGCCTCAATGGCTACTAACTAACTGCTTTTATACTGTGCTCCCAGCAGGGATTTTGCACAGGTGATTTAACTTCTCATTTTATACTGTGCTTTGCTTTGTTTGTTATTTGTTACCATCTAGCAGCAACCCTTATAAGAAATGTGAATTCCAATGTGTAGTAATTTAAAGGTTTGAGCAGCTATTTTTGGTTTTATGGTTTTATTATGTTTTAGCAGGTTACTGGGATACTGATCCTGTAGTGGAGGCAGTATAGCACAGTGGTTTAAAGCTCTGAGCTGTAAATCTGGAGACCTGGGTTTGAATCCCACAGCCTCCATTTGCATACTGTGTGACCCTGAGCAAGTCACTTAACTTTTCTGTGCTCCCAGGTTGCACCTGTAAGCAAGCTTTCAGCTTAGTGTGTCTCATCTGGTTAAACAATTGGAAAGAATCAGTGCAGTTGGGTAGTAATAATCAAGCCCCCTAATTTTCTGTAGCACGTGCCAATTGCTGCAGAAATCACAGTCAGCCGTGGAATTTGGGGCTGGCTGCGGAAATCACACAGAAAATGCCCCACTGAGACAGAGACTGCCTCCTTCACCTATTACTCTGCTTCTAGCTTTCTATGAACTAATGTTCACTAGAACCATCTCAGACCCTCAAACCCTCCTTACCCAGCCCTGAGAGCCCCCTTGAGTCAGCATATTTTTTTTAAAAAGGCACCTCTTTTCGGTTGAAGGTTACATGATGATACACTTCCTTTTCCTATCACTGCTAGTGGGCCAACATGCTTGTTTCTCATCCCAGTAGTGCTTTCTGGTGCCCAGACAAAGCCATATGGGGGCATGTATCCAGCATTTGGGCCTAGCAGTATTAAGAAGGAATAGAGGATTGTCCTACACTGTTGGACCAAAAAAGGTGCCAATACAAAAAATTAGAGTGACTTGATGAGACCCTAGGTGGAGAGAGTTTGGGGGCTAATATATGCTGGGTGGGATTTTCATGTTTTATGAGGGATCAGAGTAATACCAGGGAGGAGACCTTACAATGCTTTGAGGGAGGAAGAAGCAGAGGATCATTGAACAGTACTGGATTGAACTGTGCTACAGGAAGAAGGTTTAAGCAGAGCCCACTTCAGGCTCTGCATAAATCTCCCCATAGCTAGGTTTTCTTATATCACCTGAACCTACAGAAGTATTATTATATAGCTTCAAAAGCTTGTCTGAATAATTATTGGCCAGTTTAATAAAATGTATTACCACTTCTTATGTTTCACAGAATTTACTGTTGCTGAGTTTAGAGTTGCTTGATTTGGTGTGTCATCCTTAACTTTAACACTGCAGCGTGTACTCAACAATTGGCATTGGATGTGTTTTGGAAAGCCTAGATCATAAAAACTGGGACTGAAAAAAGACCTCTGGTCCACAGTCCACTGAATGTCCCAGGTTTTCCCCACCAACTCCGGTCTACACAACCATCATTCCTTAAGTTTAACCTGTAGCTACCAAGCTAGCCTTAGTGTAAAGACATGCATGGTTTCAACAAATACTGCTTGAGGTGGAAGTCTGTTTTGGCATCAGACCTTTACACCCTCAAACAACCTCAAGAAGAACTGAAGCCATTTCTGCTGTAAAAAAAGAAATGCTTCAAAGGCACTGTTTCTTTTACAGCTGAAATGGGCTATCCTCTGATGTCAGACTCATTTCCTGCCTGAGCCATTTAAAACATGACTGCTACATTTCTTAAGGATGTACTGTAATTGTCTTTAATTCAACTTATACATGGAAACACACTTGCAGGTAGAAAAAAGACCCTTGGCCTATCACATCTGCTGCAATTGTTGCCTTCCAGGACACTTAGAAATTGGATTCTGCATCCCATCAAGATTTTCCTTTGAGATATTTTCAAATAAATAGGTAATAAATGCTCTACCCATCTACAACTATTTAAGCAAAATAATATTTCTGAAACTTTCTTATTTCTTTTCTTTATTCAAGAGAACCAATAAGCAGAGCTCATTTCCATTGGTTTCTACTGGTGTCCAATGACTTAATACAAACTATGAATGACAGTACGAATTCTAAACTATTCTAAATATTCAAAACTAAGTTCATCATAAGTTACAAGAAAAAAAACATATATATGTGTATATATATATATATGTATACTGTATATATATATCGCAAACAATATTACGGTCCTGTCTTCCTTGCAGCATTTCTCTGATCCATGTTTAATCATAGAACATAAACCACTATGGTTCACAAATAGTTGACTAAGAAGGTAAGGACAAAAAAGTTAACATTCAGGAGGCATAAGGAGACACAAGGGAGGAGGATAGAGAGGTATATCAAGAGAATCAGAGGGAGGCAGGGAAAGCAGTCAGGAGCGCAGAGGTGCAAATGGAAGAGAAGACAGTACATGCTGTAAAGAAAGGGGACAAGACATTTTTCAGGTATGCTAGCAAAAGGAGAAAGACCAGGGGAGTGATTGTAAGGCTAAGGTGGTGGTGGTGGTGGTGGGGGGGGGAGATTGTTTGGAAGGGGACAAAGAAAAAGAAGACATCCTGAACAATGATTTTTGTTCAGTTTTCACAAACGAAAGGTAGGGTGAGGGACCAACAGACCTGTGTCTGGGGCATCAAAGGAAGGGGTATGGACACTAGTCCATTTACAGAGGAGAGAGTCCTGAAAGCACTTGCAAATCTTAAGGTGGACAAGGCAATGGGGCCTGACAGGATACATCCAAGGTTTTTGAGGGAGCTCAGAGAGGTACTGACTGTACCTCTGACAGTCCTATTCAACCACTCACTGGAAACCGGAGTGGTCCCGGAGGACTGGAGGAGGGCAGATGAAGTACCACTTCACAAAAGTGGGAGCAGAGAGTAGGCTGGCAATTACAGGCCAGCCAACCTGACTTCAGTGCTGGGGAAATTAATGGAATCACTCCTGAAAGAAAAGATTGTGGAATATCTTCAATCTAGTGGATTACAAGATTCAAGGCAGCATGGATTCACTAGGAAGAGGTCATGTTAAACTAATCTTATAGATTTCTTTGACAGGGTAACCAGGGAAGTACTGTAGATAAGGGTGGAGCAGGGGATGTGGCCTACCTACATTTCAGTAAGGCCTTTGGCACTGTTTTACTCATAAACAAGCTGGGCAGCCTAGAAGTGGGACTAAAAGTGGTAAACTGGGTAAGAAATTGGTTGGAGGATAGGCAACAGAGGGTAGTGGTAAACAGAGTTCACTCCAAAGAAGAGAGGGTGACTAGCAGGGTGCCGGAAGGATCAGTATTGGGACCAGTCCCCTTTAATATCTTTATAAGCGATATTGCAGAGGGACTAGAAGGGAAGGTATGTCTTTTTGCAGATGATACAAAAATGTGCAATAGAGTGGACACTCTGTGTGTGTGTGTAAAAAATGAGTAGAAATCTAGGTAAGCTTAAGGAGTGGTCTAGAAAGTGGCAACTAAGTTTCAATGCAAAAAAACGCAAAATCATGCACTGGGGTGTAGAAACCCAGGGTCACAGTGCAAAATGGGGGGACTGGTACTGGCAACCACCAAACAGGAAACAGACCTGAGTGCTATCATATCTGATGACTTAAAGGTGGCCAAACAGTGTGACAAGGTAGTGGGGAGAGTCAGTGGGATGCTATGGTGCACGGGAAGGGGTGTCGCCAGCAGAAAGAGGGAGGTGGTGATACCTCCGTTTCAATCTCTGGTGGGACTCCACCCAGAGTACTGTGTCGTTCTGGAGTTCTCATCTCCAAAAGAACATAGACAGAGTTGAGATAGTCCAGAGGAGAGCAACTAAAATGATGCGTGATCTGCATCAAAAGCCCTATGAAGAGAGACTGAAGGACTTCAATATATATAGACTGGAGGAAAGGAGGGAGAAGGAAGATATGATACAGACTTTCAAATACCTCGAGTTTATAAATAAGGTTCAAGAGGGAAACGTTCTTCAGAGAAAAGAACACACAAGAACAAGGTGTCACAGGATGAAGCTGAAGAGGGATACAATCAGGGTAAATGTAAGGAAACACTTCTTCACAGAAAGGGTGGTGGATGCCTGGAACAGTCTCCCTGAGGACGTGGTGGGAGCAAAAACTGTAATGGGATTTAAGAAGGCATGGGATAGGTAGAAAGAATAAGGGAACCTTAGAAGCAAGGGGGAGGGGTAAAGCCAGAGATTAAGCGGGGTCTATGGTGTGACAGTGGGTTGGGAACAAGGGTAAACTAGGTGGCCCAAGCAGTCCTTATCTACAGTCAAATTCTATGTTTCTATAAAGTTTATGTATGTTAAAAAATAAAATAAAATAAAATAAAAAGGAAGAAAAACATTTATTTTGGTTCTGAAACTGTGCCTGCTAGTGGAATCTATGTGAAAATTTAACAGAAGTGCTATTACAAGCAAATGGACTATTAAAATTGCAACACTCCAGAATTATCTGTCAGAAAAAAATGACCATACAAGGCCTCACTCTGTCCCTTTTCTTTCCTCCCTTGAAATATGTTTTGTGATGAGACAGAAAATAATTTCTCACCTGTGCAGACTGTGGGTCCAGGACAGAAGCAGCCTGATGAGTGGGAGACATCTCAAGGTCAGAGCGATCCCTGCTGTAGACTAGCTTCTCAGAACAAGACATACTGATGAGTGTGAAAAATGAGAACAGCTTCAGACGGAAAAATCTCAGCACCGTCATTGCAAATACCTGATCACAACCTGAATTTGGAATTCACTTTTCCTTCCCTTTGGAAAAGCATAAAAACTTCTCCCTCTGTAATGGGATTTCTGTCTGCCTGTTTTTATTTACTACTACCCATGTGACCCAAGCCCCACCTCAAGAAAACTTCAAACAAAAATTTACAAAGTTACAGGAAACTGAAGGTGTGCTGTTACAGCAAAGTCTAAATAAGCAGGCTTAGACTACTGCTATATGTCACACCCTTTAGTGTTTTCAGTAGGAAATGTTTGCCAACAGTAGCCATGCCTATGTAAACTTTCTAACTAGCAAAGTCTACTCTAACAGTGTTTACTGTTTTCTAGATCATGTCTGAAGAATCAGCCATTCTGATTTTATTTTCTATTTGCATTGTGCATTTTAAAATAACCCTGTTGTTCTGACTGCAGCCCACAAGAGGATGCACTATCCCCTTATTTTTATTACATTTCTCTAGCCTGTTTCCAATAAAGCCAGGAAAGCAATATATGGCTAAAAATGAACCCGTTGGTATTTTGGGAATTACAACTCTCTCTCTTTGTCTATCCATAACATTAAAATGTAGTATGTAGTATAAGTTGGCCAGTCAGCATGGCAGCAAGTTGCTGCTTATAACATCCATGGCCTAGGTTCATTCCCTGAACTTTGAAAGTCAGAGGGCAGTGGGAGGAAGACGGAGTAGTCCAGGGAATGTTTTCTTCCTCCTCCTCCTTCTTCTCCTCCTCAGTGGGTACCAGGCCTTAGTGCAATACCCCAGTATCACGTTATTTGGACTAAGCCATTTTGGGTTAATCAAACTGGGTGAAGCAATATGGGTGATAACTACACACTACAGCACCTGAACACATTCGTCGATCTTGGCAAACAATGTGTGGTGTGGAGTAACAGAATTAGAAATAGGGGGAGTGCGGGGGGGTGAAGCCCCCCTGCATTAACAAATCTCATTCCTTGTATTAAATGTTAACAACAAGGTTATCACCTATGCTGTAATTAAATTATCCCTGGAAGCCAGCAATATTTTAAAGCTTTGACCGTTGCAGAGTGATGTGATGCTACTTAGCTAGCACAGTCACACTGATCTGAGTTCAGAGGACCCGCTGCTTAAACTACACAAATATAACCTTCACAACTTGCACTTCAGGTCTACAAACTGCAGCACAGTCACACAAATAGAGGTTTCAGTTACAGGTTTGCTGTACTAATGTAGCTGAAATGTGCCACGCTGTAGTGTGCAGTCGCCCTAATGGTGCTCACTATTACTGAGTCGTCTAAATTGTATTCGCTTTAACTGCATCGCCCAAATGACAAGGAGCCCAATATCACCACCCTGGTGACCACAGATGGTGATGTTGCTGAGTGCTTGTAGCACTGTGGGAGGCTCACCTTGTCACACTCCATGTTAGTACACTGCTATGTGCCTACACCTGGAGCTGTTGATGCCAGCACACATCAGCAGAACTACAACAAGGAAAACAGGCCAGTTGGATGCTCAGGATGAAGGATATGGCATTCATTCAGGCCCTGTGTACCTACTGGATCCCAACCAGCTCTATGCGAGTCCAAGCAGGGCTCTCTGCCTTTCCTCCAATGGCCCCCTCACAAGGGGCTGGGGACTATGTAAACCCCAGGGCTCAGTCCAGAGATGAGATTGCCAAGATTGAGTGATTGCAGTCCATGCAAGGATTCTGACTTGGGTAGTTCAGGATCTGAAAGGATAAACAGTAAATTTAAAACATGTGATATATGTAACATTCATGCACGACTGTAGTGGAACAACACGTTTACCTCAACATATGGAGGTGAGCAACACATTACAGAGTTTGTGGATTAAGCAACATTAACATCCCACCTGTTTTTTTTCGGGTGGGGCAGACCCCCGGGTAGGCTCTGCTCCTGGTCCCACATCTGGCCTCCTAGGACTTACCTAGGGTAGTGATCCTCCCAGGCTCAAGTGCGTCCCCTGACAGAATTCTAAACTAGGTTCATCCCCATTACCGGGATGCCTCCCTGGCTTGCCCCCCAAGGCCTGGCAGTGGGGTTGAGCTGCCCGACGGAACACTAAACTCAGTCGCCAGCCGAGAGCTGGCTGGCAGAGTGGGACCAGTGCGGCGGGGCGTCATTCATGGGGACCGGCATTTTTGCTTGCTTAACCCCTATGGGAGGCATGGCATACAATGACGTGGTGACACTGTAGTGCCAACATCCAGCACACCTCCCCGCTGCTTTGGCTCCAGCTGCTGCTCCTTATGGCCTCCGCCTGAGGTCAGTCATGTGCTGGACACTCACCCACCCTCCCCCTGGAGGAGGAGAGCAGTACATTGAACACTTGATCCTCCTCCCCGGCTGGCCCTCTGACTCCTTGGGTCTATTCCTGAACCTGGGATGTCGGTGTCATGAGAGGAGACCCTACCGCTGGGCCAACAGGCCAGCCAGGGATTTGTTAATATTTATCCCACACTCTACTGTGTGATTTCCTTACATATTCCCACCAGTGAGAATCTGTCTATTACTATTTATTTGTGGTTTCTCCACTCATGAGATATGGATTTCATCTTCACACGCAGAAATAAATACTGTCACAAAGCAATATTGGAAAATTCATTAACATGGCTATCTAAAACTCTGTCACTCAACCCTGCTTCAAAATGCTTTAATGCATGGTTATATAGCATGCCATTTTATATGCCCAATAACACCATAGGGTGTGCATTAAAATGCTTTAATGCATGCAGGCCTGTCAGCATTTTGACGGGGCTGCTGCTCAAAACACAGGTGACCCAGGTTTGAAGGTAAGCCTGGGTTGTTGAAGGGTCACAAGGGAAGGAGGATCAGACATCCCTGAGAATGCTTTCCTCCTTCAGGGATGGAGGGCCCCTGCCTCGGCTGCACTACTGCCACTTGGATGACCACAGGTGACAGTGCTGCAGAGGTACAGTACCACAGGATGGAGACACCGGCCAGACTTCGCATCAGCTCACTCAGTGTGCATGCATGTGGAGCCCCTTGCATTCTGGTATTTTGGGGCTTAGGAAAATACTCAGTAGGAAAACCCCAGAGTGGCAGGATGATGTCATAGGTTCTCCCAGGCTCCAACGTAGTGACTGGCTGCTCCCCAACCCCAGAGTGTCCCTTTAAAAGAGATAGAGCTCCTTTCTGGAGTCCTGCTGCCCTGGTGGGGGTAGGGGTGGGGGAGACAACTGGGGAGGTAAGAGCCAGTGAAACTGGCAGATGGGGCTGTGAGGTGGCCCAGCTGATGGGAAAGCTCTGAAGACTGGGGAAGAAAATATAAATTATAAAAATAATGTTTTAACCATACAACCAAACTCTTAAAATGTAGGCTCCAAACCTCAGATGCTCCACCAGAGAGGAGATAATATGTATATAACAGAAGGGCCTGGTTCATTCTCATTGCTCCTTGTGATACTCATCATTGCCTCCTTTACAAATGCCTGAACTGATTTTCCTTAGCCGACAGAAGTCATATGCACCTAGTACTACTATTAATCCATAACTGTGTGCAGCACAGTGCCTCAGTCTCCTGGAGCTTCTGAAAAACAGGTCAGTAAGAAATGGACTATGGTCAGCTGGGGGCCTCGTGTTCACATGACCAGCCATATATTCAAATATGGGCAGATATATCTTCTCCTTCTTTGAGCTGACAGTCTGGAGCAATCTGCCAATTATTTATAGACCAAATACCAGCCCTCTTCCTTTGTGGACAGGCCTATCTATCAGTTTATAAAGCAAGCCTCACTTAATCCCTGCTGTAGGAGGGCAGTTGTAAAATGAACCTCAAATGCTAGCTAATTTTTACTGCTACAGTATTAATGACAAATACAGTTTATAATATTATTATAGTTCATAGTTGACCCCTAACAACCACTGATTTTCAGTGACTGAGAAATGCCATTATTCATTGCCAGATGCGAATAACAGAGTATGAATAGTATCCGGAAACATAAACAAAGACTCCATCATCCACTGCTAGCAACAGATAACACTTGCAAAAGAACCATACCACTACATACTTCTACCACTAGGGTACTCTTCATTCATACTCATAAACATATTCCCACAGGGAAAAGCTAAGAAATACCAACTATTTACCATGCAATGTGCCTGTGAAGAACTCAGTGGTAATTTCATCTTGTGAAGCTAGGGGCAGTAGAAGCCTGCCCCTGCTTCATTTGATAAAAATACTATCTTGCTCTTCACAGACACCTACAGTATGCATAATTCTATATGCATATATTGACTCCTATGGTCTGCTGTGTTTTCTACTTTTATATCTGTGTAATTATTTATTCTTTAACCAGTTTGTGTCTTGTTTTAGTTTCCATGACACCACTGTAAATGAGCGTTAGCTCAATGGATGTTTCCTGAAGCTTTTAATAAGGCCTGCTGTATTTACTGCTACTACTTAGTACTATTACTTACAGGCAACTAGAGTCTGGTCAGTCTTACCTCCATTGTATGTACAGTAAGTTGATGGAGACCCCTGATCAAAGTAAATCTTGTGACCTACCAAGAGGTGAATGGACTATAGGATATCATGCAATATGGTTTTGCGGCATGGAGGTCATATCAAAAACCAATCTAATTATGTCCTTTGGGTCACAAGGGCAGTTGATAAAGGGCAAGTAACAGAGTTACCAAACTTTGATTTCAGCAAAGCCCTTGATTTGGTGATCAATAGGAGGCTGTTGAGGAAGCTGGAAGTGAGAAAGGAATGGTTTAAATGGGTGGGGAACTGGTTGGAGGAAGGCAGCAGAGGGTGGGAGGTCATGTGCAGGGTACCACAGGGATCAGTCTTGGGACCAGCCCTATTCAAAATGTTCATACGCAACATAGGGGAGGGTATTCACGGCAAGATCAGTCTTTTTGCAGGTGACACAAAACTATGTGGCAGGGTGAACAGTGAGAAGGGGGTAAGGGAGTTGAAGGAGGATCTGGAAAGGTGGTCCAGCATATAGCAATGGAGATTTAATGCAAAGAAATGCAAGATGTTGCACAGGAGGAGCAAACACCTACACAGTACTGGATTGGGGGGTGTATAATTGAGGAAAGGAACCTGGGAGTCATCAGCAGTGACTCCCTCAAAAATATAGCCAGTGCAATAGGATTTACAGCAAGGCAATAAGGATGCTGAGGTGCACTGGGAGGGGACTTGACAACAGGCAGAAGGCAGTGATACTGCCCTTATACAGGTCTCTGGTGAGGCTTCAAGTAGAGTACTGTGCCTAGTTTTGGAGTCTACACTGGAGAAAAAAACAAGGATAGACTTAGCCCGGTCCAGTGACACAGGGGGCAGAGGTACCCTGCCTCACCTGCCGCTACACTAGCGACCTAGGTTTGGGGATGGAGTCAGTTTGCCGAGGGCTGGCTGGGGAGAGAAAGATTGAGAATCTGGAGGACGGCTCTTCTCCTCTGGTAGGTAGGGTTGTGGGTCCTGGCACTCGTCTGGCTCCTAGCGGAGGCTCTGGTCAGGCAGCTAGTGATGGCACATTGGGACATGGAGGGATGGTGGCCGTTGATGTCCCACACACAGTGGCATGCTTGGTGTGTCTGGATGGATGTTCCTCCAGCACAGACCAGGGGAAAATGGCCAGGTGCAGCGCAGATGACATCGACCTGTCACAGGCTCCGCAACAGCTGCAGGGCCCTCTCCCAGAACTGGATCCATCTCTCTGCAGTGAGGCACCCACCATTGACCCCTGCCATGGGTGATACGCCATGGGGAAAGCACCGGGAAGAAGTGAGTCCCTCGGATGCCTGGGTGACAAGGTGGGGGGGCAGTGAAGAACTGAGCTGCACCATTTATGTATTTATTTATTTATTAAATTTTGGTGACCAGGTAGGCCCACTGGGCCCCGGAGGTCCCTTTTTCAGGGGCGACCTGGGATTACATAGCATTGATTAATAACACAGTATGATATAGAAATAATGCAGTAGGACCATAGTGAGGAAAAAGATTAACGCCAAAAAAACAAAGATAGACCTGAGTCGGTACAGTGAAAAGTCACCAAGAGGATCCAGTGCAAGAGGGGCAGATCCTATAGGAACAGCAGGAGGCCTTAAACATGTACTTGGAGGCTAGCAGGGAGAGGGGTGACATGACAGAGGGAAAACACAGAGTGAACAGTGGAGACCTGTTTAACATAGAATAGAGATGTACTCCCAAGGAAGTACAAATTGATGTTGATAGGGGCAAGTTCAGGAGGGATGTGAGGAAAATCTGCTTCACTGAAAAGGTGGTTGAGCCATGGAACAGATTACCTGTAGAAGTGGTGGGGGCAGGAGTTATAAATGGATTCAGACATGGCTGGGACAGGGTTACGGGGCTGATGTCTCTGAGGAACTAAGGTGGAGAGGGACTTGAGAGAAAGGGTTACGGTGGTTACCCCTTCCCCCAGGACATTACAGTAGGGCGTGAGGTAGAAATCTCGTTATGGGCAGGCTGGATATGGACCATTGGTTTTTACCTGACAGCAATGTCAATGCCTCTGTGTTACTTATCCCACTGTAGATCATTAGGTCTGTCCTACTTGTCTGTTTGCCTGTGTCTATTTAGAGTAAAAAGACTGTGTGCTCTTATAAGTGCTTTTAAACATAGACAAAATGAATTATTTACATTGGCATTTGCAGTGTAACATCTAAGATATTATGAGTGCTCTTTATGACACTATATTTGAATCATGATTCATTCTAGCCGCCATGCCAAGACACTCTTAAAAATAAGGTTGCTACCTAAGGAATTCTCTTTAAGGATCAGTAACAAGATATTTAAGTAGCTAACTTTCAGATGAGACATACGAACATATGAAATTGCCGGCAGAAAAAGGCCCACAAGTCTATCAAGTCTGCCCGATTGTGTAGCTTTTAGTTTCATATTACTACAGCTGCACCAGCCCCAGTCCCACCCAAACCTCCCTTCCTCCCCTTTCCTGGTCTTCCCCCCCTTGTGTTCTTGTCTGTATTAATCCTGCCCTTGACTCTATCCCAACCCCACTTTAAGCTAGCCACTGTCCTCAGTTTGATTAACTCCTCTGGCAGTGCGTTCCATCTTGCCACCACTCTCTCTCTCTGTAAAGTAGTGCCTCCTCATCTCCCTCCTGAACCTTCCCCCTTCCAACTTCAGACTGTGCCCCCTAGTGACCCTTCCTCCCTTTAAGTGGAACAGTCCTCCCTCTCTGACTTTGTTTATGCCTTTCAAGTACTTAAAGGTCTCTATCATGTTCCCTCTTTCCCTCCTCTCTTCCAGCAAATACATGTTGAGCTCCCTCAATCTTTCCTCATATGCCAAATCCCCCAGTCCCATGATTATTTTCATAGCCCTGCACTACACCCCCCTCCAGTAATATCACATCCTTTTGAGGTATTAGCACCCGTACTGCACACAGTACGCCAAGTGTGACCTCACCAGTGATCCATACAAGGGCAGGATGATCTTCTCCCTTCTAGAGGTGATCCCTCTGCAATGCACCCCAGCATCCTATTTGTCCTTGCTGCCACCCTCCTACACTGTGCTGATACCTTCATGTCCCCTGTGACTATTACTCAGAGGTGCCCTTCCTCCTCTGAATCTGTTACCTGCTCTCCTCCCAGTCAGTAGCAGGTCCTGGGATTTCTTGCACCAAGGTACGTGACCTTGCACTTCTCAGCATTAAACCCCAACTGCCACTCCCTAGACCAGTGTTCAAGTTTGGCTAGATCCTCCCTGAGTGCCTTCCTCCCTTCCTCATTGTCCAGTTTTGCACAAATCTTAGTGTCATCTGCGAACAGGCTGAGACATTAAGCCGAGATCCCATCTGTCTGTTCTGGTGATAGTTCAGGTGGATGTTAAAGATCCCATGGCACTTCTCGAAAATAGTAGGGGAATTTCCCCGACTCTTGGCCAGATTTCCCCATTCACCAAAAATACCACCAGCTTAAAATATGGTTCAGTTTCAGTTGGCATCCATCTGGATCCCCCACCGAGGCTGAAAATAGGCAAAAATTCTAGTCTTCCTTCCGGTCAACAAAAACTAAATAAATAAATAAAATAAAATGTTGCTTTGTAGTTAATGTTTTATAAGAATGTTACATATTTTTAAAACCAATAAGCATAACCAAGTATTAACCAACACCTATTAGCATATCAAAAATCGTTAATAGACTTGAGAGTATACGTAACCTTAGACATTATGTACTAAATCCAGTCTAGAAGTACAAGTATATTCAGCAATGAACAGCCCATAATAATTATCAACAACCACCTTGCATTTTAGAGTTTACTCAAATTAACCAGAAAGATGTCATCCTCATAGACCTGATGGTACATATACATCCCTCTACATCCCTCTATATCTATCTATCTATCTATCTATATCCTATAGCTGTATCACTGATATCTATAAAAAAAAAATATGCAAATTAGCTTATAGGCAGCTAATGATTCAAATAATTCACCAAAGGTACAGCCTTCTCAAAGCCTTCTCATTCTCAAAATGATCCAAAAGACTACAGGGGAAAAATCCATTTGTATCTTTATTTTGCTAATATGGCACCACAGATTCACTGTATTTGCCCCAGTAGCCAACTATATTAAACAACATGAATAACCCGAGCACAAGTGGTAGTGATAAATTCAAATCAATAATAAGAGATCAATAATTTTGTGTTATTTATAAAAGTTATTTTGCTTAGCTGCAAAACATTACAAAAATAATACTGTTTGATCATTAACTGAGATACAGAACAGTGCTGCACGGATACTCTGTGAGCATGTCAGGATACTCTGGATTTCATGTTTTTATGAACCAAGGATGTAATATGGATAATGGTGGCTTTGCACTGGGGTGACCTGAACATTTTTTCAGGAGTGGTGAATACATATTGTGAAATAATTATAAGGAGGCTCCAGGGTCCGCTCGTGTCATGGACAGACGAGTGAACGACTTTTCCTGAGGCATTTCCAGGTAAAATTTCATCAGCTATGCTTTGCACTCACATGACTAGGAGATAGAAAGAGAGAAACTGCTCTTTTAGGAGTTCTTGCTGATTTGCTTAGAAACAGAAGCAAATCTTTTTGAACAGAAACAGCAAAACTGAGACAATCCTTTCTGAACAGAAATAGTAAGATTAAGACAGTGCAGGGTCAGCTGAATCATTTGTACTATAGGTGTAGCAGCTGGCTAGTTTCCTTGCATGTCTTTTGTGCTTCTGCCATGGTTACAAATTTTTTCTTTGCACAGTACTTCTTGGCTCAGTGTGTGTGTGTGTGTGTGTGTGTGTGTTGGGGGGTTGGGGAGATTTTCTATTGCTGCCAAAAAGAGCATTTTTTGAACTGATCCCACTTGATAACATGACTGTTTTCAGTTTTTGCAGTTGTAGTACTAGCATAGACTTAAGATTTTGAAGCATCATACTTTTCTAACTGGTAAATGTTTTCTGAGACAAAGACTACAGCAGACCCAGTAGCACAGCACTTATCCGGCACTAATAAGTATCAACTTTTATTATTTATTTTTGTGCCAACATACATCAATGGGGCTACAACTATATATTATGGTGTGTAACAATACATCACATACAACTGTATAGAGTTGGCTGGTAGAAGGAGACAGAATGGGAGCAAGTTTTCTTTTTGCCAACCAGCAAGGGCAGAAGAGCATTTCAAACCTGGATAATATCAGTGTGATCACCCTGCATCTTCATCTATATTTATATCTATAAAACTTTAGGCTTACCACGCTGTATACCATACTAATTCTGGCCCTATAACCAAAGTATTGAAAAATTATAAATACGTGTATGTTAATCAATTATGATACCAATTATAATATCACCAACAGAGGAAAGCAGAATGAACTGAGTGTACTGGAGAGAAAGCTTTTATGCCCAAGTTCAAGAATATTCCCTTGTATTATAGTACTATAAGAGTAATAAACTCAGCTGAATTGGGGGAGGGAGCAGAGAAATCAGTGGTGAGGAGACAGTGAGGCCGAGCTGCTATAAGACTGTGTATCTTGTACTATGCATTTTTCTTCCTCAGGTACTGATTGAGCTGAGCTAGTGAGCCCTGGTTGTTGTAGTCCAGCAGTGTGGGAGTATTTTGGACTGTGCATGTTCCTAACACAAGTACAGATTGTGCTGAGCTTGTGAGCCCCGATTCAGATATTTTTCGAAGGGAGACAGAACAGATTGTGCAGGGGTTCCAGAAAATAATAAAAAAGTAAATGAATAAAAAAGAAATATAAAAAAAATCCTGGATTCTGAGATTTGTGTGTTGGGAAGGGACAAAGGACCAATTGACTCCAGTGGAACTAGGAAAACCCATGAATGTGTGGTAGGTGGGGGATGACACAAACGCACTCCGCAGGTCAGGCCCTCTGCTCCTACAGTGCCAACCTCAGAGTGCAATAGTGTGAACAGGTAACAGACAGGGTAACCCTCCTATCTGTTTTGGGTCTGAATCACCTGTTAGCCTCAAGTTCTGGAGGTATTCAAACTATGAACCTTATGCTAGCGTACCCAAATGTACAATGGCAGATAATATTCTCTTCGGGGGGATGCAATATATCTTTCACCTAAGAGCACCTAACCAGGTATCCAAAAGGAACCCTTAAAACTCTGAAAGAGACCTTAGGTATATTCCTACCTTTACCAAGCTTAGTAACACCATCAAGCCTTTTAAACAGTTGTCAGACTTAAAATACAGACACTTCACATGCAAGAAGAACTGGGAAGACACAGGCAGTATTTCAAGAAAATGTGATTTACTAAAAGATGATAAAAATATGTAAAATTAAACACAGAACCATATATCATACAGCTTACAATCTATAAAAGAAAAAGGGAAAATTATAGAACTAAAACTCCTACCACAATACATTTAGATCTTTGCTGTCTAATGCATTACCTCTGGAAGTGCTTTCAAGTTAGAAAGATGTTATGTTTTCTTTCAGAGCCCAAGATGATATGTCTCACAATACCCAGATACAATGTTACATTTTAACTCTATCTCCCCACCCCCTTGATGAGTCAGCTAGCTCCTGCTTTTAGAATTATTTCTAGCATAATTTCTACCAGGAGGTATTTTTAATTAATGGTAACATCAGAAAAAAGCATTTCCTAAATATGACAGCCTTTGATCAATCAGTTCCTTTGAGGTTTACAACCCTTCAGTCCATCACCCAGGTGTGAGATAGCACTTAATTTATTGCTGCTGGCAGTTCACGTGTCACATCACGTGACCTACCCTTCTTTTTACTAAGTGTCCACTTTCCCATTTGCAGCTTATAGACACCAACCACTAGGGGCTGCTGCACTTTCCACTCTAGCTCCTCTTTCAACTCTCCACCCCTTCCTAGCAACTGTTTGCAAACCCCACCCACTAGAGGTCCCTGCAGTTCCCTTTGAATCCTTTCTGCTATCTACTTTCCTCACTCCTCCCATCAGCCTACCACTAAGCACCTGGCAGCCTCAAACCTGGTACCCTTTATTCCAAAGTCTACTGCCTAACCACTGAGCCAATGATACTTTCAAACTCTTAACCCTTCCTCCCTCCTTCTCTGAATTAAAAAAATCTTTCTACACTCTGTCCCTAAGCTGTACTCAAACCCAGTACCCTTACCATCAGAGTCAACAACTCTACCTCTTAACCACTTTGTCTAGCTAGTTTATTCCTATTTGCTAGGACTTTTAGTCTCTTACCCCCCCAACCTGCCAAAATATAAAGTTTTACCACTTCTCTCTTGCTGCCTTTGCAGGCTTTGAACCCTGCACCCTCACTGTCTTAGTCAGCAGTTCCACCACTCAGCTAGCACACCTGTCTATTATTTGTGCAGGATTTCAAACTCTAAAAAACCCTCTAACCCTCAGACACTGCTAAATTGTTGTCTGATTGTTTCTGCAGACCTTGAGCCCAGCTCCCTGCTGCTACAGCCACTGTCTGGGTTCCTTCCTGCTACCCTGGGCAAGTCTTGAACCTAGTGCCCTGTGTACCTCAGGCACCAGCTCTGCCACTGTACCAAAGCAGCAACTACACTTAGAGGTGACCTCTCACTACTATCTCCCCCTCTATCATCCTAGTTCCCCCATCTTTCTTCACTTCAGCTCTCTAACCCTTACCAATTATGCATGTGCACCTCCTGCCCACCTGCCTCTCTCTTCTCCTCCTCCTTTTGCCTTCCACCAACCCTATTGTCCCTGTTAACCCTCAGCCTCACTACTCCAGTGCTCCTACCTCCCTCCTGCTCTCCCCTCCTCCTATACCACTGCTCCTCCCCCTCCCTCCTCCTCCACACACCCCATATGCTCCTCTCCACCTCACCCCCCATCCAGACATTACCTCCGCCCCCCACTCCCTTGGGCATCTGATCACGCAAGCCTTCTCTGCCTGTGCTGCCCTACCCACCCCTAAGCACTGAACTCCTTTCTCTTCCTATCGCCTCGTAAATCTCCTTCTGCCACCCTCTGACCAGAGCAGTTCCTCCACCTTCTGCTCCTGGCAGGAACACACATCCCAACCCAGGCTCTGCCCCCTCCCACCCACCTACTCAGTCCACTGGTCTCCAAATAGCCCCCATGAACATATGCAGCCTGCTGAAAAAATTTGACACCCTACAGTGCTGGGCCATGGCTCATCAACCAGACATCATAGCCCTGGTTGAAACCTGGCTGTCCAAATCCACCCGACTCATTTGTCTCCCTCCCAGGCTATACCTTATACCGGGAGGACCGAGTAGGCAAATGAGGGGGAGGCTGTGCAATCTACACTAGGGACACAATGCTTGGACACTGCTCCCACCTGCCCTTGTAAATGGGGCCCAGGCTCTTACCCTCAAACTCACCCCGGACCCCTCTTGGGGCCGCTCTATCTCATCACTGCCTACGTTCCCCCAAAGAACCAGCACCCGGCCCTTGTATCTTTAACTGACTATCTGGCCTCCCTCCACCATAAGGCGGAACAAATCCTAGTTGGGGACCTTAACGTAAATTGGCTCAGCACCTCCTCTTCCATGATTAGAGACTCATTTGCCACCCAAGACCTGACACAACTCATCACACAGCCCACTAGAATAAACCCTAAGAGAGGAACCAGCACCCTTCTGGATGTTATTATCACCAACCGACCCCAAAAAATCCAAAACATCCAGGTCCTACCAGATTCCCTAAGTGACCACTCCCCTATCCTATTTCATTGGGCAGTTCCCAATCCCAAACCCAAAGCCCAGACCACCCTCCACAGGCGCCTCCGCCCTGGTGGGCTGCAAAACCTTAAACTATTCCTCACCCAGATAAACTGGTCCCCCATTCATCGTGCAACCGACATTGACACTGCCCTCGCCTTCTTCACCCACACCTTCAACATGGCTTGTGATCTCTTTGCACCCTTCACCAAAATCCGATCCAAAAAGCAGAATGCACCCTGGGTTAGCCCTGCCCTTCTACAATTACTAAAAAATCGGGATAACCTCTGGCACCTTGCCACTGAAACGGGTCGGCTGTCTGATAGGCAGGCTTACAATGCAGCCCAGAATAAGTGCCCTTGGGCCATCCGGAAAGCCAAGGCCGACCAATACCAGGCCACCGTTACCTCCTCCTGGGGCTCGGCCCGGACTTTCTGGGATAATATTAAACAACTAAATGGAAAATCACGCTCCTCTGCCCCATCCCAGCTCACTAGCAATGGCACTACCGCCACCGAGCCTGCCACTATAGCTAACTGGCTCAACACCACTTTCACTGACCTTAGCTCAGTCCTTCCTAGTAATTTCTTTGACCCTCCCCCCAACCAACCTCCCCCTGTCCTCCAGCACCCCAGCTTCCACCTGCGCAAGATTTCTGCCCGGGAAGCCAGACCCATCCTAATCAAAGCTTTGAATAGCAACAGTCCCGGCAGTGACTCACTGGACCCCAGTATCCTCAGGCTGGTGCTAGATGAAGTCCTTGCCCCACTCACCAGCCTAGTTAACCGATTGCTCTGCCTGGGACAATTTCCCATGGCTTGGAAAACAGCCATAATCACACCCATTCATAAAGGGGGCGACAGGTCGTCGGCCAACAACTACGGGCCAATCTCCATCCTCCCCCCCATCTCTAAAGCCCTGGAGAAAGTGGTGGCCATTCAAATCACTGATTATCTGGCTAAGCATAACATCTTATGCCCAGAGCAACATAGCTTCCGTGCTTGGTCACAGTACCAGCACTGCACTAATTGAATTCTCCAACTCCTACACTCCTCCCTGGATACCAGCTCCCTAGCTGGTGCAGTGTTCATCGACCTCTCAAAGGCTTTCGACACGTCTCCCACCCTCTTCTGCTGAATGCTCTCTGCCACACTGGTCTCTGGCTGGCCCCTAGCATGGTGCACAAGCTCTCTAACCGCTTCGATCACAGTGTGTTAAAATCAATGGGATACTCTCTGATACCCATCCCATTCACTCTGGGTCCCCAAGGCTCCATCCTGGGCCCCTTCTCTTCTCACTCTATCTGAACACCTGCCCAGTGCATGCCCTGGCAAAATTCTCCTGTATGCAGATGGCGCTGTCCTTTTGCCACCCAACGTAATCCGTCTCCTTCAGGACACCCTACAGCAGTCTTTCAATAATGCGGAAGCCTGGTTTAAGGAGCCAGACTCGCCATCAATCTTAAAAAAACAAAGCTATGCTCTTTTCCCACCCCAAAACAAAGCTAGCAACCACCCACTCTATATCCTTCCTAGTACCAAACAGCCACTGGAACAAGTCTGCTCCTACAAATACCTTGGGGTTACCTTGACTCAGCCCTCACTTTTCACAACCACATTGATGCCCTAACATCCGCCACTAACACACGGCTTGGCATCCTCTTCTCATAGAACCTGCCTTCCCCAAATGCGCTCACTCGCTGTTATGTCTTCCATATTGTCCCTTGTAGACTATGGTCTACCAGTCTATGGTGCTGCCGACGACGACTGCACTCAAAAAATTCACTTAACCCTGAATAAAGCCTGCAGATTGATTACTGGTACTTTAGCTCACACACACCTGTCAGCTGTATGACAAGGCTAAACTCCTTGCCCTGGATGAACGGCTCTGATATCAAACCTGCCTCCTCACAAAAAAACCCCTACACGGGCTCTCCCCTCCTGGGGTGATGGCATCCATCCACAGGATCCCACCCACTATTGCAACACGGTCATCCAACAAGACCACTCTAATGGTCCCCAGATCAAGAACCAGCCGTGGCCAGAGGTCCTTCTGCTACAGAGCCCCATCCTGGTTTAACTCTCTCCCTGCTCCCATCACCAATGCCACCACCATCTCCAAGTTCAAACCACCTTGAAACCAACTCTTCAACACTCGTAGCTGCTCCTGTCTCTGAAGGCAGCCTCCACCTCGACTTCTCATGACAATGCCCACCGGGACTCTCCACCTAACCCTCCCACCACCTCTTCCCGGTCCCGTACCTATGTCTAACCTGGCCAGTGCCAGCTGTTTCATGTATGCCTATTAGATTGCTCAATTTTGATACCAACTTGTAACACCTGTTCTCAATTACCTGTTCCCTGTAACCTAAATGTATTTTGTCTGACCTCAGTGTGATGTGGCGCCTCTGATGAACGCCTATTTTTAGCAAACCCTATGCTATGTAACCTAAAACTCTATGTATGTCTTTAATGTGACGAGGTACCTTTGGAAACGAGCCTCTGGCTCAAAGGTTGTAAACTGATTTCACAAATAAACAAATAAACAGGAATCGGCTAAATGATGTCTTTTCCTGATGTCATAAACTTTATATTTAGTTTCAACTTCAAAAGCCTAGGCAGGTCATCAAAAGGTAATAAAATGCCATTTTGCA
The DNA here is from genome assembly GCA_016271365.2 of Neoceratodus forsteri. Classification (NCBI taxonomy): domain Eukaryota; kingdom Metazoa; phylum Chordata; order Ceratodontiformes; family Ceratodontidae; genus Neoceratodus; species Neoceratodus forsteri. The sequence continues at coordinate 334,176,019 of CM028135.1, read as the reverse complement.
AGGAAGTCAATTAAATGGTTCCCCTGGTCAGTTTGATTACATCCTGTAGTTCCAGCTACTGACTCTGAAAGTTACAGGACAAATTCCTCACACACTGAAATGTCATACACAGACCATGTATTTATAATACCAACATCATACAATAACCATAAGCAAGGAGCAGAGCATCACAGGGGAAAGGGGGATCTAAATGATCGAAATGGTGGCAACAAGATCAGCAAACAGTTCAGGGGATAGAAGGCAGACCCTATCTAGGGTTAGCCAGAGAAATGGTCTAGGAGAGGGGAAAACTTGAGAAAGCACACAACACCATTTCTAGGGTAGGCCAGTAAGGGAGTTTCAGGGAGGGGTAAAGTGGTAGAAACCAGCAGGAACACTAGAGGTGAGGCAGTCACTAAAACAAGGAGGGAAGGAAGAATCTGAGGAAAGTCTCAGTTAAGCAGGTAGTGCAATACAGTTTAGGAAGGGAGCTGTTTTCACCCAGACTGGTCCTTCCCTAAGTGGTGGGGGTCTTGAGAACCCCTACGATAGGTTACTATAATAAACCTGGGTGGAGGTAAGACCTCTAGGTGGCTACAGTGCCCTATCCAGGGTAGGATAAACAAATAATTTAGGGGCATAAATCATTGTAAAAGATCAAGGCAATGTATGGGCAAAGGAGAAGAGGGGGCAGACTGTAAGCTGCAAGGGGTATGTGGTACAGCGGCCTTTCTGGGAGGCGGGAGGGTGCATGGTCTGTAGGAGACTAGGGTTTATGATGACAGAGGTGAACTCGATCTAGGCAGAGGTAAGCAGGCTGAGGGGTGCACAAAGGAACTAAGTGTTTGGGCCACCCATGCAACAGAGGCCCCAAAGGACTACTAGATGGGGGGAGGGAAGACGGAATCAACACATTCACAGGGAAAAGCAATACAGAACTGCTACCAGATCCTTAGGTTACTAGAAAGGGACAGTACCCAATAGCACCAATAAGCCACAATGCAGAGGATAACTGCAGTAATATAAGGGATTTCCCAGACAGGAATGGGTACCATAGGGAAGATTAGCAAAGGTGTGGTCCAGGCAGTAAGGAGCAGACATCAGGCCTTCGTGGAGAAGGGACACAGAGGAAGCAATGCTATTTGTTATGGGGTCAGAAGTGAAAAGGCATCCAAACTGCTCAGGTGGGCTTGCAGAGGGAGCGGGAAAAGGTAACAGCAGAAAAAAAAAAGACATCAATCCTACAATCCCTAATCAAAGGTCAGGGGAACAAGCCCCATGTGGTGGTCCACCTAGGTGTTAATGTCCCTCAAGGGCGCAGGATGGAAGGGATTCAGTCTAGGTTCTGGGTGCTAGGGGAGAAACATAGGGAATGAACAGAGTTGTTACCGGTACCCAGAGGCAGTACAGATAGGACAATGATAATCACAGACTTCAACAATGTAGGGAGGGAAGGCTTCAATCACATAGGGGACTAGAGAGAAGACTGGGAGGAGAAAACTCTATGCAACAAACAGGCTGCACCTAAGTAGGTGGGGACTAGAACATTAAGAGACAAGCTGAAGATGTACATAACACAGAATTTAAACTAGCAGTGTGAAGCTTCATTAGGGCATGGGATCCTAAGTTTTTATGGTGGGGGGCTGTCATGCCCACCTAGGTTGCTGATGTGGAAGGAGGGAGGCCTTGGGGACATAAGAATGAGGAAAGAGAGGATGGGGGGACAGAAAGGGATTGATGAAAGGAGGAAGATGGGGAAGGGAAGTAGGACAACAGGGTTTGAAAGGCTCAAACTGGCTGAGAACAGAGGAAATCCAGTCAGCAGCCAAGCAGGAGGGAAGGCATCATGGGAGGGAAGAGAGGAGGGGACGAAGGACACAGGCATCCTAGAGGGCAGTTATAATCAATGCCAGGAGGCTGGGGAACAAGATGATGGACTTCCAGACCTTGCAACAGAGGGCTGCTTAGATCTGGCGAAAAGTACAGAGACCTGGGTGCCCCCAAACCATGACTAGGATCTCACCATCCCAGGGTTCACTCTTCCACAGAAGGATACAGCAGGGGCAAGGGGAGGGAGTGGCCCTGTATGTAAGGGAAGGGATAAGGTCACAAAGCAGGAAATGGGTGGTGCAAGCACAGAGGCACTCTGAACTCAGATTTACACAGAGGCAGAGGGAAGGATTATTCTGGGAGTAGTCTACAAACCACCAAATCAGAGCGAAGGTATAGACAGAACTAGAAAAGATGCTTAAGAAGGAGCCACTACAGGGGGAAGTGGTAATAGTGGGAGACTTCAATCTACCTGATACAGGTTGGAGCATTCCTACAGTCAGAAGTAGTAGAAGCCAATTACTTAAGCAATATACCATGACAGGGTGTGGGTTTCTTATGCTGGGATTTACCCACACCTGGTGTGGTTTTGTCATGAGGCCACAGGCTGATTGAGTAAACCACATGGAGTGGTATATTGCAAAAAAACAATGTCCGTTTTTTAGCCATTAAAAAAAGGTTTTTTTTTGGCTTTTGAATTTATTTTATTGTATTTATTACTCCATCAGAAAAAAAAAATAGTTCTTGGTTGCTAGTACTGCTAGTCCAGGGTTGCTAACGTCAGCTTCTTTCCATCTCTCTTTGATTCACACACACACACACACACACACACACACTTGCTAACATCTGCTTCTCTTCCCCTCTCTCTGGTTCACTCACGGACACAAACGCAGGAAGCTTATGTTTTATTTTTTTTTCTCATTTTTTTTTTCTCAGTGAGCGTCGGGAGTGATCAGCAATTTTGGCTGCCATAAAAAATGCAGACTATTTTTTGTTAGTAAAGAAATGGTGTCATGGAAGAGTCATAAAAGTAAGACGAAATGGAGCTGGGAGAACCTGTTATCGGCTGCCTGGTGCTGCGAGTTGGAGACAGCTGGGGTATTTAATTGACTATTTATTTAAGTACACAGTTTTATGTGGAGCGAGTTGGTGAGCTGTTATGATGTGGGACAGTGTTTTGACTACTTGAAGTTTATTTTTTGGGTTGGTTTGACGGAATTGGTGGTGTTAGGAGTTATTGGGCTGTTTTTGGGGCTCAAAGGACTGGAGTGTGAGTGAGGAGTTGCTGATTCATGGGCTGGAGTTGGGAAAGATTCATGATCTCACTTAGGCTGGCACTCTGGAGCGATTAGCGGCAATGTAAATTGATTAGGAACTGCTGGATAGTTTAAAATACAAAACATTTAGTGTTTTTTACAGTCAGTTTGGGGACTGTTGTGGTCTGGTCATCTAGACAACTGTAGAGCATTTTGAAATTCCCGCTGTAGTGTGTCGGCTTAACGGTGAGTCAGAATGGCGGTTTTCTGCCTTTGATTTTCAGGGGTCAGATTGATCTGCAAAGGGGATTCCGGATATGGTTGGCTGTTTTACCATTTGTCATGCCAGGATTTACAATGGGAAAATCATGCAAGTCATCCAATAAGAGAACAGGATTTTTGAAGCCATTATATAATACTGGATGCTGTCCAAGATGGTTTCTTAATCTAGGGTGTGAGGGAGCCAACAAGAGATCGAGTGATCATGGACCTGGTGCTGTCGAATTGTTATTACTTGAGGGACATCAGTATAGCTTAGCATCTGAGTAAGAGAGAGATCATCTTTTGGTGTGGTTTTGGCTAGAAATGGGGAAAGAAATCCTGAACACCACAACATATAGCCAGCCCAATGGTGCAGCGGTAGCATTACCGCTTGCAATGCCAGCAATCCGGGTTCGCTAGCAAGCCTGGGCTGCTGGACGGCCAGCGGGGGGGAAGAAGGATCAAGCACCCACAGGGCTGCTCTCCTTCTCTGGGGAGGGAGGACTGCGGTCTTGCTGCAATACCACCACCTGGGTGAGCACAGGTGGTGGTGCAGATGGGAAGGCAGAGGTAAAGGGAGGGATGGACGTCGGCCGAAGGATCAGAGTGAAGGCACGTTTCAGCGTGCCTTCATCTCCCTGGTCCTTTCTTGCATGCCAGCGTCTGCAGTGGGTGGGGACCAGAAAAGTGGAAACCCCCCACGTTGGGTCTTGGAGATGGGCCCCGGTGCCAGTGACTGGAGATCTGGGGAGAAGCCCCTTAGTGTCCGCCCAACATTGGACATAGGATGGGAGGGTTCTGGGTTGGCCTTCCACCCCACTCGGGATAATCTAAGGGATTGAAGGAGGGAGCACACATGGAGGAGTGGAAGACACATGGAGGAGCAGAAGTCCCCATGATCTCTGGCACAGTCTGAGTGGTCACCATGGAAGTCCCTGCGGGAGGGAGCAAGCATGGTAAGGAGAGGGGCATAGAATGTAAATAAAAAAAAAAAAAAAAGAATACCAGAACGTGTGTTCTTGATCTCAAGAAGGCAGACTTTGGTGCAATGGGGATAAAGTTAGGAGAACACCTGGCTGAACTTGGGAGAGCAAGGGGAGCAGAGCAGAAATGGTCTGTCATGAGAGAGTGACTCCAGTTAGTAACAAACACCTGCCTTAAGTAAAAAAGGGATGGAAAGAAACACAAGAAATCCCTTTTGTACATTGGGGAGGTACTGAAAGTGGTGAGAAAGAAGAAAAAATGACTCACCATAGAAATGTTGTTTCTTCACAGGAATCCCTCACTATGGTTTCATTCTTCATTCTGCCCCAACTATTGATATGTTTAAAACTAGGCTCTGGGATTATCTCACTACCAACAGCTGCTGTGACTGCCCAACTTAACCTTGTTTCTCCACTTTCCTTTCTGCTCTAGTTGTCCCCCCACCCACCCACTGGATTCTACCCTCACTCTTGGTATACCCAATGCTGCACTTTTCACCCTCGTCACCCTTCCTACATTCCTTCTCCCCCTACCCTCTTCCCTCTCCCTATGACTCTGGCATTTCTTATCTGTTGTCTATTTTCTCTGACAAAAGCCGCTGGCTGCCTTGTTACAATGCTACCTTTGAACTGTACTAATCCGTACTCTGTTTGCAATGTCCACATTGTTGTAATCCCTGTCTTGATGTTCCCCATAATTTGTATTTCTCTGATGTGGAACCTTTGTAAAAGAGCCATGGCTCAAAATATTTGTAATCCTAGACTTGATAAATAAATAAATACATACATACATACATACATACATACATACATACATACCCTATGCATCATCTCTTAGAAGACAGATGCCCTGGAGACAGAACCCTATTTCAAAAGCAGAATGTACAATTTAGTACAGATGTTTGAAAAACTATGCAGCCATTTTCCACTCTGGCAGTTGCCAGATTTGTCTTTATAGCCAGAGTGGAACTGTGGCTAGTGAATCTAGCTAAAAAGACTACCAAAAGTTTCAATACAGATGTCAAATTTTTGAAAAAAACACATCAAAACAATTAAATTGAATCAGACAGGTGACTGTAAAATAAATATAAAGGGAAAACACAACTTACAATTACAGGGAAACTGCAACAGTAATGCTCAAGCAATCTAAGGTAATGTTTATTGTGAGAACCTACTTCAGGTTCTGGAAGGGGAAGCAGGATGGGAGAGTGAAACCATGGTGAGTCAACCCTGAACAGAAACATTATTACGGTGATAATTTTTTTCTTCTAACCCCAGGAATCCCTCACTTATGGTTTCACTCTAAGCAGACTATACAGAAGTACTTTGGGAGGGTGGATCCAGAACATACTGGGGTGGGTGGGTTCTGCAGTACAGCAGTCCCTAAACTAGCATCCCTTTTGGACTGCATGTCCAGACAATGGTGCTTTGAGAAAGTGTGCACTGTGTTCCAGGTAGCTGCTCTGCATATATCTCAGAAGGGTATACCCCTTATGGATGCCACAGAAGCAGAGGTGCCCTTTGTAGAGTGTACCCTTAAACCTCTGGGTGGTATTTTCCCAGCTTTTTCCAAGCAGAACTGAATGCAAGAGACTATCCAGCAAGAGACAGACCTCGGTTGCTGGTTTACCTTTGCCAACTTCACCATAGGTGACAAAAAGAGGAGTGTGTTTGGACCTCACATCCTTTGTCTGGTCTACATACCTGCCCAGAACTCATTTCAGGTGAAGGCTGTGCAATTTTTGTTCACCTTCTGGGTAGAGAAAAGGAGGTGCTGATGACTGGTTCATATGGAATTCAGACACCGCCATAGGTAGGAATTTCCTTTGGTTTAAAGGACTACCTTATCCCAGTGGAAGATTATGGAATTTGACTCTGTGTGGCAGGCTTGTAGTTCACTCACCTATCAGAGGTCATGGCAATCAGGAATATGGATTTCTATGTGACATACTTTAGGTCAGCAGTGTCCATAGACTCAAATGGAGCTGGGTCCCTTACCAGAGGGTACAAGTGACTGAGGCTTTTAAAAAAAACATTTGAAAATGGGTTTAGAGGCCAGTGATGTTCCCATGCCAATGGATATTTAGGCTGACACTGCTGCTAACTGCACCTTCAGTGTTGATGGCCATAGGCCTAAGGACTGGAGGTGCACCAGGTATTCCAAGACTACAGGAAATCCTGCCTCTGTTGGGATTATTTTTCTGAGGATACACCAGAAAGAAAGTCTCTTCCATTTAAAGTAAATGTATTTTCCTGGTTGATGGTTTCCTTGAAACTTTTAGCACCTTCAGGACTTTGTTTGAAGGATTTAATCCAGAGCACTCTATCTCCTCAAGAACCATTCCCTCATGTGTAGTGTTTTGAGGTTTGGGAATGCTAGCCTGCCCTGAGAGAGTCAGCAGACTGTGGCTCGGTGGCAGTACCAATGCCTGTAGTCTGTGTAACAAGCTCCCTGAACTAGTGGCCTTGATGGAAGAGGGTTGCCTGGATATTGTGGCAGTCACAGAAACATGGTACGCAGAGAACCATGACTGGGATGTCAACATACCAGGATACACAATCTACAGGAGGGACAGGGAGGGTAAAGGAGGAGGAGGAGGAGTAGCTCTTTATGTAAAGGAAGGGATCAAAGCAACAGAATTAAAGAGTAAACAGGGAGCAGATGAGACACTCTGGGTCACCCTGGAGACAGGAAATGGCACCACAATCCGCATGGGGGTTGTATACAGACCCTGATCTCAGGGGGAGAGAATGGACAAGGAAATGATAGAAGGCTTCCTTAGAATGGCAGAAAAAGGGGAGATATTGTTGATGGGGGACCTGAATATGCCAGATGTTAACTGGAGCACCTTTGCTGCAGGCACATCCAAACAGGGTCATTCTTGATGCCCTACAGGGGGCATGCCTCAGACAGCTAGTACTGGAACCCACTCGGGAGGGAGCAATCTTAGACCTGGTACTCTCAAATGGGGACGGAGAAAGAATCTCAGATTTAGAAGTGGGTAGCCATCTGGGAACAAGCAATCACCAAACAGTGTGGTTCACGATAAACACAGCTATACAATCAAGCCATACAAAAGCAAGAGTATTGGGCTTTAGGAGAGCTGACTTTGGGAAAATGAGAGAGTGCCTCAGAAAAGCACTAGCAAACAGGCAAGAAGGAGGGGTGGAGGAACAATGGAGAGTAATCAAAACAGCTATCACAGAGGCAACAAACATTTGTGTAGAGCAAATCAACAAAACACAACGAAGGAAAAAAACACTATGGTTCTCAAAAGAGGTGGCAGGGAAGGTTAAGGAGAAAAAGATAGCATTCAGGAAATATAAGGAAACACAGAAGGAGAAGGACAGAGAACTTTATCAGTTAAAGCAGAAAGAGGCTAGGAAGGCAGTCAGAAGAGCAAAGGCCCAAACCGAGAAAAGAATAGCCAACTCTGTTAAGAAAGGGGATAAGACCTTTTATAGGTACATTAGGGAGTGAAGAAAGACCAAAGGAGGGATACTGAGGCTTAATAAAGGGAAGGGAATGTGGGTAGAGGGTGACAATGAAAAAGCCGGGATACTGAACGAATATTTCTGCTCAGTATTCACAAAGGAAGTGGAGGGGGAGGTACCTAAACCAAACAAGAGAAACACTCAGAAGACGAGGGTCGATACCAGTCCATTTACAGAAGAAAGGGTTCTGAAAGAACTAATAAAATTGAAGGTGGACAAAGCAATGGGACCTGATGGGATTCACCCAAGAATTCTAAAAGAACTAAGGGTAGAACTAATGACACGCTGACTACTCTTTAACAAATCATGGGGAAGATGGGTGGTACCTGAGGACTGGAGGAGGGTGGATGTGATTCCTCTTCACAAAAGTGGGGAGCAGGACAGAGGCAGAAAACTACAGACCAGTTAGTTTGACCTCAGTGGTAGGAAAATGATGGAATCACTTCTGAAGGAAAGAATTGTTGAGTACCTAGGGCCAGTGAGACTGGGACCCAAGACAGCATGGATTCACGATGGAAGGAATTAGTGTCAGTGAATCTAATAGATTTCTTTGACTGGGTGACCAAAGTAGCAGACCAGGGAGGGGCTGTGGACATGGCTTACCTAGATTTTAGCAAGGCATTTGATACAGTCCCACACAAAAGATTAATACACGTTAGCCAGCCTTGGAGTGGGTCCCAAGGTGGTAGCCTGGATTAAAATCGGCTAGACAACAGGGCAGGGTAGTAGTAAATGGAGTCCACAGTGAAGAAAGGAGGGTTACTAGCAGGGTACCGCAGGGTTCAGTACTGGGACAGGTCCTTTTTAATGTCTTTATAAGTGACATTTCAGAGGAACTGGAAGGAAAAGTATGTCTCTTTGCAGATGACACAAAGATCTGCAACAGGGTTGATACACCAGATGGAGTGGAAAGGATGAGAAGGGACTTGGCAAGGTTGGAGGAATGGTCAAATCTATGGCAGCTCAGATTCAATGCAAAGAAGTGCAAGGTAATGCACCTGGGAAACAAAAACCCAGGGCAAGAGTACACAATGGGGTGTGAGATACTGACAACAGTAAAAATGGAAAGGGACCTGGGGGTAATTATATCAGATGACCTAAAGGTGGGCAAGCAATGTGAGAAGGCAGTAAGGAAGGCTGGGGGGATACTGGGATTCATAGGGAGAGGCATCAATAGTAGAAAACAGGAAGTTGTTATCCCTCTGTACAGACAGTTGGTGAGACCCCATCTGGAGTACTGTGTGCAGTTCTGGAGACCCCATCTCCTCAAAGACATAGACAGAGTGGAGGCTGTCCAGAGGAGGGCAACCAAAATGGTGCAGGGTCTGCACCAGAAGACATATGAAGAAAGACGAAAGGAGCTTAATATGTATACCCTTGAGGAAAGGAGGGAGAGAGGGGATATGATAGAAACTTTCAAGTACCTCAAGGGAATCAACAAAGTCCAAGAGGGTGGCATCTTTCAGAAAAGAGATGTGTAAGAACAAGGGGGCACAATTTGAAGATAGAGGGGGGACGACTCAGAGGTAATGTGAGGAAGTATTTTTTCACAGAGAGTGTTGTGGATGCATGGAACAGCCTCCCTAAGGAGGTTGTGGAGTCAAGAACAGTGGGGGAATTCAAGAATGCAGGGGACAGACATAAGGCAGTCTTAGTGGGGGGTAGGAGGAAGTAGGCTGTTGGTTAATTAGGATCTGCAGCTTATGTGTTAGGTAGGAAAAATGGGCAGACTAGGTGGGCCAAGCGGTCCTTATCTGCCGTCAAATTCTATGTTTCAGGCTGATTGGAGGCTTGCGGGACAGGGTCAGCAGAACTGCATACCAGGTCTGTCTGGCCCAGTCTGGAGCCATTAAGATCATTGTTGCAGATTCCCTCCTGAGTTTCAGGAGGACTTTCTGGATGAGTGGAAATGATGAGAAGGCACACAGGAACCTCCCTGTTCAGTCCAAGACTAGGGCATTCTCTGGGACTGTCCCTCTGGCTGATGGTCTGCAACAAAACCATGGAATCTGTTTTCCCAAGAAGTGAACAGAGGTATTTTGGGAGTGCCCCACCTTCTGAATACTGTGGCCAGAACTTATCTGTTCAAGACCCATTTATAGTTTCCTGACTCATCCTGCTTGAGAAATCTTCCAGGACATTGTATTTACCTGATAAGTGCACTGTGTGAATGTTTGCTTTAAGGTGAATGCAATGTCCCAGATCCCTGTTGCTTCTGTACACAGTTTTGAGGACCGTGTCCCTCCCTACTAGCTTATGCAATACATTGTTGTGTCTGTTCCGATTTGGACTGGCTGACCTTATAGCTGGGAGGAGAAAGACTGCATTGCTAGCAGCACTGCCCTGAGCTTCAGGGGGCTGATGTGTTCCAGTGACTCCTGTGGGCTCCATGTGCCACTCACTGTGAGGTCCTCTATGTGGATCCCCCCCCTCCCTCAGAGTGAGGCACCTGTAGTAAGGACACCTGTGGATGTGGCCACATGTCCTAGAAATTGCAGGAATACCCTTGCAGGTCTTGACTGACCTGTTGTGAAGGACTCTGCTGCTGCTGCTATTGGATCTGTATCTCAGACCTGCGGGAGGAAAACTTTCCCCTGTAATGTGTTTAGCTCTATGCCTATGGAGTCCAGTATTTGAACAGGGTCTAACTGGGACTTCTGCAGGTTTATCAGGAATCTGAGAGACTCCAAGGTACTATTTACAGACTGTAGAGAGTGCCTTGTCTCTGTTCTATTTTCCATGAGGCTAGCCGGCCATCCAGGTAGGGAAAAACTATCACATCTTGCCTTCTCAGGTGTGCTGCCATCACCACCAAGCACTTCATGAATACCCTTGGTGCTGAGGTGAGACCAAAGGGAAGAGCTGTTAAGTGGTACTGGCAGTTCCCTAACTTAAACCTGAGATATTTTATGTGTGAAGGCCTGACTGGGATATGAAAATAGACATCTTTCAGATCCAGTGATCCCAGCCAGTATAATGACTGCAGTTACGGCATCACTGTTCTTAGTGTGAAAATCTTGAATTTCTCTTCCTTTGTATGCTTGTTTAGATAACTGAGATCTAAAATGGGTTGTCACTCTCAATTTTTCTTGTGGGTCAGGAAGTACCTTGAGAATTGACCCTTGCCCCATTGACAGGCAGGGACCTTTTCTAAGGCTTTTGCTGTCAGCAATTTTTTCACTTTCAGTTCCAGCAGAATTTTTTTTGTGGGAGAGAATGCTGGAAAATGTCAGTGTTTCTGCTGTTTTAGGATTATTGTAAACTGCAGAGACAATTCCTGGTCCACTTCTTCCAGAATCCACTTGTGTGAGGTAATGTTTATCTATTCCTGAAGGCAGTGAGCCAATCTTACCTGCACTGGCAATGAATGGGAAACCTGAGCAGAACTGTCAGGGGTTTTGCTTTGTCTAGGGCTTGGGTACTGGTGCTGCAGCAGGAGTATGCTTTGTGCCCTTCTGCCCCTGCCCCAACCCCTCAGTATCCCCTTTTCAGCTGATACTCGTAAGGGATATAAATTCTTGGGAAGTAACCTCTGCCTCCTCTTCTATAGGGCCTCTAACAGGTAGAGGCCTTTTCCTTCTCGTTACTACTCTTGTAAGTGGTCTTGTATTCATTCACTTTCTTCATATATGCTTCTGTTTTGTCACCAAGAAGTGAATTTCCCTCAACGGAGAAATCCATGGCTTTGGTGCTTGTGTCCCGGGAAAGGACAGTAGTCCTTAACCAGGAGAATCTTCTTAACAACACTGCATGAGCTACAACTCTAGCTGCAGTGTCATCATTATCCACAGCAGTGTGGAAATTGTACTTGGTGGCATCCAGGGCTGATCTCGCTGTGGCAACCAAGTTCTGCACCAGAGCACTGACTGCGTGATCAACAAGTGCCAGAATTATGTTCCACAATGCTTTCTGGTTCTGTGCTATATATGCTGAATAAGCTGCCTGCCTAATAAGCAGGAAAGCTGTAGTATAAACTTTCTTGGCCATAACAGTAATTTATTGGAGTCCTTTTCTGGAGGCTGTGGGGAGGGAGAGAGAGAGAGAGAGAGACCTCTGCTCTCTTGCAAGCAGCAGCCTGGACTTCACCTTGGTGATCAAGGTGGGCATACAGGTATTCCACCTTTTGTCTGTCCACCTGATATTTTCTATCAGTCTTTTTATTGATGGCTGCAGCTGAAGCAGGTGCAGACATGATTTTTACTATGGCCTTCCTATGAGATTTATGTGTGGAGACTAGTAACCTTGAGGTTGCCATACCCACTGTGTCCATAAAATCAGCACCTTCTTCATCCTCCTTAGTTTTCTGGGGGTGAATGTTAACAGTAACAAGCATATGTCTGAGAAATGAGGAAAATTAAGAATAGTCCTCATTATTTATTTATTTATTTAACATTTGGTAACCAGGAAAGGCACACTGAGCTGAGGCTCATTTCAAGTTGCAACCCGGAGAGTGGGAAGACAGTTACAAACAAAGGGAGACAATACGATTTACATAATGACATGTATAGATAATACAATTTGAGAGGAAATGTGTACATAAAATTGGTTTAGGTATACAAAATCATCAAAACAGAAAATGCATTTTTTTACATACGTTTGGCTAAGTAAACAAATGCAGCAAAACTAAATAAGGTAACAGCATCAATCAGGCACCTAGAAACCACTGGCTAGCTAGTACAGGATCATGGGGAACAGGAAGAGGCTAGGAGGTTGAGTGGCAGGAGCAAGAAACACCGGGAGTGGGTCTTAGCAGGCAATTAAGGTCAAGGATTGAAGGGGTGAGGTGAACGGAAGAAGAGAGTTAATTCCAGAGGAAGGGGAGGCAATAGGAGAAAGTTGACTGGCCAGCAGAAGAGTGGGGATGAGGTAGGGTGAAGAAACAAGAAAAACAGGAGTGCAGAGAGTGAGATGTAGGAGTGCTGGGGAGCAGAGATAGGATGGGAGGGTCCCCAACCAGTATTTTAAGATAAATGTTAGACTGTGGGCTAGGCACCTTTGTGGTAGTGGGGAGAGAGAGGAGTAGAGATGGCAGTGGTGTGTGAGAAGGCGAGTTAGTGGCGAATCCACATAAAGCATTAAAAAGAGTATCAAGTCTAGCAAGGGACATGGCAGGAGTGGAACCGCAGACAATGTCAGCATAATTGAATACTGGGAGGATCATTTTTGTTATTAAATCAAGGCGAACAGGGAGGAAGAGGCAGTCTTTATTTCAATATAAAGCTCCACGCTTAGGGTGAAGTTTGGAGTAAAAAGCATCTATAAGGGCCGAGAAGTCAAGATTTGGGTCTAGCCAAATGCCAAGGTATTTGAATGTGGGGACCATGTCGAGGGGGGTGTCTTCCAGAGACATGAACACTGGCAGTGTTGACAGCCTGGCCAATTTTTGCCTGGTCTGAAAGTCATTGAGATGGGGGATTGACAGGGAGTACACGTAGTGAAGAATTTGCTAAAAATAGCTGCAACAGAGGAGGGATGTGAGACTGGTGAGCCATCCACTGAGAGGACTGGAGGAGTGGTCTGGGTGAGGGTGTCTAAGGGGAGTGTATGATGTTCCAGAATTTAATGTGAGAGTTATGAGTGGATTGAAGGTGGAGTTTGAAATACTCTGCCTTTGCCTTGTGGACTGCCTTGGTACTTAAGTTTCTAAGTGATCTGTACTGTTGGATGTTTGACTGGGGCAGGGAAGATTTTAAAATGAGCCCAAGTGTGGTCCTGGGACTTGCACAAGGTAATGAGGTCAGTAGTGAAACAGGGGTGATGAGAACATTTGACCCTGGCTTTTTTGAAGTGGGAATGGGAGTTCCAAGACCCGCATGAGAGCACCCGTGAAGGGGACTAGGGCAGAGTTGATGTCTGGGGCGGAGAAGACTGGAGACCAATTGGCATCAGTGAGGTCATGAAGGAAAGCACTCATGTCAAGTGCTCTGAGGGGGCGATACCAGATGTATTTGGGGACCAAGTGTAGGGGACGTACTTTCCTAACACAGTAGGCCAGGCAATGATCACTGCAGGCATCCGGGAGGGTGCCTGCAGCGATGATGCGATGGGGATGAGAAGAGAGCACCAAGTCCAAGAGGGAGTGGTTCTGGAAGCATGCGTTTAGATAGGTGGGTTGACTGGGATATATTCAGGGATTCCGTTTTATGTAGAGTAGATATTATATCCTGCAGGAGAGCCGAAATCTTGTTCAGGTGCACCTTCTGATTTCATAGGGCCACCATTCTCCTCTTGTACATAGTACCCTTCTTCCTCCTACACAGGCAAATAGGCTGGAACCTGAGCCTGTGAAGGTATCACAATTTCCCATAGCCTGGATGGCGTGAAAAAATTGCCACATTTTTGATATGTCCTCTGATTAGAGAATTTTCTCTTTGTGATCTGCCTGCTCCTTTCTCCATTCAGGAGAAGTGGCAGTGACATTTTTTTTTTTATTCTATTTTAGGAGACACCATTTTCAGTGCCTGCTCAGAGGCTCTTTTATTTGTATTTTTGCCATAAAGGGATTCAGGGTTCCCCTTTCAGACATTCTGTTATCAGATCCATCGTTACTACGCCTTTCGGATGGCTGAGCAGCTTTAGGTTTTTTTGTCACCCTTTACATTTTTGATGCCACTGTAATGCGTAAGACAGAACCTTCTGATGTGTGCTTCCCACCATCATTGAGAACTCCCTCAGAGTCTTTTTTATTATTTTTTTTGGTGACGAGGAGACAGACTGAGACACCATAATGACTCCTAATTTATTTGCCCTTTCTTTTAATGCTTCTGGGCAAAAAACAATGCAGAGCTCACATACACAAGCTTTTGTCAGTCTTCCTTTGCCAGGAGCTAAACACAAGTTATAAAAAGCTTTTTTTGGTCTTTGGATCTCATAGGTGTCTCTGATATGCCAATTTAGAGAGATCCAGTAAAAAAGTGAAAAGAATTCCCCAAAAAAGTTAAAATGGTATAAAAGTAAGAGCCTAGTACTAAAAACATTTCTTACCTAAAAAAAAAAAAAACAACTGTGCCAAAGGTCACATCGCGGCTTTCTGTACAGACAGGAAGCAATTCATTAGGGTAAAGGGGCACATACTGAAACGGAAAGTAAAAGCACTTCCATTTCTGATTCATGCTGCTTCAAAAAAGAGGATTGCTTACCAAAAGAGTGCAAGTAAGTGATAACATTAGTCAAACTTGCTAAAAAAGAAAAAAGGTAGCCAAAAGGGTGGTCTCTGGTTCCTGGGAATCAAAGCAAGAGCCAGAAGGACCACTGTTTAAAATTAGAATACCTTAACTAATGCAGAGTAGGAGCGAAATAAACACTTTCAACTACTATTTATTATAAATTATAAAATGGCAAGAAAAAATCCAGTAATCTCATTGGCCTAGAGATGTCAGCTGACCGTGCATTAAATCTCTGTAAAAGTACAGTCAGTTGCCCAATCTCATTTTCTTCCCCCAAAATCCACCTTACCCAAACATATCACTGGGCCCTAAAACAACAGTAAAAAAAAATGCCACTAGCCACCATATTGAAAATCTAGCTTTTACT
Organism: Neoceratodus forsteri; assembly: GCA_016271365.2. Classification (NCBI taxonomy): domain Eukaryota; kingdom Metazoa; phylum Chordata; order Ceratodontiformes; family Ceratodontidae; genus Neoceratodus; species Neoceratodus forsteri. The sequence continues at coordinate 334,160,682 of CM028135.1, read as the reverse complement.
ACTGCCATATTTATAACTCATTTGTTAAAAACTCTGTTCAATATTTCAACACACAAAGTACAATTACATACTTACAACACTATCAAACACTTACATAAAAAACTGCATCTGAAAACAGCCCAAAATAAATTCTATGGCCTCCATAAAAAAGGCATTGTTCACACTTGATCCCCTGCTAACACACACCATCCAGCATCACAGCATCAACCAGTTCATTTCATCATATTATTATTGTAAAGTTAATTTGGTTACACTGTTAGCCTCACAACTGCTACTGTAACTACCTGACTATGCACTGCTGTACTGCTATGTAACCTGTCTTTCTCTGTCTGTAATACTTGTGACGTAGAACTTTTGTAAAGGAGTCTCTGACTCAAAGGTATTTCTGAATCTCCAATAAATAAAAAAATAAAAAAAAAATCTCACCCAATAACCCCTCCACATTTGAACTTTACATTCACTCACTAGAAAGCTCAATGACCTCTACTGCTGAGCCACAATCTGTTGCAGGCATCCGAGTGGCGAGAAGCGGGAAACGTGGCCTCTTTAAACTGTGAGCCTTCTTCAATTATTTACAATGGGTGGAGCGGTGCTGTGAAAATTGGAAGGTAGGAGGAAAGCACAGCAACACACCTTTGGTGCTGCTTCGCTGTTCCTGATCACAGCTGTTTACTTCAGACCAGGCACATTGGCGTGAGGTCAAGGGGGGGGGAACTTCATGACACGAGGGGAAGTGGGTGTGTCACGGAAGACAGAACATTCAGCAGGACAGACCAGTGACTGAATGTTGTCTGTTAGTTTGGACTGGGAGAGCGAGTCTGCTCCATTTTCAAATGCTGCTGGTCAGGGGTAGGAGACAGCAAGTGAGCTCCATGGGCCAGGAGGGCGGGGTGAGGGTGGGGGTGGGATTTGTACCAGGAAAGTCACAAACATATTACTTCATTACAGGCACTGTTAATGACTAACAGCACCATTTACTGGTAATGCATTAAACAGAGATTTTTTTTAATTCAACAAGTCAATTTTAAACATTTATTTTTTCAGTTACTTAATATAAATATCTGCCTAATTAAATGATCTCCTCACCCAAACTTCCAGGGAGCCATTTTGTAAGTGTGATAAGCCACTCCAGGGTGTGTATTAAAGGATTTTAATGCACTTCCCAGGGGCGTAATGACGCTTGGCCTTCTGCCTCATGCCTTAGCATGCCCCTGGGGTGTGCATTACACCTTTAATGCACACCCTGCTGTAGCTTATCACTTACATAAATAAGTGACTGGAGATCTAAATGCACCAGAGTTGAACTTGAGGTAACTGTTCTCTCCAGGTAGAGAAACAAATCTGGCAACTGCCAGAGTGGAAGGTGGCTGCAGAGATTTTCAGGTGATAGTGGAGATTATCGGACCAGCGCAGTTTTCGTAGCGTAAATGTTTCGAGAATGGTATGCAGCACTGCCTCTTCTACTGGCAGCTGCGTTCTTCAGACTACACAAGTCACGCAGTCCACATTTAGTTAGGTACTTCATCTTTCCTTATTTTAATAACATTTAGTTAGGTTAGGTACTTCAAAGTATAGAAAGTCGGGGGCTCCGCCCTCACACCCCGTCTTTCCTTGTTTTAATTTTAAGGTGTGAAAACAGAGTAAAACAAGCATTTGTCAATGCCAAGAGTTCACTGTTGGTATTGCTGTTGTACATGCCTCCCATATTCTTCTGTGTATATTCCTCTACCTTGCATTTTAAAGGTGGGCGTTACAGTTGGAAACCCTAACGCCCCAGGCGTTTGTTAGTATTTTGCTCCAAATTTTCAACATGGCCTTTTTGGACCCCACCTCATGAACAGTGGCCGAGTATAATTTTGGTACTCAATCCCCAAAAGTGATTTACTTTTATGAGTTGCCATTTGGCAGCACCACAGGTCACGAAACACATTCGAACAGGATGTGAATAATGACAGCTGTACTGTTCATGAGGAGTTGTGAAGAAATGGCAATGTTGAAAATCTGGAGTGAAAATATGAAAAAGTGGCAAAGTTACGAGTGTGCATAGAAACAACGCAATGCACTCTCGCAACAGTCATTTTTTGGAATGTTTTCACCAAATTTTAAACATGGCCTTTTTGGGACCTCCACTCATGAACAGTGGCACTGGAATTTTGTTAATCTGTCCCAAAAGTTGATTTCGCACAGTGACCGCATCATTTTGCACCACAGGTACAAAAACACATTTTGGGAAGGATACACAAAATGACAGCTGTACTGTTCATAAGGGGGTGTGAAAAAATGGCAATGTTGGAAATTTGGAGAGAAAATCTTAAAAATTGAGGACGTTACAAGTGTGCATAAAAGCTGCACAATGCTCGATCGTAATGCAGTTATTTTTTTGATTTTTTTCACCAAATTTACAACAAGGGCTTTTTGGGACCCCACCTCATGAACAGTGGCACTGTTGTTTCATTAATTGGTCCCAAAAGGTGATTCCATGCAGCGACCACAAAATCACCTTTTGGGACAGAGGAATGAAATGACAGTGATTGTGTTCATGAGGTGGGGTCCCAAGAACCCCAAGTTGAAAATCTGGGACCAAAATTCCCAAAAATGGATATCAACCTAAACTGAAACCCCCGCATTCACTGCCATTATAGGACTTGCTGTCATTTCTTCCGTTCGTGGTCGACTTTTGAAGGGTGCAGACATGTTCCCAATCCACTGAAGATCACTGCCCCCAACCTCTGGAGGTAAGTATGGGTGAGCGGGGTGCGGGGAGGTGGGGTGCACAGTGGGAGGGGGTCAGGCGGCAATGATGAGGACCATTTTCCTTTTTCAGGTTTAAAAAAAAAAAAGAAAAGACACTGTAGGTCTGGTTTTTGCATGAAACTATAGATTTGCGCACACTGGGTGGGCTCCCAGTGTGTCGAGTACGGGGGGATCAATGCCGACCCGGGGATTGGGCAACCCAAGGTCGGAGGATATGTGTGGGGGGTGCATCCGACACCAGGAGGGGGCACTGCGGTGTCAGAAACACCACAGCAGATTTTGGCACATTGGGGTGGGTACCCAGGTCACCACATTAAAGGATGAAGGGGGGATACAGGCTGACACAGAGATTAAGCACCCAGATGTCAGCAGGCAGAGAGAGGGGGTCCACCAGAGTGATTGATCATGCTTAGAGTAACAGTGCCTTCGGGGTCTGAATACTCCCAGCCCGTACGGAGCTTAGGCTGTGGCCTGCTCTGCACGGGTGGGAGAAACTTTGCAGCAGGAGACAGCGGGACATGGAGGAGGCAGACGAGAAAAGTGCCTCCACCCATCTTTCAGGCAGGGACTGGTGGGATGGCGAGGCAGAGATGTCACGACGCAAACAGCTGTTTGCTCTGCAGTGACCTGCAGATGAAAGGAAAAAGTCGCCTCCTGATTGGTGGGCTTTTTCTTTTCAAATGAAGAACACTGCAGGCAAAACAGCATCAGGACCAGCCTGGCTGAGGATTGGTGTGATACTGTCGTGCCCCTGGCAGAGCACTCTGCATTGCACAGACAGTGTCACACCCCTCAAAGCCTACTATCCCAAGGAGTTCGCCAAACATGCATGAACTCAAAAAGTTGCCCAAACACACACACATGCAAAAAAAAAAAAAAAAGCATAACAAAAAAAAAACATAGTTAGCTAGCGGCTCCTGTTCCCAACTCAAATAAACCAATACTGTAATTAAAAAAAATGCGGACGCCTGCATCTGCTCCTGCGTGAGTGCTGAAATTGACGGTACACTAGTAGCGTAGGGGAAAGAGTCGTCTGATAATCTCCACTATCTCTATTTTTCAAACACCTATTCTAAATTCTACATTCTTCTGTTAGACTAGGGTTCTGTCTCTGGGGCGTCTGTCTCCTAGGAGATGATGCTTGGAATGAAACCGTAAGTGAGGGATTCATGAGGTTAGAAGGGGGTTTCTTTCAAGAAGTACGGGGGTCTCAGAAGGAGAAGAGCAAAGTGGACTACCTGGAGAAACTGAAATCAACTAGCAGTTTAGTATAGAGGGTAAAAGTGGGAGCTGAATTGTGAATAGCAGAAGGAGTCAAAAGATGAAATCTTCTTTTGATACATCAGGGAAAAAAGCAAATGAAAAGTATCATGAAACTGCGATAACGGACAGAATTGATGGCAGACAGTAAAGAAAAGGAAGCAGCATTGAACGAATACTGCTCAGGATTTACCAAGAAGCAAGCAGGACCAATATCACAAGGGGGGGAACGGACGACACGGATGTGTGCGGAGCAAATTACTACTGAAAGGATCCGAAAGGAGCTACTAGTCCTGAAGGTGAATAAATCTCTCAGATTGGACTGAATGCACTCCAGGGTGCTGAGGGAGCTGGAGTCTGTACTGGCAGTTTCATTAGCTAACCTGCATATTAGCTCCCTCAACTCGGGTGAGATACCACGAGTGGAAAACTGTGTGGGGCCAGGGGTGAGTCACAAAATTACAGACAAGTCAGCTTGACATTGCTCATTGTTAAGCTGATGGAACTCATTCTTAAGGAAAGGTTGGTGAAGTATCTCAAGGTTAATGGGCTACAGGATGACAGATAACATGGGTTTTTGGCAGGAAGGTCATGTCAAACAAAAGAACAGTTACGTAAGAACTTACCGTAACAGCAGATCTTGGAGGGGATCTCAGTCATTGGGTCACACCATAGGAACTTCACCGTCAGTGAAACAGGACCCACACAGAAGATTTTCAGCAGTACAACTGGCGTCACCCATGCTGACCTCATCTTCTGATGTCACTAACCCTATAAAGGCATGAGTGGCCCCGCTCCCTCTTCAGTTCTTTCCCACAGAGACAAAGGGGGCATAGCCCAAGCCATGGGGGACCAAGATCAGAGAGAGAGAGGTGCCCAGGCCCAAATAAAAGGCTGGGAACACCAGATAACCAGTTCCAGGAAAGAACCCTCCCCCAAAAAAGGGGATAGTAGGAGGGAAGACAGACCTGATGACTGAGATTCCCTTGAAGATCTACTGTTACGGTAAGTTCTTATGTAACTGAACTATCTTCTTCGGGGGTATCTCAGTCATCAAGTCACACCGTAGGAATGAGTTTCAAGCAGTTTACAGGTGCAACAGGACAATCTTGGAGGAAGGTCAACCTTAAACTTAGCACAGGAGGCCTTGCAGCACAGCCCTTCCAAATCCAGCACGGGCTCGTGAGGCAATGTCCAGACTGTAGTACTTGGTGAAAGTATGGACAGTACTCCAGGTGGCAGATGTGCAAATGTCAGCAGCTGAGACTCCTCAAAAACAGGCCACAGAGGTAGCCATGCCATTTGTGGAATGAGCTTTTGCCGCTCCAGGCAACTCTTTGCCATACTTGTTGTAGCAGAACACAATACAATTAGCCAACCATTTAGATAAACATTGTTTAGAAACCTGAATGCTCTCTCTACCAGGGGTGACACAAACAACTGCTTTGACTTTCTACTTTCCTTGGTTCGAAGCAGTGAGTACTTCAGAGTTCTGCTCTCATCTAACGTATGGAGCAGTGCTTCCCTTGGATTGGCACACTCAGGAAAATAAACAGGAAGGTTTAAGGGTAAACTCAGACACCATGTTAGAGAGAAAATTAGGATTCATGTGCAAAGACACTGTATCTTTGTGCAAAATCAAATAAGGCTCCTCACACCAAAGGGCCTGAAGCTCAGAAATCCTTCGAGTAGAAGTAATAGCAACCAAAAATAATGCTTTCCAAGAACAGAAGCGTAGCTTGCAAGTCACGGCTGGCTCAAACGAAGAGAGTCAACTTCTCCAAAACAAAATTCAAATCCTAAAACCAGACAGAATGGATTGGGGGTTTCAGATGCAGGATGCCCCTAAGGAAAGTATGGAAAACATCCAGCTGAACTATGGTGTGGTCACCCACTGGCTCATGAAAGGCTGAAATAGCCGAAAAGTGCACTTAGAGAAGTGATCCTCAGACTGTGGCTCTAGAGCCTTAAGTGGCTCTTCAGCTTGTCACCTGTGGCTCTTCCCAGTAAGCGATGCAAATAGTTCCCGCACTATACAGTATTAACCAACCAGGATGCACTACAATACCACTTCATTGTACACCAGCAAGCATTATTTGCAAAGTTTATTGCAAATTTTCTTGCAAGCTGCACCCTTTCAGACTGTGCAAATGTTAAATAATGTTTAGTAAATGAAATCAATGAAATGAAATAAATGTTTGCTAAATTAAATAATGTTCTTTTTACACTGGTGTGTGTTTTGCTAAAATTTACTAGGAAGTGTATGTTGTGGCTCCTTGGCCAATGCTGACCGCTCATGTGGCTCTTGAGCCAGTCAGGACTGAGTGCCATTGAAGAGGGAGGAGTACTGGAGACCTGAATCCGACAGCGATAACAGGTAGTTCAGAATCTGGTTCACTGGACAAGTGAAAGGGTCCAGATTATGTTTGGTAGCCCAGATAGCAAACCTCTTCCACTTCATGGCATAAGCGGCTTAAATGGAGGGTTTCCGAGCAGCCACAAGAATATCTGTTACCCTATTGGAAACCACAAATCTGGTGATGGCTACATTCTCAAGAGCCAAGCATGCAGATGGAGAGACTTGAGGTTGGGATGGATCAGGGTTCTCTGAGCCTGGGTCAGCAGATTCCTGTAGAGAGGAAATTGGGCAGTTTTGCATTGAGTGGGGACACAAAAAAGGTCCAACTCTGGATGACCCCATCTGTTGCACAGGACTTCTGCGATGGATGACATAAGCTCCCACTCATGCATGCTGGACTGCATCTGGCTGAGGCTGTTCACCAGTGTGTTTAGCACTCCAGGGACGTGAACCGCTGAGACAGTCAGACCATGGTCTAACACCCAGTAGCAAACTCTCATGGCTTCCCTGCACAGGGGATACCAATGTGTCCCCCCTTGCTTGTTGATGTAATACACAACACTGAGGTTGTCGGACTGAATCAACAGCTAGCCTTGTAGGAGATGATTCTGAAAGGCCTGCATGGCATACAGGACCATCCGCATCTCCAGACACTGATGTGCAAGGAGGTTTTGATCTGGGACCAAGACCCCTGAGTTTGAAAGGGGCCAGATGAGTCCCCCCCCAAGCCAAAACCGGAGGCATCTATGGTGAGGAGATCTGGAAGGGGACCCCCTAGTATCAGGTTCAAGGGGTCCATCCACCACTGGAGCACCTTGCAGACTGGGGAGGAGACCAGCACCAACTAATCTAATTCATCCGTGTGCTGGTCCCATTATACTCTGAGAGTCTACTGGAGGATGCGCATGTGGAGCCTGGCTAGTGAAACAGTGGGGATGGCCACAGCCATCAGCCCTAACAGTGTCAATTACAGTCTTGCAGGGACGTAACAGATCTGGATGACCTCCTGAGCCTGGGCAATAAGGCACTCTGCCCTGTTTTGAAGCAGAAAGACCTTTCACTGTGCCAAGTCTAGAAGTGCCCCTATGTACTGCAGCCTTTGGGATGGGACTAGGACCGAATTGGGCATGCTGACCATAATACCCAGGGAGAGAAATAACTGAAAATTTCTCTCCAGAGTCTGCAGGAGCTCTTCCCTGGACAGGGCCTTTAAGATCCAATCGTCAAGATAAGAGAAAACGTACAGCCCTTCCCTTCTGAGAGCTGCAGCTACTGCTGCTAAGCACTTGGTAAAGACCTGCAGCACAGTGGACAAACCAAAAGGCAGCACTTTGAATTGTTAATGCTCACCCTGGAAAAGGAACCAGAGGAACCTCCTGTGGGGTGGAAACACCGTGATGTGCAGGTAGGCGTCCTGCATGTCCAGAGAACACAGCCAGTCACCTTGTTTGAGAATGGGCATTAGGCCTGGTAGAGTTACCATTCAGAACTTTTTGTACAGGATATACAGACTGAGTTCCCTGAGGTCTAAGATGGGCCTCAGATCCTAGCTTCTTTTGGGGATCAGGAAGAACTTGGAAGAAAACCCTTTGTTCCTCTGGCGCCTTGGCACTGGCTTGATGGCCTGTTTGCGCAGGAGGGACTGCACCTCCTCCTGGAGTATGAAAAAGTGGGAGGGGGGGTAGTTGAAAGGCAGAGAAGGAGTCTCTGGAGGGTGCTCGGTGAGCTCCAAAGTGTGACCCCTTTCTACGATTTGAAATATCCAGGCATCTGAAGTGATGGTTCTTGAGACTTCCGGTGACGTCATGGAGCAATCAGCTAGTTAGAGAGAGGAGCTCCCACCTCTAACAGCCTAAATTCAGTAAAATACTTTACCAGCTGCTGTCAAAACATTTAAGATGGCAAGCAATGTTCGTATTAAAGATCAGCAGAGCTGATTGAGACCTAAAATTAACCCGAGGCTGCAAGATGTAACCGGATTGAAGACAAACAAGTGAGACAGCAGCTGGAGCCCTTCCCCAGCAAGCGTGGCAGACACGGAGGAAGAGAATGAACATTTATCCAGATCAAGGTTTGAACGGCTCTTTAGAGAGATTAAAGAGATGAGTGCCGAAACAAAACTCGAGTTTTGACAGTTGAACCAAAAGCTAACTGGATTAGAGAGTAGAGTGGAGAAAGTCGAGGAGAGGGTCTCGGCATCGGAGGATGGAACAGTCTAGACAGACCTCGTACTGCAAGCCTTGCTAACTCAAACAGAATGACTGCAAGAGAAATGCATAGATTTGGAAAGTTGTTCACAGAGGGAGAACATTAAGATTTACGGATTACCAGAGGGGTCCGAGACTGGCCGGATGGTCAACTGCATTTCGGATCTGCGTGCGGATGTACTACAGCTCCCCGTGGGATATCAACTGGGCATCGAGAGGGCTCATAGAGCATTACAGCCAAAATCAACTGAAACGGGCATGAGACCACAATCTATAATCATTAAATTTAACAGTTATAAGGTCAAGGAGGATGTGTTAGCGAAAGCTTGGAAACAAAGTAACTTACTTGGCATTTCACCTTTTTTTTGATCATGACTTTCCACCAGAAATTCAGAGACAAAGGCTCCAGTATGTGGACATTATAAAGCTCCTATGCACCAAGGGGATACGATGTCATATGCCATATCCTGCTAAAATGAGGAGTTTTTGGTCGGAGGGAATGAGGGTTTACAAAACACCGGAAGAAACCAGAAAGGCCCTGGTGGAGAAGGGCCTGCTAGAACCCCAAGAGCCAACAGCAAAAAACTCCATATCCCATCAGGCAACAGGAACCAATGTGAATTGGTCAGTGGCACTGAATAGAGGGAAGAGAGGCCACGGGGCGATGACGTCATCACTAGCTTCCCTCCAGGCTATTCGAGAGCTACTGCAGAAAACTCAAGAAAACCGGAGCAACCAGAGTAAAGACACACAGGACTGAATGGTAACCTGAGCTTTCTTGTGGCATTTTCCCCGTGGTTCATAGCTCGGCCGATGTTAAAGGAGGGCACAGTCGAATGCTGGGGTTGATCTGTTGTACCCTCTCAGTGTGACGACATGCAGACATCTGCACAATTTGTAGACATATGAGAGACTAGTAAAGTTAGACAGTATTAAACAATTTTTGCACAGATGTAGCTGAATTTAAATTGTTTTTCAGCTGCTAAGATGATCTCTGATCAGCAAGATTATCTGAGATGGCAGATCTGAACACACTGTGAGACTTTATCTTTAGTTACTGGACATGATCTGCTAATTGATCCAGCATTCATGAAAGGCACACCTTCTTAGATTTGTTGGCACTGTAACAAAGTGGGCAGGATGCATCTTGCATTTTTGAGTTCTGTTATCCTAAACCGAGCCCTAAATATGTTACATAGGGGCCTGCCTTAGAATTTGTCTTGTTCAGGGCCGCAGATGAATGCAGCTGGGAAAACATTATTCAAATTTCAATATACAGGGGCTTGGGGGGTTCTTAGCCTCATACAGGACGTTCTAGCTAAACTTTTGCTGGGCAAAGTTTGAGGCACGGTGACATCATAGAGGCTGCTTTAGCAGTCTCTGAAACTGCAGATAACAACAAGGGCTCCCGAGGAGAGCCACAGTATGTGTGGTGAGTTTTTTTCAACTCATTCTGGCACCTCTCCAACTTGTGGAGGAGGGCACTGGATACAGAGATCCTAGTTTTACTGAAAAAGGGGATCGCCACCTTTGGAAGTTTGTTGAGCTTTTTCCTTTTATTCTGTTACACAAAGTTTGTAATTACTGTTAAAGGGTTTAAAAGAGTTTCTTGTTCTTTTAAAGGGGTAATTTTCAGGATTGTACGAAGTGTCGGGTGGAGGGATGGGGGAGTTTATGTACTTGATACCCAGGAATCATCAAGGACAAGTAATCATTGTTACCCAAATAAGAAAAGTGGATAAATCAGAGGTAATAATACTCTCATAATAATAATGGGTTAACCCATCCTATAAAGAGGAACAGAATGATATCCTTTCTAAAGAAATCAAATGCTACTTTTATTATGTTGCAAGAAACACACCTGTGTAAAGAGGAGCATGATAAGCTGCGTAAATGTGGATACCAGACGGTCCTATCATCAGTATATAAAAATGGTAGAAGGGATACAGTCATTTTAATTCCCTCATGAACTCTCTTTGAAATACATGACTCCATCATAGATAAAGAGGGCAGGTTTGTTGGCCTAAAAGGCTTGTATAATGGAAACATGATCACTCTGGTATCGATTTATGCACCTCCAGGCTCGGATTTCTCTTTTTACAGGGATTTTCTATTTAAGGTTATAGAATGGGCAGAAGGTCACTTAATTATAGGGGGGACTTCAACTTAAGATTTAATCCTGCCCATACAGCAAAAAGGGAAAATGGATTGGCTAAAAGAGTTGTTAAACTGGAGGGGGAGATGGGGTTAATAGATGCGTGTGAGGCAGATGCACAAGGGTTCCAGGCAATACACTTTTTTCTCCCAAGCTCACCAGACCTTCTCTAGGTTGGACTATTTTCTGGTCCCCAGGAATTTGATGAGAGTGTGTCGCACTACATGGTTGGGAGATATGACATTATCAGACCATTCCCTGATATATATGAAGGTTGCCCTGGGCCCCACTAAACGATCAACCTTTTGGAGAATGAATGTCTCCTTCATGCAAAAAAGAGGGCACACAAAAAACAATTCAGGAGACAATAGAAGAGGCAGTCAAAGGTAATGGTAGCCCAGAAATATCAATGGGGATTCTTTGGGATACAATAAATGCAATTATTCATGGTAAATTTATTGAAATTTCATCAAAGCTTAAGAAGTTAAGGGAATCCAAGAAATCCTTACTACGGGACCAAAACAGGGACCTAGAGTACCAACAGCAACAGAAACTGGACAGGGAAAGAGGTAAGCAGCTAATAAAACTGAAAAAAAAAAGACTATTAACATTACTAGATTATCAAGTAGAGCAAAAGTTAATATACTTAAGGCAACGTTACTACGAGGGGGGCCCTAGGGCCCTCAGACTCTTAACTCACAGGCTACATCAACATAAAGCTAGGGCAAGTATTCCAAGAATCAGGGACTCCTTAAACAAAACTTGGCAATATTCAGTTGAAGGGATAGCTAACACTTTTAGATCCTTCTACGAGAAATTGTATAGTCAAAGTTCCTCCCCTTCTCCAGAGGAAATCAATAACTTCTTGTCCCCTCTCAACCTGCCTCAATTAACAGAACAACAAAAGGGGGTGCTTACCTCCCCGGTCTCAGTGGGGGAAATATAAGCAGAAATAAAATGTCTTAAAGCAGGAAAATGTCCAGGCACAGACGGCCTTCCAAATAAGTTCTTTAAGAAATTTAAAGAGGAGATTTCCCCAATCTTATTACAAGCATTTAATTTCTTGTGGTCTCAGAAGGGAATTATGGCTCCATCCTGGGCACAAGCAATAATTTCTGTTTTTCCAAAGCCAGCCAGGGACCCAGCTAATTGTTAATCTTATCATCCAATCTCAATTCTAAACACAGACTACAAGATATTATCAGGTATATTAGCTTGGAGACTGGAACAAATATTGCCAGCAGTAACAGACCTAGACCAGACTGGGTTTGTTTCTGGTAGGCAAACTATGGACAATATAAGAAGATCCCTAAACATAATAGAACATTTGCAGAGGGTTGCTCAACCTGCTTACGTCTTGAGCTTGGACGCTGAAAAAGCTTTTGATCAGGTTTCCTGGGCTTTTCTGCGGGGTGCCTTGGCCGGCTTTGGATTTCCACTTCTGTTTCTTGATACTGTAGTTAAACTTTACATGACTCCAGTAGCCTACATTAGAGCTAATGGGTACATCTCCCAATCATTTAAGCTTTCAAGGGGCACAAAACAGGGCTGTCCCTCATCGCCACTTCTCTTTGCCCTGTATATTGAGCCTCTGGCTCAGAGTATTAGGCAGAACCCAAACATAAAAGGAGTGGATTTATGGGGTACGCACCATAAACTAGCCTTGTATGTGGATGATATCCTTTTGTACTTGACAAATCCAGAATCCTCTCTCCCAGAAGTTTTTAAACAGATTCGGGCTTTCTCCTACATCTCTGGTTACACCTTGAACTGGTTAAAAAAGTACAGTTATGTAAGAACTTACTGTAACAGTAGATCTTCGAGAGAGGCTCTTGCAGTAGGTAATTACATATAGAACTGAAGCTGGCAGGCGTCAGGACCCCATGGAAAAATTTCTAGCTAGCAGTCTCTGGCGATGGACCGGCCCCACGTCAGGTGACCGGCGTCAGGCGACATCGGTATAAAGGGGCGGTCCTTCACGCCCACCTTCCAGTTCTTTCCCGCCAAAGGCAAAAAAAGGCGAGACGAGAGAGAAGCGGATCTTTCCCTCACTGGAAAAGGAGCTGAAAAAGCTTAGGGGATGGAGGGTGAGAAGGAGTACTACTGCAAGAGCCTCTTTCGAAGATCTTCCGTTACGGTAAGTTCTTATGTAACTGTACTATCTTACTAGAGGGCTCTTGCAGAGTATATATAGGACTGATCCCACGAAGTCTGGAACAAAAGCAAGCCACGGAGGAGGAAACTACTCATAGGAGATCCTCTGGCTGAGAAGGACTTAAGAAAGAAGTCCTTGCAGAACAGCCAACCCGAAGCTGGCTCTCCGGTGAGAGGCAATGTCCAAACTGTAGTGTTTAGTAAAGGTATGGATAGAAGTCCAAGTTGCGGCGGCGCAAATATCAGCCGCTGACACATTCTTGAAACAGGCAGCAGAGGCTGCGACACCCCTGGTGGAGTGACCCCTGACCTGGCAAAGTCTTATGATACTTGTCGTAGCAGGAAGTGATACAATGAGCCAACCATTTGGACAAACATTGTTTGGAAACAGCATTGCCTTCTCTTTTGCTGGCAAAAGAAACAAATAGTTGGTCAGTCTTTCTGAGATCCTTCATCCTGTTGGTGTAGTATCTCAGAATTCGGTGAACATCCAGGGTATGTAAAAGATACTCCCCGTGACTGGAGTACTGCATGAAGAAGGCAGGCAGTTCAATGGACCGGTTCAGCGTAGATTCCGCTACCACCTTAGGAAGAAACTTAGGATTGGTGCGCAGAGCCACAAGTTCTTTATGGAAAATCAGATATGGAATTTTGCACATCAAGGCCTGAAGCTCGGAAATTATTCGAGTGGAAGTAATGGCCACTAGGAAGACAGCCTTCCACGAAAGGAACTTAAGTTCTGCTGAGGCTGCTGGCTCAAAGGGAGGCAGCGTAAGCTTCTCAAGAATGAAATTCAAATCTCAAGGAGGGGCAGGAACCTGAATAGGGGGTCTCAAATGAAGAACCCCTCATAGAAAGGTCTTCGCAACCTCCAGCTGAGCAAAAGTCCTGTCCCCAAAGGGAACATGATAAGCAGCCAGAGCTGCCATGTGAACCTTTAAAGAGGAATGACTAAAAACCCAGGTCAAAGAGATAATGCATGTAGTCCAGTAGCTGCCCGATGGGGCAGGAGAAAGGCTCCAAGTCTTTGGACGAAGCCCAAATGGAAAACCGTTTCCATTTCATGGCATAGGTGGAACAAGTGGACAGCTTCCTGGCCTCCACCAAGATCTCTGCCACTTGAGGAGAAACCCCAAAATGGGCTTGTGCTACGTCTGTAGGAGCCAAGCATGCAGCTGAAGGGACCTGAGGCCCGGATGGACCAGGGATCCCCAATCCTGGGTCAACAGAAGCCGTGAAAAAGGAAGAGGGATTGGAGGTTCCTCTGAGCAGTGTTGCAGAAGAGAGAACCAAACTTGCCTGGGCCAGAAGGGAGCGATGAGAATTATACGGGCCCCTTCTGAGCTGAGCTTGTGCAGGATCCTCGGAATCAACGGAATTGGGGGAAAAGCATAGACAAATCTGCCCTTCCAGTCGAGAGACAGAGCATCTCTTCAGAGCTGCCTGCCTCCTGGAACGAGCGAGCAAAAGGTGGGCAGTTTTGCGTTTAGTGGGGACGTGAACAGGTCGACCTGAGGGGTTCCCCAATGTAGGAAGATGCCGTCTGCTATTTCCAGGTCCAATTCCCACTTGTGAGGTTGTGCTGAGGATCGGCTCAAGTGATCTGCCAACGAATTCTCTACCCCCAGGATGTGGACCGCCGTGAGATGAAGGTTGTGAAGGGTCGCCCATTCCCAGACCCGCATTGCTTCCAGACAAAGAGGGTAGGAATGAGTCCCCCGCTGTTTGTTGAGGTACCAGACTACACTCATATTGTCGGTCTGGACAGCCAGGTGACCGGGAAGCAGAAAGGGGTGTAACGCTTGAACAGCAAACAACATCGCACTGAGATCGAGCACGTTGATGTGAAGTGTCTGCTCGAGTATGGACCATGAGCCCTGGGTGCGCTGGGATCCCAGATGAGCTCCCCAACCTTCGCCCGAGGCGTCAGTTGTCAGTGTTTGGGGGGGGGGAGGCAGAAGGGAACTCCCCGACAAAGGTTCTCCTGAACCAACCACCAGTGCAAATCCCGAATCATCGGGGTCGAGACTAGCACCTCTTGGTCCAAGTCGTCGACCAACTGATCCCATTGAGACTGAAGAGTCCACTGAGAGATTCTCATATGGAGCCGAGTGCGTGGAACTGTCGGAATTGCAGCCGCCATGAGCCCCAAGAGGCGAAGGACCGACCTGGTGGGAATCCACCTGTGAGAGGACAAGAAGCTTGCCTGAGCCTGGAGTATAGCCACCCTGTCTGGGGGTAGAAAGGCCATACCGGTAGTCGTGTCCAGAATCACCCCGATGAACTGGAGGCGTTGAGATGGGATCAAATGGGATTTGGCCTGGTTGATGGTAATACCCAGGCTGGTAAAGACCTGCTTGGTAAGGCAAAAGGAACGCAGGAGCTCCTCCCTGGACAGGGCCGCCAGGAGCCAATCATCCAGGTATGGGAAAATCTGCACTCCCCGGGTACGCAGGTGGGCTGCCACCACCGACAGACATTTGGTGAACAATTGGGGGGCCGAGAAAAGACCAAATGGGAGGGCCTTGAACTGGTAGTGGTGCCCCATGAAAGCAAACCGGAGGTATTTGCGGTGGAAAGGGCGGATAAGGATATGCAGGTACGCATCCTGCATGTCCAGAGTGCACAGCCACAGTCCTGGCCACAGGAGGGGCAGGAGACTCTGTAGGGAGGGCATCTTGAAACTTTTGTACTCCACCAACAAATCTAGAGAGCCGAGGTCCAGAATGGGCCTCACGTCTCCTGTCTTCTTGGGGACCAGGAAGAAATGGGAGTAGACACCCGTCCCCCGAAGAGGGGGAGGGATGAGTTCTATTGCCTCCTTCAACAGAAGGGAGGAGATTTCTTCCTGAACCTTGAGAAGATGTTCAGGGGAGTAAGACGACCTTGGAGGGTGGGTTTCTAGGAGGTTTCTGAAGAAACTCTATGGTATGGCCCTCTGCTATGAGCTGGAGGACCCAAGCATCGGTAGTGATCCTCTCCCAACCCGGCAGATGAAGGGAGAATCTCCCACCTACCGGTTCCTCTAGATCGACCAGAGGCTGTGGGAGAGGGAGGGAGTCAGGAGGTGTGGGGCAGCGCCACGGCTGGAGCTCCCGCAGCCTGTTTGGGTGGGGGGGTTCTTGCAGCCAGAGGGGCCCAGTGTTTGTTGGTCTGCTTTCCTTGTGGTTTCACCTTAGGCCGTGCGCGATGGCGAAAGGAACGACGCTGTGCCTGAGGGGCTCTGTACATGGAGTCGACCTCCTTGAGAGCAGTGCCCTTCTCACTCAGTCCGGTAATGATGTCCTTGACATCACCCCCGAAAAACACCAAACCTCGTAAGGGGGTATCCTGAATGGTGGATTGTACTTCAGAGGCCAAACCTGACACCCGCAGCCAGGCATGTCACCGCAGACTCATAGCAAACGCCGAACTTCGTCGAGAAGCGTCCACCGCATCGTAAGTAGCACGCAGCATGTGCCTACTGGCTGAACGTGCAAAGCGGACTAGGTCTGCCACTTCCTGTTTAATCTGGGACTGAGGAAGGGTGTCCAACTTGGCTTCCACCTCGCTAAGGATAGCCTTCTGGTAATCCCCCATGTGAGCCACATAGTTCAAGGCTCTGATACCCAGAGTGGAAGAAGAAAAGACCATCTTGCCGTACTGGTCCAGAAGGCAGGATTCCTTATCGGGTGGGGATGAGCTCAGGTGTTTCGGGTTAGCTGAACGGCCATGAGTGGCACTGATCATGACAGAATCAGCCTTGGGGTGTGACAAAAGAAAGTCAATCCCCTCAGGAGCCTGATACAGCCTATCTGCCTTCTGCGGAAGGGGAGCTAAAGCCCACAGTTGTTTCCAGATAGTGGAGATGAGGTCGGCGTGAGGCTCGATCCAGGATGGAACTAACATTGGAGCAACCTCGGGCAAATCCAAATGGGCAGCTAGCTTCTGCCTTTGTGGATCCGGCTCCAGAGATTTCCACTGATGAAGCGCCTGGATTTTTCTCAGCAACTCCGTAAATGAGGGATCCTCTGGAGGGGAACTTCAGAGGAGTCCTGGGCCTGGGCTTGTCAGGAGTCTGCGGGGCTAGTCCGGATCGGAGCTATCGGGTCATTGATGAGTCTGTGAAGGAGACGGAGCTCTCCCACCAGGGAGGAACACGGCCCCTAGGGGGTAGGTACCACCCCAGCCTTAGACCCGTGAGCAATGTCTCTGGGGTTGGGGGGGAGGAGAGGTCTCTCGCCCCTGGCGACAGGGATCTGGGACCAGGTCTGTCGTCGGGAGGCAGCTCTCCACCTCCCTGGTGAGCTGAGCCTTGGCCTCAGCCCACCAAGAAGCCAGAGTCTCCCTCAGATCCACCGGCAGCTGAGGAGGTGGTGGAGGAGGGGAAGGGAGAGGAGGGGGATACGGATACTGGGGGTATTGTAGGGCGAGTATCTGTAGCCCGACGGTGGGAAGCCCGGCATCAGGTACTGAGGCACCGGGTACTGCGGTGTTGGGTACTGCGGCGTTGGGTACTGCGGTGCCGGACATCATGGAGCCGGATAAGACGCAAGGCCGAGTAAGACGGGCGAAGATCTGGCACCAGGGCTCTACCGGAGTTAGAAGGTCCTGAAGAGGTCCTGCAGGTGGGCCTGGAACAGGGGCCCAGCAGTGTCATTAGGTCAGTGTGGTGATGTCCGGCAGGGGCGTCGGCCGGCAATGGGGCTGGCGTCCGAGGTCAATGTCAGGCCATCTGGACCTACAGGAGGAAGGTCTGACAGCACTGAAGAGTCCCCAGCGCGCCAGGGAGGGCGGAGGATCCTCCAGGTCCAGCTGGGAGACGAGGGGCCTTGGACAGCAGCGGCGAAGGCTGCGGGAGCCGGCGGTGCTGGATGAGCAAAGGATCCGGCGAGGCCTTTGCCAAGCAACCACCGGACGGGCCGGGCAGGCGCTCTGACCAGCGGGATTCAGGGCGGAGCTGGCGTCCGACTGATCGGATCCAGTGCCCAAAGAAGGCCGGTGCAGGGGAGGCGACCTTGACGGACAGCTTGATGACCATGTGCTGCCCCGAAGGGTCGAGCGACTTAGCAGTCGGCTCCGGGCGGACGTCAGTGGAGCCGACGCCCGACTTACTGGAGAGGCTCAAACCAGAAGGCTGCGCAGGGGCGGCCTTACTGGGAGCAGATGCCTCCTTTGCTCTAGAGGCTCCCGACTGGCTCGAGCGCGAACCAGCTGGGGGCAGTGATGATATCTAAGACACTACCAAGATGACCATTGAGGAACGGTCCCCCGGAGGGGATGTTACCTGAAGGGTGACGATCCCACCGAAGTCACCGTGGAAGAGGAGTCCCGGTGCTTCTCCTTCTTCTTCTTCTTAAGGCCCTCGTGAGAGGTGGAAGCCTGTCGGAGCTTTTTCAGCTCCTTCTCCATGGAGGACATCATCTTCTTTAGTATGTGAGCCTCCAGAGACTGCTGCCTTCTTTTGCGGGTGGCCGTGTTGAACTTCAGGCAGTGCTGACAGGAATCCACAGGGTGGTCAGGGCCTAGGCAGATGAGGCACAGAGAATGACCGTCCTTGTGTGGGAGCTGGGCGCCGCACGAGCCGCACTTGTTCTTGTGCTCAGATGGGGTAGGGAACGACATACATGGCAGGTAAGAAAATCCTGATGAAAATAATCGAAATCGAAGAAAAAAACGACGGTATAACTACTGACGATGATTGACTGATGAGCAGTGGAACTTAACTGCGAGGCGCTGTCTAAAGCAAACGGCGGGAAAGAACCGAAAGGCGGGCGTGAGGGACTGCCCCTTTATACCGATGTCACCTGATGCCAGTCACCTGATGTGGGGGCAGTCCCTCGCCAGAGACTGCTAGCTAGAAATTTTTCCATGGGGTCCTGACGCCTGCCGGCTTCAGTCCTATATGTAATTACCTACTGCAAGAGTCCTCTCGAAGTAAGATCAGAGGTTCTAGTGTTGGCCGACCAGGTTCCCTAGACAATTAAAGGGAAATACCCAATGAGGAGGAGCTGTGACAGCATTAAGTACTTAGGGGTGAGGTTAGGAAAGAGTCCAGCCACACTGTTCAAGGACAACTATCCCCCCTCTGATCTGGCAAATAAAGGCAGATTTGCAGAGGTGGACATTGATGCCCTTCCCTTTTTATTCAAGGCTCTAAATAATAAAAACAAATATTCTCCCAAGACTGTTATATTTATACCAGTATGACCCCTGTATAATCCCTCAGAAAGAGTCAGTGAATTGGCAGAGGATGGTGATGGTTTTCCTCTGGGCCCCTGGACGCCCCAGAGTGGCAGGGAGAACACTCTTTCTCCTCTAAACAGGAGGGAGGCAGGGCATGCCCAAATTTGGTGGATTAATGGATCGCACCCCAGATAAAAGTGGCTCTACTGTGGTCGCATCCGACATATCAGGCCCACTGGCAGCAGATTGAGCTTAACCAGCAGAATAACTGCCATTTAGGAGCTATGTTGTTTACTCCTCACTCACAACTTAAAAAAATATACACCCTCCCTGACTTCTGTTAATACTACGCTACTGGGATGGTACCAGGGAGTTAAGGGGGAGATTTACAGCTAGAAATGTGTGGAGATATACTTGATGGAGTAAGGATAGTGACTTCCACCAGCTGGTCAACATAAGTGGTTTCAAAATCAAGCAGATAGGGGTGTTTCTGCATCCTGGCAACTGCTTCAAGGAAATACTATTATTCCATTCGAAGTGGCCCAAGCTAGGTTTAACTGATCAACTATAGACCTATTTCATTACTATCAACTTAGAGACTACATAAATAATAAGACACATCAGCGTACGATAATAGAAGACCCCAAACCATACCTTTTTTATTTAATTTTATTTATTTTAATCTTTGGTAACCGGGTAAGGCCCAAGTGCCTGTTTTCAGGGGTGACCTTAGAGCACTGGGCGGTTAAATGACTTGCTCAGAGTCACACAGTATGCAGGTGGAGGTTGTGAGACTCAAACTCAGGTCTGGTCTGCTGGATGTATTAAGCTCGTTCACACCTCGCTCCTCTAACCTCTAGGCTATACTGCCAGCCCCTCACCCCCATACCTCACAGTATTTGAGTTAGTATGTGGATCTACACACGGCAAAGGAGCCATCACGATGCTGTACTGGAATCTGATAGCAGACCGGGCCCACAACACACAATCAATACAACAGAAGTGGGAGCAGGACCTGGGAGTGACATTAAGCTCCTCCATACGGAAAAAGGTTTACAGTGGTTGCTGGAAAACCACCTCCTCTCCAGGCTGGCAGGAATACACCTGGAAAATCAGAATTCGCTATTTTCCCACCCCCTTATAGATTGGCTAGGATAGGTTCCATATCGAGTGCAACCTGCTGGAGGGGATGTGGGCATGGGGATGCTGACCAGGCACATATATTGTGGCAGTGCCCACTTACTCATAAGTTCTGGGGTCAAATAAAACAACATTTGATAGAGCTGTTTAGGCTAACGTCAACAATAGGCCCAGAAAATGTGTTACTGGGTATTTATCCCTTAGAGGTTAAAGGAAGGGAGGGAGGTAGATATATATAGGCTATTTTAACCATTGCAGCTCTGAAAGCCATTACAAAGAAATGGCTACTACGAGGCTTACCGGACATCGCAGAGTGGACTAACATCATTGTCCAAATTCAAAATACAGAGCGTATCACCTTTGCGGTGAATCATAAAAATGAAATGTTCCCGAATCGATGGACTAGATGGAAAATATATAAGGATGCTGTATGGTAGCCCCCCCCCCCATCTACCTGATGAAATTCATTTGTATGATAAATGTTCCCCCCTTTTCTTATCTCTTTATTTATCTGATTTAGGTTATTGTATTTGTGTTAAAATGAAGTAGCTATGTTTTTTTTTGCATACTTTATTTTTGCTCCTACCTTGATGGGGCATCTGACGGGAATCCACACTTGGCTACTGGTGCACCTGACCACCCGCCTGAACCGTGTTCACCAGGTGACAAAATCGGGTTCAAGATTCTGGCTCTCCTGCCTTCTTGGAGAGGCCCAAAATCCTCAAGGGTAAAGTTGGGATAGATGGCTGACATTGGGCATGTGGGCCCAGGCCACTGGAGGTTCCGTCGCCTCCCTGAAGGTAGGGGATTTTCTTGTTTTACCCCTGAAACCCCGCTCCCTGGAGCTCAAACGTGCAATGATGCCTCAAAGCGTCTGCCGCAGCTCCACACACACTCACGTGCCGACATGCATGCGCTCCTCCAGCTACCACCGTGGGGTGGCTGTTGCACCGGGCAGTCTCTGGATCCCTCCCCAGAGAGAGGAGAGCAGTCTACGGATGCTCAATCTTCTCTCTCTCTCCCCTGATGATCCCTGGTGCCCCGGGCTCATTCCCGAACCCTGGTCACTGGCGTGGCACTAGGTGTGGCGTCCAGCACCTCAACCCTCAGCATCACCGAGCCGGCTCTGAAGTAGCTATGTTAAGTCTGTGGATGTTGCAGGAGTTAAATGCTGTAATCTTCATAATGTTTGTCTGTTTACAGTTTCCATTTGCATTGTTCAATGGTATGCATGGAACCTGAATGTACCGTTTAAGAATTCTAACAAACAAGTACAAAAAAAATGAAGTGATGGTTCTCCATTGATTGAGATGGAGGGAGAACCAACCTCCGACCACCACCTCTTGGTCAGGGACTGGAAGAGTGGGTGGTCTGGCAAACAGTCAAGTGTAGGTGGATCCAGCCATCGAGGCTGGTCCATCACCTCTAGGGCACTCGGCTGCGGCTCCTGCTGTGGAGGGGGTGGGTGAGGTGGCGGAGGCTGTGCGTCTGCCTTGGAGCTGAGAGGCTGCTCCCTGCCTGTTGGGTCCCTTACGAAAGGAAGGGCACTGCCTGCTCTTTAGTTGCATATGATAGAGTGAATGGACAGACTTAATGGCTCTGCCAGATGCCTGCAAATCATTAACGATATCCTGGATATCTGGCCCAAATAGCTTTGAGCCATTGAAGGGAGCATTAAGCACCTTTTGCTGGCTGTCCGCAGCAAAGCCTGAGACCTTCAGCCAGGAGTGCCCATGGAGGCAAATGCCAGTGGCAGCAGCCCTGGCAACAGTATCAGAGATATCATAGCAGGCCCTCAAGAGGTGCTTGCTAACATCTTCAGCAGTTTGCAAGCATTTAAGAAGCTCCTGCTTCTGGGCATCATCTGGAAGGGCCTGGGCTGCAGCCTTGTCCTTCTTCCAATTGGTGTCCTGGTAGTTAACCATACAAGAAAGGTAATTGGCAATACTCAGCCCAAGGGTGGAGGAGGCATAAATCCTCTTGCCCCAGAGATCAATCCTGCATGACTCTTTGTTGGGGCAGGGGGGAGGGAACTGAGGTTTTTAGGCACCTTAGACCTGTCATGAGCTGTCTTTATTACCACAGAATATTTTTCAGGCTGGGCAGCATAATCCAGAAAACCCTGAGGGGTATGATAATGTTTATCAGCCCTGCGGGGCATGGCTGGCACCATGTCAGGCCTGTGCCATGCTGCAGTAGTAGCATTCCTCAGAGCAGGCAAAACAGGAGGAATGATCTTTGGAAGAGACTCTGGAATCTCCAGGAAATCCACTAGATACTTTCTGGTGGCATCCTCCTCCTCAGTATGAAAGCCCATGACTGAGGACAACTGCTTCATAATACTGAAAAAGGTAGGGTCCTCTGGAGGTGACATAGGGGTGTGTTTGACAGAGTCCTCACTCACTCACTGAGGAGGCTGTGGATCTGTCTGAGGAGAGGGGTCTTTCTCTTCCTCATCAGGAAGAATAATTTCTGGATGGTACTCCTTTTTGATGTCAACCTGTTCTAGTTCCTGGTCCAATGACCGAGGGACCAATGATGACCCATGGGGGACAACCCGCGAAGGCTGGGTTGGAGTCAACGGCAACGGTGCCATAGGCCGATATGCGTCTAACTTGTGGACCAACACCGTAGTGAATTTGGTCAAAATATCATTAGAGTTTCAACAACAGAAGATCAGTGTCAACGGGGGCTTGATGGCACAGAAGGCAACAACCCACCAGACAGGCCCCAAGAGCGTGTAGCCGAGGGCTTAGGAATGCATTAGGCCTAGATGGGCGGGCTGTTGATGACAACCCCATCATCGACAAAGAGGGGGACGATGACCGGCCACCTCACGTATGAGGCGTAGGTGCTGTTGGTATAGGTCTGGTAGGGACAGAGACCTGGACAGCAGATTTATGCATCAGCACAGCTGCAGTCAACAGAGTACCCCCGGAAAAAGAAGAAGAACCCGTCAAGGAGCTGGACTGCCACTTGGGGGGGGGGGAGTGGTCCCAATCTCTGTCTTTTTTATGACTTTTCCCTGAGGACTTGTCTCAGGCTTTAGGGGCCTAGAAACTTGACAATCCTGCTGGCGTCTGGGAAGGAGGAACCCCAGAGGACCCCTGCCCAGAACTCGCTACCTGTTGATCAATCAGGAAATTTTTAAGTGCCTTTTTGCATCACCTCAGGGTTGTTTTATTAAATTTCTAGCAGAGCTCACAGTTGGAGACTTCATCATCAGGCCCAAGACACCAGACACAGAGATAGTGTTCATCTGTAGAAGCAATCTTCTTTCTGCAGTGGCAGTGATGGAAGAGAGAAGTTGAAGGAGTAACTCTTGACATAAATGAGGTAAAGGAATCTCTTTAGAAAAAGAGATTCTACAACATTAAGTATAGAATAGCCACAGGTGAAAAAGGCGTGAAACTGCATTGGAGCTTCTGTGGCAACCGATGCGAACAAGTCAACGGCGAGAAAGAACTGAGGATGGAGCAAGGCCATTCACACCTTTACAGGGTTGGTGACATTGGAAGATGATGTCGGTGTGGGTGGCTCCAGTTGTACTGCTGAAAATCTTCCGTGTGGATCCTGCTTCACTGTCGGTGAAGTTCCCACGGTGTGACCTGATGACTGAGATACACCCGAAGAAGATCTTGATACATTTTTTTGACTGGGTCTCAAGGGTTGTGAACAGTGTCCAGAAGTGGGCATATTGTACCTGAACTTCAGCAAGGCTATTGACTCAGTCCCCCATAAAAGGTTAATAAAGAAGTTGGATGAACTTGAAGTAGGAAACAAAATTACCAGGTGGTGAGTAATGGGCCGGGGGGGAGAATTCAGAGAGTCATGGTTGGTGGGGAACATTCAGGGATACAGGAGGTCACCAGTGGGGTAAAGAATGGGTCGATGCTTAGCCAGTGCTGTTCAACGTGTTCATAAGTGACACTGAGAATGGCATAAAGGATAAAATGTGCCTTTCTGTGGCGGACACCAAACTCTGTGAGAGGATGGACACAGAACAGACAGCTGGGGACATGAGTGAAGACCTGGAAAAACTGGAGAAGTGGTCCAATGCCATGGCATTCAAAGCCATGTACGTGGGGAGACAGAACCGAGGGACGGAGTACAGGCTGGGAGGGGAGTGACTGTCACAGTGATGGAAGAAGATAAGGACTTAGAAGTTGCAATTCCAAGTAATCTGATGCACTTAATGCAATGCCGTAATGCAGTGGGAAAGGCGAACAGGATTCTGGGTTGCATACGCAGGGGGTTCACATGCAGAAGAAAGGAGATTATATTACCTCTGAACAGATCCCTGGTGTTGTGTACGTAGAATACATTGTGCAGTTCTGGAACCTGTACCACAAAAGGACATCAGTCAGTTGGAGGGGGTTCAGAACAGGACCACCAAAATGATTCCAGGGCAGCAGGAGCACTTGTATGAACAGAGGCTGGTGAACCTGAATATGTACTCACTGGAGGATAAGACAGAGAGATGGGACATCATGCAGACCTTTAAATACCTGAAGGGTATTAATAGTTAAGACCCCAGTGAACTATTCTGGACCAGTGATAAAACTATGAGCGGCAATAGCTGCAAATTGGCAGGGGACGAATTGAGAAGAGACACTTGGAGATACTATTTACGGACAGAGTATTGGAAAGGTGGAACAAACTACCGAAGGAGGTAGGGCAAAATCAGTGGATATCTTCAAGAGGTGGTAGAATAAGGTAAAGGGGATAGAAAAGGCATCCTGGAAGGGGGGACAGAGTGGCATGTAACGCAAAGGTTCCTGTGGCACCACTTCAGGCAGACTCGACAGACCACAAAGCCTTCTGCTGGCAAATTTCTCTGTTTCTATGTTGCAGCTGACAACCTGTTTAAATTTCTCACCACAACTTCTAAACCAGACTTTCATAAAAAGAGTTTCTCAACAGTATGGGCTCATTATGCACACATGCACACACCACATTCAGATGAAAAACAACTGGCATTCACAAAAATGGCTTTCTGAACAGTTTTGGTTTACCCCTCTCCCTTTATCCCCACACACACACTCTTAAGCACAGCTGAAAAACAAGACTTTCACAAATATGGCTTCCTCTTTACTTTGCCCCCTCCCGCACACAAACACAAGCACAGCTGAAAAGCAACATTCCAAAATAAAATAGAACATTCAGATGCAGTAGACTGACATCAATGCTCACCTATGCATTGCTGAGGAACTTAACCATTTACCTACTTCTGCCTCTTGGCTCTATCCACCCCATCTCCAGCCCTTCCATTCCTAATTCCCCTTCCCACAAGTATACAAATTACAGAGGTTTCATGACACTATACTCATTAACATGGGCAGCCTCATCCCTAGATTCACTGAATTTGAAGCCCAAAAACCCAGAAGTGGTTGCTGTCACTAAAACCCGGTTAATGAACAAAATTAGACACCAAAGTAGCTTTCCCCTCCTATACACTCTTCAGGAAGGACAGGCTTGGGAAGCGGGGAGAGGGTTGCCTCCTTTACATCAAGGACAATCTACAAGCCTCCCTGATCTCCGGCTTGGACTGTGACCAGTTTTTTGAGTTCCTGGCTGCCTATATTGGCCTAGGACATGGCGACACAAACCTCATAGTAGCAGTTGCTTACATCCCCCCACCATCTCACTGACCAAGGCTTCACCTACTTCTCTGAGCACGTGAACAAGCGGAACAAAAACCGTGAAAAGGTAATTTCAACATAAATTTGTTCTTCCCTCTCTCGAGGAGGTACAAACAAAAGCTGGCAGATCTCTACCTCAGTCAGGTGGTATAAGACACTCACCCAAATCAACTATGGGTGAGCAACTGAGTCCTAACCGATTGGATATTGGCTTCTCACCCCAAAAGGATTCACCAGGTGGAGGTTCTCCAGATTTCATTAGTGACCTCTCACCTATATACTGTGTATGGACTGCAAAGCGGACAAGACCCTATAAATATTAGCATACACCCGAAATCTGAGCGAGGGTAAAACTATTGCTTTCAAAGCCCATCTCAGCAGTATTGGCTGGAATTACCTGGACTACATCTCACATGCCAACCTAGTACTTGACTACTTCAATCACATTTTCCAGGAGGCATGTGACCTCTCTGTCCTACTATGTAAGAAGAGAGTCAGAGGCAACACCAACAGCTGGTTCAACCCTGGTCTTTTGGCCCTCTTCAAACAGGGGGACCCTATTCAAGGAGATGGGCTCCCCTTAGCAACTGCAAAAATCCAAAGAATATTTCAAAGAATTACAGAACTGCTGCGAGACAGCCATCAGGAAAGCCAAGAGCAACTACTGCAAATCAAAAATTCATGAAGCTGGAAATCACCCTAGAAGACTCTGAGAGACCATCAACTGTGTATGTGGAAGAAAAAACAGCTACACCCCACCATACTAAAAGTAGATGGACTCAACTGCACTGACCCAACTGCCATTGCAGAGTGCTTCAACACCTTCTTTGCAAATGTTGGGAAGGATCTACAAAGTTCCCTGGTTGCCCCTTCTGCACCTCAAGGCACCACAGTTTCCCTTTCCTGGCTGAGTCTAGACCTAAGTTTTATTTTAAAAGGGTAAGCACCAACACTATAAGAAAATATCTATGTAAAGCCACAACCAAAACAAGAACTGGACCAGATTCCATGGATATGATGTTATTCAAACTGGCACTAATTAAGTGGCACTGCCCATCCAGAAATATCTCAATCTCTCCCTCCAATACAGCTTCCTCCCTGTTGTCTGGAAACAAGTCATCGCTGCCACAGTGTTCAAGTCGGGGGATCAGACAGCCATCTCTAACTTTCAAACCACATATGTTCTATC
Organism: Neoceratodus forsteri; assembly: GCA_016271365.2. Classification (NCBI taxonomy): domain Eukaryota; kingdom Metazoa; phylum Chordata; order Ceratodontiformes; family Ceratodontidae; genus Neoceratodus; species Neoceratodus forsteri. Next base: position 334,133,657 of record CM028135.1, on the reverse strand, counting down.
CTCTCTGTCAAAAATCCTTGAAAAAGTTGTCCGTGACCCACTGGTGGAATACCTTACAGCAAACAATCTCCTAACTGCTGAAGAACATGGCTTTAGAAAGATGCACAATACTACCACTGCCCTTACTGAGCTTGCTGAGGAGCTACATACTGCCTTGGACAGGGGAGACTATGTTAGTGCTGCCTTCCTCGACCTATCCAAGGCATTTGACATGGTAAATCATGACCTATTAACCAAACTAATGAAGTCACAATTATCAACAGATGCCACCACATAGTTCTCTGACTACCTGAGCAACAGGACCCAGAAGGTTAAATGTGGGGATGTGTTCTCTGGTCTACAACCAATGATCACTGGATTGCCAAAAGGATCCATCTTGGGTCCCCCGTCTAACTTGTGTGTAAAAAAATATCCCAGAAGTTTGTGACCACTCCAAAACCATGTTGTTTGCTGATGCCACAATTATCCTTATCTTACACCGTGCTGTCACTCAGTGAGCGTGTACTGATTACAGTACAGTGCTCATCGAGAGTTCAGTCGCCGGCTGGCTGTGGTGGTGAGTAGGTGGGTTGTGCCAGTTATCATCTCGGTATGGGGATGGGAGGAGAAAGGTTGGTGGCATACTGCCAGCTGGGGTGGGGTCCACTGGACCACCAATGATAATTTACTTTGGAATCAGTGTGATCGACGGGGTGCTACATAGACAGACTTAGAGTTATACTGGGGACTGGGAGGGGGGTCCACTAAACCACCTGGGGATAATATATTACAGTGTTTGGGGACATCGGGGAGGTTTAGTTTCTTAATATATATTCAGAGATATCAAGGACTGAGGAAGAGGTTGTGTGTATTACTGAATATTGGGGACATCGGGGATTGGGGGGTATTTAACAGTCTGTTGGGGGATATGGGGATCAGGAAGGGGGGCCGCTAGCCACCAGGCACTAGCTAGAGTAATGCACTGTGCCCTGCAGCTTGCAGCACACCTTCAGGATGTGCCGTCTGTTCAGCACACAGCCAGGGTTGCCTCAAGCTGTGGGAATTTGCCGCCAGGACCTTGCCAGATGGAGAATCAGGCGCACGGGGCTTGAGTGCAAGCTGCTGATTGCCTCAGCTTGCACCCTTCTAAGCCCATCGAGCCCCTAGTGTCTACAAAACTTTATGTAATGGTTTCTGACACCTGGGCTGGATATCAGGTGTCAGAATATGGGGAGCCTCTGGCCATATTGGGGTTGGGCTCCTAATGTCTACAAAGATATATATTTTTTTAAATAATGGCTTGATCAGTATGGGTGTTGTGCTTCCAGTGTGTGCCCATTTCATTTTTTAACACCTTTAGGGGGAGGTTGGAGGGAGAGAGACACAGGTGGAAAGGACACTACTTGGGGTGGGATGGGCACCCAACAGCCCGTCATCCGAGTAGGGCAATGGCGACTTCACTAATTGCTCTATGCCCCGATAAGGGCAACTCGCATGCAACTGGATGTTCTATGCATGTCAGAGGCAGTGGTGTGTGAAGTGCCCTTATAAGCGACAATTTGGAGATTTTTCACATTTTTCACCACTTTAAACCAAAACTCCTCCCAAAAACACACTGAACCAAATTTCATGAAAACTGACAGACCAACAGATGTTATGCCACAATACATGCTTTAGAAAATGTTATGAAAGTCTGTAAAGGAATAGATGAGATATAAGCAGCTGTAAATCACAAATAAGAGCTTGCCGGGTAGCAGTGAGGGTTGAGGCACTGGACACCACACCTCGTGACATGGCAGTGACCCAGGTTCAGAAACGGATGTGGGTCATTCGGAGGCTGGCTGGGTGAGGAAGGAATGAGCATTCATAGGACTGCTCTCCCCCCTCGGGGAGGGGGGTTGCTGTGTCTCACTGCCACCTGGAGGTATCTGGGTAGCAGCACAAATAAGTCACACAGAGGGAAGGGATCACATGTATAGAGAGTCGGGAGCATGTCCGATGAGTCGGAGAATGCACATTGCGCTCACTGCACTCCGTGGGCCAGTAGAGAAGAGGAGGGAAAAAAAGTGGAGGATGGGCTCTGTGAAACCCAAACAGTTGTTCTGTGGCCCACTCTGCCCTCCGCTCCTGGCCTCGCACCTAACCCTAACCAACTGGCTTTCCCTCCAGGACAGACTAAGACCTTTCTACTCGAAAAAAAAAAAATGCTCTGATGGGCCTTACCCCCCCCCCCCGCTAAAAAAACAAAACAAAAAAAAACTCCTCCATCCAGTTAAAAACCAATACTCCACCAGGAATATATCCAGGAATGCCCTCATAACACCCTTCAGGAAAAAAAACAGCCCATGTTTGTAGGTTATATATGTTTTTTTTTCTAGACTGCTGAGTCCTTTGTATAAGGAGTTATATGTGGCGATATGTACCCAAGTTTTTTAATAAAGATGTATTTAAAAAAGGAAAAAGAAAAACAAACCAGGGCAAGGGTTCCTTTGCAATCAGAGCACCTTGATGGCTGAATGAATTTTTTTCAATTGTTTAACTAGGAGTGGCACACTAAGCTGAAAGCTTGTTTACAGGTGCAACCTGGGAGCACAGGGAAGTTAAGTGACTTACTCAGGGTCACACAGTATGCAAGTGAGGGCTGTGGGATACAAACCCAGGTCTCCAGATTTGCAGCTCAGAGCCTTAAACCACTGCGCTATACTGCCTCCCTTCTTTCTTGAGTCCCTGGTGGGTCTCCCCAAAATATACAGGTTACTCACCTGTAACAGGGGTTCTAGAAGTGGTACATGTTGTTCATCCACACTGTCTGGCAGGTTCCTTGCCACTTTAAGATGGGCCGGAAAGTCTACAAGCTGGCTCCTCCCACCCTCGGCTCCGCCCCATGATGCCAGAGCTAGCCCGCTGGAAGCCAGGTTGCGCATCGAAGCCGGGGAGGTCAGGTGGGTCGTGTGGATGAACAACATATACCACTCATAGAACTCCTATTACAGGTGAGTAACTTGTATTTCTAGGGACGTGGATATGTTGCTCAATCCACAATGTCTGGCAGACTCCTAGCAGTTCTCCGGGAGGAGGGAGGCAAGGCGCGCACCCCCTACTTGGGAAATAAGGACTAGAGAACCGAGGTCCCAAAGCCAGCATCCCGGCATGACTCTAGGTCAATGTGGTAATGGGAAATAAAGGCATGTGATGACTTACAGGTAGCAGCGCTGCAGATTTCCTAGATAGAGACGTCCCTAGAAGCAGCCACCGAAGCAGCAGTATGGTGGGTAAATGAGCTCTTTTCCCTTTGGGTGGCTCCATGCCTGCCAATCTATAGCAGAGATCTACGCAACAGGTGACCCACCTGCTTATCATCTGCGTGGCTGCAGGTCTGCCAGGTGCGGCTTCAGCGTAGGTGACAAACAGCTGGTGAACCTCTCCCCGAACTTCAGCCATCTGCTCCTTATAACAAGTGAGCGCTCTTCTAGGGTCCAAAGTATGGAGCCTATATTCGGCCTACGAGGTGTGACTGGGGTAGAACACCAGTAGAGTCAACACCTGGTTCAGGTGAAACTCCAACACCACCTTTGGAAGGAACTTCGGGTGAGGGCGAAGGACAACCTTGTCCCTGTGGAAGACCAGATAAGGAGACTCGATGGAAAGCGCCTGGAGCTCTCCCATCCTTCTGGCTGATGTAATAGCCACCAAGAAGGTGGTCTTCCACGACAGGTGGGAGATGTCACACCTGTGCATAGGTTCGAATGGCTTGCCCATGAGCCTAGCCAATACCAGCAGTAGATCCCATGGAGGTGGAGGTTCTCGCACCGGAGGGGATATGTGGTCTAGGCCTTTGAAAAAGCGTTTGACCGCCTTCTTCTGTGCCACCGACTGCTCGCTGGCCCGCGCCTGGTAAGCAGAGATGGCTGCCAGGTGTTCCTTAAGGGTCGTCGACTGAAGTCCTAGCTGAGAAAGGGGCCATAGGCAGTCCAAAATACTAGCCAATGGACAGGAAGAGGGGTCCAACTCCTTGTCCTGACACCAAATGGAGAATCTCTTCCATTTCAAGGCATAGCATTTTCTGGTCAACTCCTTATAGGATGCCTCAACAACACTGAGGACCTCGTCGAGAAAGACCCAAGGCCTGGAACTCTAGCCGCTCAGGAACCAGGCCATCAGGTGCAGGGACTGAAGGTCCGGATGGAGAACCTTCCCCTTGTCGACTGAGATCAGGTCGGAATGGGCTAGAAGCCATCTCGGGAGCCTGGACCTGAGGCTGAGGAGGTCTGGGTACCAGAACTGGTGAGGCCAGTCTAGGGCTACCAGAATCACCTGTGCCTTGTCCCTCTTTACCTTGAGAAGCACTTTGTGGATCAAGGGAAATGGAGGGAAGGCGTAGAAGAGGCCCAGGGTCCACGGCCTTCAGAAGGCATCCTCCTGCAGTGAGCCCTGCTGAGGGGGGGAGGGCATGAAACAGCCTCAGTTTCGCATTCTCCTTGGAGGCAAACAGGTCCACCTGAGGGGTGCCCCAATGGAAGGACAGGTCTTGAACTATCTCTGGCAGGAGAGACCACTCGTGAGATGCAGCGCCTATCTGGCTGAGGGCATCAGCCAGACTGTTCGAGGCTCCTGCCACATGGATGGCTAGGAGATCTGCCTTCAGGCTGATCACGAGAGACTAAATGCGGAGGGCTTTCTTGCACAAAGGCAAGGAATGCATCCCGCCCTGTCGGTTGAGACAGAACATGGTCGTGGTGTTGTCCATCTGGACCTGAACCATCTGACCCCATACAAACGGAGTGAAGGTGGTGAGGGCTAGTCGAACTGCTCAAAGCTCCAGCAGGCTGCTGTGGCATCAAGATTCCTGAGGGGTCTAGAGGCCGTAGGCCCGGAGCTCCCCCAGATGGGCACCCCAACCCATCAAAGAGGCGTCGGTTGTAAGGATGACCTTCGGCCCGGGGCGGACAAATGGGATACCCTCCTGCACATGAGCTGGGACGAGCCACCACTGCAGGCTGTCCCACATCTTCTGGGTCATGGTTACTGGCTGGTCCAAAGGACCAGAGTGTTGTGACCACTGGCGGGCCAGCCCCCATTGCAGGGGATGCATATGCCAGCGGGCCCAATGGACCACGCTGGTGCAGGCCACCATGAGACCCAGAAGGCGCAGAAAGTCCCAGGCAGGGCACAATTGCCCAACCAGAAATGACTGGGCAAAGGAGGAAAGGACCTCGGCCCTGTCCTCCGGGAGCCGGGCTCTGGCTTGAAGAGAGTTGAGCTCTGCCCCGATGAACTGAATCACCCATGATGGCACAAGTTCCGATTTGGCCTCGTTGATCAGGAGGCCAATTTGAGAGCAGACCTGGGGGCCAGATCTCTGGACCGCTCCACCTCCAACCTGGAGGGGGCTACTATCAGTCAGTCGTCCAGGTGAGGGTACACCCGGACCCTTCGGCATCGCAGGAATGCTGTCACTACTGCCATGCATTTGGTGAAGACCTTGGGAGCTGGAGAAAGGCCGAAGGGCATGGCCCGGAACTCGTAAAGTGATCCCTCTGCTCTGAAACGGAGGAATCGCTGATGAGATGGACGGATTGGGATGTGAAAGAACGTGTCCTGGAGATTCAGAGAGCAGAACCACACGCCTAGTTCCAAGGATGGTATAATCTGAGCCAGAGTGACCATCCTGAAGGTGTGCAGCCTTAGGAACTTGTTCAGGTCGTGCAGATCGAAAATGGGGCACCAGCGCCCCCCCCCCGTCCGCTTTGGGACCAGGAAGTACCTGGACACAAACCCTGGGTTTGGAGGAGGATCCACCACCTCATTGATCACCTCCTTTTGGAGGAGCAGAGCTATGTCAGCTCGACGAGCAGACAGAGAGGCTGTGAAACCAGCAGCCCCCCTGAGGGGCGATGGCTCAACAGGAAGGGGTCCGCTCGAATTCCAGAGGCAGATCCCTGCCCACTACTTCCAGCACCCAACGGTCCGTGGTGATAGCGGACCAGGAGGAAAGGAAGTGGTGGAGCCGTCCCCCCACGGGGGGACCCAGGGGAGGAGTGACGAGGTTGAGGGCGGCACCCCCCAACCCGTCACTGGGCAGGCTTGGAGGAAGGGCCGGCCGAGGAGCCGCCTGGACCTTTCCCTCCAGGCTTCCTGCTGGAGGAAGTGGCAGACTTGGCCTTGGGGCACCAAGCGTGAGCCTGCTGGCCCTGGTGCTGCTGGGACAGATGTGCCGGAGGGGCGAAAGGGCTTACGCTGCTGCTGGCGGCCTTTGTCCTTTTGGGCAGATGTGACCGAGTCCAAGGTGGCACTGGACTTCTTGATCCTCTGGAGATGGCCCTCCACCCCCGGCCCGAACAAGTCGGTGCCCAGGAAGGGAACGTCTGCCAGCTTGTGCTGGGTATCCGCCGTGAAGGTGGAGATCCACAGCCAAGCTCTGCGGTGCATGGCTACTGTGGCCGCTACTTCCCAGGCACAAGAGTCTCCAATGTCCAAGGCAGTTTGGGGCTGTTTGGCCACTGCCCTTCCCTGATCCTGCACCTTCTTGACCGTTGTTTGAAGGTCAGCTGGGAGATGAGGAAGCACCTCATCCAGGGAACCCTTAAGGGCGTGTGAAAAATGTGCCATCAGCAAGGCCGAGCTAGCCTGTCGAAGACCTAGGGAGAAGGCAGCGTAAACTTTGCGCCCTGAGTAGTCCAGCTTTTTGGATTCCTTGTCAGGGGACTTTTCAACATCCCTAGCATTTCCGGAGCGCCGGAAGATGCCATCGATTACCAGCCCTTCAGCCGAGGGGTGCTCCGAAAAACCGGAGAGGGAACCAGTGGGGACTGCATACTTGCGAGCCATCCTGGCGGAAGGTGCAGAACAGGATGCAGGCCACTGTCACAACTCCAGGGCTAGGCCAACAATGGCCTCAGCCACAGGGAAGGCCTCCGTGGGGAAATCGCCTCGGTCCAGAATCTCTGTGAGGGGATATCTGGCCCGTTTTTGTACAGGTTCGAGCTGCATCCCAGTGGACTCTGAGATGAGCCGAAGAATTCCCAGGAATGAGGATGGGCTCTCGTCCACTGACAGACCCCTGGAAGATTCCAGGTCGAGGGGCCTCGAATACAAGGAGGAGTTGTCGGACTCTGAGGAGTCTGCGAACAGCTGCCGAGTGCCTGAGCCACTCTCCACTTGCCGAGGCCGATCAGGGGTGAGGGTGATCGACAACCTGTGGGGCAAGCCCTGACCCAACTGAGAATCCTTGATCAGGGCCCCAGTCTTCGGTTGCAGGGGTGGTGGTTCCACCACAATGGGTGGAGCAGCCGGTTTTGGCTGAGCAATTGGTGCCGGAGTCGGCTCCTCAAGTAAGGAGCCGATGTGAGAGGTTGCTTCAGTCATTTGGGCGACAGCCATTTAATGGCCGGTGAAAGCAACAGAATTGTCTTATTGTCGGCAAGTAAGAGCTGCTGCCACATCATGTTCTCATAGTGCCGATGCAACTTGTGCCGGAGCCTATCCTCCGAAGAGGACGAGCGGCGATGCCACTTTCCATGATGCCGGGACCAAGACCGCCGGGGTCGCCGATGGTGAGTCGAAGAGGGTTGGGGGAAACCCGCTCATCCCTCAGTTCAGGGTCCTTGACTGGGGACTTCGCACAGGAGGCACGGCAAGTCCTCGGTAACCACGGGGTCATTGGTGAAGAAGGTTGTCAAGCTTTCCAGTTGACAACCCGTCCAATGGGTCGAGAAAATTGACTGCATCGACTGGTGTCTCAGCTGGCTGACCTGACGGGGACACCGTGAAGCCAGCGGCCTTAGCCGCAACCTCGATCAAAGTTGAAAGCAGATGCTCCGGGGAACAAGATCTCTCCCGCTCCCACAAAAGTCGACAGTGGGACTTACCTTTCGGTTCCTTTTTCTTTGACCTACTTATCTGAGTCCCTGAGGACCCTTCTCCCTTGGTGGAGAGGGACTGACAAAGCTCCTTAAAAGAAGCAGTGTAGAAGGAGCCCAAGGAGAGTGGGATAAACGGCAACGCTGAGGAAGTAGAAGATGCGGCCTGGGCCACCTCCTCCTCAAGGGTGATCAACTGCTACAGCTGCTCCACGGAGCCAGCAGCCACGGACACAGCCCAACGAGCCTCCTCCGACTTCACCGGCTGAAACAGTTTCTCGGGGCGTCCCAGTTGAAGTCAGGCAGTGCAGTCTTCTAGAACTGAAGGCACTAAAGACTTGCATAGATCGCAGGCCTGCGGATCATGAGCAAGCCCCAGGCAGTAAATGCACATGGCATGCGGGTCAGTCCGAGACATCTTCTGCCCGCAAGGGCACTGACGGAAGCCGGGAGTAGATTTTGAATCCATCGCAGCCGCAAGGGAAGTAGAAGACTTAAGTCTTGTAAACTTTAAAATAATTTTGGAAAAAACGAAGGATTAGGATCCAGGCCTACAAATGCAGAGTGCTAAGGAGGGAACCTGAGCTTCCAAGCGGTAAGGAAGATCTGGAGTCATGGGGCGGATCCGAGAGTTTTACCACCTGGGTGGGTGGGAGGAGCCAGCATGAAGACTTTCCAGCCCATCTTAAAGCGGCAAGGAACCTGCCAGACAGTGAGGATTGAACAACATATCCACGTCCCTAGAAATCCCTCTTTAAGAAGTGAAAAAAGATATCACTATTGGATCCAAATGTAATTGTTATAATGGACTTATTCATATTTATGTAACTGATAATATCATATACGTTGTTAAAATCACTGCCTTCTAAAAGTTAATGTCATGTACTCTGTACTAGCGGTACCATGATCATTACTATCCTTGTCCACATGAAATACTGTAACTTGGACTTGCTAATGCACGGATACTTGACAATGCTCAGCTGGAACTGCTGACTTGTATTTTAATGATAATTTCTCTGTGCACATTGTCCTTGGTGTGGAACCTTTGTAAAAGAGCATCTGTGCGCAAAGGTTTATTTCTGAATGAATACATAAGATGTATCAACAAAGAAAGCATGTTGTCTTACATAGCAACACAGGAAATGCAAGACAAACAAGACCAGGGTACCATCATATTTATTTCCTGCTATCCAAGCAGTCGCAACATTCAATATTATGAGAAATATTGGTTGCCACTGTTTAGTGGTGAGTGTTACCAGTAACTCATATAGACTCCAGCACTGGGTTTATGACAAACTGCAAATAAAATACACACCAGACACAGATGAAGAACTTCATAAAACATGACGCTAAAGTCAGCACAGGTAGGCACTGTGAAATAAAATGTTTTAAAAGTGTTGTTTTATATATTAAAGATCTGCTGTACAAGGGCGGGTTGCTATAGCATTGTAGGGCATAGGCCTGGGAGGCACAAGGTCTGCTGTTCCCAATCAGTTCAATGCACCTCCAACACAACCACTGATGATTTTAAGTGTCTCTGGTCCGATAGTATCACATAAGACAAAAATGAACCTAATGGTATCAGCAATTTCATCCTGTTAATTTTAACAAGATTTAAGTCTATACATTTTAGAGTACTTAACTTATGGAGTGACATAGGCAAGTTCTAATATTGCACTATCTCCATAAGACTAGTTTTGAAAGTTAATCATTTTGGCTGTTGTAGTGAGGTGTTATAATGAAGGTGATTATAATGGAATACAATCTGATTACCTTTGAGGGGACGCTGTGGAGCACTAGACTGAGCAGATGTTCTTTAATAGCTCTGTGTATTGGTCCTTCTAATTCTTCATTTTTGTCAAGTATTCTGAAACAAAGACTAGCTCACTTTACAAACAAGCCTTTGATCAATGCTGAATGTTGTCTCGCTGGCATTGGCACTGGTAGTGCCGGAGTTAGAGATGCATAATAGGAATGGCAGTGAAGTATTGAAGTGACACCAACCTCATCTCCACCCTGTAGAGACCGACAAGCATTGGGGTGTGCCTTTGGGTCATCAGCTATAACGCTCATGCCATTGTACCTCACCCTACCCTGTAGATACTGACAAGTGACGTGGTGTGCTTTGGGGTCTTTGGGTGTTATACTTACCCCGTTCCATAAGGAAATACACTGAGGTGGGTGCAGTATAGGAGAATGGGGTGAACTGTGTGGCCAAACAGTGCAAGGCACACCACAATGCCTATCACTGGCTGCAGGGTGGGGGTGAGGCTGGGATGGCGTGAGCATTACAGCTGGTGATCCCAAGTCATACCCCTGCCACCTGTCAGTCTCTACAGGGTGGGGTGCTACAGTTGAGAACCCTAACACCATAGGCATGTGTTGGTATTTTCACTCCAAATTTCCAACATGGGCTTTTTGTGAGCCCACCTCATGAAAAGCAGCACAATCAGTTTGTTAGCTGAAAGGTGGTTTTGCACAGAGGCTATGCCATTTGGTGACACAGGAACAAAAACACATTATGGGCAGGATGTGGAAAATGGCAACTGTATTGTTCATGAGGAGGCGTAAAAAATGGCAATGTTGAAAATCTGGAGTGAAAATATGAAAAATTGGTGAAGTCATGAGCATGCATAGAAACTGTGCAACACACGTCCGTAACTCAATTATTTTGGGTAGTTTGTTAGGCACATTTTTAACATAGGCATTTAGAGACCTCCCCTCATGAACAGTGGCACTGTGATTCTGTTAATCTGTCCCAAAAGTTGATTTCCCACAGCGACCACGCCATTGTGCGCCACACGTGTGGAAACACATTTTGGGAAGGATGTCAGAAATGACAGCTGTACTGTTCATAAGGAGGTGTGAAAAAATGGCAGTGTTGAAAATCTGGCATGGAAATATTGCAGATTTGTGAAGTTACAAGGGTGTGTGGAAACTGCACAATGAACGCTTGTAACACAGTCATTTTCTGGACTTTCAGCACCAGATTTTCAACATAGGCATTTTTGGACCTCTGCTCATGAACAGTATCACCATCATTTCCTCAAACTGTTCTGAAAACTGATTTCGCACATCGGGAGGTCCACTGTGTGTGACAAGCTTTGCTCGCACTGCAGTGGACCTTTTCTTAGATGTGCTCGCCCGCATGGTGTGGCGCCGGCATGTAGGCTGATTGGGGAATGAGGGACACACCTACTGATGCGTGCCCTGCATTCACCCAACAGTGACCTGCCTCCAAATGTGCTACTACCCCAATATGTTGACTGCGCATGCGCGAGCCAACATAAAACCATGATCGGAGCTGATGGCAAACAAAACGAGTCCAAAAGCAAGACCAGAATGTTTCATCAGGGCTTGACACTTACTTTAATTCTCCTGGGACCAGAGCTTCTGGTAAATCAGGAGGCCCAACTTCTTCCTCATCGACAGAGCTGCCTCAGATTCTCCCACTCCTAACGAAGCTACAGGAGACAGGAGATAAGACAAGTAGGCAACTGGGGGCTATGGAGCAGAAATTTGTGGATGTGCTGAACAAAATCGATGAAAATACCCTGGCGATTACTGATCTGAAAACCGCTTTGGTGCGTCAATCCGAGATCAGCATGGGCCTCATCTGAGATGTCAATTTCCTGAAAGCAAAAGTGGAGACGTCAGAGAATGCCATGAGGCAAAAGAACGTCAGGATTGTCGGTTTTCCACCACATTATGCCAGTCACTCGGAACTGCTACCGGCGCTTGAACATTTGATCTTTGAGGATCTGGAACTATTAAAAAGGACATGGGTATTTCTACTGTGCAAGCCTTCACCATCCCTCTACGCTCTGGGTCTAAAAGAGGTACTACTACACAGCCATTAACAGCAATCATTACCTTATCCACCCCAGAGGCTAGGATCCCTTTATTACAAGCAGCCAGGAAAAAAGGGGACATTGTTTGGGAGGGGGAATCGTCCAGGGTTCTTCCCGGATTTAGCCTCCCAGACACAAGAATGTTAGAAAAAACTGCAACCCATTAAAAAGTCCTTACTGGCCAAGGGAGTGCAAGCTCAGATGCTTTACCCCGCACGATTGCAGATTCTTCACCAGAAAAAGACTCTGGGGCAGCTTCTAGCTTCACAGAAAAACTGCTTTTTCAAATGGAGTCTGTGGCTTCGGATTCGGACACTGAAGGGGATCCCGAGTGAATGCAGTTGGACTGTAGCTGACTTAAATGTTACCCAGTGAAATCCAGTTAGGACCACTGGATGTACTAATGTGGACCACCCAGTGACTGCTTCACAGTATACATAGTTTGCAGGTTGGGGGAAAATTATTTTTAAAGATCTTTGATGAATCCTATGTTAAATAGTGTAACCTACTTGTAATTGCTTACAGTATCTGCAACTGGACAGGGATTTAATTTGTGTACTGTGGTGCACAGCTCCGTTTGCAGACTTTAAATCTATTCTGAGAAAATACTCTTCCCCCTGCACGGTCTCCTTGGGAGACTCTGGGTGTGCAGGGTTCTAACTTAGCTTAACTGAGCCCAATCTATTGGTCTGTATAGTGTCCAGTTTGCACAGGTTCTCCCCCCCTCCAGTATTCTAAATCTGCGAGTGGGTGGAAAGCTTGGTGAATAGAAGGGGATTTATCTTTTTGTTAGCCCTGAGGTGGGAGCACAATATATCTATGAGCTAATTCTCTCTGTACATTTACTCCTTGTGATATTATAGTGGAGGATCTTTGTCTTGAAATATATAGTCCCGACAATGTTTATTGTTAAGTTTACTGAACAGACAATGCATGCTATCTACTGACTAATGGAATATGTGCGATTTGTGCATGTTGCTCTTTGTATGTTGAAAATCCATAAATAAAAAGTAAAAAAAAATAAAATAATGGAATACAATATGCTTTTCTTTATTTTGAAAGCCCAGTAGATGTTTTCAGTGGAGTACAGGGTCCTACCTTTTCTTATTTCTGCATCTGGATGGAGTGAAACACTTGGAGGCTGATAAACTTGTTCAGGGTCCCACAGTATTTTGCGCTGGTGGGGTTTGAACTTCAGATCTCTTGGTTCCCATGATGATCCTCCAACCATTAGACCACAAAAACACTTCAATATAACTGGGAGATAAGGTATGGTAGCTTTATGTCAGTGAAAGCCTTACATACTGTACACAGACCCTCATACTGCAGTCCAGTCATTCGTGTAAATAATTTTCATCATGCAGTTTCCTAAAAAACTACAGTGCTGGCACTCGCACATCTCTGCTAAATTAAAGAACAGCAAACGAGTAATTGCAGAGTTTTATTAAATTCACATTCAATTGGCTAAAATTCACAGTTTGAACACTGACACTAGCAATTTTATATTATAGTATATCATATTTTAAAAAGTGGAATATGAATTATTTAACACAATTGAGGTAAATGATAAAGTGCCTCACAGGACACTGTTTAAAAGCAACAGTTTAATATATAATGCATTCAATGTGGAAATGAAATACAAATGTAACACATTTTCAAGAGTTTTATGAAATGCAAGGCTGCAGTGGTTCACAACACTAGGGGCCCTGTTCACCATTGCTACTGTATTTAGGTCACCAAGTTGTGACTGCAACCACTTTGTGTTGCCATGTGGATTGTGGCTCCATCGAGCTACAGAATGCTTAGCAGGTGTCGAAAACCTTCCTTGCATAGTCACAACAGCATCTGCAAATGTAAAGGCCATGTTCAAACCTTCAGTGGCCTCTGCACAGCTGGCTGCAGCCTTCTGCGACCTCATTTATCTGTAAGACAACTACAGGCAGATGATAAGGGGGATCCCAGTGCTGGAATTGGAAGGGCAGGTGAGAGAGGAGAAGCAGTCAGGATGGGGGAGAACGTAGTGGCTGAGCTATGTGTTCTACAGATGGGGGGGGAGGGATAGGGGAGCATCACGACAAGCAATTCAGGATCAACTGGGGGGAGGTTTCATGAGGAACTGGGGGAACTTCTGGGCGGTTATGAATGACAGGCCCGCAGTATAGCATAGCACCATGCAATGAGCTCTATGCCATGCAGCATCTCTAGTACTGCGTCCTCTAACAACCAGCAAAGTCATTTGCGTTCTGACTTTGTGACAAAGTAGACACTGTGTAGAGCACAAATGAGTGGTGACAAAACAGGGTGACTGTTTGCTTCCTGTTTTGCACTGCCACTCTTTACAACTGAGGATGATGCCTTAGTAGTCTAGTATGAAGATCTTGTACTACAACAGGGGCCATACAGTACATTCAAATCCATCACTAATAGGCAGGTCAGAACTAGAGCTCACAGAAACACAGAATTTGCCATCTGATAAAAAATGCTTGGCCCACCTAGTCTGCCCACTAAGGTCAATCATGAGTGGCCTGACAACGACTGGCTAACCTTGCTGGATTTTTCTGACATGCACTCTTAAGGTATTATAATGGACCACCTCATTGTCAGACTGGCCACCTGGATAGCTGGACAATTCCAGATGGGTCCCTCCCTACCTTACTAACACATAACATATTTCCATGTAATATCAGTTTCTTCTGATCTAGGCAGGAAAGGTCCATCAAAATGTGCCCACAAATGTGCCCCCATAAATGCAAAATGTTACCTTTTTGTGATTTGGTAACTTTTTTTTATCTGGTTGATCCTGCTGTCCCTTCCACCCTACATTTTGTAACAGCACCAATAGGGGTGCATCCCAGAACCCCCAGCAGCTGACATAAGAGTCAGCGATCACCTACGGGAGACAGTATGTAAGATATTCATAGTGGGAGCTCTTAATAGCTCTGGTTCAACCTTTCCCCGAGCCTGATGTCGTAACAACGTTAAGTCGAGACTACAAAGTCTATTTTACATTTTAGATGAAAAGCTTTATTGGGGACTGCCCCACACCATGGTGTGAGGCATGTTTAGATTGATATTTCCCTTTAATATCAAATGCAAGCAGGGATCCAGTGAGCCAGACTGAAGTGGTATACTGCTATGAGTGTGTGTCAACTCTGGCCTGCCTAGTACCCACTTTCCTGATGGGATCATTGCACCTGTGATTGACCATGAGATAGCTCACTGTGATGTTGCACCTCACTGTCACCTGGGTTTGTGTTTTTGTGCACTGGTGAAGGGAGCTGATCTGACAGAACGGTAGGGGTATGGGGATAGAAACATCTGGGTAGACTGGAAAAAAAGTATTGCAAATAAAGAAACAAACCTTTAACAGTCAATCAGACTGGCACTTCCATGCATAGTATTCTTTAATTGAAACATTTATTTCCTCAAATCCTTACTTTACAGAAGTCAAGGTAATCCTTACCATTTGCTAAACTGAGCTGAAGGTATTGTACGAATGCTTTCTCTGATGCTAACTGTATCGTACAGTTTTTTTTTTTCATATAGCTTTTTGGCCATGACTGCCACCTACTCCTTTCCATTGGGCTCTCCCACCAGTCCCCAACCCTGACGCCGCTCCTCCCGTCATCAGGCCAGCAGGGTTCCACATGGTGCAAGGCCCAAGGAGGCAGTCACTCTTGGTGGCCGTGCACATAGGGTCTTTTTTTGTTTTTGCCATTTTTTCTCCTTGGTCCTATCCTCCACTCCATATGTCTGGCATAGCCTCTAGCAGCCTCAGACGCAGTAGCACGCACTAGGCATGCGCCACCCCTCGCAAGCTCCCTGGCTCACCACGAGGAGCTGCTACTCCACTGGGGCTGGGTCGTATCCCTCCTTATTTGGCTTGCACTCCCAGTGGGAGCACTCACCAGCCTGGCTGTCCACCCTGTGTGGATCCCGGGCTCGCTCTTGAACCAGGTCGCTGGTGTGGAAGCATGAAGCGCTACCACTGAGCCACTGGGTGCCTCCATACTGTACCGTTTTTATTTGAAAGCAATAAAACAGAAATTAAATAAAAAAGCAGAGTCACCTATACTTAGAATTTTACAGTGGAAATGAATAGTTGTACTCTGTGAAATATACAACAAACAATGATAATTTACTGTTTATGATTTTTTTTTATTCCCTTACCATAGTTAATTTTTTTTTACTTTTTATTTTTGGATTTTAAAGTTCATAAACATGATACAGTTCCATCACTTCATTTAGTAGTTATACTGTAGTACAGGTTTATCTAATATATAATACAATCAAGTTATTTTGTGAATGTAGATAAAGTCCACAAGATAGGAAGGCAATAACCAAGAAAATAAGGACTTAATACAAAATACATGCTGCATTAAGAGACACTGTTGTTCAGTACGATACTTCAGCCTGAAAAATCAACTCCACTACCTGGTAATGACAATAACAGAGAATAATGACTACGTAGGGGGTTATAATGAGAATTTTACACCCAGGTATGGGATATAATAAACCCGAGGTGAAGCTCGGGGGGGTTTAATGAGCATCCCACAGTATGTGTAAATTTCAAGTTTTACACCCATACTAGTTTTATTTTATATAATTACTGGGGATCATTTTGTCACCTCAGTAATTATATAAAATAAAAATATCTCTACAAAGCTGTGGATCGGTCAGGTTTCAGTGCAGTCCGGGGCGCCTGATAAAAAAACTTTTCTTTGTTTTCAGCTGCATCAAAAAACTGCGTGTTTGTTTTTTTGAATTACCTTACCACCGCTGAGACTGAGTGCAGCGAACAGCGGAGCAGTGGGGAGAGGCAGACGGCACTAAGGAGTGGAAGAGCGGTGGCAGCGAATGCACAGTACGAGGGAAACCCAGTGCATGTTCGCCATTATAACCAGCTGGTTATAACGACAAATTACAACCAGGCTTCCCTACAGGAAAAAATGAACACCAATTATATCGTAATAATGGGGTTCTGCAATGTAGTCAATGCAGAGTTCATTGCGGGGTTCAAGACTAGGTGGGATAGCTTTAAGGGGATCTTAAGTAACAGGAAGGTACGAATGGGCGATGAAGCTTCTGGGGACGTGGCAGTTGTGTCTACGGTTAGGGCTGTTCTAGAGTAACATGAACTAGAGTTTCAGGGCAGACTTGATAGACTTTGTTTTTTTCTGTCCTTAGTTTCTATGTTTCTCTATTTATGTTATGATATAAAAACATTCACAAAACAACAGTGTATGGGCCTATTCTCACAACACCATACTAACTTGCTGCAACAAAAATAAAGTATTTTGTTTTGCTGCGTTAGGGTAGTATGTCAGTATTTTCATATGCTGAGCAAAGACCACTGCAAACAGTGGAAGAGTAGCAGAAAATGTGTGCCTCAACAATTTCCAGAAGCTGAAACACACCTTTGGGAGACTGTGTTGGCTCAGCTTTCTAAGGGCTGTGCTCTTATATATATATATATACCCTCCCCACATAAATACTCCAATTTCTCTTTTTAAAGGGCAAGGCTCTTCTAAAATACAACATTGAAAAAAGGGTCATCACTTTTGAGAGGATCTCCATAGAGCCATACTATGTTGAACTGTAAGCTGTCAGTATCAGGATCGTGTGAAAAGCTTTTGCAGTAATGATGCTGCCCACGTTGATGTACCCAGGTGCAAATCAACGATGAACAGTGTTCAACTATATGTGGGCAGGCCCCAACCACTTCAGTTTCTTGTTGTTGGTGAATGGAGTTCTTGACTATCCACCAGCAGAATTGGGGCCACACCCAACAATCATGTAGAGAGGCAGGGAAAACAAACCAAAAACTGTCCTCCAAGTAGCTAGTGGAGGCACTGCTTTAAATAACACACTAAGTATGCAGTTCCTTGCCAAGTAGCTGAAAGCAAAGATCTGCTACGTTAGGCGGGTAAAAGGCGGGAAAAGGTGTGGCTCTATGGATATCCTCTCAAAAATCTACTGTTACTGGTGAGTAAAGAACCTATTTTCTTTGAAGGTATCTCCATAGAGCCATAATACAATGGATGACTACCAGGCAGTACCAATTCCTATCAGGTGGATGGTGAAACAGAAGACTAACTCCTTAGAAGAGTAGGCCTTCTAAGACCACAAGACCAAATCAGGCCCTCCTGTGGGAGATCAAATCCAGGCTGTAATGTCTAGTAAAAGTATGGATTCTTTGCCAGGTAGCATCCCAGTAAATGTCAGTGGCCGAAACAGACTTGAAACAGGCCACAGAGGCTGCCATGCCTGCGGTGGCATACCTTGTAACAGTACTGTGTAGAACCTACCGTTCCAGTAACACAGCAGGATACAGGAGGAGATCCTCTTGGAGAGACACTGCTTGGAAACAGGTTCATCCTGGTGACAGGGGCAAAGAAGATAAAGAGCTGGGAGGGCTGGATATGGTCCATATATGGAAGTACTGAAAGATTCTGTGGATGTCCAAAAGCACTTTCCCCAGGCTCTGAGCAGAAAGGAAGAAGGCAGGTAAAATCAACACGCCAATTTAATGCGAAATCAGACACAACCTTTGGCAGGTATTTAGGGTGCGTTCATAATGCCACCCTATCCCTGTGAAACACCAGAAAGGGTAATTTGCAAATGAATGCCTGCAGTTTAGACAAATATCTGGCCAAGGCAATAGCCACAATGAATGAAGTTTTCCAGGACAGGTGGTTCAAGTTGCAGGAAGATGCAGACTTGGGAAGGGCTTTCGTCAGCAATTCGAGCACAAGATTCAGGTCTCAAACTAGAACAAATTTGCAGACCAAAAGGGCTACAAACAAAAGGCCCATCAGAAACCTGCAGAACATATCCAGCTGGGCCACAGTCTTATCCCTGATAAGACCATGGCAAGCCAAAATGGCAGACAGGTATTCTTTACTGAGGAGTGCCACAGCCCTGATCAAGAAAGTCAGGAGTACCATTTGTACTGGACAAGTGAAGGGGTCCATGGATGCTGCCTGGCACCACACAGTAAACCGCTTTGATTTCAGGGAGTAGGTATGCCTGGAGGAAAGCTCCATAGCACAAGCATGTCAGCTGAGACCTCAGCAGAAATTCCAAACTGAGAGATCTCCATGGCCTTAGGGGTCATGTATGGAGCCACAGGAACTAGAGCTCCAGATGCAGCAGTATGCCATTGTACTGGGACAGAGAAATGGGGCTTCTACTGTCAACTCCCACAACAGTGGAGCCCAGATCTGCCTGGGCAACAACAGGACCTCCATAATCATTCTGGCTGGTTCTTGCCACAACTTGGTCAGGACCCCCTAAATTAGAGGCAGAGGAGAAAAGACAAAGAGGATTTTTTTTCCAAAAGAGGGGCAATACTTCTTGCCCAAACAATTCCACACTCTAGACTGAGCGAGCAGAAAAGCAGCAGTTTTGTGTGCATGGGGATACAGAAAGGTCCAACTCTCACCTTTCCCACATGATGAACAACTTGTTTGGCTATGACATGACTCTGCTCCCATACACAAAGCTGAACCACAAAGTGTCAAAGGGTGTCCACCTGCTAGGACATTTAGTGTACCAGTGATATGGACAGCAAGAGCAAAACCTTGTGTGCCATCATCCAGTTCCACCACAGCAGGGTATATCACAAGGAACGGCACAAAGAAATGAGATGATTCAGTGGCCGTGAAGCCTGACGCCACTAAGTTTCCAGCAACCACTGAGGAATCCTCAGAGGAAGGTGAGTCAGAGAGATCAAGAACATGGAGGTTGCCATGGGAGATGGAACATGATCCAGGCCAAGATCTGGTCGCTGCAACATACCAACACTGCCTGAGCTAGTAGGGCCAAGGTCCTATGCTCAGGAAGAAAGGCTTTCACCTGGACTGTATCCAGGACTGACAACATGTACTGGAGCCTTTGGCAAGGGACCAGAACTGACTTTCCAACATTTACCAACACCACCAGACTTTCCAGCAGTTGATTCACAAAACTGAATCCTCTGGAGGAAACTGAGACTTGTAAAAGACAGTTTCTTCACCCTAGAGGACACAGCAGAACCTGATGGAATTTCCAGCCCCAGGGGTCATGACAGATCAGGGTTCTTTCTCCTACTCCTTATCCTCATCCAGGAGGTGTACTCCTCATTCTTCTCTTGCTATAGGGAAGGACACTGAGAAGTAGTTGATCTGAGAGAAGGGGCCTGAGGATGCACTGCCAGATAGCCGGCAATGCTTAAGGAGGGGACTGAGGGGAGACCTGCATCATCAACTGTGGTTGACTTACAAATAATCTCTTATCAAGTCAGTGAATTCTGCCAAACCATCACCTAGAATGAAGACGACAGGATCGCTCCTGTTGCAGATGCAGATGGTACTGCAACTGACAATGGTGCAGACAGGACTGTACCCACTGAGGAAGTTCCTAAGGTGCTAGTAGAAGGCTGCAGTATCCTGGATAATGAATCCCAGCCTTTTTTAGGAAGGCGTTCTGGCCTTGCAAAGGCTGAACCTGCTTGTGTTGCCAGTGTACAAGAAGCATTTTTGACTTACCGGAGAGTGGGGACTATGATCACTGATGGGTATGGGATTGCCGCGGACTCACAAAGATGAGTGGTCTGACTCCCATTGGCTCCAGTGGCTCTACATCAATAAGGAAGATTCCGACTGGAAGACAGACTTTGTCAGTGACCAGGTCGATTTACACATTGATTTTGTCTTGCCTTCCTTTTTAATTGATATCTGTGTCAATGGTAATGGCATATTTGATGAACTGGCAGGCAGTGCAGCATTCTTGTCCATTTTCTCAAGAAAATGCTGCAAAACGTCTTGTCTATGCTTTCATGTAGTCTGGTTCAAACCCTGGCAGATGTCGCACTGTTTTAAGTTGTGCAATATGCTCAAACAACAAACACAGGGGGTGCTGTGGAGCCCGAGCAAGATGGTGGCTTGAGACTGGAGCTCTGTCTAGACTTTAATATAAACTTAAAGACTGCACTATTATCTCAATTGCGTGACTGAAACAAAAGGTCTACAACAGTGTCGGGATACCCCATCAACAGGCTGGGCAATCCTAAAAAGGACAAGTCTCGCCTGGAGGGAGCAAAAAGTAAAGATGTTTTAGACCCTCCTGCCACGAGGTCGGCGCAAGGCCCGGTGGATCCACTGAATGAAGAATTGGGAACGGAGACATTACAGTGCATTGGGCATAAACTGAACAGACTTATTTTATCTGTGTCAAACCTATCTGACGAATTTGATACCCTCACTACTAGAGTTTCTACCTTAGAGACAGATATGTCTCACATGCAAACGGTGACTTCGGAGTCCACAAAGCAAGCAACTGCAGCGATGGGAGTAGCACGTACACTGGTAAAGGAGAACACTCACTTACGTACTCGGTTAGAGACACTGGAAAATCAGGCTACAGCATCCAATTTAAGGGTTGTTGGTATGCCCAAGAGGAGCGAGGGGGACCATCTGCAACTTTTTTAAAGGAATGGCTGGAGCAGCAATTAGGTTAGCCGATGCAAGATTGGGGCATTATCCTACAAAAAGCCTATAGAGTGGCATATCGGGGTAGGCAAGATAATCCTGAGGCCCCTAGGGCTATTACTGCAGTACTTGATGGTGTAGGAACAAGAGACTTTGTGATCACTCTTTCAAGACAAAAACGATCGCTGTTCCATGAGGGTCAATTGGTCCACTTATTTCTGGACGTTTCGCCACCACCCGCGAAGAAAACGTTTTGAGGACGTCAGGTCACTTTTGAAGGAGGCGGACATATCACACGGAATGGTCTTCCCGGCCAGGCTCAGAAATCTGCACCAGGGTCGAGTATACCACTTTACTGACCCAGAAGATGCTTTAAAATGGACCCAAAGACATGCGCCAGCTCCACGCAGGAGAGCTGATTCCACCCGGTCAGATTCAGAAGGAGATGATGAGCTGGACACTTGAAGGGGTTGTTAACCGAATCCCAGGTCTGCCCTTGAAATTTATGATTCTGGACTGAATTCCTCCTTATCTTGAACAGATCATAATTGTGTGGAAAGTATCCTAATAAAAGGGGAATCTGATTAAAGAAAGGTATAATTTGGGGCTGTAGGGGGAGGGATGAGGCCCAGTAAACATTTTTAATTTCCTTCGTTGTAACTGTCGACTTGTTGAGACTTATCAATGGTTAAGCTTTGTTTTGGTTTTTTTCATTTAAATTCTTTTATTAATCCTTCATTATTAGACAGTCTGGAGAGTGATAGTTTGAGCTGCAGTTTTGTATTTTGGAATAATATCCTTTTTAGGTTAATTAATTCTGATATAGCATGGACTGATTTTAGTTTCCTATTATAGGAAACAGAGTTTGAGCAATTATATTTTTTTGAGGCTTCATAGCTTTTCTTCCATGCTGCTCATGGGATTATAGAGACAGCAATCATAGCGTTTTAAAATGTATTGCTGAACATACATTAAGTGGATACCCCTATGATGTATCTTTAGATGTAGCACGAGGTTTTATTGCATGTATTAAGAGGAGTGGCGTCCTCACTGACACTTTAAAATTCTTAAATATGTACTACATCAGGAATTTAACTGTATGTTTGTCTAAATGTCAATAAATATAAAGTTAAAAAACAAACACACAACTCATGGGCATCCTCAAAGTAAATCGGATTTTTACAGCTACAGTGTCGACAAACTACCTTACTTGGCAATGACATACACTGCAACTGACGATTCCTGAAGGAGCAGCTACCAGAAAAGAAATCAGTTCAAAAGATGAATACTCTGTGGTGATGGAAACACAGCTGCCACTGGTTTGACATTCACAGTCTTGATGGTGACAGAAAAAGAACTGAAGTGGTTGAGGCTCGCCTCCATTATATAGGTGACACTGTGCACCACTAACCTGAATGTAGCCATATCGACATGGCCAGACCCGTCATTGCAAAAGCTTCCTGTGATGTTCTGATGCCAACAGCTTACAGTCCAATGTATTATGACTCTTTCGAGATACCCTCAAAAAAGACCTGATATTTACAAATTTATGTGTAACTTCAGTGTTATGTTTTTTGTTACTGCCTCCTGTTATTGGTCAACTACACATATCCCTTAATGCATTTTTTTTTACTATGCTTTTGAAAAGACTGCTCCCACTTGACCACACAGGCTGTTGTCAGAGTAAGCACTATGATGTCATAAACAGAGGCACTATGAGGTCAGTCAGAGACAGTCAAATGCTTTTCGGACAAACTTCTTAGCCAGGCTACGAAGATGTGTTATAAACTCAGGAAGAGAAAACAGAAAATTATGAAAATGAATTTTCTAGTGAATTGTAAGAGATGAAACATGATGTTTATGAAAGTACGTGCGAAGAAGTGCAGAGTTGCTCTTTAAGGCAACACTGTCAGCTTCTTTTGTCACAAATGTTGAGGGAGACTTTTTGGTCTCCTTTTATTGATGAACTTGTATTTTGTGCATCTTATGCATTTTTCTTTATTATCGTTGTTCTATAAGACTGTACTGCCTTTTTTATTCTGACCTGGTTTTAAAAAAGATCTGTCTGAAATTGTTCTTTTCAAAACATGTCCACTGCAACATCACAAGCAGCTGTTACAGTATCCACTCTTTACAGTGTAAGACTGCACCCAATGTGACAGCAGCCTCCTTTCTGAGGTTTGAAGAATGTCTGGTAGCTGGTAACTGTGCAGCAAACTTATTTCATCCATGCTGAAGACGGGGTGGGGGAGAGAGACACAATGAACCTTGAGTCCCTTCCGACCTGCTATTACTATGTTACTATATACTGTACTGTGTTAGCATGTAATTTGCATGGTGTTTGGTTTACATGACTGAACTGCTGGATCTGTTGAAGTTGGTTAGTAATAGAGATCATTTATTTGTGCAATACGTTTCTTTTCTTTGGTTTTGCAATACTGTGATTAAATGCAGTTTTGTAAACTGGTTGTGGATGCTGCCCCCTCCCAAAAAAGTAAGCACACTTAACCCCAGTCTGCTAGTTTCTGTTCTCTTCTCCTTCCCTTCCCCCTCTCAATTCTTCTCCTGAAAAAGAATACCTGGTGTCCAGTGGTACCAACCCTTCTATGCCAAATGTCCCTGGTATCTAGCAGCACTATGCACCCCACCCAAGTTTCAGTCTCGACCCACTCTCTGATGGTGACTGGCATAATCCTCTTCACACCTTCGTGGCAGTTTACAGTCTGATTCAAAAAAACATTAATCCACCAACAGAGCAATTGGTGGTTCAACACTATTTTTGAATCAGATGCAAGATGATGAAGCTGAATGCCCACCTTATTACCCACAACATGGCTATCGGGTGGGGGGGTTAGGTTGGGCCATCAATGGCCCCACCACAGAGGATACATCTGTAGTTTAAGGTGGTGGAGGTACGTGACAGCCAAAGAGGAAAAGGGCCGGGAGGTTGACTGGCTGAGAATGGCAGCTTTAGAGAAATAAGAAAAACAGAATAAAAAATAAAGGACAGGAGACAGCTGTCACTCTAAGTGTGTTCATGCACTGTAAAGAGTGGGAGAGTGTGAGACAGCTGCTTGTACTACTGCCGACTGTTCATGCTTAAGTTATCTCTAGATTGGACTAGTATAAGGCTCTGTACTTAGGGATATCAGGATGTTTAATGTGATGCCTGCAACTGCTCCAGAATGCTGCAGCTCGGCTGGTGGTGGGAACATCTTGGAGGGACCACATCATACAGGTGCTGCATGCATTGCACTGGCTGCCTTTGCGGTGGTGCATAACCTTTAGTATATGTTTGTTAACATACAAGAACCTGCATAGTCTGGGACCTGACTACTCGAAAGATCTGCTGGCTCCTTACCTGCCAACCGATCCCTCTGTTCCGTCGATGCTGGCTTACTTGCCGATCCCTCTTCCTGTATGACACAATGTGGGGACAGGGCCTTTGGAGTAGCAGCTTAAATGTTGTGGAATTCTATTCCAGAGAGTATCTGCTCTGCTGGAATGGTGGAGGCCTTTAAAAAAATTACCCAAAACATACTTATCTGAGCAGGCTTTCCCCAGCTAGCTAGTACCAGCTAGATAGCAGTATATGTATTTTAAATGGCTGTGATATATTTATTTCTTGTTATGTTTCTTCTTTTTATGGGTTCCATGTGTTTTTTTAACCTTTTAAATTATGTACAGCACTCTGATCCTATGGGGAAGGGTGCCCTGTAAATAAAACTGCCTTGCTTTGCCAGTTTGAAAAGAATTAAAGAAACATTTCAGTAGCACCACTTTTAAATCAAGTCGGAACAAAAAAGGCAAAACAACCATATACAGAACACAGATAACGAAGAACAGCAAGACAGACACAATTCAGAAAGTCATCAATAAAAGGAAGCAAAAAAAAAAAAAAGACTGAACATTTGTGAAAAAAATAACTGATATTGTCTTCTGAATTTAGTTTCTGCACTGAAAAAGGGAATCCGGCAGGTCACTTACCAATCTCCAGAATCCTGTATGAAAATGGAAGAAGGGGATGGAGCACCTCCTAACTCTGTACTGTAGGGAATCAGTCAGAAAGAAGTACTGACCTACTGGAAGCAGGAAACCAGCCCCCAATGACCATAGCATTTCACAAGTTCATGAAAAGCTTATTATTTTGGACAATATAGAAACAAATGATAGAGGATTGTCATTTGACTCCCTCAAAGAGGGGCAGAAGCTCAGTTGTGGTACCACAACTACTGCTGGCATGAACAAATCTTATAGGGCCATATCCAGCAAAATTTTATCTGTAATTTAAATGCTTATTTCCCTGACTGAAGGAACAGGGATATATATGTAAGTACTGCTGGATAGGACTACAAGTGGTAAAACTGAAAATGTAGCATATATTGCACCTGAATAGAAACAGATAACATTCCTAACGGGTTTTTGACCCCAAAACCTTGAGTACAAGTTTGGGCATTGTACTCTGGGAATGGTGCCATTTGTTGGTGCATCATGCTGTTCTGGCCTAAAGTCACTAATTACTGAATGGCCTTTTGAATTCCAATTGCCAGGTCATGTGGAGTAGGTTTCTCAGCAGTGCAACTAACAAGGAGTCCTTCGGCCTTCATGGCATCAGCTGTCGTAGGTCCTATGGCTGCAAACTGCAAAAAAAAAAAAAAGATTGCGTCATTAGTTCCATCTTATAATACTGATAAGAATAAAATGTACACAAATATAAATACTGATCCAGGGTTCCCCAATGCCTGGAAATATAGGGCGGTGGCTGTTGTGATCGGGGCCCATGGTGCATTATTCCTTGGACCTCCTATATGCACTGCGCATGTACATAAGTCATTTCTAAGTAATATAGAGTACTGGTATCAAAAAAGGGGTAGCACTGCAGTAAAGGGTGGTAATAAAAGAAAGCTTTGGAGGATTAGGATGATGGCCAAAAATATAGAGTGGTGGCAAAAAATATAGAGTGGTGGCAAAAAATATAGAGTGGTGGCTCACCGTGCTAAAATAATGAATGGAGAACACTGTGGCCCAATGCAAGGAATCAGTAGTAGTATATGCAAATCGCAATACAGGATTTAAACAATTACTAGGATTTTATAAGGACTTAAAGGTGCCCAAAGACCTGTAATGTAAATGTGCAAATACTGAAACAGAAACTATTGGCATATTTTGCCTTGTACAGAACTCGTCAAGGTTCACGGTTTATTAAAAGCATAGCCAAAAAGGCATCATGCCAAGTGCAAACCCAAAGGATACCTAAACCCTTTTTCTATTTTTGCAGATCACGATCTTAAAAAATCCGAGATCGTACCAGACAGATCATCAGAAGACACTAGTGGCATTTTCAGTAGTTTTGTCATGTTCAAACACTGTAAACGCACTTCCCAGTTTTCAGAAATGCCACACCGAGATATAGCTATAAGATGGGTTGCCAAAGGATGTGATGACGTGATAGAAGTGAGACAGATAATACTGAACCATAAAAGCCCTATCTGTTGGCCTGTTTATGACACTAATGTTAAACTTGTAAACACATTGACTTGCTAATCAGCACTTAATGTGTTCAGTGCCGATCAGCATGTTGGTGTGCTTTACGGGCCAGCACGTTGGGTTTCTATGGCCCAGTATTATTGGACTTGCTTCTATGATGTCATCATATCCCATGTTGGTGCCGTCTTATGGTTAGATCTCAGCACAGCATTTCTGAAAACCGAGAAGTGAGTTTACAATGTTTAAACATAACAAAACCACCAATAATGCCACCAGCTAGGTTAAAAAAACACTATATTCTAAAATGGCTCCCAATTATCTAACTCGCTACGATCTTGGATTTTTAAGATAGCGACTGGCAAAAAAAAAAAAGGGTTTAGGTATTCTTTAATGCTCTTGAAAAGGGTAAAGGCCTCCAAATTATTAATTCTTGCTATGCCTGCTTGCCAGGCAATACTGAAATTCTTTCAAATACCTTAGCATAAAAAAATGTCAATGACAGATGTTTGTTGAACTAACCAATCAATGTTTGTATCACTGCCCAACAGTTTAAGTTTGTTTTTAATTTTCTCTCCCCAACACAATGCAATTGCCTTCATAATCACCTGAACCAAAGGATTCAACCATAATAATCCCTGGCCATCTATCTTGGCCCATTAACACAATTATCTTCATAAAGTGGGCTACACTTGATAAGCTAGACATTTTTAATGCTTGTAAACCCAACTCTGATGTTAAAGGGGCACCTGGCACAAACTTTAACGAGTCCAAAGTCCATTATAAGAAATTATTCTGAAGGCTTTACAGACATTTGTATTTCTCATCAATCCCCCAGATTTTGGAGCCATATATAACTGAAGATTTAATTTTAGCTCAATAAATACTCCTAATGGCTTCAGGCAAATTCTGAAATATGAATTACAGAATTTCAAGATACCACTGAGTGCTCTCTTTTGATTATGCTTATACAGATCCCCAACATATTATTCAGTTATAATAACTGGGGTATGTTTTCTCCTGTAGGGAAACCCAGTTATAATTTGTCATTATAACCAGCTGGTTATAATGATGAACACGTGCCAGCTTTCCCTCGTTCCACGCATGTATATACTGCCTCCCTAATATATATTTTATGGTACCTACTATTCAACTTATTAGGGAATAAACTATACCCAAGCGGGTTAGGTCATGTTATAATGGATATATACTATAAACCACTTGAAGAAATTACATCTATGGTTAAATCCAGAGTTGGAGATATAGCTAAAGTTCAGGACACAGAGGATAGCCACTTTGAAGAATTATACATGGTATAAAATAATTAAGCAAAAAGATGGACTGGATCCCTATCTCATTAGATTAACCAATCCTCAATCCAGATGTTTAACAACAAGATACAAAATGGAACTATACAAGGCAAATTATATTCATTTTAGACAGCGAAGAGGAAATGTAGATTCCCCTTTTTGTCCCTGTGGGATCCAAATGGAGGATGATTTGAAACATGAATTACTGTTGTGCCCTCTTTATAACCTCTCTAGGAGGAAGTGGTTAGGGGACATTCTGGCAGGCACTGACCCCCCCCGACCAGTTGGTATTGTTTCTCTTCAATAATACAAATGTGTTTGTACTGGAGAGATTGGTAACATTTTTATCTGCTTCACGACTATGATGTTTATGTACGAAATACAGATGTATATCTATGTGATCACTGCACTATACTTATGAATATATTTTATCTAGAACTTTAAAAAATCTTATCAGAGATGTTGGTTAATTTTGTTCTGTATCTATGAAATTGTGTAAAATGTGGAATTTACATATTCGTGACACTTTATTGCCCTTTATGGAATCTGTATTTATATGATGTCATTATCATAATTTTTTTAAGATCTTTAGATTTTCTAAAAGCTTATGCAGAACAATAAGCTATACTAAAACTAAACAGTCTCAGCCTGGCCTTACGATGCATGGCAATGTCTATAGCCATGGCACAGGAGTCGCCCATGTCCAAAGCTGTCTAAAGCTGGTGTTTAGCCAATGACTGACCCTGGTCTCGAATGCACTTGATTGGAACCTGTTTGTCTGCTGGAAGAAGGGGAGGAATTTCCCAACCATTACAAAAAGGGAATAGCCAAAATTTGAGGTCATGACAGAATAATTGGCCTGAGGGAGATGCAGTGACAAAGCAGTGTACATCTTTTTAGCTGTGAGGTCAATCTTTTTGGACTCCTTGTCTGAATTTGGCTGTGTCCCCTTGGCCTTTTGACTTTCAGAAGGCAGAATCTGTTACCACACCCTCCACAGAGAGACTGAAAGAGAACCCAGAAAGGGTGTCCATTAGGACTGCACGGTTGTGGGCCATACGGGTAGAGGGTGCCAGCCAGGATTCTAGATGCTGCCAAAGCTCCAGGGTTAGTCCCAAGATGGCTTCAGCCAAGGGAAAAGCAACCCAAGGGGATTCGTATCTATCCAGAATATTCGTAAATGGGTATTTTGCCCATTTCTGGACCGGTTCTAAGGGCACTTTCACTGACTCTGACATCAGTTGGACCAGAGCTACCAAGGATACTAGCCCATGAGCATAGTAAGCTCTTTGACCAGTTCCTGGTCAAAGGTATGAGTCCTGGTGAAGGTCATTGACAACACTGTTTCCAAATCCAAGGATTCTTTGAATACATTCCCTGATCGTTTTCCACCGTGAAGCACCCTGGTAATCTCATCCTGGGTGAGCTCCACTAATAACTGGCCTGATGAGTCAACAGCAGGGCATGGCTCCTTCATTGGAGCCCTGAACAATGGTTGAGGTGGAGGTGATGCAGACAGAGGGGACTGCTGTTGAGAATGGACCAGCACAAGAATAGCTGATGAAGGCCAAAGAACTGAAGGTCCAAGGAGTACAGCCCTACCCCTCCCAGCAATTGTTAAATACTGCCACATCAGCTCCTCATGGTGACTGCACAACCTGCATCCATACCTCTCCTTACTAGAGTATAAGGAGGTCAAGAAACATTGAATGCACTGCCTCCCAGTCGAGCAGGATTGAAATCACGAGCGGCACCTCAACCCGCAACCACTGACTCAAAGGCTGTCATCATCGAGTGTTCTCTGGATAGATCACCTGCTGCAACAGAGTGACCATGATGGTTCTCAGAAGCACAACTGCCAGTGGAGGCAGCTCCTATGGCAATTCAGTTGGTGGTTCTGACCAGGTCTTGTATTCCTAGGTGAGGAGAGGAACCACTGGGGTCTGAGAGAGATTGACTTCTCTTCAAGCTCTTCCAACAACTGGTCTACTGACTCAAGAAATATCTTGAATGCTTGCTCGACCAGAGTTGAGGCCAACAGGCCAGATGGGGTTACTGTGGAGTCCTCAACCAACCCCTTGAACAGAGTTAGATGGACCACCATCGAGTGGCTAGGGGAGTTGGAGGAGTGGGATCTTTCCTGATCCCATGATAAGCATTGATGCTGTTTCTTGCTGTGGTGAAAAGGGCTTTCGCTGAAGGTCTGGAAGGTCATGCACATCTCCTAGAGATTATCAGAGAATGACCCTCTGATGCTGGCCCCAGTAACGAACAATGCCAAGGCCAAAGAGAAATTCTCTGCAGACACTAAAGCCTCATCCTTCATGACTGCAAGCTCTGTAGCCTACCTGGCAGCCGCCGAGGCCAACTACAGTCACTGGGCCCTCCATTCTTCGATGGACACTGGCAGCAAGGTCCAGCACTTACTACAAATTGAGATGTCATGCTCATCACCCAGTCAGTAAATTCACGTGTCATGTGGGTCAGTCGCCAACATTTTCTGCCTGCACTGGGTGCAGAATTTAAAACCCAATGTCTTGCCTTCCATTGTCAATCACGAAGCAGAGCTGGAAGATGAAGGCATAACCAGAAAGTAGAAAAGGGACTTGAGAAGTCAAACATTCACCTGAAAAAGTGCTTGAACAACTTGAAATCCTTCAACGCTACAGAGCTGTGAAGAAGACCTGTCCCTTCCAGTGGAAAGAAAGATCTGATGTCAAGGGACAGAGCTGGATGATATAAGACACACCAATGACTCAGCGCTCTCCAGGAAGACTGCCAGGGTGTGGACAGTAAACTGTACCCACACCCTTAGAAACCATAGTTTTCAGGTTGCTATCTCTGGTTCCACTAACTCGGTGTACAGGAGGGCCATTCTATGTGAATGGAGTAATACCTCCCTGTTAGGGAATAATGTAATTGTCTACCTGCCACACAAAAGGGTTTACACCAATATAGTCATATGATCTATCTGACCAATAACAGAGTAAGTAATGTGGCGTCAAAGCCAAGCTAAAAATTGTTTATAGTTCAATTTTGGAATGACAGCTTTACAAAAAAAAGTATTCTTTCTTAAATATAAAATGTAAAACTGCTTCAAAAGATTGAAATCAATAAATCATGTATTAATCAGGGGCCAAGAGTCATAGATTATTACAACTTAGGAGTTCTAATTGACCTAAAGAAACTCGCCACTTATTAGTGTAAGTATACACGTCTGTCTGTGCCCATATAAGCATCCAATGAACGTTTGAAAGCCTCCATAGTATTGCTAGTTACCACGCTGTCCGGTAAGGAGTTCCATACTGATATCACCCTCTGGGTAAACCACACTCTTCTCACTTCTTACTATTTCACCCTTTAACTTGAAGTTACGTGTCCTGGTAATTTTATTGGTATTGTACCTAGCTAGACCTACACTTCCGAATGTAGCTTCATTTTTCTTAGCATTGAACACAAAGCATAAGTCTCCTCTCAAACTCCTGTATTCCATGGAGAAAAGACCCAGCTCCCTCAGTCTTTCTCCATATGTCTTGTGTTTTAAGTTCTTAATTTTTCTGGCTGCTTTCCTCTGCACTCTCTCGATTAGCAATTTCCCTGCAATGCTTTGTGGTGCGCAGAGGCGGGAGCAGCATTCGAGGTGGGGCCTAACCAGTGATGAGTAAATTGATGAGTAAAGTGGCAAAATCACTGTTCTGTCCCTACTTTTATTATTCCTAAGTATACATACAAGAACCTTTTGACCCTTTTTAGCTGCATTTTTAGTGTGTGTCCCAAATGAAAGGCTGTCAGTTACACTGACACTGAGGTCCTTCTCGTCCACTGTCTCTTGAATCATGGTGTTATTTAACAAGTAGTTATGCCTGGGTTTTTTGTTACCAAGTGCAGATATAGGCAAGATAACTTAATGACCTACAACTTTTAGGAATGGACCAGACTCCATTTTAAACACTGGATGTACATGCTAAATTGGGTACTGAAAACATGTTAAGTATGATATAAGGATACTATAACTCTGACTTTCAGATGAAATTTGTGTGTTTCTTACGTTAGCCAATGCAATATTTAATATTTTATTTATTCTATTTATCTTATTGAAATCTAGGATTACAAATACCTTTGAGCAGGAACTGCTCATTTACAAAGGTTCCACGTTGAAGGAATGGGGGGTATACATACATACAAAGGTTGACATAATAATACATAGTTACACAATAAAAAGAAGCAAGACACTGAGGCTTAGGAAATTCCAGTAATTCAAAATGTGCCAAACGTTAGGTAGCATGACATACCAGCCAAGGGCAATCTTAGAAATAAGCGCCAGAGGTGGAGGAAGGTATGCAGGCAGGAAGGCCATGGCTGTTTGGAGGGCAGAGGGTGAGGGTAAATGCTCTAAAGGAGGGAGGAGGGAGGATAAAAGTCAGGAAATGCCTGGGGAGAAGAAAGGGAGAAGGGGCAAGGGGTGGGCAGGTGAGGCAGGTAGAAGGGGAGCAAAGTGGGGAGGCGTAGCTGTCAAGACTGAAGTGGAGGGCAGTGAGCGGTGGGCTCCTGATTAGGCGAGGCAGTCACAACGACTAGCTGAAATGAGATGAAGTCGGACTTGTCTCTTAAAAAGGGCCAAGAGCAGCAGCTGTGAGAGTTTCTTTGTTGAGAGTATTGTACCACTGTGGTGTTCCATGGGCAAAAGCCCACTGGTCCATGGTAGTCCGGCATCTGGGGACAAGGAAGGTTAGTTATTGTGAACTTCTAGTTCACTGGGTGCTGTGGTGATCAATGAGGAGCTTTTCAATGCCCGAGGGCAGAAGAACGTTTTTCTCATCCGTTTCCCACACAAGCCAATAGAGGACATGGGGCTCGAGCACTGGGGTATGTACACTGTTACTGGGGACTGGAGAAATGAGCTCAATGTGCGCTTCAGTGTCATTGGACTGCCACATAGACGTCCATGCTCTCACTAGGTGGTGAGGCATGGACGTCATCACGGGAGCCACGTTTGCTGCACAAATGCCCGAACAGAGTGAAAATGGTGCTGTGCTTCGGAGGATGTTAATTGTTGTAAAACATATTTTGTGGGGCACTAACACAACTGCTCTTCACCACGTGTTAACAGCTGAACATGCAAGGCTCACATATTTACAATTTGAGGCTGCATGGTACAGATCCCCTTTAAGGAGTGCCTCCATAATCTTGCCCACTACTGAGGTAAGACTGACTGGTCTGTAGTTCCCTGCATCCTCCCTGCTACCACTCTTGTGGAGTGGGATCACATGAGCCCTTCTCCAGTCTTCTGGGACCTCTCCTGTGCTCAGAGACTCACTAAACAGTTCTGCTAATGGCTCTGCTAGTTCCACCTTTAGCTCCTTAAGTACCCTGGGATGTATGCCATCAGGTCCCATTGCCTTATCCACCCTGAGCTTAGCAAACTCTTGTAGGACCCTTTCTTTTTGTGGAGGAGTAGTGCTCACCTCCCTCCCCTGTGTCCATGATGCTGAGCTGTGGGCCTGCCCTACCTACCTTCTCTTCAGTAAATACTGAGCAAAAGTATCTATTTAGGATGGATGCCTTTACAGGGTCCTCCTCCTCACATGCTCCCTTTTCTCCATTAAGCTTAGCAATACCCCCTCTGGACTTTCTCCTTTCACTAATGTATCTATAGAAAGTCTTGTCACCTTCTTTTACTGTTTGTGCTAGCATTTCCTCAGTTTGGGACTTTGTCTGCCTTACTGCCTTCCCTGCTTCCCTTAGGGCAGTTTGGAATGCCTCCCTATCTTCATCCCGCTGTGTTCCCTTATATTTCCTGAAGGCCAGCCTTTTGGCTCTGACCTTTTTAGCTACTGTATTTGAGAACCAAAGTGGTTTCCTTCTTCTTTTGCACTTCCTTTTCTGTCTAACACAATGGGATGTTGCTTCAAGTATTGCATCCTTAATGCTTGCCCACTTTGCCTGTACCCCTCACCTGTGTTTTTTTGCCAGGGCTAGCTTAACTCTGTTGGCCATCTTATCAAAGTCAGCTCCTCTGAAGTCCCATATTTTGCCTTGAAATGGGGTGATTTAGATGTAGTAGCCAAAT
Organism: Neoceratodus forsteri; assembly: GCA_016271365.2. Taxonomy (NCBI): domain Eukaryota; kingdom Metazoa; phylum Chordata; order Ceratodontiformes; family Ceratodontidae; genus Neoceratodus; species Neoceratodus forsteri. The sequence goes on along the minus strand of CM028135.1, from coordinate 334,099,634 downwards.
TGAACCATACCATGTGATGGTCACTGGCCCCAGGTGACCTTCTACCTGGAGATCTGTGATCCCTTCCTTGTTAGTCAGTACTAGATCTAGGATAGCCCTGTCTCTTGTGGGTTGCTGTACCAGTTGTTTGAGGCCTCCCCTGCAGAGAATCCACTATGTGTCTACTTCTGGCAGATGTTCCTGCTGGTATTGACCAATCTGTATCTGGCATGTTGAAGTCTCCCATTATCAGAACCTCCCCTTTAGCTGTCATGTTTTGTATATCTTCTAACAGTAATGTGTCTATGTCCTCCCCCTGGTCTGGGGGCCTGTAGACAACCCCAGTTCTTATGGCTGTCCCATTTCCTGTTTCACCTGGAGTGCAGACTAGATGGGCCTACCAGTCCTTTTCTGCCAACACATTCTATGTTTCTATCCTTTTGATTGACGTGATAGCCACCAAGAAGGCAATCTTCCACGAAAGATGCGACATCTCACTGTCATGGAGGCACAGATCAGGAAGCACAGGAAAAGTAGGATAAGTTATAAAATTCACAAGTAGTATTTTATTACCATCAATAACAGTAAAATAAAAAAATGAAATTGTTTAGGATAGCTATTTATATAGAAACACAGAAGCTGTCAACAGATGAAGTCCCCTTTGGCCCATCCAGTCTGCCCATTTTCCCTGCCTACTGTGCTGCCACAGCCCATGTACAATTTCTGGTCGTCTCCACCCTTTGTGTTCCTTCCAATGTCTCCATGCATCTGTCCCATGCATGCTTGAATCCTGTGGCTATTTTGGCACCTACTAACTCTGCTGGGAGGCCGTTCTAGGCTTCCACCACTCTCTCTGTGAAGAAATATGTCCTCACATCCCCTCTGAGCCTCCCCCCCAGCTTCATAGCGTGACCCCAGTTCCTCGAGTCTGTCTTTCTGCAGAAAATGGTACCTTCCTGTAACTTATTAATACCTGTTATGTATTTGAATGTTTCTATCATAGCCTCCTTTCCTTTCTTTCCTCCACTGAGGACATATTCAGCTCTCTTGGTCTCTCCTCGTTGGGCTTTTGATATAGTCCTTGCAGCATTTAGGTTTCTCGCCTCTGTATCGCCTCCACCCTATCCCTGCCCTTCTGGAGGTGGGGCCTCCAGTACTGAACACAGTACTCAAGGCGTGGTCTTACCAGTGACCTGTACATCGGCAACGCTACCTTCTTCCTCCTACTGGTGATACCCCTCCCTATGCACCCCAGCATTCTACTAGACTTTTCCATTGCCTTTTCACTCTGCTTGGCTACTTTCCGGTCATCAGAAATGATTACCCCAGGTTGCTTTCCTGTTTAGTGGTTGCCAGTAACTCCCCTGCCAACTGGTATATAGCTCCCTCATTCCTGTGCCCTACGGGCATGATTTTGCACTTTTTAGCATTGAAACCCAGCTGCCAAACACCTGATCATTCTTCTTACTTCTGTAAATCATTCCTTGTTTTTTTTCCACCCCTTCCCCCAATGTATCCACCCTGTTGCAGATTTCTGTGTCATCCACGAACAGGCAGACTTTCCCTTCTAGCCCTTCTGCAATGTCACTGATAAAGACGACTGGGACTAATGCGGACCCCTGAGGCACCCCGCCTTCTCCTGAGTGGACGCTATTTACCACCACCCTCTGACTCCTGCCGCTCAACCAACTTCTTACCCAGTTTACTACTTTTTGTCCCACTCCTAGACAGAAGCATATAGTTAAAGTACTAGTGCTCTCCCCCCCCCCCATTTTCCTGCATCAAAGCCTGCAATTTTTTTTTAAAGTAACTCCAATGTTCTTACTTGTCACACATTTTGAAGGAGTTCTTGGTTTCATTATCCAACTGAACCATGATTAAGCCTGACCACTTCGGCAAAGTGACCACCTCCATCAGTCAGGTAAAAAGCATTGCATTTTAACTTGCCATATCAGAGCTGAGGTCTTCCTGCTTTCTCTATTTTTAATAAAGAGACCACTCTCCTGGCTTCATTACTTATATAGTGAGCTCTGGTCAATGAAAGGCTCAGAAGTGTTTAATGGGGAGCTCACCAATTAGAAGAAGGCCACAATTCTCCTACATTCAAATCAGTATAGAGGGTTTGACAAGCTCAACCCCTGCATTTACAGTGCAACTTAGTAAAATTAGTGGGGTGGCACCTGGTGTGTGACCAAACAGAAGCATATAGTTAAAGTACCAGTGCCCCCATTTTGCTGCATCAAAGCCTGCATTTTTTTTAAAGCAACTCCAATGTTCTTACTGGTCATACATTTCAGAGGCGTTCTTAGTTTCATTATCCAGCTGAACCATGATTAAGCCTGACCACTTCGGCAAAGTGACCACCTCCATCGGTCAGGCTTTGATGCACAGAGAAAATGTATAATAAAAATAATTGTGTTATATAAAAATGAAATACATAAATGTATGTATATCTGAATTGCAGAAAAAATTCAGAGGCCCTTTCAAAAAGCACTAATACATAGCGCAAAATTTCAGGGCAGGCTTTAAAAGAAAATACTATGGATGAATAAATTTGACTTTAACTAGAAATTGTGTGAAGATTTCCTTGTGCATCCCCAACTGAACATTTTATAGACATTTTTGGGGCACCTCAGGGACGCTGAACCAAGAATTCTTGTGGCTATTTCCTTGGATACCTACACAAGTAGGATCTCTCTGGAATATCCCAGTCCTGACCATCATTGTACCAGGTCTCAATGACGGAGACTAGATCCAGGCCTTCCCCTGCCATGGTAGTTGCTAGATCTGCAATCATGTTGCCCAGACTTCGAGCGTTCGCACACATGGCCCTCCAAATATTTCACCCTCCATTTCCATAATCCCCTCTTCTATTCCCTCACACAACCCTCCAAATCTTTAGCCCTCCATTTCTATCATCCCCTTTTTTATTTCCTACTCACATTTGCTGGTGAGTACCAGCTAGTTTCCCACCCCTCTCGCTGACCTCCATGCCTTCCCTAGCTTCATACTCCCCCTTAATCTGTTTAAATGCAGGGCCCCTTCTATCAGTTTTCCTCTAAGCTCTCTAGACCCCTCCTCGCTGAGGTGCAGCCTGTCCTCTGAATATAGTCTTTCATCCTTCCACCTGTCCCCCCACCCTCCAATGCAAATGAACCCCTTGGATGTGCACTAGTTCCTTAGCCACTCAAACTCTATTCTCTTTTTGTCTGCCTGTACTGGCACCGGGGACCTGGATTACCTCTGAGAATGCCACTGAACTCACTGACTTCCTGCAGCCCCTCACAAGCTCTTTAAACCTTTGTTGCACCACATCTACCTCATTTTCTGCCAAGTCATTTGTCCTTGGGTGAATGATCCTAGGCCCGACCCACTCCGCTTCCATCCCTGGCACACATTCAACGTTCCTTATCCTATTTGGGTCCCATTTTCTTACCCAGTGTATACCCTTGATAACAGAATCCCCAATGACCAACACCTCTCCCTCTTCTCCAGTTTTTACCTTTGTCCACTTGTCTGCCCCAGTGGGCCATCATACAAAGGCAGTACAAAAAAAGAAAACAATTTCCTTCATCTGAGGGTCTCTCTATTTCTAGATTTCAATCTCTCTCCCTAGCAAACATTTATCTTTTTATAAGAAGTATCTGCCTGGCAATTCATTTCCTACATCCTGAGTGCGTTAAGAGGCATCCTGTTTTTACACACAGTGTATCAGAACTCTGTCAATTTCTTTGCAGGTGCAACAAAATAGAATATGGTGTCCTAAAGCTAATCTCTTGTTGACAACACTGCAAAGGAGTTTGTGGATGTTAAAGTGCATCTCAAAGTTAACCCCCTGAGTTCCAAATAGCTTTTTGCAATCATTTCAACAATATAACTATATACATTTTCAAGCAAAGGGATCCCAGTTTCACACAAAAGATTCACATATACTGTATTTTCACAACCAGAGATAAACAAGGGGGAAGAAAAGAGAGAAACAGTAAGTGAAGGCACAGAGATAGCGCTGGGAGGGGAAGGAGTGGATCGCAAAACCGCCAGAGTGATCAGTTCTTAGGTCTCACAAGAAAATCTGATTGCATAATCAGACAGACAAGACACGGATAAGGAGAGGAAAGAACAGATTCTTGCATTGAAAGAGCAGGTTCTCACTTAGTAACTGCTCCCTCCCCCCAACTTATATGGCGGCTTACCTGCCCTGAAATGGAGTGCCCCAAGAAGTGTCATTTATTTCAATCCCCCGTTTTGTTTTTTTTAAGAAAAATTGCTCATAATTTTCACTATTGCAGTTGGCTACTGAAACAGACCAAGTTCCTAGTATGTAGAAACACTCCTATGCAAGCCCATTTCATGATGTTGCTAAATGAATAGCGCGGGGACGCGCTCCATAGACTTTAATGGGGACACTTTTTAAAAGCTTTTTTTTTTAATACTTTGCTGTGCCAATTATGACAAAGAAAGGGCACTGCTCAACTAACAAGGACACTGTTAGTTGACCGTCACCCTTTCTTTGTCATAACCAACATGTCAAAGTAAAAAAAAAGCTTTCAAAAAGTGTCCCCATTAAAGTCTATGGAGCATGTACCCGTGCTGTTCATTTAGCAACATCACGAAATGGACTTCTGCGTGGGGACATGTCTACATACCAGGAACTTGGGCCGCTTCACTAGCCGACTGCAACAGTGAAAACTATGAGCAATCTGTTTAAAAAAGGGCAAGACATAAATTACACTTCTTGTGGCACTCCATTTCAGGGCAGGTAAGCTGCCGTATAAGTTGGGGGGGGGGTCAACTCCCAACCTGCTCTTTAACTCTTCTGCATAACAAATGGGACAGGGTCTTACACCCACACCTATGCATAGGCCTGCCCGTGAGCATAGCCAGAACCAGCAGTATGTCCCAAAGTGGCGGAAGCTTGTGTACCAGAAGAGTCAAGTGGTCCATGCCTTTAAAAAAGTGCTTGTCCACCTTCTTCTGGGTCACTTTCTGCTTACTGGCCCACGTCTAGTAAGCAGAGATGACTGGCTGGCGCACCTTAGGGTTGCTGCCCTCAGTCCTAGGTGGGAAAGCGATCAGAAGTAGTCCAGGATGCTTGCCACAGGGCAGACAAGGGGATCAGCCCCTTGCCATGACACCAAATGGAAAATCTCTTCCGTTTAACTGCATAGCATCTATGAGTCAACACTTTCCTGGAGACCTCCACAACGTGGAGCACATCTTAAAAGAGACCCAAGGCCTGAAACTCTAACCATTCAAAAACTAGGCTGAAAGGAGCAGGGACTGAAGGTCCAGGTGCAGGACTTTCCCCTGTTGTCTGGTCAACAAGTCTAGAAGAAGAGGCAACTGCCATGGAGGACTGCTGCAGAGGCTGAGAAAATCCAGGTACAATAACTGTCTAGGTCTGTCTGGAGCTATCAGAATCATCTGCGCCTTGTCCTTCCGGGCCTTGACCAACACTTTTTGGATAAAGGGGAAGAGAGGGAAGATGTACATAACACCTGGGGTTCAGGGCCTTGCAAAGGCATCCCCCAACAGTGATCCTTACTGTGGTGGGTGGCAGGCACAAAACAGCTCCAGCTTTCTGTTTCTCCCAGGTGGTGGACAGGTCCACCATAGGGGTGCTCCAATGGGAAAACAGGTGGCTTACTACATCCTGCTGTAGGGGCCATTCGTGCAGTGTCTCTCCTACCTGGCTGAGAGTGTGTGCCAGCTGACTGTTGAACTCCTGTGACATGAATTGCCAGAAGATCTGCACCCAGGCTGCGTACAAGTGTCCAGGTGTAGAGCGCCATCTGGACACTAGGGAAGGGAGTGAGTTCCTTCCTGCCCGTTTTGGTAAAACATGCTCGTGGTATTGTCTGTCTGGACCTGCATCACCTGCCCCCTGATTGGAGGAGCAAATTCCATGAGAGCCAACTGCATTGCACAGAGCTCCAGCAGGCTGATATGGTGATAGGGCTCCTGGGGGAACCAGAACCCGTGGGCTCTGAGGGCTCCCAGGTGTGCTCCCCATCCCACCAGAGATCACGTCTGTCATCAGTATGACAGTCGGATCTCGGCAGATAAATGGGATTCCATCTTCTAGATGTTGAGAAACCAGTCACCACTGGATGGCATTCCACACAAAGCTTGGTCACAAAGATTAGCTGGTCCAGATGACCTAGGCACTGAGACCACTGGCGGATCACCTTCCATTGCAGGTGCCCAATGGACCATGCTGGTGAAAGATGCCATGTATCCCAGCAGCCTCAAGAAATCCCAGGCAGGGTGCGAGCGCTCAATCTAAAATGATCAGGGAGTTGGTCTGCAGGGAGATGGGCCTTGGCCCACAGGGAGTCTTGTTCTCCACCAATGAACTCAATCACCTGCAAGTGGATCAATTTGTACTCATGTGGGTTGACCAACAGGCCCAAGTCTCTGCAAGTCTGTAGAGCCAGATCTCTGGACCGCTCTATGTCCTTCTTTGACAGCCCGGCTATCAGCCACTCATCCTGGTAGGACACACCTTTATGTTCTTGTGCTGCAGGAAGGTTGCCACCACTGCCATGCCCTTAGTGAAGACTCGGGCGTATATGAGAGGTGAAAAAAACATGACCTGGAACTGACAGAGAACACCCATTGCACAGAACCGTAGGTACGACCAGTGGGATGGACGGACTGGGATGTGGAAGAGCAAGACCTGAAGATCCTGGGAGTAGAACCACATGCCCTGCTTCAAAGATGGTATAATCTTACTCAGAGTGATCATCCAGAACTTCCACTTCTGCATGATCTGGTTCGGGTCATGGAGATCCAGTATAGGGTGCCAGCCTCCCATCCATTTTGGGACCAGAAAGTACCTGGACATGCTCCTGATTTGCCAGGGCTCTGGGACATAGGCTATGGCTCCTTTCACAAGGAGTTGAGCAACGTCATTCCTGAGGGCATACAGAATATCCTGCGACCAGGGGCATCAAGCAAAAGCAAATTTTAGAGGGACACAAAATCCCAACCTATCTAGAGGGACCTTGAAGCATGTTCCCCTAGGCAAATTTTGAAAAACTGAAGCCAAATGGTGCATTCTGTTGGCTTTTAGCAGGCTGTGAAGCAACACAACAGCCTTCTAAAAGGGGCCAGAAAACTGATGCACACAAACAGCAGTGAGTGTATTGTACAGCTATAGTAAGCACTAATAATGTGGGTCACACCAATGGCTCCCCGGGAAAATCTGGAAAAACTGACCAAGATGGTGCATTCTAGTGGCTTTTAGCAGGCTGTGAAGTGGCTCAACTGCCTTCTCAAACTTTTAGCAGGCAGTCAAGCTCTATCACAAACTGCTACAAAGGCAGCAGAATGTTCAAGACATGAACAGTGAAGGAGAAGATGCACTAGGAGGCAAATCCTGGTGCTTGCAGCAAACATTGCCTATATGGACTGAGCTCAATTAGCACTTTTAAAATTCAGAATCACAGCACTGAATCATGAACATACAACCTAACACTTGGAGGCAGACCAGCCTCTTCCTCAGTGACCTAAAAGTGTTGAATGAGCACAGTCCATACGGGCAAGTAAATACATTAATTTCTTTTGAGTAGCTGGGTGCCTTAGATGAGGACAAGCGGTGATGGACATAATCAGATTATAGCATAGGGATATCAATATACTGTGCAGCATGAGTCTTCCCCTGTGACTTTAATTTAGAGAATGTGCTGTCACAAAACTGCTGCCCTCTATGTGGGCCTGCTAGTCAGTACTCATTTTCCTAGGTTCAATAAATGGTACATTAATTAAAATGTATGGCTTACAAATTACCATGTTGTTTTTTTTTTTGTATATTGTATTTCTGCTCCATTCCATTGGGGAACTCTCTCAAGCATCCACCGCTACCCGTGAGCTTTACCTCCTGCCTGAGGCTCTCTCTCCACCCCCGTACGAGCCTGACAGATCCCCCAGCTTTGCACCCCCCCCAAGGTAGGGCCACCCTATCCACCCAGGGCACTCTATCTAAGAATCCAATGTGCTGGATGGGCAGTAGACCCTGGCGAGGCGAGGAGAGAAGTCCGTGTTGGAGTGTGGCATGGTGGGCCGGGGTGCCGTCGCCTATGCCTGAGGATGGGAATTTTTCCTTAGTTTCCTACCCCTAGGAGTGTGGCGTGCAATGATGCCTGCACATGGCTGTCCTGCTGGCGTCTTCCGCACTCTGATCCTTACGTCTGTTGGTGTACCTGCAGTGCCCCCAATCTCCATCTGGGGCCGCTAGGACACCGAGCCACCCTGGATCCCACCCCAGGGAGAGGAGAGTTGTCCTCCAGATGCTCCATCCTCTCCTTCCCCTGCTGACCCCCGGACAACCGAGTTCGTCACCGAACCTGGGTCGCCGGCATGGCATGAGGTGTGGCGTCCAGTGCCTCAACCCTCTGCACCACCGGGCCAGCTACAAATTACCATTCTTATCCCTGGTTTACATCTGCTTGTTTGTTAGAACAGCTGATTCTTTCACAGTTGCTTGCACCACTAGATACAAACGGAAGTCCTCAAGCCTGCAGGTCTTTGATAATCATATGCCTTTGGTTTGTCCACCAATGGCTGGAGCACTAATACTTACTACTACCAGAGATTTATTTAACTCTAAAAATTGATTACCGTTTTGCTCATTAAAGTGCTAAATCTTTGTGAAAATGCATAACTCTTGCCTCACTGTGTTTAACAAACATAGCACTTCTAGAACACCTATATAAATACTTTCTGTACAGTTAGCATAGTTCCAAGAAAAAAACTGCTACTCAATTATTTAAAACCCTGTACTACTATCAATTTTAATAGCGTAATTATACTATTGTGTGAAGATCTATTAGCATAGCTGGAACATTTCCAGTTTATGTTCCAACTTTACTAATCGAGCATCACACAATAATACGAATGGATTAGTAGGAGATATTAATGCTCCAGCCCTAGGTGACCAAACCAAAGGCAGGCCTAATGTGGGCAGCTTTGTCCCCAAAAGGCTGCTTTGTGAAATTTAGGCAAACTTGACTTAGATTTTGCAACCCCACTGACAAAACAATATAAAGCCTTGTTTAGGGTATTTCTTATCCTGGTCTGTGATTGCTACACTGCCATGCATGAGGCTACAATAGGCCTGGTGGGAAACCAGAGGGACAGTCTTTCGAATCTGTTTTACATGAGCTGAATCCCAAGAAAACAGAAGCAGGCAGAACACCAGAACAGAAGGAGCTGTGGTCACATAACAGGTCAGGGTAATGGAAAGAGAGAGAGAGAGAGGAGAAAGAAGAAAAAAAAACAATGCTGGCTTCTGGAAAAATTTGAGGGGGAAATACACCCTCGTGTCCTATGCGCACATGGTGCACTCCCAAGTAGCATGGACTTGGTAAGGTGGGAGAGCCTTGAAGTCTAGAGGCAACCCCCTGACTCCCACCTCTAGCACCCACCTGTCCAAAATAATGACAGCCCAATGTGGACAAAAGTGGTGTAGCTCACGCCCCACTAGGAGCTGGGTCAGGGACTGGACAGGTAGGAAGATGACATCCCCCAACCCATCACTGCGTAGTTTTGGAGAGGAAAGCAGCCACTGGGGATGGAGGGGCATCACTTTTTCTATCTCTGCCTCTTTCTGGCCCCTGGCTGCTGAACTCTGGCTTGAGGTACCAGGTCTGGCATTACCCCTGCTGGGGATGCTACTGAGGCTGATGCAACTGAAAGGACAGATATAGGAATTCCCTCTTCTCAGGCTTTAGGGCCTTAGGATACTTCTAGATGATGCCACAGAATCTAGGGTTGCACTGGATTTCTCTATTCTAGTGAGCTGTCCCTCCACCCCAGGGCCGAAGAGGTCAGTGCCCAGGAATGGAACATTAGTCAGTCTGTGTTGGGTATCTGCCGTGAAAGTTAAAAGCTGCAGCCAGGCCCTGTGACACATCGAGGCAGTTGATGACATGGCACCAGCACAAAAGTCACCCATGTCCAAAGCTGTCTGGAGCTGGTGTTTAACCAGCACTTGACCCTGGTTTCTGACCAACTTTACTTCAAGCTGTCAAGTCAGCAGGAAGGTGTGGGAGGACATCATTAAGCACTTCCAACATGGAGTGACCAAAGTTGGCCATCATGACAGCGTAGCTCGCATGGTGGAGACAGACAGAAAAGTGATCAAGCTTCTTAAGACTCTTTGTCTTGGGGCTTGTCCATGTGCTCTTAACCACTGGACTCCCAGAAGCCAAGTCTGAGACCTGCCCTTCCACTGAATGGTGGTCTGTGAACACTGACAGGGACATGGCAGGTACCACATGCTGGCAGGTACCACATGGGTGGAGGGTTCTGGGCAGGATGCTGGATGCTGCCAAAGCTCAAGGCCCGGTCCCATGATGGCCTCAGCCATGGGAAAGGGCCAGGGATTTGTCCCTGTCCAGGATGTGAATAAAAGGGTATTTAGCCCTCTGATGCACTGGCTCCAAGGGCACACTCATGGACTCTGACATGAGGGGCAGTAAAGCTCTGAATCACACTGGCCAATGGTTGGTGGCCACATCATTAACCAAGCCCCGGTTGAAAGTAAGGGTCCTCGACGAGAACATGGATAACCCCTCAGTGTCATCCGAGGACTCCTCAAAAATGGTTCTTGACCATTTGCCGCTGTAAACCACCTGTGTTTCCTTGGACTGGGTGATTTTCACTGACAGTCAGCCTGGCAAGCTGGGAGCAACATGGGACTACTTCCTTAGCCTCCACCATGGGCTGCTGTGTTGTTGGCTCCACTCACAGAGGTGTAGAAGCAGACACTTGGGATATCTGCCACGGATGAACTGGCGTGGGCATAACTGGCAGTTGCCAGGTGGCCAAAGCCCCAGAAGGTAGAGTATTACCCTTCCCCATGATGGTTCACTGCTGCAAGAAGAGCTCCCTGTAGTGACTCTGCATTTTGTGATGGTGCCTTACCTTGTCCAAGGAGGTTGAGAAGCATTGACAGCGGCACCTCCTGGTCGACTGAGATGAAGAGCGTGAGTGGCGTCTCGACCTCGACCGCTGACCTGAGGGCCAATGTCTAGGAGAGACCACTAGAGGGTTATGGTAGATCACATGCCGAGTGACATTAAGGAGCACTGGCTTTGGAGGCAAGACCACCAGCTGAGGCTGGTATTGGAGTGACCGGACTAGGGACATTGACCGAGTCACCTCCTCCTGAGTGAGGACTGGGGGCACCAGGGTCTAGGAGATCAACTTCTTGTCTATCTCCTCTGACAGCCGGTAGACAGACTCGAGAAAGATCTTGACTGCCTGCTTGTCCAGGGTTCAGGTCAACAAGCCCGATGGGGCTACCGAGGAGCTCGTAACCATGAGCAGCTAAGGCAATTAAGGGAATGTCAAGATTGTGATTTTGCCTGGTCCCATGACCTGTGCCAGTGGCACTTATGCTTCTTGCCCCAGTGAGAGGGGCTCTCCCCAGAAGTCTGAAGGACCCGACATTTCATGAAAGTCCTCTGTGAAAGACCCTCTAATTCTGGCCCAAGCTGGGAGCAACGCAGAGGCCGTTGAGGAACTCACCGTGGTCGCAGTCACCTCCTTCTCAAGTGCTGCAAGCTGGTCAGCTGACCTGGTAACATCCAAGGCCTTTTTGCAGCTCTTAGGCAGAGTCTGGCCCACTGATTCTTGCAGCCATATTGGAAGCATCACCTGGCAAAGGCCAAAACCCTCCACATCATGCTGCACTCCCAGACAGCAAAGGCAGGACATATGGGTGTTGGTGTTTGACATCTTTTTTAAAACTGAACACAGAACCTGAAGCTGTGTTGTTGCTTCCTCCTCTCCATTGCAGAGATCAAGGTTGAAGGCACAGCCGATCAAGGTTGAAGGCACAGCCAGAACAAGCGGAAGAATGTTGAAATTAAGAAAGTTTTAACTACTAAAAAGTGCTAAATTTGCAAGGAAATCCTCAAATACTGCAGAGCTGTGAAAGAGAAGACCTGTCCCTTCCAATAGACAGAAAGATTGGACATCAAGAGACGGAGCCAGAGGATATACTGCCCAGGAGGAGCTTAGCTTGAAGACGTTTAAAGAATTAGCCTGTTCCAGTGGAACTGCCAACGTGTGGATAGTGAACTGTATTCACACCCTTAGAAATAACCTTATTTCAGAATCAGGACTTATGAAATCATCATATGGGGGAACAATTCAATAAGCTCCTAGATCTTTGGGAGAGGGCGTAGAAGAGGAACTACTTTATTCAGTGAAACAAACCTCATGTGTTTTTTATACTTTCTGTTTATGTCATCTTACTACAGCCAGCCCTCATCTGTTACCCTGTTCTCCAGCCCCATCACCCATCTTCTCCAGGACTTATTCCCTTACCATATGCCCCCATGGCTTTCTCTCTGGGAGAGGTTGTCAGGGGTGGACCAAGTCCCTTTGCATGACCTTTAAGCCAGCTTAAGAAAGGAACTGTGCTCAGTGGAGTGAGGCATTATCCTGCAGATGCTGGGGCTCTTTGTTTTCCTCCTGTTTCTCCCTCTTTCTCAAGACACAGTCACATCAGAGACATCATGGCACTGACACACATGCCATTGTGCTGCTCCTGGACAGTGCACCTTTCCTCCCATGCAGGCTCGCCAGCTGCACTCTGGTGGAAGTTGGCATCCCCCTCCCCCGCCTTGCCGACTGGGATTGTGGTTCTAGTACTAGATCAAGCAGACTTCAAGTAACTACTGCATTGTGGAGGCCAAGCTCACAGTTGTGACACACTTCTGACGTTTCAACTAATAGTCTTTCTCAAAGCATTTATAATTGTGGTGGTATGCCTCTTCAACATGCTCAAGGGTAGCAGATGGCCATTTTGGCGAGTTGTGTTTGATATTTTGACTTTTACCTCCAAAGTGAGCACCCAACCATACTGGTGCCAGAACATGGGGAAAAGTGGGGGCGCTGAAGTTGAAAATGGCACAGGGTAAAAAAAAGTACTTTTTGCAAGCAAAGGGGTACTTTGAATGCTCATGGGCATAAGTGTTGGGGGTGGGGGCTGGAGCGCCCCTGTGTCCATAGGTTCCGGCACCTATGCCCAGCCCTCATTTAATTTCAGCCATGCTCCCTTTATTGTTTCTGAGTACTAAAATTAATTGGCCTTATTTCTGTCCCATTCCTAAGCACGTCTTCTATAGACAAGTGTTCATCATGTTTACTAACTTGAGCAATGGCATATTACCTTATAAGAAACTTTTTCAAGCTATCGAACAAATTTTTACAGTATATCCACTCTATGGCAGAGCTAGCAGCACTCCTGGGTCACTATGAAGTACACTGGTGGTAATGTACTCTGCGCTGCTCTTCAGCCACACTAGTGATACTACTCCCATTCTTCCTCACTGCTTTGTCCCACTCTTCCACAATGCTGGTGGCACTACCCTACTCCTTCAGCACCGCCGTCAGCATTTCAGGGTCATTATGAACTACCCTGTTGCTACTATATTCTCTCCCACACTTTAGCCATACTGGTAATGCCCCCTGTCTATGTGCCACTGCTGCACTTATCTGGCAGCCTTGTTGGACCCTCTTTATTAACGATGTTAAGATTCCCTCAACTGTTTGCCCAGTAAAACTGAGACGTTAGGAGAGGTCAGCAACTCCATACAAATGTGCAGTTTCAGCTCGTTTGTCTCAATAACTTCATACTCTCAGAGCATAGCATAAAAAAATATTATAAAAAGCAAAAGTACATTCTGAACCATATGTTACAATACAAACAACACACTGCCAAATGGTACAACTGTCTGTTCTGTGAATCATTGTAAAAAGGTTAATGCCTCTGGCTAGGTACAATAAATATACTTAGAGCTCACTTAATGTTCACATCATCTTGAAAAGGAATGTTCTGAAAGTCGGTAAACATCAGAAAGTAATTGTGACTGGTGCTTAGCAACAGTTTTCAATTTCATACACAAGGGGAATTCAGTGCACACTTGCAGCCATTCCAGTGAGAAAGCCTTTGAGCAAAGAAATGTCATACATCGTTATTTCCAGTTGAATGTTCTAGGGAATAAGAAGCACAAGTCCCTTTTTAAGCTTAAAGTAAGGCCTTCAAGATGAATTACATGGACTATTAAGTACCCTCCTAGAACAGAAACTGGTACTTGGATTACGGAAACATTTTGTAATTCAAAGCAGGAACATACAGCCGCCTGCCAGCTTGATCAAGTCCCCCCGTCACCAAGTAGGTGGGAGGTGGTGACGGGGTCAAACAGCTGAATGAAGAAAAAAGGAACACACTATAGATAAAGCTACACGGGGTAGTAATGGGCTGACTCAAAATATATAATTTATCTTTGAAGTGTGAGGGACAGGACCATAGCTCATTAGTGACAGAGCCACAAGTGAGTTATGAAAGTCCTGCCCACTCACAAGTGATAATAAATTACCTACTTTGAGTCAGGCTATTGTACATTCAATATACTGTATACAACAGTGGTTTACAAGTTATAGCTTTTAAATCTGCATTTTGTTTCAAGATTTTCTGTGTTTCTTTGAGTTTAACAGCTGGCTTCATTACTGCACTAGACATTGTGGTATCATCACCACTGTTTAAGCTGCTCTCTAATTGGTTCAGTGTTTCACGAACAGGACAGTAACCTTAAACAGATCCCTTGTGACAAGAGCAGCAACAACCAAGACTCCAAACCCTAATGTTTTTCATTTCCTTACTTTGTCTGCTTTATGTTTTTCAAACCTACTGTCTACATGAATGTCATTTTTTGCAATTAATTTCCTTTCTTTTTGTGACACTGGAATCATATTCTCATTCACACAGGTTCGAACAATTGCAGACATGCCAAGGGAAGAGTCCACATGACACTGTGCACACAGGGCCCTTCTGTAAGACACAAATACGTAGGGCTTTGGGGCTGCAGAAGTTCAGGGCCCTCCCAGCTCTGCGCTTCTACGCATCTACAGATCCAGACATGTAGGCTCTGTGCCAAAGGAAGAATCTGCCTGGTTGCAGATTAGCAGAGCCCTCTGGGCCTGCACTTCTGTGCAGCTATGGAAGCAGATGTGCAGGGCCATCTGGGTCCTCTGCCAAGACAAGACTCTATGGTGCTGTCTGTGGGGCTGCAGAAGCTTCATGTAGCTACAGATACAGATGCATAGAGATAAGAATCTGTCTGGCTACAGATGCAGAGGTGCAGGGTACTCAGGGCCCTGAGCCTAGAAAAGAGTCTCTTCAACATATGGTTACTTATTGCCAGTGCAGGAGAACACTGCATCGTCCCTCCCCAGGCTGGGACTTGTGCTGCAAGTCAGTGCCGACACCTGAGGCTCAGCCCACCCAGCTGGTTCACTTAGCTTGCTCCCAAGCTCAGCTCAACGGCATGGGATCTTAACGTACTACCCTCTGGGCCAATCGCCAGCCCTGCACACAGCATTTCATTATAAAAATTTTTTTTTGTTTTGACATTTTGATCCCATATTTTCAAGGTAGTCTTTTTATGATCCCACCTTTTGAACATGACAGATGTCATTTATGAAATGCTGGTTGAAAGTCATTTGCCGACAGGAGCATGAAAACACATTTTGGGCAGGATTTGAAAAATGACACCTATCACATTCATCAGGTGGGGTCAAAAAATGGCTATGTTGAAAATGTAGGCTCAAAATATTGAACAGCAGCAAAGTTACAAGTGAAAGTTGAAACCAACGCTTTACATTTGTTTTGCTGGTTCCCATCTTGCTCTGAAATCTCTCTTCAGTGATTTTTCTATTCACTCCTGCAGTTGCTTCTGATATTGGGGTGGACTTCTGTCAGCTGCCCTCCACCCTATACTGACACCAGCACAGCCCCTCTCCCCCAATCATCAGTCACTACTCCCTGCCTTGTTTTGTTGCCTACAGTTTAGTGTTCCTTTGCCTGTTCTGCAATTTACTGTATGGCAATTTACTATTTGACAATTTTATTCTTGTGTTTCTTGTAATTTGTTTATTTTGTTATACTTATTTCCATATTATTGTACTAGTTTTGTACATTGTACCTTGTATCTGTTCTGTTCACTACTCTTCCCCTTCCCCCAGGACGCATCTGGAAATAAGCTGTTACCAGCTCAGTATGACTTTCTTTGTAATACGTATTAAATAAATATATACACATTATAGATAGCATAGTTACTTGTCTTCTTCAAACAGATCTTCCTTCATTGAGCCACATCACAGAATGATTCTTAAGCAGTAACAAACACAGAGGGAGGACGGACGGCAGAATGTTATGACCTTGAATAAGAAGGCCTTGCAGAACAGTGAGGCCAAAGCTGGAACATCTACAAGAGCCAATGTCCAGACTGCAGTGTTTAGAAAATGTATGAACAGTACTCCAAGTTGCGGTGGCACATATGTGAGCCGCGGACACACTGTGGAAACAAGCCACTGAGGTAGCCACCCCACAGGTGGAATGAGCACGAACAGAACCGGAAACTGCTTAGCACATGTCTGGTAACAAAAAGTAATACAACTGGCCAGCCATTTGGATAGGCCTTGTTTAGAAATTGGGGAGCCCACCATCCGGGGGGCAAAAGCCACATACAGTTGTGAGGATTTCCTACAATCCTTGGTACGATCCAAGTACCAATGCAGCATCCTGCAGATGTCCATCATATGCAAACAATGTTCCCCGCTAACCGTGAGAGTCAGAAAATAAACAGGAAGGTCAATGGCCTGATTTATTCTCTCAGACACAACTATCGGAAAGGAAACAAGGATTAGTAAGTAATGTAACTCTAGCCTTGTGGAAAATAAGAAAAGGAGGGTACGCAACCAGAACCCAGAACTCTGAAATGCATCTAACATATGTCATAGCCACTAGAAACAGCATCTTTCAAAAGATGAATCGGAGCTCTCAAGTAGCAGTAGGCTCAAAGTGAGGCAGTCAGAGTCTCTAAAACCAAATTACAGTCCCGCTCTGGAACCAGATCATGGACTGGTGGGGTGCAAAAGGAGTATACCTCTGAGGAACCTATGGGGCAACCTCAAGCTGGGCCACTGTCTTGCCCTCTATGAGGGAATGAAAAGCCGACACTGCAGCCAAGTGGACTTTAACAGAGGAATACCCAGGTCCAAGTCCTTAAGGGACAAGAGGCAGTCCAGATCTTGATTAACTTGACATGTAAAGGATCCAGGGCACATGCAGTACACCAAATTGTAAAACATTTCCATTTTTGCAAGTAAGTGTACTGCACAGATGACTTTCTAGCCACCAGCAACTGCCAGGGAAACTCTGAAGTTGGAGATCTTTGTTTCGCTAGGAGTCAGTAGTGGAGGTGCAGGAAACACAGACCTGGATGTACCAGAGCACACTGCTCCTGTTTCAAAAGTCCCACCTGCAGCAGGAGTGGAACAGTGGGTTCCACTGCCAATTGCTGGAGCAGAAGGAACTAAATTTGTGTGGAACTGTAAGGGGCCACCAAAATCAGGGTGGCTGGCTCAGCCTACAGCTTGACAGGGACTCTGTCTGAGACAGAATGGGAGAAAAGCATACAGGAACCTCCCTTTCCAGGAGGGGGACAATGCGACTCACCACAAAACTCCAGGCCCTGGAGCGAGCAGGCAGAAACACAGCAGTTTTGCACTGTATGGAGATGCAAACAGGTCCATGTCTGGGCAACCTCATTTTCCAAAGAGGTCATCCACACTGGAGTCTAAGAGTTCATATTTGTGACAAAGTGCATGGGACTGACTCAGACGATGCAGTAGGGCATTCACGGTACCAGGCAGGAACACTGCTGACAGAAGTATGTCGTGTTCCACTGCCCAGTGCCAAACTCTCACCGCCTCTCTACAGAGAGGATATGAGTGGACTCCGCCTTGTCAGTTGATGTAGTACATCACCAAAATATTGTCTGGATCAGCAGCTGATGCCAAGGAAGGAGAGTAGTGAAGGCCTACAGGTCATGGAGAACAGCCCTCATCTCCAGAGTGTTGTTGTGCAGAATCGTATCCGGAGGAGTCCACTGGCATGGAGTTCTGAGGGGGCCCAGATGGGCACCCCAACCCAACCCCGAGGAGTCCGTGGTCATCACCAGGAAGGAAGATGGCCAGAGGAACATGGATCCCATCTCTAGGTTGTAGCAGTCCAACCACCAGGGCAGGGAGTGACATACAGAAGGAGTCATTTGTATGAGACACTCCAACTCCACAGAAAGCTGTGCCCACTGTGCTCTAAGGAACCACTATTGGAACCTCATATGGAGATGTGCTGGTGGGACAATCAGTATGGCAGCTGCCATGAGGCTGATTAACCATAACAGGCATCTGGCCGAGACATAGTTGCTGGAGGAAACCAGCTGAGCCTGAACCACCAGTGCCCCAGCACAATCTGAGGGTAGAAATCCCCAGCCCTGCCCCATGTCCAGGACAGACCATATGTATTCGAACCACTGGCAAGGGGTAAGGACTGTCTTTGGGTCGCTGACCAGGATACACAACTGGTTGAAAAGTTGTGTGGTCCAAAACAGCTGTATACTATGGCCTCCCATGACGGGGCCTTCAGAAGCCAATCGTCTACGTACA
This sequence comes from Neoceratodus forsteri, assembly GCA_016271365.2. Classification (NCBI taxonomy): domain Eukaryota; kingdom Metazoa; phylum Chordata; order Ceratodontiformes; family Ceratodontidae; genus Neoceratodus; species Neoceratodus forsteri. Next base: position 334,081,127 of record CM028135.1, on the reverse strand, counting down.
GAAAACATAAAGGACCTCCCTGCTGAGGGCAGCTACGACTGTGACAAAAACGTTGGCAAATACACTTGGTGCAGGCATAGACCAAAGAGCAGGACACCAAACTGACAGTGCGAGCCCTGGAGCAGGAAACACAGGTAATTTTGATGAAACTGCGGATTTAGAGCATGAAGGTAATCCGTTATGTCGACTGTTAGTAAAAGGGGGGGGGGGTGTACTGCAGAGAGACCATTTGAAACTTTTTGTATTTGATAAACAGATTCAGTTCTCAAAGGTTTATTATGGGCCTTGGATCCCCAGTCTAGTTTGGGACCAGAAGTACTGGGAATAATAGCCCTGGTTCTGTTCTGAAACTGGGACAAGTTCCACAGCCTTCTTAGACAAGAAGGTTTGAACTTCCTCCATCAGGAGGACAAGATGTCCAGGAGGGTATCTGTTTGGCAATTGGGGGGGGTCACTGGTAGAACAGAAAGGCGCTCTAGGGCATGTCCTAGCTGAACTACCTTCAGGACCCAAGCATCAATTGTTATCTCCCTCCAAAACCTTCTGAGGTAGTGAGGCTGAGGAAGGATAGGGGAGTCAGATAGTACTGGGGTGGCATGGGCACCAGGAGGCAGGTTTGCAGCCTAGGAAGTGGAAGGCTGAGGTCTTAGGGAATCACATCCTGGACCTCTGGAATATCCAAGAACTGGACGTGCGTAGAGCCTGTGAAAAGAACTACTGCCCTTACCAAATGGCTAAGGGTTCAAAGTGTGCAGGAACCTCAAAGTTATTTTTAGGACTGTAGATCCCTCAGAGTATTTTCCACATATAACTGCTATCCTTTGAATGGGGTATTAAGGACTGATTATTGGACATTAAAGGCAAAGCCTGCCAACTGCAGCTTGGAGTATTGGAAAAGGAAAATCCAAGCAGCTGCAGCATGGGCAGCAGCATCCAAGGCATCATAAGCAGAACTGAGCAGGTGCTTTCCAGCTTCCTGTTCACTAGCAGCAGTCTGCTGTGCCAGTATCATGTCATGGCCATCCAACAAGTTATCAGCCAGCAAGGCCATTGTCTTTCCATAGGCAAGTCTGATACTTTATCATGTATGCCTGATAGTTTGCAATATTTAGGACAAGGGAAGCAGAAGCAAATGTTCTCTTCCCCATCATGTCCAGCTTTCTCGACTAATTATCAGGAGAAAAAGAACTCCTGCTAGGGTGCCTTCTGATTTATCATGAGTAGTCATTATGCCTACTAAGTCTGTTTCAGGCTGAGATGAATAAAGATTTGCTGCAGGGGCAGGAGACTATTTATCTGCCTTTCTAGGGATGGCTGGCAATTGAAGAGGTCTATGTCAGGCAGCAAAAGTAGAATCCTTTAGTGCTGAATGTACAGAAGGGATGACGACAGTAGAGAAGGGAGGCACCTCCAAGAATTCAAAGATTCTTCTTGGAGGAATCCTCCTCCTCTGCTTCAAAATCCAGTTTATCCTGGACAAGCCTTAGGAAGGCCTGAAAAGAGCCATCCTTGGTGGGGTGGGGAGCCCAAGGAGCATTTTTCACATTGTCTTCTGATCAGGAAGAAAGAGCTAAGCTAGAGCCAACTACTTCTATCACTTTCTCTTAATCACCCACTGCCTCATCCTAGTCTTCCATATATCTGGAAGGTACTTCAGTTCATCATCGACATCAACCATCACAGAGAGAGGGTCAATGGGAAGATGGGATAATGGAAGAGGAACTGTCAACAGGGCTAGTCATGGCCTGGCATGACAGTGGGGACCAAGAAATGTTGCGCTGATGGTAAGATTAACAGCGACATTGCTAAGGGTGCTGATGGAGGCTGCGACAACTGCCACAGTAGCATAAGGCACTGAGAGCTCTCTGACATCATCTGATAAATGAGATGTGCGTTGACCAGCCCCAAAAAGGTCAAGGACAGCAGAACCATCAATGAGACTGTGCCTGGCAGCAATATAGGCTGTGAATCCCTCGGCGAAGGAGGTGAGCCAGTGCCAGATCTTGGCATCTGAGAGACAGTCGGGGGGGCGGCAGGGCCTGAAGCTGTGGCCTGGGATCTATCTTTGTCAGACGACTTACCTCTTCTTAAAAGAGAGTCGGGACAGTCTGGGGAAGTGGCTTTCTCTTTGTCTTTATGCTGCTTCTCCTTCTCAGAGTGGTAGTGTTTTTCCGCTGACTTGGAGGACTGGTCCTTCTTTTTTATTGTGGGTGGACAGCGAACTAGGAATAGAGGCAGATGATGATGGTGATGGTGCCTTTGACACAGTCTGTTTCTCCATTTCTTGAAACTTTAGATGAATTTCTAAAGCCTTCTTGCAATGCCTCCTGGCTGCCTGATTAAAACCCTGGCAAATACAGCAGGCTTTAACACTGTGGTCTGTGCCGAGGAAATGTATACACAGAGAATGGTCATCTGTAGATTTTAACGTCACCACAATGGCAATAGTGGAACAGCAATTCCTTGTCTTTTGGGGGTGACATAAAAATAAAGACTTTAAAATAAACTTGAGAAGTAGCAGCATTAGCAAACCTTTCCAAAGTTCAATAGCGTTCTTCAGCAGCAGTGAATCAATGAGCAGTTGATGGCGGAAGAAAGAACTGAGGCATGCTGGGAACACCCATGTTATATAGGCACCAATATGGGAGGCCCAGGCAGCAAAGGATTTCTAGGTGGTCCTGATCCAGACAACTTACGGTTTCATGATGGGGCTCAATGTAGGGAGAGATCCTCGAAGAAGATATATACACATAAAATATGTACACACATACCACCATGGAGGAGAAATTTTCCTCATATAAAAGGCCATCCTTTATTTCCCATTATGCCTGTGGGAAAATGATCAGTTAAAATTATGTACTAACATTAATAAAACAAGTAAAAGTAAATACCTACAGTATGCTAATTAAAAAGTATAAACCTACAGTACACACCCATATGGGACCACACAAACTATAACACAGCTCCTCCGAGGGTCTCTGAGGGTCGCAGGGCGGCGCTGGAACTGCCCCCCCCCCAAAAAAAAATCACAGGCAGTGCGGCTATCTGCTGCGCTTACTCCATGAGGCTCCTGGTAATGCTGAGTACATTTTCCCACAGTCGCCTCAGGACTGCTCCCCGTCCACCCCCAATACCCTCCCACCCTTAGCTAGTGTTACATTTATAGTGGCTGCTCTCAGAAGAGAAAAGAAAACAAAAAAACTATCTCCCTAGATCCCCATCTGCTCCTTATACAATCTAACCGCTAGAGGGCCTCTAGCCCTGGCATCCAACTCAGTGCTAACTGTTTTTCTCTCCTACTCCTCTACTAAGTCCTTTTATCTCTCTCCCTCCCTCTCTATTATTCCCCTCACCAGCCCCCCCCAACTTCTGGTATCTGGATCCTACTAGACTTACTGCTCGCAGCACATGTCTAGTCATGTCTCTGTGGCTACATTACCTGCCACTACTTGCAATGATAATCTTTGGTCTCCCCCAACTCCTCTCTAACATGCCATAAATTTGCCCTTTACCTCAATCCCCTGGTTACCTGCCCATACCAGGCCCCCTTTTTCCCCGAACTTTGCCACCTCCACACCCTGTAGCCACTTGTGGGCACACTCAAACGTGCACCCCCCTTCCTCTTCCCTCCCTCCCTCGAAAAACTGGTGGATCCTGAATCTAATTAGCTCTCATTATACCTCCAACTGACGCCCTCGTCCGCTTACAAAATGGTGCTCCACCACTTGCAGCTGGCAAAAGCTTCTTGGTCACTACCTCTCCATTGCCCTTCTGCTCCTCGCAGCGGGGGACATTCATCCGAACCCAGGCCCCCCTCTCACCCACACCCTGCAAAATGCATCAGGTCCCTCTCTAAACTCGCTCACACACTCCAGTAACTACACCCCCCTTTCACGTGGACTGCATCTCTTACACCTAAACATTCATAGCCCAGCCCTCAAACTCGACTCCCTACAGGTTCTTGCGTCCCACTATGCCCCTGACATCCTCATCCTGTCCAAAACTTGGCTAAACAAAAATACTGCTGTGCCTATAGTATCAATATCTGGTTACACTATGATCTGCCAGGACAGGGCTAGCAGAGGCGGCAGTGTGGCTAACTACCTAAAGGCAGAAATACACTTCTCCGTTGTTCTAACCAAGACTGAACCACAGGCCCATGAACTCCTACTGTTACAACTGGATCTACCTTTCACTCTCCCTATCTACATAGCTGGTGTATACTGCTGACCAGGCATGCCATCTTCTTCAGTTACTGACCTACTCTCACAACTCTTCTCCCTAACCCCAAAAGGGGAATTATATGTAATGGGGGACTTTAATCTCAATTGGCTATCTCCATCTCTCAAAAAAACTCGCACCGCTATCTCGTCCCTAAATCTGACCCAAACTATCACCGAGCCCACCTGCCTAAACCTTAAATCTGGGAACCACTCTCTAATAGACTGGGCTCTCACACCTCACCCACACCGGGTTATCCAATCTGGCCTGCTCCTCGACTCAATGAGCGACCACCATATAATCTACCTGATCAGGAAAATTCACCCCCCGCTGCGCCACCTAGGTGTATAATCCAACGGTCTTTTAAATCCCTCAACCTGGCAGCCATACTCAAAGACCTAGCCCTTGCTAGCTGGACCACACCTGCTTCTGCCAGCTCCACTGATGATGCCCTAGTATACTTCCAAGACACGTTTCTAATTGTCTGGAATTTGCATGCTCCATTGTGCTGCTCTAGGGTAAGTGGCAACCATCTACCATGGATCACCCAAGAATTGATAGCTTGCCACAATGCACACGATAAAGCATGGCGAGCACATAAGGCCTTGCACCTCCCTCAAGACTTCAATAAGTACCGTGTGCTGCAAAATGAGTATACCAAAGTGACCAGACTCGCAAAAATGTAATATCTCAGCTTCACCCTCCAGTCCAATTTAAACAGCCCATCCAAGTTCTGAAAGGTCCTTCACTCCCTCTTCTCCCCCCCAGCTGCAAATCCAACTCCTCTCCTAAAAGTAAACAACTCACTACTATCAGACCCAGTAGCTGTGGCAGCCGAGTTCAACACATACTTTACTTCCTGCGCCTCAGCTCTCCTCTCCTCTCTGCCGCATGCTAACCCACCCAGTTCTACCGCAGGAGTCTCCAACGCGTCTTGCTCCGGCACCTTCTCCTTTCAACCTATCACACAAACTGCAGCTTTTGAGGCCTTAATGCCACTAAATCCGGCTAAAGGATATTCCCCAGATGGGCTGGACCCCAAACTCCTCCACCTCTTGGCATCGGTTATAGCCACTCCCGTGGCCAATCTCCTAAACCTCTCCTTTTCCAATGCTGCTGTCCCTCAAGCCTGAAAACATGCCATTGTCATTCCTCTACCGAAAGGGGTCTCCCCTCTTCTACCTCAAACTACCGCCCTATCTCCCTCCTCCCTGCACTTGCAAAGCTTCAAGAGCACCTGGTGCTCGCCCAACATACCTCCTTTCTCTCCGACACAGATTTCTTCACACCGTTCCAGTCCAGCTTCAGGAAGGACCACTCCACAGCATCCTCCCTGCTAAGACTGACTGACTCCATCCTCTACGGTATGGATAGAGGGATGTTCTCTTCACTATATTTGTCAACCTCGCCAAAGCTTTTGACACAGCCTCCCATCCAGTGTTAACAAGCCTCTCAGAAGCAGGCCTCTCTATCTCAGCCTCAAACTGGTTCAGCGCCTACCTCGCTAAAAGAACACAATCTGTGAAAATTGCTTATGTCACATCCTCCCCCCTCCCTATGACTACCGGCGTCCCCCAAGGTTCAGTGCTCGGTCCCATCTTGTTCTCTATTTTTCTCAACAACCTATCAAAAGTTTGCACAAAATCTTCTATACACATGTACGCGGATGACACTGTCCTATTCTCCACCAGCGCAACCCCCACAGAAGTAACATCCAACCTCCAATCGGACTTCGATAAGGTCCAACGCTGGTTCATCTCGCATCAGCTCTCTCTCAATGCTAAAAAAACAGTCACCATGTCTTTCGGCACTAGGCAGCGGTTATCCCGACTCTCCACCCTCCCCTCCTTCTGCAAGCTGGATGGGACAACCCTGGAGGACGTCACCTCCTTTCGGTATCTAAGGGTATGGCTCGACCGTCATCTTAACTTCTCCGACCATATTGATGCATTTATCAAAAAACTACACCCCAAGCTTAGAGCCCTCTACCGGAACCACCCCAGCCTCCCCTTCTCGACTAGACAGGAACTAGTACAGAAAATGATCCTCCCTTCTCTCGACTACTGCGATATCGTCTATAGTGTGGCACCTTTATCCATCCTATCTAAACTGGACCCTATTTTCAATGCATTCTGTCGTTTCTCTCTAGATGCCTCCCCCCGTTCCCACCACTGCGACCTTTACCACTCCCTCACTGTCCCTTCCCTAGAAAATCGTTGCAAACTGCACTGGCCAAGTTTGCCTCTAAATTCTGGCTTGGCGCTCTCCCCTCCTACCTTTCCTCACTACTGATGACAGCTCCAACTCCCCCACATACCTTCAGGTCCTCTGACTCCTGCCTACTAAATATTCCAAGTCATAAGACCTCCGCTGGACAAACTGCCTTCTCGTACCGACTCCCGAAACTCTGGAATGCTCTCCCCCCTCAAATCTGTCATTCTTCCTCTACTGGTTCCCTAGCAACTGCACTGTCAAACTACTTCGTTGCCAACTGTGCCTGCGCACGTAACTAATCTCCCCCTTTTCACATCTTCCTTGCCCAACCAGTGGCACCGCACTATCCATGGCTGCGGGCATATACAGTTACCCGCACACGCCCTGATCTCTCTCTCTCTCTGGCCAGTCCAGCTCAATCTTATAACAAATCTACAGCACCAATTTTGTACTCCATTTATGCATACGTGCATTGTATCCAATTTGTTTTGCTGTACATGTTAGTTTTACTGCGCTATCTTTAGCTGTCAAATACTACTCCTGTGCAACTGCCAGATTGTAAGTTATATAAATATATGCATTGTCATTATATTATTGTGATAATTATATGTAAGTTGCTAAAATGTTTGATAACCTGCATGTTATCCACCCCCTTGTTCCCTTCCCCCCAGGTCGCACCAGGAGACAAGCATCGTTTTGCTCAGTGTGCCTTTCCTGGTGAATCAATTCAATAAATAAATAACTAATCAAATAAGAATTAATAATGCTTAAATCTGCAAAAGAGTCTTAAGAACATAACACCTGAAAGAAAACAAGAGAAACACAGAAGTGATTGCAATTGAGCCAATCCGTCAGTGCAGCGGTAGACCTGCCGCTCACGACACCAGTGACCTGAGTTCGGGAGCAAGATTTGGTCGTCGAGGGCTGGGAGGGGGAGGATACAGTCTCCCAGAGGACACTCGCTTCCACTGGGGAGTGAGCATTACTGTCCTCCTCCGCAAAACTAGGTGACCACAGGTGGCTGTGTGGCTGGTAGGCAGATGAGCAGGGCAGGGACGTTGGCCGGACATGCAGACGATGTCCCTTGAGGGAGAAAACTAAGAAAAATGGCCCTGGGCCTCCAACTCTCACCGGATCGTAGTGCCTACCTCACGGAACTACAACGTTTGGGGGACCTGCGCCACTCTGATCCCACCTGGGGAGGCGACAGCCAAAGCTCAATGGAGGTAGGTGACTGCAACGGAAGGCTTGGGTTAGTTTCCAGAGGTCTGAGGACTTGAGGAACCAGAGTAGACGGGGAAGAGATATTATTTAAAAAGTGATCAGACCTAAGCATCCCAAACTATAAGTCAGCATCCCGATGTACTACATTTAATACATAATGGGGAAGGGTAGTACTCCTGCAAATATACCCATTTCATGGAGGGGGGAATGCTATGAAGCCTGCGCAAGATGGCCACTCAGGTTTAGAGTTCTGCAAATCTCTGCTGCTATAAAAGTATTAAGTCTGTTTTTGGAGCTCTTCTGTACACCAAACAATCCACATCTATGTCAGAAGACCTGCTTTTCATGATGTGTAATCCTTAAAAAAGATATACATTCTTTTAATTTATTAGGAAATTCAGAAGTACATCATTTGAGCTAAAAGCTCCTTTACGAAGGATCCTCATCATACAATAAAAAAAAGGAGGGGGAGACAAGACAGATGGGCACATATTCAGCTGTGAGGCATTGTCAAAATAAACAGTATTAAATACATAGAGTACAGAATATCACAGTAATGTCAACAATAATACAGAGTTCACAAAAATTTGGAACATCAGATTATAAGGACTCTTACCTATGAAGAGGAGGAAAAGTGCAAAGTCAGAAAGGTATAGGAACTGAATAATAGTGAGTAGATAGTGGCAGCGGCACTAGGAATGAGCCTGGGTCTAACTAGGGTGTGCCGCAGAAGAAACGTGGGAGAGAGTGACAAGACCCAGCAGGTTAGCCAATTGTGGATACGGTGTTACAGGGTTAAGGGAGGTATATAATTGGGGGGGGTAAAGGGGGGATAGGGAGACATTAGAGACAATAGAGGAGGTAGTAGGGAAGGGGTCACAGGCAACAGAATAGAGTCAGAGGGAACTAAGAACAAAACTAATTCTGGAGACCCTGCCATGCAGTCTGGCCCAGGCCATGCTGCAGCTGCCTTAGAGGACGAGAAAGAAGAAATGCTCCAGAGCTTCTGATTTAAAATTAATCGACTTATTACCAAAGTGGATGGTATATCTGACGTTTACCCTAGAAACTAACTTTAATTCTGTGAAGATCGAATCTGCGGAGGTGAAGAAAATCCCAGCTGGACTCTCTTGAAAATCAAGCACGAGCCTGCAACGTTCAGGTGGTCAGCATGCCCGAAGAACGTGAGGGTGACCACTTACCCTTGTTGTTGAGTGAGTAGCTGTAACAGCAGCTTGGTGACCCCATCACAGAAAGACTCCTGCAGAGTCAAAAGGCCTACTGGGTGGCAATGACAGGATGCCTGGACAACACCGAAGCTCCAAGAACAATAGTCATGGTTTCTGGATGTGGTAGGCAACTGTGACTTTCTGTTGGCTCTTGCCCATAAACAAAACCTTGCTGTACGATAGACAGTCAGTGTGACTGTACCCAGACTTAAGTTATGCAACTCGCCAGAAGAAAATGCGTTTTGATGGAGTGCGTCCTGTGGGCTCTCTGCCCCAGGAGCTGCTGTGGGACCGCACACCAAGAATTTCCACCAGCTCCCCTCAAATCCCAGGGGCTCTCTGCCCACAGAGTTGCTAAGGGACCACCCGCCGAGAATTTCCACCAGCCCCCACCCCAAATCCCAGGGTCTCTCTGCCCACAGAGCTGCTGTGGGACCGCAAGCTGAGAATTTCCACCAGCCCCCCAAATCCCAGGGGCTCTCTGCCTACGGAGCTGCTGTGGGACCACCCACCTGGAATTTCCACCAGTCCCCCCCCCAAATCCCAGGGGCTCACTGCCCACGCAGACTGCTGTGGGACCGCCCACCAAGAATTTCCATCAGCTTCCTCAAATCCCAGGGGCTCTCTGCCCATGGAGCTGCTGTGGAACCGCATGCCAAGAATTTCCACCAGCCCCTCCAAATTCCAGGGGCTCTCTGCCCATGGAGCTGCTATGGGACTGCTGCTGAAAATTTCCTGGCCCCCAAATCCCAGGGCTCTCTGCCCACTGAGCTGCTGTAGGACCGCCTGCCGAGAATTTCCACTAGCCCCCCAAATCCAGGGGCTCTCCGCCCATGGAGCTGCTGTGGAACTGCGCACCGAGAATTTCCACCAGCCCTCAAATCCCAGGGGCTCTCTGCCAATGGAGCTGCTGTGGGACCATCCACCAAGAATTTCCACCAGCCCACTCTCCAATCCCAGGGGCTCTCTGCCAATGGAGCTGCTGTGGGACTGCCTGCCGAGAATTTCCACCAGCCCCCCCCTTCCAAATCCAAGGGGCTTTCTGCCCACGGAGCTGCTGTGGGACTGCCCACCGAGAATTTCCACCAGCCCCCCACCCCAAATCCCAGGGTCTCTCTGCCCACGGAGCTGCTGTGGGATCGCACGCTGAGAATTTCCACCAGCACCCCAAATCCCAGGGGCTCTCTGCCTATGGAGCTGCTGTGGGACCACCCGCCAAGAATTTCCACCAGCCCCCCAAATCCCAGGGGCTCTCTGCCCAAGATGCTGCTGTGGGACCACCCACCGGGAAGTTCCACCAGCTCCCCCCCAAATCCCAGGGGCTCTCTGCCCACGGAGCTGCTGTGGGACCGCCCGCCAAGAATTTCAAACAGTTACAGAAACAGACGGCTTTCAGACCTTGAAATTTAAATCTGGCGCTTTTTTCTGCTCGCGCTTTGTTGTTCAATTCATGCTGTTGCCTATGTGAAGCTATACTATTCTCGATTTCGGGCAACTTTAATGCTAAACTCAGTAAATTGCCCAGTTTGAAATGCTCATTTTTTTCTAAAGGCTGAGATAAATTAATTTACTAGCAGCTCAGTGTGCTCCCAGAGACTGCCTAACTTGAATTTACTCTGTTTTTCCAGAGGCTGAGCTAACCTAAGTACTAGCAGCTCAGTCTGCTCCCCGAGCTGCCTAACCTCGAATTTACTCTATTTCCAGAGGCTAAGCTAATTAATCACTAGCTGCTCAGTGTGCTCCCAAAGACTGCCTCACTAGATTTTTACCCTTGCAGAGCAAAAGCTACTAGAGGGTTTGATAAATAAATTGAATTTACCTCTCGGAGTGCTGCATAATCCCGGAGTGCTGCATAATCCAGTTAACCCTTCTCAGCCTCCAGGTGGCTCTCATGGCAGTGCTGCTCCAATTGCAAAGAGACCTGCTCTCAGCTGCCTACATTTTTTTTGGTTTCTGCCTTTCCATGGCAGCTATGTGGCTGCTCCCACCCCCCTCCCCACCACTCCCACCCTTAGCAGCCATCAGTTTTATAGGGTAAGGCAATGGTAGACCATGTCCAGAAGAAAATTAACTATCTTCTTACTTTCCAATTAGCAGGTTATTTTTCCTTACCACCAGAGGGCATCCAGATATTTGTCCCGAATCCCTCCCTGCCTCCTCAAACAAAATCCAGCAAATAAGCTCTGAATAGTGTGTTTCTGCCATAACTCCTTAAACCAAGATCTAATATAGTCCTACAGAAGTCTAGCCATACCTTCCTACATACTCACCATACAAATGACCTTCTCATTAAAAAGCTACATGACTGTAAATCCATGTGTAGTGTTCTTGATAATTTCTATTTTTGCTACCCTCAGCCGGCTCACGTCACTATACTGCCTACCTTCCATGCTCCTTCACTTCACCTATCCTGAGAACTCTAGGCTCTCCAATATGCTTATGCCACCTCACATGTGCCTAGCCACCTCACCACTTCTGGTCCCTTATAAGTTCACCTACCACTTAGCCTACACTCTGCATAAATCCAAGTGCTGCAACCTCACTTTGTCTACCCCTTTCATCCACCATAAACTGTGGTACCTGCTACTCCTAGCCTTAATGTCAGCTGGGAATACTGAACTAAACCTGGGGCCTGTAAGTTACTTACTCCACTCTGATACAACCTGGAAGGACACCAAGGGCCTCCACATTGTTCAACTGAATATTAGAAGCCTTCCTCATAATTTAACGGAACTTGAGGCATGGGTTGCTCAATATAACCCTGATATCCTCTGCCTATCCGAAACATGGCTCACACCCTCCACCCCCAGTCACCTCTACTCGATACCAAATAACATAATCAGGCATGATAGGCCCTCTTCAAAGTGTGGAGGTGGTGTAGCTATCTTCTATAAATCTCATCTGTTACTATCCCGTAATGACTTGCCCACCCTCTCTCACTGTGAAGCAATTCATGCAACCTTAAAACTTGGCTCTAAGAAATTACACATAAGTCTGCGCCTACAACCCTCCTGGTGGTGGTAGCACCGGTCTTGAGGAACTCCTCTCCCAAGTGGACAATATCATCGGCCGAAATGAAGTCCTCATACTGTGGGACATCAACCTAAACTGGACCGGTAAATCAAACCAGTTCTCTCACACTGTGGTACAAAGCCACAACCTTCACCAACTAATCACTGACCCAACTAGGGTCATGGCTCCGCCTCGATCCAGTACACTCATCGACTGGGTCCTTACAAACTGCCTTGACAGTATAGTCTATGCAGGTGCCCTTGCACATGCAATAAGTCACCACTCCCTGATCTACTGCATATGGCGCTCCACTAGTAGACCATCTCCCCCACAGAAACTTATCACCTTCTGCACTCTGGCTAACTTTAACTTAACACAGTTCATGCATGACCTTGCTATGATAGACTGGGTACACATCTACACTGCAGCAAATGCCCAGGCAGCCCTAGACTACTTCCTGGCCCGGTTTGGTCCTCTTCAAGACACCCATGCTCCCCACGTCACACGTCATATCCGTGGAACTAAAACAAAGTGGCTAACTAAAGACTTTCTCACCCAAATAAGGGCTAGGGACAAAACTTGGCAGCATTTCAAGGCCTCGGGGCTTCAGTCCGACTATAGTGAATATAGGCTACAGAGAAATACCTGCAAAAGGAACATTCAACTAGCAAAAAGCTCCTTCTACAAGACTTACTAATAAAAGCCGCAGGTGACACCAAGAAATTCTGGTCAACCATAAAAACCCCCCTTGGAGTTAATCATATGGCTACTGCAAGTGATATGTTGTTAAACGGCATACACTGCAATAATCTGGTAACCATTGCCAACTCCTTCAATCACCACTTCTCTGACCTATCTAGCTACCGGACCTCTTTTCTTTCTGGACACAATGTCCCCCAAGGATACTGAACCTCTACTCCCGCATCCTCCGTTCGGGTTCTGGACCATCACAAGAGTCGAAGTTCTAAAGCTGCTACTCTCCATCCCTGACAGCACTAGCTCAGGGTCTGATGGTTTGGAACCAAGGCTCCTGAAAGCTGCTGCCCCTCTCATAGCCTCCACCCTAACAAAAGTCTTTAACCTGTCACTATGCCATGGCTCAGTTTCCAATATCTGGAAAATAGCTAAAATTACACCCATTCCTAACAAGGGTGATCCTAAAGAAATCACCAATTACCGACCTATAGCTATTCTCTCTGTGCTTAGCAAAATCTTGAAAAAAATTAGTAGCAACCCAATCCATAGATTATTTTCAGAAGCATAACCTTCTCACTTGCTCCCAGCATGGTTTCCGCAAAGGCCACAGCACCTCCACCGCACTTCTAAAACTCACAAATGACATCTATGCCTCCATGGACTCGGGCCTCCTGACAGGTGCAGTTTTCACTGATTTAACTAAGGCTTTTGACCTGGTTAACCATACCCTTCTCCTTGCAAAACTATGCTCCCTTGGCTTCTCTGCTGATGTAGTGGCCTGGTTTAATAGTCATCTGTCCGACAGGAAACAGGCTGTAGTTTTCAACTCAGCCATATCTGACCTCTCGTCTATACACACTGGTGTTCCCCAGGGCTCCATACTTGGTCCCTTGCTTTTCTCAATCTTCATTAATGACCTTCTGCTGCTTGCACCAACCTGTTCATCGCCGCTTTATGCGGATGATCTTGTTATTTACCACAGTGCAAGAAATATCTTGGACATTAACCACGCTCTTGCCTTCATACAGTCGTGGCCAAAAATATTGGCGCCCTTGCACTTTTTCAAATAACTCACAATTTCCTCTAAACATAATTTGAAATTAGCAACAGTACAGTATTTGGTCTCCACAATTCTTTATTTCTCTGTTAATATTACAGAACCTTTGTTTTTGATTCAGAATTTAATATATCCTTTTAAATCAAAAAATGAAAAGAAATGGCATTGACAAAATTATTGACACCCTAGACTTAATATTTGGTAACACAGCCTTTGGTCAAAATAACTGCAATCAACCGCTTCCTATAGCCATGGATGAGCTTCCTGCACCTCTCTACTGGCAGTTTGGCCCACTCTTCTTGTGCAAACTGCTCCAGTTCTCCCAGATTTGAAGGGTGCCTTCTCCCAACTGCTGTTTTCAGATCTCTCCACAGGTTTTCAATGGGATTTAGATCTAGACTCATTGCTGTCCACTTCAGAACAGTCCAGCGTCTCTTGTCTTGAACCATTCCTGGGTGCTTTGTGAAGTGTGTTTGGGGTCATTGTCCTGCTGAAAGACTCATGACCTTCGATGGAGACCCAGCTTTCTGACACTGGGTTCAACATTGTGCTCCAAAATGGCCTGGTAATCTCCAGATTTCATGATGCCACGCACACGTTCAAGGCACCCAGTGCCAGAGGCAGCACAGCAACCCCAAAACATCACTGAACCTCCTCCATGTTTGACTGTAGGGAAGGTGTTCTTTTCTTTGAAGGCTTCATTTTGTTTTCTGTAAACATAGAGATGATGTGCTTTACCAAAAAGCTCTAACATGGTCTCATCTGTCCACAGGACATTCTCCCAGAAGGATTTTGACTTGTTCAGGTGTGTTTTGGCAAACCCCAGTCGGGCTTTCTTATGTCTCTCTCTCTCTCAGCAGTGGGGTCCTCCTAGGCCTCCTACCATACAACCCCCTTTCATTGAGTTGGCGACGGATGGTGCGAGTTGAAACTGTCGTACCTTGTGTCTGAAGGTCAGCTTGAACCTGTTTGGCAGTTGATCGAGGTGCTTTCTCCACCATTCGAACAATCCAGCGCTGCAATCTTCGATCAAGTTTTCTCTTGCGGCCATGTCCAGGGAGGTTGACTACAGTGCCATGGGCCTTAAACATCCTGATAACATTATGTACAGTGGAAACAGGAACATCAAGGTCTCTGGAGATTGATTTGTAGCCTGAGATTGTCCATGCTTGGCTACAATCTTCTGTCTGACCTCCTCAGACAATTCTCTGGCTGTCTTTCTTCCATGCTCATTATGGCACACAGTGACACAAAACAGGAGAATGAGTCCTTTTCTCTATTCAAACTGGTTGAATGAGTGATTTTTATATTGCAGGCACCTGCAACTCACCACAGGTGAGTTCAGTTCCAAAGTGAAGGAGAATCACCTGCTTGAAATCTAATTATTTCTAACTACTTTTAAAAGGTGCCAATAATTTTGTCCGGGCCATTTAAGGATTTTTGTGTGGAATAAGCTAAGACTTAGTAAATTTTTCTGCTTTTTGTGTTTTATTCCACTGCAAACCAAAGAAATACATATGTGGATACCAAAATATTTTTTAATTTCAACAATTTTCTGGAAGGAATGGTGCATTATTAGAAAAAACTGCAAGTGCGCCAATATTTTTGGCCACGACTGTACCTCTCAACCTCCTGCCTCACAAATCAGGGACAAGGCTTAAAATAATCAGGGACAAAGTACCAAAATCAGGGACACATCTTCAAAATTAGAAATATCTACCCAGAAATCTGGTAGAATATGGGGCTTAGTGCAAAATGCATTTTCTAAGGAAGAACAAGTCTGTAACTTTACTGCTTGACATTATTTTGTGCTTACAATTTTCACTGTTTAGCCACAGAAACACAAATTTTAGGGGGGACAGAGTAACATTTTGATGCAAAATCAGGGACATCCCCGAATATCAGGGACAGTTGAGAGGTATGCTTGCCTTGGACTTTTTAAGCATTCAATCCTGGCTAACTGAGAACAACCTTGTTCTCAATACAGGCAAGACACACTCCATGCCCTTTGACTTTCCTGTCAGACTTAAAGCTAACAATAACTCACTCAAAATATCACGTGCTGATGGTTCCCCACTGGTTAGCACTAGCTCCTTTAAATATCTGGGCATTCTGCTTGACGAATCTCTGGATTTTGACCTGCACATCTCCACCACCTGTAAATCTGTCAATGCTAAGATAGGAGGTGCCTACCACACTAGCTATGCCCTCACTCCATCGGCTAGACTAGCTGTGGCACAAGGCTTTCTGCTCCCAGCCCTGGCCTATGGCTCAGTCCCCTACCTATCTGCCACAAAGTCCGCCCTCCATAAATGGGACACCACCTATAACTCTATCTGCCACTATGCCTCTGCATCTCCAAGATACAAACACCATTGCCAGCTCTATGCTGACCTAAATTGGCCCTCCCCCTCTGCCCATCAACTCTAGTCCTATGGCTCTCTAATGGTATTGCCAGATCAGGCCTCCCCCAATCCCTCGCCTCTCTGCTTCACTCAAAACCCCTCTCCTATGGGCTCCGACCTACTGACCAAGCCCCTCTCCATATCCCCAGATGCAAAACCAATATGGGGGCACATGCTTTTTCATACATGGCTCCAAAGTACTGGAACTCCATACCTCAACTATTCTTCAAGCTTCCACCCATGCTAGCTTCAAGAAACTTCACCATGATCATCTGCATGCTGCTAGCCCCTGCACTTGCTTTCATCCACCTTAGACCATATCTTCTACCTGCCCTTCTACCTGCCCTAGGCAAACTACTCCACTGAAACCTTTCTCCACCTCTCTTATAACCCTCCTTTAATGCTTTCTCTCTTACCTTACCCTCTTCCTCTGCTTCCCACCTCTCTCCCCTTCCATCTTCTCCCTGTCTCTACTCTACTCAAGCCAATGGCAACATAACGGCACTTATTGTATATCTGTATATACTTTTCTTTTGCAATGCCTGTTTTTTCGCGTTTTTCTGCATTCTTGTTTTCTTTTGACTGTCCAAACTGTAATGTTTGAACCATGCTGAACAATGTTTCTCCTAACCCCAAAGTTGATTGCATGTGCTCTCCCTCCTCACTGTGCTCATGTGCTGCGTCACATGTATACTCATGTATTGTAACTTGTATTCTCCCAGGTCGTGCCTGAAAATAGGCATTCTTATGCCTAGTGCACCCACACAGTTCCCAAAAGCAAATAAATAAATAAACCAGAGATCCTGCATAGAATGGTGTTTCCAGCACACCTTTGAATAGCACACTAGGGGCAAATCTTCCTATTCTCTGACCTGGCTGATGCTTTAAAGTGAGTGCAGAGACAGACGCCCTTTCACCAGAGAACCGACGACTCGTAGAACTCTGATTCAGATGATGAAGACAAGGACAGGCAAGTAACTTGCTGGACAAGCTCAGGTTAAAATAAGTGCCTGAACGTTTTGCGCTGGAAAGCCAACACATCTTAGCTTGACAATTTTTAACTGTTTGGAGTGCTGCACTGCAGAGCTTGGACACCGTCGGCTCCAGTGTTATAACAGAGCCTGCTGGTGCAGTCTGACTTTCCTTGTCATTGTAAATGCAGAGACACTTAACACCTGACAACTCAAGCTGTCGGAGTTCCTAAAATTTTACCAGACTGATAGTTTGATTTTATTGTTTAGATAAGTTTTTTTTCCTTTTTAATGTTATAAATCTTACTGTATTGTTTGCTATCTGTTCTTATTTGCAGAAGTCCCTAAAAGTCACTTAATTCAGTACGCAGCAGTTTTTATGTGCAGCTAAAACTCATGTGTATCACACATTTTACTTTGATTTGCATGATAATCTCATTTCCCCCCCAGGAAACAAAAGACAATGTCTACTAGCTTGTTTGTTTTTAACCACTTGACTTACTCATCATGCTGCTCAGAGACTCAAGTCACATGGCATTTATTACTTTAGTTATTTGTACTTGTATAAAATCTCTATTGTTGACCCTCGAGGATGTATCTATTTGGCACAGGATAAACTCACTGACAGCATTAAGAGTGGCACCCTAAATGATTACTGTGAGAATCACTGTCGTGCTCTATGTCTGGAAATTTTGACTATTATGTCAGTTTTATATAAACAGAATAATAAATAGCGGAATGTATATTACAAGAGAGGTTCTGGGGACAAGGGAACCTTGAGAGCGAAGCCTGTTATTTTTGTAATATATGGATCTGATTTAAAATTTTCCTTGTGGCTCTGAATTTTTTTGTCACACATGCTGCGAGGGCGGCCGACACCCACACTGAGCCTCCATCGCTCTGTCTCACCCCTACCCCAGAAACTTCTTCTGCAGTGAGAGTGGCACTGGTCATTATATTTTAGGAGTCCTACCTGTTAGGCATTTTCAGCTTGAGGAAACGCATGATCAACCAGGTAATTTTATAAACTTCGGGGGGGGGGGGGGATGCAGTTGAAACAGCGGAGGGAGTGAAGTTCTCTTGTTGAGTGAGAAAGGGACGTCATGTTTTCAAAATTGCTCTGCACACCCACAGACAGAAAGCAGCCAATCACGAGGTGCGCTTTGAAAAATGTCAGGGTGTTCGTCTAGGATCCAAAGTTGGGAGCTTACCAAGCAGTATAGCACAGTGGTTTAAGGCTCTGAGCTGCAAATCTGGAAACCTGGGTTTGAGTCCCACAGCCCCCACTTGCATACTGTGTGACCTTGAGCAAGTCATTTAACTTCCCTGTGCTCCCAGGTCGCACCTGTAAACAAGCTTTCAGCTTAGTGTTTTACTACTGGTAAAACAACTGAAGAGAAAAAAAAAAGGATAGTGGTGTGCTAGCGCTCTTCAATTTGTTTGATAATACTATTGTTTGAAGCACCCAAAGATAGTATTACAGGCTCAGAACAATAGTATTATCACTTTTCATCGATAGTATTATCACTTCTAGAGCGATGGTATTACTGCATTTTTTGTACGCTTTACTATATTATTGAAACGCTTATCCATATTTACAAAAGAATAAACATGTAGTATCAAAATATATATTCATCTCATGCTCTGTGTCTGGACATTTTTGACTATTATGTCACTTTTATATATAGAGAATAAAGGACGGGGAAGGGGGTGCTATGAGAATTTAATGCACACCCGAGTTGTGGGATGCTACATAAATCCCAAGGGCGAAGCCCAAGGGGCTTATCAAAGCATCCCACAACAAGGGTGTGCATAAAATTCTCACAGCACCCCCTTCCCCAATCTTTAATTTTTTGTAATACACTGGGCAGCAGTTTTTTTCAGGCAGGATTAACCGGATATAAAAAAACTATCCTGAAAACTCATGTTGTGGCGGCTCCGCGGTAAGCGAGAAAGGGAGCTGCCATGTTTTTTGAACTGTTACGCCTGCCCACAAGCAAGACAAGAGCCAATGAGGGAGTGGCATACTTTGACTGAAATGGCTCGTGAATGCCATAACAACCAGCCAGTTGTTATGGGAAATATCAACTGGTCCAGCTCACAGGAAAAATTGCTGACCAGTTATTATTAAACAATAAACATATAGTACTAAAAAATATATACCCATCGCGGGGACAAATGAGACTGTAAAGACACTCTCATCAGCTCCCTTGATGGATAAGCATCCTTGTATACCACCCTTCCCCCTACGGTATATATACATACAGTGCAGCTGGGTGGACTGGAGCACTGCAAGGTTAACTTGCTCAAGGTCACATAGTGAGTATTTGGCTCTAGCAGGGATACTGTATGAACCTGCGAGTTCTTGGTTGCCACGTTGGTGCTCTAACCACTAGACCACACTGCCTCTTTCATTGTTAAAGAAAATAACCCTGTGTATCTGTTTTGAGACAGCTACTGTATTACATTTTAAATGTATCACGTTATATTTCAAAAGCTGAGTAAAAAGTGAACAGAAACCTCTAGTACAGCAATTTTATAGTAGGAAAAGAAAACTGGTGCTATTCACCAGACACTTGGATGAAGGACGCTACATGAAGGCTGTCAGTGTATCACTTTTTATTTGTGGGTAACACAGAAATCCAGCGACCAGGCGCAGGTGAGGGGTGTGTGAAGACGCTCGATCTTATCCTCAAAACACAATTTTGAAAAAGTATGGACGTTATGGGACTTTCTATTCGATACAAATTGGTCGCTTTAATCTGCATCATAGCTATTACGGATTGACTGTTATTATGGATCTTGTTTTTAAGTACTGCTTCATTATTGGGCAGTCTAGCACTGTTTAGCCAAAGATTTACATAGATCTTGTCCACTGCAGAGTATCATACCGTTGTATTGGTCTACACAGTGCTTTTTTGTCAACTGCCATCTGTGGCTACCAGATCATCCATTTTGGCTACTGTTTCAAAATATTTTTTGAGGCTAGTAAGTACTTTGTATACTGCCCTTTAGTATTGCTGTTACATTTTAGAAGTTTCTGAGTGATCACCTTACATGTTTTGCACTTATTATGACTCGTAATCTGGTTTGTCTCTGTCACTTTAAGAACTGCTTATAAATTTGACTTAGCAAGCCAGCCTGACAGTATCTTGACAAAGCACAGGCATGCAAAACATCAAGACACCTTTACGCACTCCTCACCTGTGTCTGGTCACTGGACTGCTGTGTTACCCACAAATAAAAAGCGATACACTGACAGCCTTCATGTTGTATCCTTTGTCCAAGTGTCTGGTGAGCAGCATCAATTTTCTTTTTCTACTGTTGTGGTTTGTACTGTGCTACACCACTTACACTCTGTTGCAGCCCTGTGTTTGTATTGCTGTGTCCTGAGTTGGGCTACCCCTAAGTGGTAGCTTGGTAGTTTGCCTCTCAGCCAAGGGGGAACTAAGGGTAGAGCCGCACAGCATGACATCCATTCCAGTGGCCACAAGCTCTACTGAGAGGGTGTGTGAGGCAATCAGCCTAACTGACAGTCTTCTTATATGACTTGGTTTTACTTTCCCATCTGGAGTCAATCTCCCTGGTGAACCTTCTACCTCAGCTGACAGCACTACAAGGCCGCTCAGAATCCGGGATGCATTTCTTCAATATGAAAAGGCAGCCCTTTAGCAGAGGCATCTTGTCTGGCAGCAAGTCACACTAGAAAGATAACATGGAAGCTGTCAGAGTCCCCAGAGGTCTGAGGGTACTTAAGTTTCCATCTTTTGATAAAGATCGTCAGGACATCTTTGACCCCTAGCCGGAAGACATCCATTCTTCGTCTATCAGGCTTCTTGAGTTAATTCTGAAGAACTCTGCCAAACAGCAAGAGATCCAGATCGCTGAGTTAAAGCAGAAAGGAGAAATCCTTAACACATTTTCGGACTCAGCCAAGTTTTAACAGCTTAAGATTAAGCTCCAAAATACCACAGGCAGATAAGAAAACAGAAGCCAGTAAGCAGCGTAGATTTCTAAGCAACGAAGGGGATTACCGCAATAACTGTATTTTTAATTGGATATAGAAAATCAATTACAGCCAAAATCAATCCTTGAAAACACAAGTGCAGGCCCACAAGAACTGACAGATAGTGAATCAGAGGGAGCTTCATCAGTTTTCTTGGAGGATAGTCTATCTTCAGACAAGATTCCAGACCCCCCACCCAGGCACAGCGCCAGAGTCTCATTCAGAGACCCAAGAGAGGCAGGAGCAGGCAGAGAAGGCACATGGAGCAAACAGTCCCAGCAGTCTAAACAGCAGCACAGCGGCAAACACAGGGGTGGGGCAAGAAACAGCAGTAGAATGAGAAAAAACAATGTCACCACTTCTTATGCACTCAACATCAGCTGAACTCTCCATCCTGAACCATGGCCTTGAGTTTGTCGCAGCCCACAACATAAACCATTTTGAGACCACTGTGGACCATTGTTGTTTTGCAAGGTTGCTAAATTTATGTTGCTTCTTTGACAATATGGGAGGTGATAACATATCAGAGTGTGCAGGTTCGGCTAGTATGGTTGCAAGCCCACAGGCTTCCTTGGATGACACCCCTTCTGTGGACTTATAACACAGTTAGAATCTGTCTACATTCAGACCAAAATCCACCGTCAACCCTCCTATGAACAACACTTTGTTTTCCTACAAGCTTGTGAATAGGATTTGCAGAGGCTTGTGAGTAGTGACTTTGAGGCTAGTTTTGTGAATGTGTCTAGGGAGAAATGTACTGCTCTAAATAACACTAGAAAACAATACTGAGATCACTATTAAGCAGGCAGACAAGGTGGGTACCGTGATAGTACAGAACACCAGCAAATATGTGGCTGAGGTATGCAGACAGTTTGCCAATAAAAACTTTTACAAGCTACTTATGGGTGACCCTACAATGGTGCTCAAAAAGGTATTGATCAGTATTTGCACAGTGCAGAGTGTAATGGTATCAATAGGGACACATTACTGTGTCTAACAACTGAACGCCCTATGAGACCAACTATATATTTACTTCCTCAAATTCACAAAAGTCTTAAGTCACCCCCGGCCACCTGATTATTTTGGGAATTAAGTCACTCATGGAGCCACCATCCCAATATGTAGATTTGTACATACATCCATTTATGCAACAGGTGTCAAGATAAAAACTGACACATAACTTAAGTTATCTGAGTCACTGTGTGGATAAATGGGTGATGAGGTAATCACTATGTGGATAACTTCAAGTTCTGAGTCACTGTGTGGATAAATGGGTGATGATGTAATCACTATGTGGATAACCTGAAGTTATCCACATAGTGATTACCTCATCACCCATTTATCCACAGTAACTGCATCACTAACCACCACCACCTGTGCTGCCTGCTCAGCAGTACTGCCTTTCAGTTTCACTTTCACCTTCTCACAGTGCTCTTTACTACCCAAGCTATCACAGTCCCAAAGACTCACAAAATGCACACCCTAACCAACCTCTTCCCCCAAAACCGGAACCACATTTTAAATGAAAACACTCTTAAGAAAAAAAGCCTTTTTTTCCCTCTTTCTCAGCATAGCAATCCTGCAAAACAAACACAGCAACCTAGCATAGAGAAAAAACATGGGAAGGAACTTAGGAAAAAAATAAAATATAACAAAATTGAATCGAAAAAATCCTGTTGCATAAATCAAATATGCGTGGGGTGCCTACGGAATAACCAAGTTATTTGTACAGTAGCCTGTGACCTCTCGTAAACCTCACTCATGGCTTCGCCACTCGTGAGGTTACTCAAGGTCACAGGCTACTGTACAAATAACGCTGGTTATCCCACAGGCACCCCCCCCCACATATTCCATATTTATTAGCAGCCTTTGCTCCTACATCAGAGATTCTAAGGGAGCACTGTCTTTGCTTAGGGATATCCACATTGAGGACACGTACCATCTTGTGACCCTTGATGTGGAATCCCTGTACACCAATATTTCTCATAATGATGGCCTTCCGGCCCCGGGATACTATCTTGATCAGAGGTCCACCAATAACCCACCCACTGATTTTTTTACTCCAGTTAGCAAGATCTATGTTGGGAGTGTAAGGTAGTATGACAAAGTAGTGAAGTCTATTCAACGAGTTAATTTGGGTGACTCCAATACGGTGACTGTCTTTTCAGCGACCGTGTCTATACAATGACCACTAATAGGAGCAACTATTAGTTTTCAGCAATATTCTGAGTCAATGTGCAACTCGGAGTTAGAATATAATAGATGGGGGGTTTTGGGGGGCACAGTCCCTCTGCAAAACAATAGAACACATGTTGCCCACCAGTAATAAGCCCACCAGTCCTACCTTTCTTAGGTGCCTACAGGAGGAACAGAGGATGTTGGAGGTGCAGCTGGAGCAGATTATTTTGGGACCTGCTGCAAGCACAAGCTGACGCCGCTACCAAGATCTGACAGAGCGACTGGAGCAGGTAGTCGCTGAATATGCATCTAGATTTTGTTTAGATTATCTAAGGGGCTTGGCATATAATTTTCAGCTACAGCAGTGATTTTAGTAGCTGAATAGACATGTGCTGAAATGATCCATCACTATAAATGCATGTGCTATTATTGATGCGCTTTAACTGCATTCGCTGCAATGGATTCGCTGAAATGACATGGAACCGAATGTAACGATTTTTAATTTTTAGGTTACTTCTTTTTGCAAATCAGGGGGGTGGCAATGGGGGGTAACATTTGCCCCTAATTTTGCAAACATTTGTTTGGGCCAGTGGGAGAAGAGATGTGTCTATGATGGTAGAAGTAACTCCTTTCTTAACAAAATCATCCTATGGAGATGCTATACTGGCAATATTTTGATGGTGTGGCAGGGTGACATATAGAAACTACATGACTTCACTGAATACTTGGAAAACACTAATTCTGATCTCAGGTTTTCAGTCAATCACATCTGAGAAGCCATCTCCTTTCTGGATATTTGCATCATTAAAAATTCTGAGGCAGGGGTCAACACTGACCTTTTTCGCAAACCCACAGACAGAAAAATGGTCCTCCTTGCAAGCTCCTATCACCTTCACCACACCATCAAAAATATCCGTCAGTCAGTTCCTAAGGGTCCTCAAGACCTGCAGCACTTAGGAATCATTTGAAAGCAGGTCCATGGAATTGCAAAACCGATGTCGTTAAGGGGCTATGATCTGAATGATGTTACCAGGGCATGTGAGATAGCAAGAAGCATGGACAGGGATCAGTTGTTGGTACCAAGGCAGGCAGACTCTTAAAATACTGTAAATGCTCATTTAAACATTGTCACTACTTATAGCACATGTGCTTGTGAAGTAGAGGATATACTTAAAAAGAGAACTGGAATATTTTGCAGTCTGAGCCCAGTTTGAGTGACCATGTGTCCCAGCCCCCATGTATGGTATATAGGAGGCCTCGCAACATACGTGATGTTGTGACACATAGCCTCATGCCATCTGTACCAGCCACAACATGGTTGCCACCCCTTCCACCTGGCACCCACAAGTGCAGCAGATGCAAGTACTGTGCAGTACTTACAGTTGGTAATATGTTTAGTAACCCTGCCACAAGTGAGACCTTGGAAACATGCAGATTTATTAACTATGACCCCACATATGTGGTTTATCTAGCCACCTGTGAGCGTAGGTCTTACTAGGTGTGGTGGAATACGCATAGGTTCAAGGAGGGTTGGGGACCACATGCAGACTATTCTCAACCAGAATGATAACTCAGTCCTAGCCATGCATGTTTTTAGGGATACAAATGGTCATTTTCGTGACACTGAGAGGGTGACTATTGGACCCAGAGGTGAAGACTTGAAATCCATCTTGACAAAAAGGGAAAATTTTTGAATTTTTAAATTTAAACCTTTTATGCCACCGGGCTTAAATGACCACACTGAAATTATGCCTGCATTATTCTGCGAGCTGTGTATAAATCCATTCTTTTCCTACAGGATTTTTCTTTATTATAGTATCATGGACATTATGGGACTTTTTATCAAATGCAAAGTGGTCACTTTAATCTGCATTGTGGCTCTTATGGATTAACTGGCATACATTTTGTTTTTAATTACTGCATAATTATGGGATAGCTTAGCGTTATTTAGCCAAAAATTTACTCAGGGCTTGTCTATTGCAGAGTATCATACCATTATATTGGTGTAACATTGCTCTAACAGTGCTTTTTAGTCAACTGCCACCAGTGGCTACCAGATCATTCATTTTTGCTACTTTTTCAAAATCGTTTTTTTGAGTGTAATAAGTACTTTGTATACTGCCCTTTAGTGTTGCTGTAATGTTTCTGAATAATCACCTTGCATGTTTTGCACTTACTATGGCTCATAATTGGGCTCATCTCTGTCACTTTAAGAACAGTTAATAGATCTGACTTTGCAAGGCAACCTGGCAGTCTCTTGACAAAGTGCAGGCACGCAAAAATGTTGAGGCATTTTTATGCACTCCTCACTTGTGCTTGGTCACTGGATTGCTATGTTACCCACAAATAAAAAGTGATGCACTGACGGCCTCCGTGTAGCGTCCTTCGCCCAAATGTCTGGCGAGTAGCGGCAGTTTTGTTTTCCTACTGTTGCGATTTGTGCCGTGCTGCACCCTGTTGCAGCCCTGTGTTTGTATTACAGCAATGTTATATAGACAAAGCTGGCAGCACGGCAACATCCCACACATTGCCTGGTGGATCACTACATTATTTTTTGTCCAGTTTTACTGATGTAGAGAAAGACTGCTGACCACGACAACTGGGACTATCCCCTATATTTTTCAAATACTGCCATTAAAACTTTAATTCCTTCAGTCCTTTGTTCCTCCAGTTTCTTTGCTGTGTTTACCATTTTTTTAAATATGTTTTGTACAATGTTAGTGTTGATGAGAAATAGTTTTGTATTTTTTTGTTGACTATTTATTAACTATATAAGGGATTTAAGTAAAATGTGACATTGTTGACAGAACGAGCATGTGTACGTGAAGTTTTCTTCTCCCTTCTTGACTCTGACTGCTTTTTTTTGTTTCCGATTTTCTGTTAAACTTGAATTCATCAATATCACATGAGTGCAGTGCTGGGGGGATGCTGTACTGCTGGGTTATGCCGTCCTTCAAATGAGACGTTACTCCTCGGTCCCGTCTGCCTTTTCTGTTTAGGAAGACAGTCAGTATCCCATGGCACCGCTTGAAAAGAGTAGGTTAATTTTTCCAGTGTCTTGGTTGAATCCCCATTTACTAAAAATATGACCAACAGCTTAACATGGTTCAGTGTCAGTTTGTTTGCAGCTGTATCCCCCCCCACCACCACCACCACATGAGGCTGAAAACAGGCAGTACTGTCTGGCCCTCCTTTCCCAGTCAACAAAAACTAACTAAATAACAAAATACATACTTATGAATTATCTCTTTTATTTAAATGATCAATTAAGTATTTCATGTTGGTATGTAGGCGCTGTATAAATGAAGTGTACTGTGCCATGGGACACTACCTCTTGTACAAGTGGAAATGCGTCCATGAAAAATGGGGGTGTTTTCCTGTGTCTCTGTGACCAATAGCCTGCCGTGCTGTGAGTTTCTGTAATAAATTTGTTTTTGCATATATTTTTTAATCCTATTGTCTCTGGGTGTCTCCAATTTTTGTTGCTTGCAATCCTTAATTTCCACCTAGGACAACCACCAGAAAGGGGCAGAATGAATCTTGGTTTAAACATCTCATAAGAAAGACAGCATCTTCAGGAGAGCAGCACATCACCAGTACAGCTGTACTGCATTAGGTAAGATCCCCAGTTCTGACCTGGACACAGTTTACTTATTTATTTGAAACGACTCCACCACGATAACCGAATGAGATTCAGCATCTCATTTTCATGAGGTTCCCTGGGAATATAGCAGCAGACAACAAGTTAACAGAGTCTAGCAGGAGTAGTTGCAAACTATACACAAGAAATAAATATTGTAAATATAACTATAACCAAACAGTAATCAATGCAAGCTAACAAAGTGGGGTTGCAACAAATAAAAGAGCATGAGCATTGTTATGCAACATGATTATGGTCGAATGAATGGGGATTCTGGACAAAGAAACAAATTCAGGTAGTTATAAGGTGAGTTGACAGACTAGACTTGAACACTTGCAAGCTAGAAGCTTTCCTCAGATGGAGAGGGAGTTTGTTTCAGGTGTCTGCTGCTGTAAATGCGAATTCCTTTCTACCAAATTCATGCTTCATCCCGGAACTGAGAAGGTAAATGTGTCTGCTGAGTAGTGTGAGTAGGCACTGCTTGGCTGTGTGAGGTGGGCCAGGACAGCGACAACCATGGGCTTTCCATTGTGTATAGCTGTACAACAAAGAAAGCCAGTGGTAGTCACACCTGCTTGAAAGACTTGTCCAGTTCAGCTGGTCACACAGCAGACAATGATGAGAAGACCATCTGCAGAGAGAACCTGCACAACTTGTACAAATGAGCCGGGGTAGTAGAGTGGTTTTCTTTGCACAGTGGTCTACGATGTCTCCGCAATCAATGAAGGGAGCAGGAAGTGGGAGGCTACCTGCTTCCTCACATCAGCACTGAGATAGTATTCAGACCTGTAGAGAAAGTTGGGTTTGGACCCTACATTTATTAAGATGCAATCAATGTATCTACTGTATGTACATGGAACATCAAGCCAGATTCCTAGATATCTGAATTATGTTGGCTTGCTTGTGATTGCAAGTGGATCAATGTGTCATACTCCGTTACCCTTGGTAATGAACAAAGCCTGGTTATAACCTGAATGCTAATTTTTGGTATGAGGCTTATTGGGGATATTCTGATTCAAATTCTGCAATGTTGCACTTTTTCCGGACTCCCTCTTTAAGGGAAATATGTACCCATGCATCTAATACAAGTCCTTTTCGAAATCAAACGTGATGAGATTAATAATCTAATACACATAATTCGGGAATGTTTCTGGTATGAAGAAGTGAGAAAATGATGGTTGGCCTCATTTGTTCAGCATTTCAACCTAGAAAAGAGAGAACTGCTAGATATGCTGACAACTAAAGATGAGCGTTATATAGCAAGGGCTGCAAATTATTTAACTGCTGAAACTGAAATTAGAAAGAAAAAAAATATCATTCCTTTTTCATTGACTTAACCAGTGCTGCTCGTAGATGGTTCTGTCTTTAACATTGAATGTAAGATATTATTTACACTTCTGGATGACAGTATGCTATGACTAGTGTTCTAATAATGCTGGATTTATTTTATTGTCATATTTACGTGCATTATGTGCAAATAATATATTTATCTTTTGTAATGGTCTTAAGACTAAACAAAATCAAACTGAACTAAAAAATTTTATTACAAAATGTGTATTTTGCTGTACTCTAACAGCAAATGGTAGACTCAATATGCAGTAACTATTACAACTTCTTCGGTATGGCAATGATAGTTGTTCTCCATTAGTAATAATTACATAGGCCAAAGTATTCATTTTCAATTGCTAACAAAATATATATTTTTAATTGTAGGTTAACAATGTCCTTGTCTATGAAAATAACATGTACTGTACCTACAGCAATGCTTTGTTTTTCCTCCTTTCACTGTACTTACATAGAGAACACTATTTTTCCTGGGAAAACATACTATACTGGCTTGAAGCTGGAACACATTGGGTACCACTTCTTCAATTCAGATATAGCAACTTACCTACACAAGAACAGAGGCAGCATAACACCTGACTACAGTACATGGCAACATAGAATTTGATGGCAGATAAGGACCTCTTGGCCCATGCAGTCTGCCCATTTCTCCCTACCTACACTACTACTGCAGACCATGCCCGATCTACAGCTCTTTCTCCCTCCCCCTCTTCATTATGATTCCCTTGTGATTATCCCACGCATTCCTGAACCCCACCACTGTTTTCGCCCCCACCACCTCAGCTGGAAGGCTGTTCCGGGCATCCAACACACTTTCTGTGAAGAAGTACTTGGTTTGGTTTGGTATTTTTATTCAAAATCTGGAAAATTCATGAGCATAAAAGCCATTTTCCATATTAGGACCACTCCTATTCTCCATTTTCGTCAATGAACTCCCACTCAACTGTGGGGCTGCAGCAGTTCAATTATATGCCGATGACACTGTTCTATACAGGTCTGCTAAAGATATCAATGTCATAAACTCCAACCTCGAGAGCGATTTTCAGGCTTTGGAGGCCTGGCTCAAAGCCAAGCTGTTAGTACTTAACACTAAAAAGACTCAAACCATGTTATTCCACCACACCTCCTGTAAACTTAAAACCAACCACCTTTGGTTGTTAAAACATCAGCGGGGGTGATGCTGAAATGTGTCAAAAGCTTTAAATACCTGGGCATCACCTTAGACAAAAACCCTGTCCTTTGAGATCCATACCAATAAAATGATAAAATCAACTCACCAGAAACTAGGGTTACTATACTGTACTGCCCCCTACCTCGGGAGCACGACAATTCACTCCCGGCAATACGCTCCCCGACATTTGGCTCCCAACAGCTGACTCCCGAGATAATTTGCCCTGCCTCAGATTCGCACCCGGCAATTCATTCCCAGTAATTTTTTTTGAGTAACTCATCACCATTGAACACCCAGTGGGAGAAACTATAGCCGAAAAGTGTGTAGAAGCAGGAAAAAAAGCTTATCAGGAACCAGGCTGCTGAACTCCGTCTGTAGCAATCTGTAGAGCGAGTGGTGAAACTAAAAGGGAGAGATCAGGAGGTAGCTGAGAGCAATTCAGTGTAAATAAAAAAATCATTTCACAACATTAAGCAAGTTTAACAGCAAATGCAGCAGAGTTTAATAGTAGTCGGCAGTAATAATGCTATTTCAGCAGCGAGCATTAATTAATGTCGGCACGCCTGTTTGGATGACAGATTGAGGGCACAGCTAGCAGTGGTCTGATGAATGATCAGAACCAGTCACAGGGAAGATATAAATCTCAGGCATTTGATAGGTATAGTATGCACATCCATATTTTCTTTATATCTGTCTTTTGTTTCACAAGCAAGTTTTCACCCAGGTTGTAGGTAGCTTCATTATACTTGTCAATATGGCTACATCTCAAATACTACATGGATTTCTTGGTCCATGAGGAAAGGCCCAAAATGGTTGTCAAGTATGTCTGTCAATGTTTAGGGGAGTGAATTTGTCGGGAACAAAATAGATGGGAGAGAATTGTCGCTGGAGTGAATTGACGGGAGTGGATTGTCGCGGACCCCCCTCACTTCCCAATCCAGAAAGACCATCTCTACTGCAACCCTACTCCCAGGTCTCCTCTGTGGTGCAGCCTTGCTTTCCACAGTGAAGCCATCTATTCTGAACAGACTTGGGCAAGCATATCACCGTATTGCCAGATTGCCACTTCAGCTCAGCCCAAACTCACCACTGTGCTGTACTCAGTACTTTAAACTAGCCAGGTTTTTTTTTTTTTTTTTTTTTAATCACAGCAGATCTTTCTCCTCTCCCGACAGCCCCCTTCCTGCTGACCCCCCCAGCTCCGTCCCCGGAATTACGGGCTTACCTTATGCCGGCCCGGGAGTGGTGCCTGAGAGTCGGCCAGGCCATCCTTCCGCCAGGTATTTTCCGCTTCTTTCCCCTTACATCCACGCACCATGCAATGGTGCAGCAGCCATCTCCACCTCTGCGGAGGCAGCCAAGCACCCTGGACGCAGGCGGATCTCCTGGTTGTGCTATCCACAGCACAGACCCCCAACCCCGAGGAAGGAGAGCTGTAATGCTCAATCCTTACCTCCCCGCTGACCCCCGAGCGAACCGAGTCCATTCCTGAACCCGAGTCACTGGCGTGGTGCGAGGTGTGGCATCCAGCGCCTCAACCCTCAGCGCCAACGGGCCGGCTTAAACTGGCCAGGTTTTGAAATGAAGTTGGATTACCCATTGCTGTGTACCACCTTCAAATTAATTCACCTCCCTTCCCCTCCAAGCCTATCTAACCTACTGACCCGGAAACCATTCACCAGGTCCCTTAGAACATCTCACCAACCATTACTAAGTATACCTAAAACTCGTTTAGCGGTTGGAAAGAGATCTTTCTGGTATGTAGCTGTACATAAATGGAACAATCGTCCAACAGGACTTCTATCCTGCCCATCCCTCTCGCAGGTTTAAAAAAAACAGTACAAGGACCTATTCCTTGCCACTGGCACGTGTAACTGTATATAACCCCCTGCCTAGCAGGGAGGGGCTAATCCTATGTCATGCTCTCAAGGTTTCTCTGAACCCTGTGTAATCAATGAGTCTGAAAGTTGTTTATGCCCTAAAGTGTATGATGTTTCTCTATCTTATGTACTTACTGCATCACATTCTTGAATATTTCTACTTGTTAATGTTACTACTGTTTGTACCACTGTTGGTACTATGTTTAATGTCCATCTACTGTTTAATGTCTATCATTTGTGGAATGCTTAGATTCCCCAGGTCACCACTAAAAAAGGGACTGTCTTGTCTCAGTGGGCTACCCAGTCATCAAAATTTAAAATAAATAAATAAATAAAATGTTCATGGGTGACCAGATATAACAATTAAATATTATAACAAAGGACAATTACACAGTACAACGTTAACAGATTATGTACACTACACAGCATATTACTAATAAAAAAAAATCAGACTGATAAATCAGTATCAGTCAAGTATTTGTTTAGTGTAATCTTAAAATTCAATAGACTAGTGCAATCTGTGGTAATGAGGCAAAGAATTATAAAAATGAGGCAACTGATATAAAAATGATTTTTGACCTAAACAGATTTTCATTGTTGGAACTGTAAAATAAATATTATCAGCAGTTGACGAGTACACAGTAAAGAAGGGCATTGTTGAAACAGCTGATGAAAAACAAAATCTGGTCAGAGCTAAAAGGGATGCTAATGCACTAACCTTATAAAAGATACAGAATGAAAATGTGGGCATGAGTTTAATTAATTTGTTATATTATTGTGATATTCGAATTCCAAACTTACATCACAATAATCAACAAACAAAAAAAAAAAAGAAAACCTTAAAGGTCCAGATAATGTAGCAGCAGGTGCTTTTGCACACATTTGCAATATATTTACTCAGGATCACCACGCTGAGATACAGTATCTCATATTCAGCGGGGGGGTCCTGCTTTTACAAACTTTTACAATGTATACTTGTTTTCTGAAAGGGTATTAGAACGTCAAACTGGCTAGCTCATCATACCCTTCTTTCATGGTGTGCCTGCCCTGCTCCGAGTCTGTAGTAGTTGACTGTAATGAACAGAGGGAGAGGATGGCCGATTTCGAGTGAGATGATGGAGCAACTGCATCACTAGTTAGGCAGTTGCTCCAGTTAGGCACACTGACTGGGTCATTCTTCTCGACACTGCTAATGATATGATTGCTCCACTCCTCTATCGCAATCACATGTCTTCTTATTGTATTCATCACTGACAGCT
Organism: Neoceratodus forsteri; assembly: GCA_016271365.2. Classification (NCBI taxonomy): domain Eukaryota; kingdom Metazoa; phylum Chordata; order Ceratodontiformes; family Ceratodontidae; genus Neoceratodus; species Neoceratodus forsteri. The sequence continues at coordinate 334,048,620 of CM028135.1, read as the reverse complement.
TCTACAGACTCAGAGTGGGGCAGACACACTGTGGGAAGGGGGTATGACTGAGCTAGTCAGGTTGACCTTCTAGTGTGCTTTCAGAAATAACATTTTATTTGCACCTTTGGAAGAGCTTGTGCTGGGAGGATATACTTTAAAGGATGCTACTGGCTTTTTTTCATTGTTACTATATCTTGCAAGCTATGAAGATAACTCTATATGTCTGTTAGCAAAAAAAATTAAAACGAAAAGTGTACTGTTTCGTCAATGAAATGTGACAGTTTGATTTGTCTCCGCTTGTTTGCTGTGGAAAGCTGTCAGAACCTTACTTTACCTAGTCAATTGTTACTGAATTGATTCATTTTTAAAGTAGTCTCAACAGAGTTCGATCGTGTGTCATTTTTCTTTGACCTTTTTAATTTTTATTTTGTTTTTATCTTTTTTTTTTTTTGAAATTACTATTTATGCCTCCTCCTCTTGTGCCCAGTCTCCACTCATTCTGAAGACACATACAGCAGTCTCCCCGCATCGCAACCTGCCTGATTCTACCCCGGTGTGTCCCCATCGAGCCGTGGTTGTACCCCCCAGGTGGGTATGGGGCAGGGCTGCTGCACCCCGACAATCTTGCAGTGCCAGACTCACCGGGACGTCAGGCAGGCGCGAGCAATCAGGGTCTCCACTGTGGTCTCCGTCATCTAGGAGACCGGGCACTGGTTTTTCTGGTGTTCTGGGGGAGTGGCGCGCACCGGACGTCATGGCATCATTGCCGACATCGCCACTCCCCATCCCCTCGAGTCAGCTACAATGCTTGCTGTGCCTCCAGCTTCTGCTAGAGGCCAAGCAAGCACTAAGCAAGACCCCCCCATCCTTCCCAGGAGAGGAGAGCTGTCCATCGGATGCTTGATCCTCTACCATCCCTGCTGCCCCCCGACGGCCTGGGCTCGTTCCCGAACCCGGGTCGCCAGCGTAGCGCATGTGTGGTGTCCACGCCTCAACCTTCGGCGCCACCAGGCCGTTTGTTTTTATCTTTTATCTTATTGGTTTTTCTCACTTGTGTGGGGTTGCTACTTTGAATTTTACATCAACAGAATCTGACTGCTGGCTACCAGTAGTTGTGTTCAATAAGAGAAAGTGGACGTGGGCACGATATGGATCACTATTAATTATATATGCATAATGATGTTAAAAAAAAAAACAACAACAACAAAAAAAAAAACATGTCTAGTGGTCCCTGGCTTGCCTGATCACCTGTTTCTGTAACTGAACTGTCTTCCACGGTGGTTAGTCCCCCCCCCCACACACTCACACATATCCCCAATTCACTGTTTCTTAAAAAAAGTTAGTATTTTAAAGTGGCTATCGTTTCCCCACCCTCACTCCCCAGCCCTGATTCCCAATGTATGATAATTTTGTCACTTTCCTGATGTCCTGTTTTTACCCTTCCTCTATTCCCTGTCTCTTGTTAGACTTAATGACCCCGCTACCCTGGTGTCCAGCTATCTTTCCTTTCCCTAATGTCTAGCACCTGTGTAAAAAAAAATGACAACTCTTTCTAGTCATCTAGTTATCCCCTCCTCATTATACCTGGTTGCACATTCCTTCATTAAACAACATTACCTTGTGTCTAGCGGTCCTCAGCCACTTCCCTCCCCAATAACACTAGATCCTGCGACCACCTCACCACCTATTCCCAAAGCACATACCAGCTCATCAATCTGTTCCACACTACTGCCAGCCCCATCAGAAACGTCAATTAGCGCGTACAGAATGCAGTATCATGCTCAAGGCTACCTCTTCATTCTTGTTGGCAAGTTGAGAGTTGTACAGGTCACCAGCTCTGGGATGGCGGGGGGGGGGGGTGGATGATTGGGCACTACCTGCAGTGTTGGGGTGTGGGTTGGTGTCTGCAATGCACCTGGGAATGTTTGTCACTGTATCACTGTGCAGTTGCAAAAGTGGGGGGGGAACGTGGAAGGTTGTTTCCTCTTGTATGCAACAGTACCTGTAGTAGCACACCTCTGGTCTAGTTTCACTGAACACCCCCCCCCCTCAGTGTCACATTCTTTCTGTCATAGGTAAATTGTCACTTTTGGTTTTTGTGTGTGTGTGTGTTTTTCTACCATCTAAAATAAAACTGTCCTGCTTAGATGAATGCCATTGTTTTCAATAAAGCCATTTTGTTTAAGAAATAAATACAAAAGAAATACGCTAGGACTGCACGGTCATCATTACTCACAGTCTCATGTGACCAGCCAGACAGTGCATGCTATTCTTTATATTACATGTATATATCAGCTGAAATAAGTCATTCATATTTGCATCATGTTGTTCAGTCATTTGCTGTCATTTTTGATTGGCATTTTATTTATTGGAAATTAAAGTATCCATGACGGCCCAACTGAGATGCAACATCTTGTTTTGATCTATGTTCTGGTTCACCAACATTTTACAATTTTGAAAGTATGTAAGCAAAAATGGTCTTTTTGATTGCACATGTGTGAGACGCCAGGTTTTAGAGCAAGGGTAAGACATGTAGTATAGAGATCAGTAGAAATGTGCAAAGACTCTGATGCACAAACCAGAAAGTATGCAAAAACATAGCAAAATATCAAAATCAAGATTGTATTTACTAGTACAACATCTATATTGTACTGCCTTGTGACATGACATGTGTAGTACTAGTAGCATATCCTAAGGCAGAAACTAATTTAAAGAAATCTGTTCTGGACTTATGCTGTGTTCACAATGTTGTTATTTTTTTAATCAGTATGTGCAGCAAACCAGACATGTCTAACTTGCGACATCACAGTATCGCAGACGACAATACTAAAAACAATAAAAACGAAGACAAATTAAAATAATAATAATACATTTATTTATATTGCGCTATATCAATAAATATCAAAGCGCTGTACAATTTTTCTAAAAACACTACTCAAATAAATACAGCAGTTCAAAAATAATGCACAAATAAAAACAGAACAGTTAAAAAACTAAATGTGCAATTCAACATATTAAAATTCCGGGAAGGCACATAAATACAGGTGTGTTTTCAGAGCGATTTTAAAGCTCTCCACTGTCTGGCACTCTCATATCCAATGAGGTCGAGAATTCCACAGGGAGGGAGCAGCAAAGGCAAAAGCCTGCACTCCTGAGGTCTTCAATCACACCCTGGGAATCTCTAGCAATCCCTCGTCGGTTGAGCGGAGAAGTCTGAGGGGGCAGTCGGGACTCAGAAGCTTTAGTAGGTAACTCGGACCCGAATCGTGTAGGGCTCTAAAAGTCAGCAAGCCAACTTTAAAGGTGATCCACCACTGAACAGGGAGCCAGTGCAGAGTGTGCAGCAATATGACTGGATCGCGTTGACCCAGACAATAACCTGGCCGCAGCGTTATGCACTAGCTGCAAGCGGCAGATATCAATCCCCGGAAGCCCTAGGTATAGGGAGTTACAGTAGTGAAGGCGCAAAGTTACAAATGCATGGACCAAGGTTGAAAGGTCACCAGACGGAACAAGGTGCTTAATCCGGGCGATGTTCCTCAGATAGTAAAAAGAGGACTTGACCACAGCTGACACCTGTGAATGAAGTGTCAGCCCATCATCAAATATCACCCCCAGATTCCGCACCCCTTCAGAGGTCAGGAGCTGAGAACCCCCGAGCCTAAGCCCGGATGGCTGCCCTACCTCCGACCCCCCTATAAGGTGGCCTGGATCCACCACTAACACCTCCATCTTGTCAGGGTTCAATCTCAACCAACTGAAATTCATCCAGTCTTGGATTTCATCGAGACAGTTAGAAAAGACAGAGAGTGCACTATCCTGGTCAGGCACAAAAGACAGGTACAGCTGAGTATCATCTGCATAACAGTGAAAACTCAGTCTATACCGCCTTACAATGTCTCCTAGTGGGAGCATATACACCGTGAACAACATGGGGGACAGCACCGAACCCTGCAGGACCCCACAAGGCAGGGAGTAGGCGTCAGATGAAAAAATCCCTGAGACTACCCTCTGCAACCTGCCCAAGAGGAGGAATGAAACCATCTGGAGGACTGTACCAGACAGGCCACAGATGAACCGCAGGCGATCAAGAAGTACCCCATGGTCCATGGACCAGGATGGAGTGTTGCTTCTGGTCTCTTGCCATCAGGAGATCATTGAGTACCCGAACCACAGCAGTCTCAGTGCTATGTCTCTTACGGAAACCAGATTGGAGAGGATCGTAGATAGCACGGATGGTAAGATGGTCCTCCAGCTGTTGAGCAACAACTTTCTCACCAACCTTCCCTATAAAGGGAAAGTTAAGAGATAGGTTTGTAATTTGCAGGAGAATCTGGGTCAAGAGATGATTTCTTGAGAAGGGGGGTAACCACAGCCTCTTTCAAGGAGCTGGGAAACTCCCCCAACCCTAATGAGCACCAGATTAACTCCGCTAGAACCAGGCTGATCACATCAACACACCCCATTAAGAGGTGAGTTGGGCCCAGATCCAATATACAGCAAGTTGGGCGCACACTCTGGAGAAGCCGCATGATATCATGATCAGATTGTGACAAACAAGTAATCAAATGGTGTTAACACTATAGTATGTGTCTCATACACTGCTGACACATTAAATATGAATGGAGGATATGTAACTGATGATATTTCAAAATCACAATACAGAATGGCAAATTGTAAATATTTCAGTTATTCATCACTGGCAGAAATATGCACCAGTAGAGACAAGCACAATTCTACAACCACTAATTAAGTTCTATACTTACTGGGAAAAAAATTTTGAATGCTTGTCTAACAAGACAGACTACAAGAACATCACTTCAACTTTAAGTCAGTTTATGTAAATAAATGTAATGCCATTAAAAGACTAAATTACAACGTGTGACCGTGTGAAGTCTATAACTGAACAGCAGATCACTATCAGGAGTATGTTCTAAATAAAATATTTTAAAAGCAAGTAACACAGTAATATTTCTTTCTGCTGACTGGCATAGTATAAGTTCGCAGCTAACATTTCCAGAGTAATTAATTCCTCAAAAATTTGACAAAATGATCTATAGCAAGGAAACTCAGAAGCCGAGAGGGTGAGTTTAGACAAAAAAATAAATAAATACACTAAACAAGAACCATAAATTTGCTCACTGATACATGAATGATAGACAACAAGTCGATCATAGAAATAGCTATCAAACAGAGCCCAGAACAGCAAGTATAAAATGCAGATTAAATGTACTGTACAGTCAGCTATAACAATGCGTCTGCATGGACCGCTAGGCCCATCCAGTCTGCCCATAGGCCCTATACATGTATGCATCCACTCACCCTAAGTGGTCAATGGCTTTTCATCACTCCCTTCTCGCCCAAGGTTCCCCTGTGCTTGTCCCAGGCATGTTTAAACCCCTCCACTGTCCTTGCCCCTACCATCTCTTGTGGCAGACTATTCCAAGCATTCACCACCCTCTCTGTGTAGAAAACCTTCCACGCGTTATACTGAATGTAAGTATTGTAAACATAGCTCCTACTGCAGGGACTATTAGTATTTATGTGTTTGGTTTATTATTTTTTTTCACAGTATAGACAACAGCCGTTCATGGACAGACCAACATAAACATGTATTCCCATAGCACAACATCATGCCGAATCATACATTTGCTTTTTCTATTCTTGCCATTATTTTTACAGATCAGCATAACATATCCTCAAAGTGTTGTAAATAAATATTTTGTTTGTCCTGAAGCACTGAGGTCAAGACCTCTGTACTTGGTCTTACATCTTTCATTTGGGAGGCTGAGACAGTAACATGTAGGGTAAGGGGTGCAGCAGTGGAATAGCAGCCCCAGCAGAAGCTCCCCTTCCTGGCAATACTGTGTACACTTTTTCTTCTCCTTGCTGCCTGCTCTGTGGGAAACCTTCCCCAGCACACGGCAGCTTCAGCTTTGCTCATACTGCAGTCGGTGGCTAAGGCAGCACGTCAATGGGCACTGATGAGTGGGACGTACAAATGCAGTACCAAACCGGATTTACTAGCCATCTCTGAAACCTGGCTAAAAGCCCACATCCATGACCACGAGATTCAGGTCATGGGCTACAATAGCTACCGCAATGACAGAGAAACCAAAAAAGGCGGTGGGGTCCTAATCTATGCTAAGGATGACCTTTCCATATCACCTCTACCCCAGCAGACTAATCCTACTGCTGAGGGAGAAAGCATATATATCCGGATAACCCTAGGGCACGCCAAACAACTAACAATTGGCTGCGTCTACCACCCACCAAAATCAGCCCTCAATCCCTTGAAGCCATCACAAATGATAGGCTACCAAGGTAACAACAAGCAACTAATCCTGGGCGACTTCCACATTAACTGTGCCCAGGACCCTGGTCATGCCTCGAAGTCACTTACCCATGAAGCAGGTCTGACGCAGGTCATCTCCAAACCGACCAGACTTGATTACAAAACTGGGAACCACACCACCCTTGACTGGGCTCTGGTGTCTAACCCCACTAATATATGGAGTGTGAGCACAATGGCAGACTCCCTGAGTGACCATTCCCAAATCTTCTGTATATGGAAAAACAAACCACCCAAGGTCCAACCTAGAATTCTCTCCGCCCGTGACTTCTCCAAGTTCTCTGAACTACAATACAATCGATACCTAGGTAGTCTGGACTGGAACCCCATAAATCTTCTCCCTACTCTTACTGAGGCTGTGCAATACTTCCAGGACGAACTAACCACAGCGGACGAACTAACCACAGCGGCCAACCTCTTTGCTCCAATGAAGAGAATGAGGGCTAAAGGCAGCTGCTACAAGTGGATATCTCCCTCTCTCGAAGCCCTAATGGCTACTCGGGAAAAAGCTTGGAAAAAGTTTAGGCTCTCCTCCCTCCCGGCAGATCTCACTGAATACAAAGCCCTGAGGAACAAAGCCAAGACAGCCATAAAACTCGCTAGGAGAGATTACTTAAGACACCTCCAGGAAACCAGCCTGGGCAACCCCAAGCAATTCTGGAATCATATCAATGACCTGATCAAGGGCAGCAAAAAGCCTGAGTCCTGTCCCATGGAGATTAATGGTCAGCTCACAACTGACCCTTCTCAAATATTGGCTGCCCTTAACAGGCACTTCTCAGACCTCGAGGTCTACAAGACCTGCCTGTCTCCCCAGACTCCCCCCCCCCACCTCAGATGAACCACCTCACATGGAAAGACCCCCATTTCACCTGAGACTGGCTAAATGCACTGAAGCACTAAACCTCCTAAGGAACCTGAAACTGAAAGGGTCAGGGGAACCCGACAGTATCAACCCTCGGCTACTCAAGGCAGGAGCTACCTCCTTAGCCTGGCCTATAACCATGCTCCTCAATCGATCACTGAGGGAAGGAGCAGTCCCTGACCCGTGGAAACATGCCAATGTTGCCCCTATTCACAAAGGGGGGCTCAGGGAAAACCTCAACAACTACAGGTCCATCTCCCTCCTCTGCTCACTTGCTAAGGTGCAAGAAAGAGTCATCTACAATCAACTCAGGGACTACCTGGAAGCTCATCAGCTCCTTGCCCCCTCCCAACATGGATTTAGAACAAACCATGGTACTGACACTGCCCTCATTACTTTCACGGATGAAGTTCTCAGGGCAATGGACAAAGGGATACCCACTGGTGCAGTCTTTATAGACTTATCCAAGGCGTTCGACCTCGTCGACCACAACTTGCTGCTACAGAAGCTGCAAAATATAGGCCTAGACAATCATGCCCTGAAGTGGTTTGGGAGCTACTTATCAGGCAGGGCACAGAGGGTCTCATGGAAAGGGACCATGTCTGACCCACTACCCCTAAACCAGGGTGTACCTCAGGGTGCAATTCTAGGCCCCCTCCTGTTTTCCTTGTTTACCAATGACCTGCGTACCCACTGCGGGGAGAGCTCAGTTGTGCAGTGCGCTGATGATACTGTCATCTTCCGACCCCTGTGTGATGTGGTTGCTCTAGGCCCTCTACTTCAAAAGGATCTCACTTCACTAGAGACTTGGCTATGTAAGAACAGAATGGTACTAAATGCCGACAAAACCAAGGCAATGCTATTCAGGCCAAGATCCCTGGGATTTCACAGGTCCTTATCCCTTTCCTTAACCTCACTCTCTGGTAAAGCCATTAACGTAGTCCCCTCCCTTAAATACTTAGGCCTCACGTTGGATCAGAATATCACATACAAGGAACACATTGACCAGGTCACCAGGACCCTATATCGGAAACTTGGCACCCTGTACCGACTCAGGGACCAACTCATCCCTGAAGCCAGGCTCTCCATAGCTACCAGCATCCTTCTACCCAACCTGACCTTTGCGGCCCCTATTATACAGGGCATGGCTAAACAAGAGATTACCAGGATGCAAACCCTATATAATAAAATAGCTCTTTCACAACCTTAGACCACCCGAGATGTCACCACTGTGACACTTTGGCCAATCTTCGTTGGCCCACATTGGTCGCCCGCCTCCAACACCCCTTGCTTGTCCAGGCCTACAAGCTTCTCAAACTCCACGTTCTTCCAAGCATTGCCGGGACCATAACCCTCAAACACAACCCAAGGAATCTAAGGACCTCAGATAGAATGCTATTAGAAGTCCCTAGGGTAAGGACAAATGCTGGCGGAAGATCCTTTTCCTCCCAAGTAGCCTGCCAATGGAACAAGCTCTCTCCCCAGGTCCAGGCCTCCTCCTCACTCATGAACTTCCGCACCAGGCTTAAGTCCCATCTGCTGACCTCAAGCGCATGCCACTGTCATGGCACTTAAAGCTCCTAAGGTACTCCTCCTCTCCAACTCCCATCTCCTAGCTTAACCTTCCTACTACCTGCCTTATACAGACTGCTCGCCAGAGGCCACGTGTAACCCCAGAATAAACTATATGCAAAGTACTACCAATTGCTTACATGTCATGATGATATCCATGCCTGCACCCATGCCTGCATCCACTGCTTTTCTTTTACTGTGCCTGTATCCACTGCTTTTCTTTTACCATGCCTGTAACCATGCCTGTATCCACTATTTTTCTTTACTGTAACCACCTCATGATGTAACTCACAATGCCTCAAATGTTCCTTATGTCCTTGTTCATTCTTATAACTTGTATTGTTATCCCGGGTCGCCCCTGAAAAAGGGACCTTTGGGGCTCAGTGGGCCTACCCAGTCACCAAAATTTAATAAATAAATAAATAAAATAACCCATCTACCATAATATCTCATGGGGTCGGGGAACAGAAAGGCAGTTTCAGAGACAACCGTGCAACGACATCCCTACATGCTAATTGGACATCTCTGGTTGCCAAGCCCAGATAGTGCTGAGGGAGGCTGATAACCACGACTCTGCTGACACTGTACGATACAGGAAGGGGAGTTGTAACTCGGGCAAATACGAAGCTTGATGTTTACATGCTTCTTCCCTTCAACCCCAAGTGCAACGCTGGAGCTGAGAGGCAGTTTTTTTTTTTTAATTCATACTGGTATCGGGATGAGTGAGGTATATCATCCTGAATTGGGAAGGAAGGTAATTGTGTTTATTTAGTAACAACGAGTGATCTGGTAAAGAAAGGAAGGGCATCTGCAGCTGCAAGAGGGGAGGATATAATAATTATTAAATAAAAGGTGACCGGTCACGACAATGGGGGTGTGGGTGTTTTGCAGCTAGGGGTGGGAGAGGGATTCTCTTATTTAAAAAAAAAGGCAATGGGGGTCAGGCTGGGATGGAATGGGGTAATTTTTCAGCTTTAGAGCAATACTTTAGTGAGCATGTCAGCAGCCAGTGACCCAGTGATTAAAGAACTATGATAATGCATTGCAAAATAAACTTCTGTGCTCCTTCTATCACAAACTCCCACCATGGACCCCCACCCACTGATTGGTAATGCTCAGTTCTATGATAGCAGAAAACAAAAAAAAAAAAAGTTGGGAGTTCAGATCAACCAAGAGTGACAGCATCTGACTACCTGTACTTGAAGGGGGGAGGGCGGTCCAGAGAACCTGTATGAAGGATATTCAAACCCGGTACGCTTAAATTAAAACCCAGAAGTATTGTGGAAGTAAAGTATGGACTACAGACAGGTCAGTAGAGAAGTTTTTTCATGCAAATTAAATGCACAAAATATAGAAATATTTCTGAAATGCTCTTGTTTTGAACAAAGTAGAAATTACTGCGCTCACGTGGTACTGGACAAGGAGGGACAGGGCAGTGAGAGGAGTTGGGATTGGGCACCCCCAGTGTTACTATTATGTTTCTAGGGGTGAGGGGTTGGGTTGTGGGTGCTGAGAGGGAGGGTTGGGTGCGGATTATGACCATGGGGGAGAATAGTGTGCGCTTGGGAGAGTGAGAGGAGTTGTGATTGAGACACTGGGGGATTGGGCACCCCCCCAGTGTCACTATTATGTTTCTGGGGGTGGGGTGGTGGGTGCTGAGAGGGAGAGTTGGGTGGGGGATTATGTATTTCAGTGGTCACAAACCGCTGAAAATAAAAAAAAAAAAATAGTGCGACTGCAGAGTGTTCCACAGACACGGAGGCGACTTTTGTCACTCCAACATGTTCGTTCGCAAGGAATGCGGGAGTCCTTTTCTCATAGCACGAGGCCTACAGGTCTCCGCCCACTGCAGCCCTAAAAACAGAACTTACTACAACACAAAACTTCCACCCATCTCTCCTGATCTACTCCCCTCCAGCCGTATAGCATGTCCCCTTGTGCTTGAGCACCTTTTCTTCTGTAAAATACTTCCTTCCTGTACCTTATTTACCCCTGTGAGGTATTTAAAGATCTCTGTTATACACCCCCTCTGCATTCTCTGTTCCAGGGTATACATATTGAGGTCCTTTAGAGTTACCTCATTGGGCTTTTGATGCAGGCCCTGCACCACTTTAGTTGTCTTCCTCCAGACCACCTCCACTCTGTTTATGTCCTTCTGGAGGTGTGGTCTCCAGAACTGGACACAGTACTCTAGGTGGGGTCTTACCAGCGCTCTATACAGAGGCAACACCACCTCCCTCTTTGTGCTGGTGATACCCCTTCCTATGCACCCCAGCATCCCACTAGCACTCCCTACTGCCTTGTTGCACAGCCTGGTCCCCTTTAGGTCATCCAATATGATCACCCCAGGTCTCTTCCTGTTTGGTGGTCATCAATACCACTCCACCCATTTTGTACACCGCCTCTGGATTTCTGTGCCCTAAGTGCATTACTTTGCACTTTTTCACCTTGAAACCCAGTTGCCATACCCTTTCCCACTCCTCTAATTTTCTCAGGCTTCAGCTCATCCTTTCCACACACACCCCAGACTGTCCCCCCTACTGCAGATTTTGATATCATCCACAAAAAGGCAAACCTTCCCATCCAGCTCTTCTACAATGTCACATATAGAGAATAAGGAGGACCAGTCACAGCACTGATCCATGAGGCACCCTGCTGGTTGAGAAGGCAGTATAACACAGTTGGTTAAGGCTCTGAGCTGCAGATCTGGAGACTTGGGTTTGAATTCCACAGCTGCCTAGGTGCATACTGTGTGATCCTGAGCAAGTCACTTAACTTCTTTGTGCTCCCAGGTTGCATCTGGAAACAAGCTTTGGCTTAGTGTGCTACTCCTGGTTAAACAAGGTTCCCTTTCCTTTCCCCACCCATCTTTCATCCGAGTGAACTCTGTTTACCACCACCCTCTGTCGCCTATCCCCTAATTTCTTATCCAGTTTACCACCTATGGACCTACTCCTAAGCAACCCAGCTTGCTTATTAATCTCCTATGTGGAACAGTGTTGAATGCCTTACTGCAGTCTAGGTAGGCCACATCCACCACTCAACCCTGATATAAATCCTTTGTCAGCCAGTATTAGATTCCATTGACATCCCACCCCCCCAAAGAAACCATCCTGCCTCGGATCTTGTAACTCACTGGATTCAAAATATTCCACATTTTTTTCCTTCAGCAGTTATTCTATTAACTTTCCCACTACTGATGTCAGGCTGACTGGCCTGTAATTGCCAGCCTCCTCCCTGCTACCACTTTTGTGTAGCGGGACTACATCCACCCTCCTTCAGTCCTCTGGGACCACTCCTGTTTCCAATGAAATGTTAAACAGAACTGACAGAGGTCCAGACAGTATTTCCCTGAGCTCTCTCAATACCCATAGATGCACCCCATCTGGCCGGGCCGCACTGCTTTTTTCACCTTCAGATTAGCAAGTCCCTGCAGGACTCTCACCTCCAAAAATGGACTAGTGCCCACCTCCCAGCCTCCAAAGCTTTTCTTACTTTTTTGTGGCCCCTCCCCTTCTCCTTCCTCTGTGAATACTGAAAGGAAATGTCTAAGATTTCAGTAATGGCATTTTAAATACAGTAGCTCATTACTTTCTTCTGGGGACAACCATTTGAGCACAGAAAATACAGGTTACTCACCTGTAACAGGAGTTCTAGGAATGGTATATGTTGTTCATCCACACTTATTGGCAGGTTCCTTGCCGCTTTAAATCTTGCCGGAAGGTCTTCAAGCTGGCTCCTCCCACCCACCCTGGTGGTAAAACTCTCGGCTCCGCCCCATGACGCCAGATCTGGCCCGCTGGAAGCTCAGGTTGTGCGTCGAAGCCGGGGAGGTCGGGTGGGTCGTGTGGATGAACACATATACCATTCTAGAACTCCTGTTACAGGTGAGTAACCTGTATTTCTAGGGACATGGATATGTTGTTCATCCACACTTATTGGCAGACTCCTAGCAGTTCTCCGGGAGGAGGGAGGCAAGGCACACCCCCGATACTTACTTGGGAAATAAGGACTGGAGAACCGAGGCCCCAAAACCAGCATCCCGGCGTGACTCAAGGTCGATGTGGTAATGGGTAATAAGGTGTGTGCTAACCTCCAGGTAGCAGCCCTGCAGATTTCCTGGATAGGGACGTCCCTGGAAGCAGCCACCGATGCAGCAGTATGGGGTGAATGAGCTCTTATCCCTCTGGGAGGCTCCATGCCCGCCAACTTGTAGCGATCTATGCAGGAGGTGACCCACCTGCCTATCGTCCGCTTGGCTGCAGGTCTGCCAGGTGCGGCTTCAGCGTAGGTGACAAACAGCTGGCGAACCTCTCCCGAATTTCAGCCGTCGCTCCTTATAATAGCGGCCCTTCTAGGGTCCAGAGTATGGAGCCTATATTCGACCTCCGAGGTATGATTGGGGTAGAACACCGGCAGAGTCAGCACCTGGTTAAGGTGAAACTCCGACACCACCTTCGGAAGGAATTTCGGGTGGAGGCGCAGGACAACTTTCTGTCCCTGTGGAAGACCAGGTAAGGAGACTCGATGCAAAGTGCCTGGAGCTCTCCCATCCTTCTGGCTGACGTGACAGCCACCAAGAAGGTGGTCTTCCACGACAGGTGAGAGATCACACCTGTGCATTGGTTCGAATGGTTTGCCCATGAGCTTTGCCAGCACCAGCAGTAAATCCCACAGGTGGAGGGTTCTCGCACTGGAGGGAAATGTGATCAAGGCCTTTGAAAAGCAGCCCGAGCCACCTTTCCTCGCCACCGACTGCTTCCGGCCAGCCGGTAAGCAGAGATGGCTGCCAGGTGCACCTTTAGGGTCGTCGACCTAAGCGCTTGACTAGAAAGGGACCATAAATAGTCCAAAATGTTTGCCACAGAACAGGAGGAAGGGTCCAAGCCCTTGCCCTGACACCAAATGGAGAATCTTTTCCATTTGAAGGCGTAGCATTTTCTGGTCGACTCCTTATGGGACGCCTCAACAACAGTGAGGACCTCGTCGGAAAGACCCAAGGCCTGGAACTCTAGCCGCTCAGGAACCAGGCCGTCAGGTGCAGGGATTGAAGGTCCGGATGGAACACCTTCCCCTGACTGACTGAAAGCAGGTCCGGGTGAGCTGGAAGCTGCCTCGGGAGCCTGGAGCTGAGGCTGAGGAGATCTGGGTACCAGAACTGGCGGGGCCAGTCTGGGGCTATCAGGATCACCTGCGCCTTGTCCCTCCTTGCTTTGAGAAGCACCTTGTGAATCAAGGGAAATGGGGGAAAGGCGTAGAGGCCCGGGGTCCACAGCCTCGAGAAGGCATCCCCCTGCAGCGAGCCCTGCTGAGGGGGGCGGGCATGAAACAGCCTCAGCTTCGCGTTCTCCCTGGAGGCAAACAGGTCCACCTGAGGTGTGCCCCAGTGGGAAAACAGATCTTGTACTACCTCCGGCAGGAGAGATCATTAGGTGAGATGCAGCCCCTATCCGGCTCAGGGCATCGGCCGGGTGTTGGAGGCTCCTGCCACATGAATGGCTAGGAGATCGCCTCCAGGCTGCATACGAGTGAGCAAATGGGAGAGCTTCCTTGCATAGAAGCATGGGCGCGTCCACGCCCCTGAGTTTCCAGGTGAAATACATAATTAGAGTGGTATTGTCCGTCTGGCTCGGACCACTTGACCCCAGAGGAAATGGAGCAAAGGCGGTGAGAGCTGGGTGGACCGCTCGGAGCTCCAGCAGGTTGATGTGGCATCATGGACTCCTGCTAGGGACCAGAGGCCTGCACTTTTGATCCCCCTGTAGATGGGCACCCCAACCCATCAGAGAGGCATCGGTCGAGCAGAGAGAGCTGCCCGGGGCAGACAAACGGTATGCCCTCCTGCAAATGGAATGGAGCGGTCCACCAGTGGAGTGTTCACATCTCCTGGGTCACTATCACTAGCTGGTCCAAAGGACCGCAGCATTGTGACCACTGGCCGACCAGTCCCATCTGGAAGGTGGCGCATGTGCCAGCGACTCAGCGGACCACGCTGGTACAGGCCGCTTATGAGACCCAGAAGGCGCAGGAAGTCCCGGCAGGAGCAATTGCCCAATCAGAAATGATTGGGCAAAGGAGGGTAAGAACCTCGGCCTGTCCGCGCGGGAGTCGTGCTCTGGCTCGAGAGAGATTGAGCTCTGCCCCGATGAACAGGATCACCTGCTTCGCTCCGAGTTCCGACTTGGCCTCGTTGATGAGAAGGCCAACTCGAGACGCAAGCCTGGAGGGCCAGATCTCTGGACCGCTCCACCTCCGTCTGGAGGAGGCTATACAACCAATCGTCCAGGTAAGGTACACCGACCTCGGCACATGAGAATGTCACCACTGCCATGCATTTGGTGAAGACCCTGGAGCTGGAGATAAGCCGAAGGGCATGGCTCGGAACCGAAGAAGGATCCTCTACCGAAGCTGGAGGAATCATGACGGACGGATAGGGACGTGGAAAGAACGCCGCCCTGTAGGTCCAGAGAGCAGAACCATACGCCGTGTTCCAGAGATGGTTATTATCTGCGCCAGAGTGACCATTCTGAAGGTTCAGACCTTAGGAACTTGTTCGAGGTCTGTAGGTCGAGAATGGGGTGCCAGCCCCCATCCGCTTCGAACCAGGAAATACCTGGACACGAACCTCGAGTCTGAAAGGGGGTCCCACCTCCGTGATCACCTCCTTTGAGGAGGGGAGAGCGATGTCGGCTCTCGGCGAGCCGCCAGAGGTTGCGGACCCGAGAGGCCTCGAAAGCGACGGCTTGAAGGGCGGGCCTGCTCGGTTCCAGAGGTAGGCCTTTTCCACCACCTTCAGTACCCACCCGTCCGTGGTAACAGCGGACCAGCGGAAAGCAACATCTTGAGCCGCTCCCCCCCCATGGGGGAGCTAGGTGAAGTGACAGGGATGGGGCGACAGCCCTCAGCCCAATACTGGGCAGGCTTTCGAGGACCGGCCGAGGAACCTCCTGGGCTTTTACCTCCCTGCTACCTGTTGAGAAGCCGACGGCTTGGGCTTGGGATACCAAGGTCAGCCTGCTGGCCCTGACGTTGCTGGGCCAGGCGCTGGGTTCGGGCATAGGAGCGACTAAGGGCTTAGGCTGTGGCCTAGCGGCCTTGTCCTTCTGAGCCGGAAGAGACCCGAGTCCAAGGTAGCATTGGACCTCTCGATCCTCTGCAGGTGACCTTCCACCCCAGGGCCGAAGAGGTCAGTCCCAAAAGGGAACATCCGCCAACTTGTGCTGGGTATCCGAGGTAAAGGTGGATATCCTCAGCCAAGCCCGGCGACGATGGGCACTGCGCCGCCTACAGACCTGGCACATGAGTCCCCGATGTCTAAAGCAGTCTGGAGCTGCTGTTTAGCCACTGCTCTGCTCTTTATCCCGCACCTGCCTGACGGTAGTCTGCAGATTGATGGAAGATGAGGGCCAACCTCATCCAGGGAGCCCAACAGGGTGTGAGAAAAGGTGCCATGAGGATCGGCCGAACTGGCCTGACGTAAGGTCGAGAGGTCGCAGCATGGACTTTCGCCCGCATAATCCAATTTCTTGATCTTTGTCGGAGGTTTATCTACATCCCTGGTGTTCCTGGCACGCCGGAAAACGCTGTCGGTAACCAACCCCTCGGCCGAGGGGTGTTCCGAAAAACTGGACAGGGAACCGTAGGGACCGCGATACTCCTGGCCAACCTGGCGAAGATACAGGGCAGGGAAGCAGGACGCTGCCAAAGTTCCAAGGCCGACCCATTATGGCTTCGTGCCACGAAAGGCCTCCGTGGGAGAATCCCTCGGTCCAGAATCTCCGGAGGGGATACACTGCCTGTTTAGAACGGGTTTGAGCTTCATCCCGGTGGACTCCGAGATGAGTCAGGCAACCCTATAAAAGGACGTAAGCGCTATCGTCCATCGACTGTCCTCCCGAGGACTCCAAGTCCTGCGCGCTGGAGAAGAGGGAGGAACCATCATCGGACTCAGAAGAGTCCTCAAAGAGCTGCTCTGGTTCTGAGCCACCCTCCACCTGCCAAGGTTTATCGTGGGAGTGAGGGTGACCGACCGCCTATTGCGAACCCAAAGTCTGATTCGAGAATTTTGGTCGGAGCCCCAACTAATGGCTGTGGTAGTGAGGTTCCACCAGAATCGTGGGGCAGCTGGAATTGGCTGAACAACCTGCCTGAGAACAGGCTCCTTACTACAATCTAGTGGTTGTTTTGCATGTCCGTGACAGCCATTTAATGGGCGGAAGACGACTGGGTCAGCTTATTCCCGGTCAAAAGGAGCTGTTACCACATAAGTTCGTACTCCGACGCAACTTTGCGCCTCAAGCTTCCCTCATCCGGGAAGAGGGGCGGCGCCGCTTGCCGCGGTGCCGAGACTGAGACCGCCTATGACGGCGGGATCGGTTGGACCACGAGGATGTCCGAGACCGAGAGTCTCGACTAGGCCGAGGAAGGCGAGGAGAAGTGTCGAAAATCGGCACTCCCCTCGGCTCGGACGATCCCACCGAAGGCTCTGGAACCGAGGGCACAGAGCGAGCCGACGGGATCCTCAACTCCACCGGGGAACGGGGAGGGGATTCTCAGCTTCTCCAGTCGACAACCCATCTAACGGTCGAGAAAAATCTCGACCGGCGTCGATGGA
This sequence comes from Neoceratodus forsteri, assembly GCA_016271365.2. Taxonomy (NCBI): domain Eukaryota; kingdom Metazoa; phylum Chordata; order Ceratodontiformes; family Ceratodontidae; genus Neoceratodus; species Neoceratodus forsteri. Next base: position 334,031,235 of record CM028135.1, on the reverse strand, counting down.
GTCTTAGTCAACTGGCTGGCTGGGGACACCATGAAGCCAGTGGCCCGGCTTCGAGAGACGACGAAGTCGAGAAGGTCGACAAGGGGAGGGCATCTTTCCCGCTCCCAAGAGCGTCGACGGAGAGACTTACCTTTGCTCTTTTTGGACCTGGAAGAAGGTCCCGAAGAAGTTGGACCCTCACCTTTGGTCGAGAGGGTCAGACAAAGCTCCTTAAAACAAGCCAAGTAAGAGGCACCGAGAGGGAGCGGGACAAATGCCGCAGCCGAGGTGGAAGCGGCCCGCGCCGCCTCCTCTTCGAGGGCGATCATCTGCTCAAGCTGATCCGCCGAGCCGCCCGCCCTGGACACCGAATGGGCCTCTTTAGATTTCACCGGTGGAATTCTTTTTCTCAGGCGCCCCAGTTGTGTCGGGCAGCCACCGGTCTTCAAGGATGTAGGCAAAAGGAAGAGCACAAAATCGCAGGCCTTGAATTGGGTGCTCAAGGCCCAGGCAGTAAGCGCATGTGGAGTGCGGATCCGTCCCTAGACATCTTTCTGCCTGCAAGGGCACCTCCGAATCCGAGTCGATTTGTCCATCGCGGGCCAAGCGAGAGAAGAAGACCAAGTCTTTTGCAAAACTTTTCAATTTCGAACTTTTCGAAGAATTAGGAACCAATCTTAAGCGCAACGCGTTAAGGAGGGAACCTGAGCTTCCAAGCGGTAAGGAAGATCTGGCGTCATGGGGCGGATCCGAGAGTTTTACCACCCGGGTGGGTGGGAGGAGCCAGCTTGAAGACCTTCCGGCAAGATTTAAAGCGGCAAGAAACCTGCCAATAAGTGTGGATGAACAACATATCCATGTCCCTAGAAGGAATGTTTTCCTTAAGTCAACTATGGGAGGGAAGTGATCAAAAATTGTGCTGAACAGATGGCCAGGCAACCCCTTCAGTTCCTGACCTGCCTGCCCCACCCCCATGCTCAGGCAGTTTGTGATGTCTAACCAGGCAGAGCACAAGAGTGTGCCACATCGAAGTCAATGGGAAGAAATTTCTGAAGCAGTTTTATGTATCTTAAGGCGACGTTTGTTATAAATAAAAGTCATTGCTCAACTAATAGGGCCCCTGTTAGTTCGGCGGTGACTTTCATTTATATCAAAGGTTACTTTAGTATACAGCATCAAACGCTTCAGAAAATGTCCTCCTTTGATTTCTATGTGGCACACTGCCCTCCCTCTGCCTGGTTAGACATCACAAAACATCTGAGTGAGGGGGTGGGGCTCGCTGACCAGGAAGTGGAAGAGTTCAAATGGCTATCTGCTCAGCACAATTTTCAATCTCTTCCCTTCTGTAGTGGACTTAATGAAAAAAATTCCTTTCTGGGCTCAAACGATTGTTGTTAGCACAAGGTAATGGACTAATGTATTTTAAAAACCCTTCCCAAAATCTTAGAATTCTCTTGAACAAAAGTATTTGTTCAGGACGTGTACGGACCGAAATACTACAGACAGTATACCGCAAGGACAAATTATTACTACATTCATTGCCAGTATGTTGCGACACTGGACAATTAGATGAGAAAGAAATAACTTACCGGACAAATGGTCGCCGATACAAGCTGGGAAAAGTGCGTGTATGCATGATGGGAATTATGTGTAGGCATGATGGGGAAAGCCAATGTGTACTGTATAAAGATGGAACCATCAACTGCTGAGGAAAATAAACAATTTATTTTGTCAAAGGCATTAAAAGCTCTCAAAACTGGTTAAAAATTTGCTCTTTAAAATTCTTACACATGAAATATAAGGTGCACAAAATAATCATCATCTTGGACTCATAGAAATGGCATAACAGGTGCAGAATAGGTGCAGAATTAGGATGGGACGTAAAGGTCACCGCTGTAATGCTGCCAGTATTAGGTCACCGTATTTACATATTGACTGTGACCTCTATACCGGTGGCGGCACTGAATTTTCGGCATCATGTCCGTGGCAAAAATTGCCATGATGAAATGTCTGTTTGCCGTTCAGGATGTCTGCCTTTTCCTGGTCCCAACTTCTCTTTTTAACCTTACAATCCCACCCCTTTTCACTTATGTATCTAAAAATGTCTTGTCACCTTTCATTACCTCCTGGACTATTCTCTCTTCAGTTTGTGACTTTGCAATCCCTACTGCTTTCTCTGCTTCCCTCAACACACCTCTCTATCCTTCTCTCTCTGTGTCTCCTTCCTTCTGAATGCTACCCTTTTAGCCTTTACCTTTTCAGCCACCTCTTTTGAGAACCATAGCAGTCTCTTTTTCCTCTTGCTTTGGTTCACTTGTTTGACACAGAAGTTTGTTGCCTTTACTATGCTCCTTTTTATGGTTGCTCACTGTTCCTTCACCCACCCAGGCCATCTCCCCCACCAGGTCATCCCTGAGGCATTCACCCATCTTTACAAAATCTTCCCTTTTGAAGTCCAGGACCCTTGCCCTTGTGTGGGTCAATTCCACAACCATCCTTATAATGAACCACACCATATGGTGATCACTGGTCCCCAAATGGCCTCCCAACTTGACGTCTATAACACTGTTGCTGTTAGTGAGTACCAGGTCCAGTACTGCCCCATCACAACTGGGTTCACTGACTAGTTGTCTGAGAAGCACCCCTTGCAGAGAGTCCAGGATGTCTCTGCTTCTAGTTGAAGCCGCAGCTGGGTTGCTTCAATCTTCATCTGGCAGGCTGAAATCACCCACCAGCAGCACCTCTCCCTTTTCTGCCATTTTGCCAGTGGCTTCACCAGTATCTTATCTAATTCTCCCTCTGTACCGGAGGTCTGTAGAACACTCCAGTGCGATTAATGGCTCCATTCCCTGTCATCAGGGTGACCCACAGTACCTCTGCCGCCTCCTGTAGTCCATGAATCTTATCTAATTCCTCCCTCTATGTCAGAGGTCTGTAGAACACTCCAGTGCAAATAATGGCTCCATTCCCTATCTTCAGGGTGACCCACAGTACCTCTACTGCCTCCTGTATTCGATGCATCTCCATCGCTTTTATGCTTTCCCTCACACAAAGCAATACAACCCCTCCTTTTCTTTCGACCTGGTCCTTTCTGAACAGAGAATAGTCTGGTATGGCCATGTCCCAGTCATGGTTTTCAGTGCACCATGACTCAGTGATGGCCACAATAACCAGGTCAGCCTCTGTCATTATGGCCTCTAGGTCCAGATATTTCCTAGATTTGAAGCATTCGCACACGTGGGCTTCCAGATTTTGTTTCCAATCTGCTTGTTGCCCCCCCATTTCCCCATCCCTCCTTCCTGCCTTTCTTTTCACTGTTTCCGTTCCTGTCCCCCTTCATCTCTATAACCCTGCTTTCTTTATCAGTTTGCACCTTGGGGAATTCCTCTCCCCTCAGGTTCTCCCCGCTCTCTATTTCAGCTGGGGGGACGGGACAGTTTCTGACTGATTCCTTCCGCCACCCCCTTGACTAGTTTAAATGTTCATCAGAGTAATATTTAAACCATTCACTGAGGACTGCAGTTCCCCTCCCAGATGGATGCAGGCCATCACCCTGTATAGGCCCTTATCTTCCTAGGTGGGTCCCCAGTCCCCAATGTAGCTAAACCCTTCCTCTCTGCACCATTTCTGCAGCCACAAGTTGAAGCTGCTGATGCAGAGATCCCTCTCCTGTCCCCTGTTGTGACAAGCGTCACCTCAACAAGGTTCCACCCTTGGAACACGCCCGGTCATTAGGCCAACTCAGTGTGCCCCGTGCCTCCCCTTTCTAATTTTTCTAACTGGGCAGCAAATTTCCCTGTGGTGCCCTAATGACGGGCGATTCGATGGGTGCCCTGATGGCTGGAAGGGCAGCAAAAGCCACTTGTCATCGAGCTTCAGGTCAGGAAGCATAGGAAAACCAGGAGCAATTATAAATTTCACAAGTAGCATTTGGTTATCAATAACAATAGAATAAAAATAAAAAAATTAGTGCAGGACTGCCCTTTTACGGGCAGATCAAACAAAACAAAGTTCTTCATCTAAGTGTAGCTCTGATTTTAAATTTAAATTTCTATCTCTCTCTCTAACAAAATATTGCTCTCTTTATATATAATGTATTTTCCTGCCAATTAACTTCTGTATTCCGAGTTCATTGAGACATCCTGTTTCTCCCAAAATGTGTCAGAACTTTGTCAGTTTCTTTCCTTGCATGTGCAGCAAAATTGAACATTCTGTCCCAGAACTTATCTCCCATTGACAACTCTGCAAATATGTTTCTGGAGGTCAAACTGCATCTCAAGATTAACCCTCTGAGTTCCAAATAGCTTTTGCAATCATTTCAACAATATCATAGATCATAGAATCATAGAAATGTGATGGCAGAAAAGAACCCTCTTGGTCCATCGAATCTGCCCCTCCCTCCATTTGCCCCCCCACCCAGAGATCCCCTGACCCCCTGGACAACCCCTTATGTCTGTCCCATACCCTATAGAATTCCACCACCGTTTCAGGCCCCCCACCTCTTCCAGCAGCCTGTTCCAGGGATCCACCACCCTCTCAGTGAAGTAACACCCCTCATATTTCTCTAAACCTTTCCCTCCACCCTTAATCCATGTCCCTTAGTTCTTCCAGCCCTACCTTCCCTGAGAATAAGCCCCCACTTTATTAATCCCCTTCAAGTACTTAAACATTTCTATCATGTCCCCCTCTCCCTTCTGGTCTCCAGCAGGTACAAATCCAACTCCCTCAATCTCTCTGCGTAGGGCTTCCCATTCAACCCATGCACCATCTTAGTGGCCCTTCCCTGAGCCCTTTCAATCCCATCTATGTCCTTGCATAGTTGAGGCCTCCAGAACTGAATCCTGTACTCTAGGTGAGGCCTCACCATGGATTTGTAAAGTGGCATCAGCACCTCCCTCCTTCTGCTTGTTATACCTCTCCCTATGCATGCCAGCATTCTATTCACTTTGCCCACCACCTTGTTGCATTGGGTCCCTACCTTGAGGTTGTCTGAAATCATGATCCCCAGAAATCCCTTTCCTGCTCAGTTGCCTTCATGTCATCCCCAGTGTGTACTTTGTTTGTGGGTTATTCCACCCCATGTGCATTACTGTACATTTTGTGGCACTGAATTTCAGCTGCCATGTTTCCGACCACCCCTTCAGTAACCTTAGATCTTCCCTCATAGCCTCCACTCCCCCGGGGTGTCCACCCTACTGCAGATCCTCTTGTCATCTGTAAATAGGCAGACCTTCCCCTGCAGCCCCTCGGCTATGTCATTGATACAGATATTAAACAGGATGGGCCCCAGCAACGACTCCTGGAGGACCCCGCTTGTCACCATTTCCTCCCTGGAATGTACCCCATTTACCACCCCTTTCTGGGCATCTGTGCGCCAGCAGCAGTGCACCCATCATTAGTGCACCACATTGTGGAATTCGCTGCCTACTCCCTGAAGTCCGCCCCGAGTTAGAATATTTAGAAGGGGGGTGCGGGGTGGTGACATCAGGACATAGTGCCCTAATGACTGGATGCACTGCCACCGGTGCCCTGTATAGGCATTTACCACCACCCTCTGGCTTCTACCCATCAACCAGTTCTCTACCCACCTTTTTATTTTCTGTCCCACCCCAAACTCTCCAGCTTATTTATCAGCCTTCTGTGGGGAACAGTGTCGAAGACCTTCTTGAAGTCCAGCTAAGTCACGTCCACTGCCCTTCCCTGATCAACCACCCTCATCACCCAACTGAAAAACTCAATCAGGTTCGTCTGACGTGACCTCCCTTGTGTGAAGCCTTGCTGACAGATGTCCTGCAACCCACTATCCACCAAGTAGTTGACCATCTTTTCTTTTAATATTGCCTCCATCACCTTACCCACCACCAAGGTGAGGCTGACAAGGAGATAACTGCCCACCTCCTCATTGCTGCCATTCTTGTGAAGTGGCACTACATTTGCCCTCTTCCAGTCTTCTGGCACCTACCCTGTATTCAAGGACAAGTTAAACAACCTTGCTAGTTTTGCCTCTAGCTCCTCCCTTAGTTCCCAGAGTACCCTAGGATGCAGGGTGTCCAGACCCAAAGCCTTGTCTACCCTAAACCTGCCTAATTCCTCTCTGACCCTGTCCTCACTGATCAGGCTAGGATCCACCCTTATGTCATCTCTTCCCCTCTCCCTTAACACTGGTCCTCTTCCTTCCCCTTCCACCGTGAAGACCGAGCCGAAGTACCTATTTAGTACCTCCGCCTTCTCGAATTCCCCTTCCACTAGAGTTCCCCCCCTCTCCTTTATTATCCCCTGCCTTGCCTTCCTCTTTTCTCCTACATACCAAAAAAAAGTCTTATCACCCCTTTTGGCCTGCTTAGCTATTCTCTCCTCCATTTCTGCTTTTGCCTTCCTAATCCTCCACCCTGCCAACCTCAGCTTCTTCCTGTAGGTTTCCCTGTCTTCCTTCCCCTGTGTCCTGTTATATTCTCTGAACACCCTTTCTCTCTCTCTCCTATTGCCTCCCTCACTTCCCTGGTGAACCAAAGCGGCCTCTTTCTTCTTCTTCTGCCCTTCCTCACCTTCCATATGCAGGTTACAATGGCTTTTAGTAATCCCCCCTTAACTGAGCTGAATAATTCCTCTGCTTCCCTATTTTCTCCTTCCCCTCCATTTCATTCCTGAAAATCTCCCTCATTCTGGGAAAATCTGCCCTCCTGAAGTCCAGGACTGCTGTGATGGTTCTACTCACTTCATTTCCAGTCCTACTTCTGAAACTCACTGTGTTATGGTCACTTGCACCTACGCTGACCCCCCACTCCAACTCCATCCACACTATCCCCATTGGTGAGGACCGTGTCGAATATACTGCCACCACTAGTTGGCTCCTTAACCAGCTGCTGCAGGAAAGCTCCCTGGAGGGACTCGAGGATGTCCCTGCTCCTAGCCAACCTGACTGATGGGCTATCCCAGTCCACATCTGGGAGGTTAAGGTCACCCACCAGCAGAATCTCCCCCTTGAATGCCATCCTTTGAACCGCCTCCAACATCTGCATGTCCACTTCCTCCCTCTGAACTGGAGATCTGTAAGCCATCCCCAGTTTTGTTGATGCCCCAGACTGTTTTTCTAGCGTGACCCACAAGATTTCTGCCTCCCCTTGCTCCTCCTGCTCTTCTGTAGCCTTAATGTCCTCCCTGATGTATAGCTCAATCCCTTCCCCCTGTTCTGCCAGCCCTATCTTTCCAGAAAAGCCTGTACCCTATGCCTGCTTCACAAGTCTGATGATCTGACCACCAGGTCTCCGTTATGGCTACAATATCCAGGCCTCCTCCCTCCATTATAGCCTTTAAGTCCACCATTTTGTTCCCCAAGCTTCTGGCATTTGTGGAAAGGCCTTTCCACTATATACCCCCCCACCATCCAATCCTTCCCTTCCTGTTCCCTTCCCTGCTCCCTTTTGTGGGGGAGTGCTAGCTAGTCCATTCTCCCTTCTTGTTAAACTCTTACCCATCCTAACAACTAATATAACTACTATATATACATTTTCAAACCAGAGAACTCAGTTTCACATAAAGATCTACATATATTTTTATAACCACAGATATGCAAAGGGGAAGAAGACACGGAAACAGCAAGTGAAGGCAGGGAGACAGCGGAAGGGGGAGAATCGTGAGACTGTCAGAGTGATCAGTTCCTAGGTCTCACAAAAAAATTTGATTGCGCAATCAGACAGACAAGAGAGAGAAAAGGAGAGGACAGAATAGATCCTTGCTTTTAGCTCTTTCTGCATAACAAATGGAACAGGGTCTTATTCAACCCTGTCATACCACTGAGCGAGCTACCTAAGACCCCTTTCCAGCTCCCTAAACTCCCCCTGTACTATCCCAGCCCTGTCCCTAGCCAGGTCATTAGTCCCCAGGTGGACAATGACATCCAGCTCTCCCTCCCATCCTACTGCCCTAGCAATCCTCAGGATCCGCTTCCCATTCCTCTGGGATGTGGCGCTAATAGGCACCTAACCTGCCTCCCCCTTCCTATACCCAAATCTATACCCCTCAGAATCGAATCTCAGACCAGAAATTGCTTCCTCCTCCTCTGGGGTCCTCTACCACCCTCCTTGGGTTCTCCACTATGGAGGGTCCCCTATCTTCCTTGGCCACTACCACAGGTGCCTCTTCCTGGCAGTCCCACCTCACTAGAGCAGTGTAGGAATTACATAGTGGTACCAGTTGAGGAATATGCCCCCGTGCCTCTGTCACACCACCCACCACCTTTTCACAGCCCACCATAGTCCAGACGGTCCTCCTCCCTGGCATCCTTTGAGGTAATGGTGGCAGACTAGGTGGCCCCTGGGTGGGGGAAGAGGTCCCCTGAATCCTAGCCAACTCTGCCTGAAGTCTAGAGACCTTCTCCCTCAACCTAGAGAGGAGTGCACAGATGGGGGCAGCACCACAGTCTCTCTGAAAACTGATGCCCCACAGCCACTGCACTGCACCACTCCCAGCATTCTCAGTTTCTATTCTCCCTGTGCTACCTGGAAATACTTCTGTACCCTTACCTCAATAGGGTGTTTATAGTTTTCCCCTTTCTTGTTTGTTTCTATGTGTGTTCCTCCATGCCTTGTTTAAATCTTTTTATACTTCTACCCCCGAGTGGTGCTGCTCCTGTTCCCAGTTCTGGCCTACCTTTGACCTTCTGCCCTTCCCAGCAGTGACTGTTGCACAGTAGTGAACAGGTGCCTTGCCTTAGTCGAATGACAGAGTCCCCCACTTCTCTGCTTCCTTCTGCTGATGCCTGCCGATGCTTACATGTCAATACCGATCCTGCTGCAGCACCTAGAAAATGCTTTCCACTGCTGTCTCTTTGTATAGCACAAAATACAGTTTCCACCCACAGTACACTCTCTTTTATATGACACAGGATGTGTTATATCACCAAGCTGCATGTTAAAAGGCTACAGGTTAACACATACAGTATATTTTCCACAGAAGTTCTCCTATCTGCTCTTTTTTGGCCTACTTAAGACTTCAGCAAGGCCTCTGACACTATACTACATAGGAGGCTTTTAAGGAAACTAGACAGTCTGGGGGTAGGACCCAAGGTGGTAAACTGGATACAGAGCTGGTTGATGGACAAGCGACAGAGGGTGGTGGTAAACAGCACTCACTCTAGTGGGGGAGGGGGACTAGTGGGGTACCGCAGGGCTCAGTACTGGGACCAGTCCTCTTTAATGTCTTTATAAATGACATTGCAGAGGGGCTTTAAGGGGAGGTATTCCTCTTTGTGGATAACACCAAAATCTGCAATAGAGTAGATACTCCAGAGAGGGTGTAGGGGATGTGTACAGGCCTGAAAAAACTCGAGGAGTGTTCGAGGGTATGGCAGATTTCAATGCAAAAAAGTACAAAATCATGCACCTAGGACACAGAAACCTAGAGGTAGTGAATAAAATGGGTGAAGATGTACTGACGGTCACTAAACAGGAAAGGGGCCTTGGGGTTATCATATTTGATGACCTGAAGGTGACAAGGCAGTAGGCAGGGCCAGTGGAATGCTGGGGTGCATAAGTAGGGAATCACTGGCAGAAGGAGACAGGTGGTGTTACTGCCGTTTCGATTGTTGGTGAGATCCCACTTGGGGTACTGTGCCCAGTTCTGGAGACCACATCACAGGAAGGACATAGACAGGGTACAGGCTGTCTAGAGTTGGGCAACTAAATGGTGCAAGGGCTGCATAATAAGCCCTAGACTCAGTAATTTTAATATGTACACCCTGGAAGAGAGGAAGGGGGAGAACATGATGGAGACCTGTAAGTACCTCAGATGGGTGAATAAGGTACAGCAGGGGAGTATTCTTCAGAAGAGAAGGTGCATGAAAACAAGGGGCATGCACTGAAGCTGGAAGGTAGGAATTTAGGAGGGATGTGAGGAAGTACTTCTTCACTAAAAAAAGTGGTGGATGCCTGGCACAGTCTTCCAGCAGAGGTAGTGGGTGGTGAAAATAGTGGTGGACTTAAAGCATGCATGGGATAGGTAGAAAAGCAAAGTGGGAAGGTAGCTGGAGATCAGGGCCAGCATTCACAAAACTTTGCCCCAGCGCAAACCCGGTTTTGTGCAAACAAACCAGATTTTGTGCCAAGCTGGTATTCACAAAAGGATGGTTTGTGTGTTCAGACTGGGTTTGCACTGGGGCAAAGTGTGGAGGGTGCTGCAATGCAAATGAGGGGAAGGGGATGTGAATATCAGCACTGTCTGATTCACAAAGCATTTGCTGTGCCCAAGGGCCTCCTGCACAGTTCCCTTGCAAGACGCAAATACTGCTAACTGAGGCCTTGCCTTATGCTGCGCAACCCTAGTGGTTGGTGGAAGTACTGCGTCAGCCCCCACCTCCGCGATTTCTGGCCCGAATACAAAATTATACGTTTCCCTTATATCTACTGGTCCCCTCCCAGATCACCGGCCTGAGTGAGAAAAAAACAAAACAAAACCCGTCTCCCTGGTGTTAGTGGTCACCCCTCCCGTGATCGACGACACATGTATAAAACAGAATTTTCCCTGGTGACCAGTTTCCCTCCCTCCACCTGCACCCATGTCCAATGTATGAATACTATTTCCTGGTGTCCAGTGGCCCTGCCATCACCAGATCCCTCACCCCACATCTCAACCACTATTCCCTGGAGTCCAGTGGTCTCTTCTACCACCCGATCCCCGATCCCCCTGTAAAGAAATTAAACCCATTCCCTGGCATCTAGTGCAGCCCCCTCCCTATCCCCAATCCCCTGTAAAAGAAAGAAACGTTCCTTCCCTGGCGTCTAGTGCACATCTCACCCCTCCCACCCCTGCAGTACTGCCCTACCAGCCCATTCCCCCCATCTTGAACCTGAGCCGGCGACTGGAACAGCCCTCCCTCTCTCCACCATGGCTGGCTGCTAACTGAGTTGTCAGTGAGCATGTACTGTATACAGCAACAGTATACAGTGCATACTGACAGCTCAGTCAATGGACAGCCATGGTGGAGAGAAGGGCTATGCCACGACCAGCTCGGAGTCGGATGGAAGGCAGATGGGTGGTGAACACTACCTGCCGGGTGGGGGTGGTAGGTGGTCCCTCAGACGGCAGGGAAGGGATGTTTGGTTCTTTTACAGTGGATTGGGGATGGGTGGTCTGCTATTCGCTAGAGGAATGGGTTTCATTTCTTTTACAGGGAATCGGGGAGTGGCTGGGGGGAGGGACTACTGGACACCAGGGAACAGTGGTTGAGACATGGGGCGAGGGACCACTGCACACCAGGGAATGGTACTTGTACATCTAGCATAGGTGTGGGCGGAGGGAGGGATACTGGACACCAGGACAAATTCTGTTTCATACACGGGCCAATGATCACATATAGATTACCACTAGCACCAGGGAGACAGTTTTTTTTTTTTTTTACTTGGGCTGGCGATAGATGATCACGGGGCACTATCACCAGAGAGAATTCTTTCTCTGTACTCAGTCCAGCCATCAGCAATCATGGGGTGGGGAATCACTAGCACCAGGAAGAATATTTCTTTTTTAACACAGGTTGGCAATCAGCAATCATGGGGATTGACCACTAGCACCAGGGTGCCTGGTAAACATACTGACACAGGGCTGTCTCTGGGGTAGAGGATGGGGGGGCACATTGAACTCACTGCAGCCTATGTAAATAGGTCCATAATGGGCATGTAAATGGCAACACAGTGCCCCTCATGCTCAATGGGCTCATTTTCATGGCTGCAATACTGAATTGGAAATAGCACACCTGCGCTAGTCATTGAGGAGCCATACTCCTAGCTGCATGTCAGGGTGGCACTAGTGGGGTTTGCAGTAGCGGTACAGAGGTTAGTGTTGACTCCACCTGGCCCTATTCTCAGTCGGATAGAGCGGTGTGCTATCCGACTGAGAATAGCAGGATCTGACACCTGGGCAAACGCACAGCGCAAACTTTTGTGCTGTGCTTTGTGATTTTTTCTGAATCTAGCCCATGTAGGGTCTGCAGTGGCTGTTTAAAGCAGGGATGAAATGGGCAGACAGGGTAGGCTAAGTGGTCCTTACCTGCCGACAAATTCTACGTTTCCATGTTTCTATTTTTCCTGAGTGTCATAGTGCTACTAGAAAGCTATTTTGTCCACAGGCACTGATGCCGAATGGAAACAAAGCTGTATCTGTGATTCTTGTGCAGTCTAGTTCACATTATTAAACTCTTTTGTTTCAATGTCAGCACCTTGGGTGTAGTAGTATTTGTGAGTTCTGTGGTGGTAAAAGTGAAAGAAGAGAGAGAGACGATAATGGACAGAACAGGAATGTAGATAAGGAAAACACTAAGAAATGACAGCACTAGAAAGACAAAGACCAGAGAGTTAAAATACAGAAAACAAGACAAATAATGAAAGCAGCTAAAGAGAAAGTTCATGGGCCGGCCCGGTGGCACTGAGGGTTGAGGTGCTGGATGCCACACCTTGCATCATGCTGGCGACCCGCGCTCAGGAAAGAGCATGAGCCACCGGGGCTTGGCAGGGAGGAGATGGATCGAGCATCCGTTGGGCTGCTCTCCATCTCCAGGAAGGGGGGTGACAAGCGGTCGGTGCATGCCTGACCCCTAGCAGAGGCTGGGGCTTGACGATATGCTGCTGCAAAGAACATGGGGCAGGTGCACAGCAGATGTTTGGTGGGGCCACACGCGGTTGCATGTGCAGGCCTGCCACAGGTGTCACTGCATGCCATGCTCCTGCAGGGGGGGGAGCAGAAAAATGGAAAAAGAGACCCTGGTGGCTGGATGTTGCAGCTCGATGGCCGTCCGCGCGCTCTGCTTCGGAGGTAACACCCCCAAACTGGATCCGGAACCTGGTGGGTGAGTAAGGTGGACTCCCCGCCATGGGGGGTAAGCCATGGAAGTTACAGAGGCTGAGGGCCTGAAGGAGCGGAGCGACGGGATGACGGCTGGACGAGGAGCTGACCGGGGCCAGGGAGGGGGAGAAACAGATAATCAGAAAAAAAGAAGAGAAAGTTCACAGAAAAGAAAAAAAATCTCTTGACAATATTAAAGTATACAAACATTGACTTCTGCTGAAACTTACATTTAGAAGCCAGTCTTATTGTAATAAATGCACAGCATACAAATGTCAGCTTCTGTTTTGCAGTCAATATAAAAATGTACTATCCTCTGAGGTAAACACTGACCTCATCTTAGCCTCAGTCAATATTTGCACAGTAGGCCAATTGATGTTAAGGCTAAACTCAAAAGAGGTCAATGTTTGCATATTATAAGTCTCATTAATATTTATGAGGCCAGTGTTCTCTCTTATTGACTGCTGTACCCTGAGCAAATAAATTCAGATGTGATCTGTTTTCTTCAGGCAGGGCCCACAGATTGTTAGCAACATGTAAGGAGACAGGTCTGTACGTTTGAAAACTATATCAGAATGAGGTGAGCATTAGAACCATAGAAACATAGAAGCTGTCAGCAGAAAAGGACCTCTTGGCCCACCTAGTCTGCCTTAAAGTCCCTAGCTACTCTGCTACTGTAGACCCTAACTGATCTCCAATCTTACCCCCCCAGCCCTGTTACTAAAGTCCCCGTGTCTATCCCATGCATGTCTGAAACCTGTTACCGTGTCGGCATCTACCAACTATGCTGGGAGGCTGTTCCAGGCATCCAGCACCCTTTCTGTGAAGAAATATTTCCTCACATCCCCTCTAAGTCTCCCCCCTTCCAGTTTCATATCATGCCCCCTCATCTTGAGCACCTCTTTCTGTGCAATATGCCACCCCTCTGTACCTTACTGATATGAGGTATTTGAATGTTTCTATCATGTCTCCCCTTTCTCTCCTTTCCTCTAATGATTACTTATTTAATTCCGAGTCTGTCCTCGTAGGGCTTCTGATGCAGGCCATGCACCATTTTAGTTGCCCTTCTCTGTACCGCCTCTACCCGGTCTATGTCCTTCCTGAAATGGAGCCTCCAGAACTAGACACAGTACTCCTAAGTGTGGCCTCACCATTGATCTATATAGGGGTAACACCACCTCCCTTTGCCTGCTGGTGATGCCCCTCCCTATGCACCCCAGAATACTGCTAGCCTTTCCTACTGCCTTATCACACTGCTTTGCTATCTTCAGGTCATCAGATATGATGACTTCCAGATCCCCTTCCTGTTTTGTTGTTGTTAGCCCCACTCCACTAAATGACACACTGCCCTTGGATTTCTGTGCCCCATGTGCATAAATTAATATTTTTTGGCGTTGAAGCCCAGTTGCCAAACTCTTGACCACTCTTGCATTTTTTTTTAGATCTGTTGCAAATTTTTGTGTCATCCAAGAATAGGCATACCTTTCCTTCCAGCACCTCTGCGATGTCGCTAATAAAGACACTGAAGAGGACTGGTCCCAGTTCTGACCCCCTGTGGCACCCCGCTGGTTACCTTACCTTCCTCCAAATGAACTCCACTTACCACCACCCTCTTAGTTCTGTTATTTACCAAGGTAGATAGGAATAGACCAGTGGTCCTTCTCATCTATTCCCCCACTAATCAGTGGACTATTTTGTCTCCTTCAACACATTTTTACGTTTATCTAATAACCTTTTAAAGGCAGTAATATCTGTAGCTTCAACTACTACATCAGGCAATGTGTTCCAACGTCTCAACACTCTTTGTGTGAAATGTGACCCTCTGTGGTTGGTTCTGTACCTTCTCCCAATTAGTCTCATGCTATGCCCCCTTGTGTTATGCACGTTCTCTTTATATTCCAAACCCATTTGCATACACAGATTTGAGTCATCCAGGATACTATAAAGCAGTAATAGATCTCCTCGCTGTCTCTTTCATTCAAAACTGTACAGTCCTAGAGATGTTAATCTACCGTTATAATCCTGTCCTTCCAGTCCATAGATACACTTGGTAACTTTTCATTGCACCCTTTACAGTGCTACAGTCTGCCCCTTGCATGCTGGTGACCAAAACTGCGAGCAGAAGTCCAGACGAGGACTTACCATTGTCTGATACAGAGGTACCATAACATCTCTATTTCTACTGCTAATGTTCCTTTTTATATTTCCTATTATTCTATAGGCTTCATTGCAGATTGACTTTATGTGACATAATGGGAAGGACAAATCAGGTTCGACAAGCACCCAAAGGTCCCTTTACTTAGCCAACTTTGTACCCATTTTACTATCTTTGGACCCACTTCCATGCTGCCTAGCTTGTTTACCAGTCTTCGGTGTGGAATGGTATTGAAGGCTTCACTGAAATCCAGGTAGGCCACATCCACTGCTCCTCCCTGATCCACCTCCCTGGTAACCCAGTCAAAAAACTCTTAACAGGTTTGTTTGCAAGATCTACCCCCTGTGAACCCATGATGCCTTGGATCCTGCAATCTACTGGTGTTAAGGTATTCTCCAAATCCTTTCTTTAAGTACAGTTTCCATAACCTTGCCCGCCACTGAAGTCAGACTTACAGGTCAGTAGTTTCCTGCCTTCTCCCTATTCCCACTTTTGTGTAGTGGGACCACTTTTGCCCTCTTTCAGTCCACCAGAACTTCCCCCATATCCAGTGACAGACTGAACAGGGCCATCAGAGGCGCAGACAGTTCCTCCTTTAGTTCCTTCAGTATCTTAGCGTGAACCCTGTCCAGCCCCATAGCCTTGTCTACTTTTAATTCTGTTAGTTCCCCAAGGACTATCCTCTGTAAAAGGGCTACTGTCCACCTCCCTTCCCTTTAGCCCTTTTCCACTATCTGTGGCCCATCACCAACACCTTCCTTTGTGAATACTGAACAAAAGTACTTATTCAGTATGTCAGCTTTCTGGTCCCTCTTCCATCCCCCCTCCTTCCCTTTTAGTCTTGCTATCCCTGCCTTGCTTTTCTTCTTTTCGCTTATGTACCTGAAGAAAGTTTTATCCCCTTTTTTGCTGATTTGGCAATGTTTTCCTCCATTTGTGCTTTAGCCCCCCCAATTGCCTTTCCTGCCTCCTTTTGTTTTTCCTGATAACTCTCCCTATCCTCTTCCTTCTGTGTCATCTTGTGTCTTTTGAATGCCTGCTTCTTTTCCATTACCTTCTCTGTTACTGTACATCCTTGGAGAACCATAACAGTCTCTTCCTTCTCTTGCTCTTAGTAACCTGCTTGACACAGAGGTTTGTTGTCTTCTCAATGGCTTGCTTTATTCTTGCCCACTTTTCCTCTACCTCATCCTTATTCCCTGTTCCTGCTAGGGCTTCCCTGAGGCACTCTTCCATTTTCTTGAAATTGGCCATCCTGAAGTCCAGGACCCTAGTTTTAGTGTGGCTTGGTTCTGGCCATGTCCTTATGTTGATCACTGGCTCCCAAGTGACTTCCCACTATGACATCAGTGACACTGTTCCTGTTTGACTGTACCAGGTCAAGTAACAACCCCCCACAAGTGGGTTCTTTGATTAGGTTGAGAACCCCAGGAGGACTACCCTGATTATTAGCGAGACTCAGGACAGCCAAAACCGTAATTATTTTTCCTTTTGCTGTTTGGAGTTGGGGGTGAGTTAGGGTTGGAAACCCCAACACCACATTTCCCTACTTTTGTCACTTTAATATGAACTCTAACTGGTGCATTAATGCAGTTTTTTTTGCAAAGAATTCCCTTCCTTTTTCAGATAGCAGAATGGTATCCTTATTCACTCAGGTCCCTCTGGGACCTGCACTAACACATTCATATGGCTGAGAAAGCTCAGAGCCCAGTTCCATTTATTTATCTATTTATTTAAATGTTTCACCAGGAAGACATCATGAGCAAATTACTCATTTCCAGATGTGTTCTGGGGAAAGGTGAAATGGATGGTTACAGATGGTACAAATAAGTTACAAAGCTTAACATGACAACATCAGGTATAGTTTACAGCAGAATAGAATAGGTAACATAGAAGCATAGGTCACAATGTAGTACTGATTAGAGACAAAAGTTAACAAAACATATTGTACACCCAAGTGCTAAGGGATAAGTGCAGACAGGACAAGCCAACTCAGCATGGCTGGCAGTGCGGCATGGGGAGGAGGATACTGCGTCGGGGCAATGAGGTTGTCATGTAGTACTGCAGGAGACTTAGGGGCAGTTCCACAAGGGGGAAGTGAACGAGCACATGAGTGAGGAAAAGGAGCAAAACAAGAGGGCATTACGAATGGAGACAGGGAGAGAGTTCAATGTCTTAGGCAAACAGTGGGTGCTCCATAGATGCACACATCCATCTGGGTGTCCTACGCTTCCATGCCTCCAGGAAGCAATTTATCTGCTTCATTGTAATTTTTTTTTGTGGGGCTCACGTCAAAGAAAAAATATATTAAGTGTGCCTGTTAGTTCCCGACAGTTGACTGCATATGGGCAAAACAGGTTTTTTCCCCCCTGGGTTTTAGGCATAACTCAGTATATTTTGGTTGGTTTGGTCTGAAAGTTGCTATTATTGTAGTTCAAGACAAGATACACATTTGGTGCATTTTTGATGATGATCACACTTTAATTCTGGATTTGGCACCATGGTGAAATTTGGAGGTAATTTTGGGGTGCAGTGCGTACCTCACTAATTTGATATATAGACTGTCCCTTAATTCCAAATACTGACAGAGTTATGGTTTGGTAAAGTTTCAATGTTATCCTATGGGAATTTATATATATATTTTTAATTTTTATGTCTTTTGTATGTCCATTTTCAGTTGGTATTTCTTAGGGACTTGGGCATATAGTAGTCATTGAAATCTTTCTTTTCATATATAGATTGTCCCTTAACTCCAAAGACTGATGGAGTTACAGCTTGTTAGAGTTTGGGAATTTTCAGTTTTTAATTTTTACATTTTTTTATATGGTCCATAATTTTTTTGTGGGGAAGGGGCTAGTATGTGTTAGTCTTGTAGTACTTATTGAAATCTTTTTTGACATATACATTGTTCCTTAGCTGCAAATACTGACAGAGTTATGGCTTGTTAAAGTTGCATCGTTACCCTGTGGGCATTTTAATTTTTAAATTTTTATGTTGTTTTATATGTCTGTTTCCAGTTAGTATTTCTTAGGGACTTAGTCTTGTCATACTCACCAAGACCTTTCTTTTGATATATAGTTTGTACCATAACTCCAAAGACTGATGGAGTTACAGCTTGTAAAAGTTGGAATGTTATCCCATAGGAAGTTTCAGTTTTAAATGTTTATGTTTTTTATACAACCTCTTAATTGTTTTGAAGGGTATTATGTGTTAGTCTGGTAGTAGTCATTGATACCTTTCTATTGATAAACAGATTGTCCCTTAAAGAGCTGCTCTCGACTAGCCCCCCCGCTGACACATATCCTGCAACTGACCTGGCCAGGAGTCATTTTCCATCAATGATTCCTTTGTGGGCTACCGTTTAAAAATGTTATTTCACTCGTAACTTTATTCGGCTGAAAGCGAATCCTCGTACTTCCCTACACGGCACACACAGCCCGTTTTGTGATGTCAGTAAGCGAAAACTGTCTGCGCCCATTGACAGAGGGGTGATTTTCCCAAAGGCTTTATGTATCTTAAATGTTGGGATTTAAAGAAGCAAAGTGACTGCTCGAGTAAGAGGGACCCTCTTAATCGGGTGGTCACTGATTTCTTAAAATCTAACGATAAAGAGTACTAAATAACTAGGAAAAATCACCCCCAATCAAAGGCTACTTAACCAAATTACTGACATCACTAAACAAGGCAGTCACGCGGCCGAGTGCGCTGGCGTGGCCGCAGAACTGGCTCCGTTTTTTGCCGGCGGGTCAGGGAATTAAGTTACTAGTGAAATAACATTTTTAAATGGTAGCCCACAAAGGAATCATTTATAGAAAATGACTCCTGGCCAGGTCAGTTGTGGGATATGTGTCAGCGGGGGGAGGGGCTAGTCAAGAGCACAGAAGCTACTCTTTAACTCCAAATACTGACAAGAGTTTCATCTTGTTAAAGTTGCAATGTTATCCTATAGGAATTCTCTTTTTTTTATATTTATTTTATGTTTTTTTTAATATGACCCCTTCATTTATTTGAAGCAAATTATGTGGTAGTCTTATAGGAGTCACTGAGACCTTTCTATTGATATACAGATTGTCCCTTAACTTCAAATACTGACAGAGTTATGGCTTGTTAAAGGCAAAATGTTAAAAAAAACAAACAAAAAAAAAACTAAGCCCAGCTTCTTCTTTTGATGAATCAATCCTCTTTCATGAGCTCACGAAATAATGGTTCATATGAAAGAAGAATGTGAAAAAATAAATAAATCCAACTTCACCTTTCAAATGAACCATTCCTCTTTAATGAGATTTTCGTGAGCTCATGAAAGAGGAATGGTTCGTACGAAAGAGGAATGTGAAAAATACAATAAGTCCAACTTTTTTTTTTAATGAACCAATCCTCTTTTGTGAGCTCACAAAACTGGACTGGTTCCTACGAAAGAAGAATATGAAAAAAACACCAAGTCCAACTTCTGTTGTATGAACCAGTCCTCTTTTGTATGGCTGTTCCTCTTTTGTGAGTCATAAAAAAAGAGGAAAATCATCCTATGAAAGAGGATTTTTTTAAATGTTTTAAAAACAAATTTCTCAATCCTTTTTCCAAAAACTAACTTCAGAATCCACCAAATAGGGTCCCATTCAGCAAGATACATGTGCTGGTGTTTCTGCAGGATATTTTTATGGGTTTTCAAAAGATTTTTTTTTTTTAAACAATGGAAACAAGATGGCTACCATATGAAAGAAGAATTTTCTCTCATGAAAGAGGATCACCCCTCACAAACGAGAAATCTTCTTTCGTATGGCCAAATTCTTCTTTTGTATCAAACAGTAAGTAAGTAAATTTTATTTGTTAAGTACACAATCCCAGAGGCTCTGGGGTGCTGTACAGACTAGAAAAGTGAAATAAATAATATTAAATATTACAAATTAACAAT
The DNA here is from genome assembly GCA_016271365.2 of Neoceratodus forsteri. NCBI lineage: Eukaryota > Metazoa > Chordata > Ceratodontiformes > Ceratodontidae > Neoceratodus > Neoceratodus forsteri. The sequence goes on along the minus strand of CM028135.1, from coordinate 334,011,361 downwards.
GAACAAAGGCATCAACACACAAAATAAAATCCTCAATAAAACTATTCAGTAGTCGGCTAATTCTTCAACTCATAAATAATTCTCGAAAGCTTCTCTGAAAAGACGTGTCTTCAGACCCCACTTAAAGGCCTCCACTGACGGGACCTCCATCAAGGATCTTGGGAATGAATTCCAAAGGGCTGGGCCTACGACCTCAAATGAACCATGTCCAGAGGTCTTCAGCTGGGACCTAGAAACTGCCAGGAGGCCTTTCGGTGGAGGAGCAGAGTGAGCGCCCAGGGCAGACTGGAGTCAGGAGGTCACTCAGGTAGCCAGGGCTTGAGTCGTACAGGGTCTCATAGGTGAGCAAGCCCACCTTAAAGGTAATTCTCCATCTCACTGGAGGCCAGTTCAGATCACGCAGGACAGGGGTCACATGCAAGACCTCAGAAGGCTTGGCAGCAACCTGGCTGCTGCATTCTGTACCAGCTGTAGCCAACGGTGAATCCCTCCACTGACCCCGAGGTATAGAGCATTATAGTAGTCAAGCGTAGACGTTACAAAGGCATGAACCAGTGAGAGCAGGTCGCCAGGCAGAATTAAGGCTTTGCTCTGAGTGACATTCCTTAGGCGGTAAAAATCACTCCAGATGACAGCCGACACCTGAAACTCAAGTGTCAAACTATCAACGCTGATACCCAGATTCTTCACCCTAGTAGAAGCTGCCAAAGGGGTAGAGCCAAGGAACAGCCCTTTTCCCACCCTGGCAGCACCCACATCATGCTAGTGACCAGGCTCAACCACTAGCACCGCTGTCTTGTTGGGGTTTAGTTTCAGCCAGCTAGAGGACATCCAGTCTTCGATCTCAGTCAGACATTTATTTAGCACAGCTACAGCATCACCCATCCTGGGTGCAAATGACATATACAGCTGGGTATCATCTGCTTAACAGTGAAAACCCAAACTGTATCGTCTAATGATCTCACCCAGGGGAAGCATTTACACTGTGAACAACACAGACGACAGGATCGAGCCCTGGGGAACTCCACAGGGCAGGGGCTTCGGGCAGGAGGAGAAATTCCCTATTATTACCTTCTGCATCCTGCCTGTGATGAAGGACCAGCTGATGACAGTATCAGTGAGTCCACAGAGCTCCCTTAGGTGATCCAGCAACACTACATGGTCCACAGTGTCAAATGCTGAAAAGAGATTGAGGAGAATGAGTACTGCCTGGTCCCCTCTATCTCTCACCCTGAGAAGATCATTTTGTACCCTGACTAATGCCATTTCAGTGCTATGCCTGGACATAAACCCAGACTGAAACAGCTCACAGATGTCATAGGCTGCAAGGTGCGGCTTGAGCTGCTGAGCCACTACTTTCTCAACAATCTTACCCAGAAATGGGAGGTTGGAGATTGGTCTATAATTCACCAAGATGTCAGGGTTGAGAGATGGTTTCTTTAGAAAGGGCCGCGCCAGCACCTGTTTCAGGGTGCTGGGGAAAAGTCCCTTTTGAAAGCGAACACCGGACGATCTCAGCGAACACTGGACCAATGGACTCAACACATTCCATTAAGAGACAACTCGGGCTCGGGTCCAGTTCACAGTAAGTGGGTCTCAGCTTTGAAACCACCTTGCAAACCTCTACCACCCCCACTGGCCAAAACTCACCCCAGACAATAGGTGTACTTCTGAAAGCACATGGCTCACCACTGTGGAGCCACATGCTCCCCACTGGAGAGGCCCCAGTCCTAATGGTGGACACCCTGTCAGAGAAGAACAGAGTGAACTTCTCACACTGAGCAGCTTAAACTTCTCTTCTTGGCTGCAGACAGACAGGATTAAGAAGCCACTCTACAGTCCAAAAAAGCTGAGCAGGTCTTTTCCTCCCTGCAGCAACCTCCCTGGACAGGAACACTGCATTCTTATGGTTGCCCTTTGATATTCACCGTAGTGAATTCTCAAAGCCAATCTATCCTCCTTGGACCAGGATCTCTGCCAACAACTCTCTATTCTCCAACCCTTGGTCTTCATCTCCTTGAGAGCTCCATCAAATCACCAAGGTCTCAAGCAAGAAGACCTGGGTCAAATATGGACCGGTAAGGCAGAGTCGAGCACCTGGAGACAGCATTATTATAAGCAGCCACTGCCTTGCATGGACCTGTCGCACAAGCAGCACTCACACCAGAAAGGTCCATGACTGCCATCAGTCCCCCTGGGGACAACCCCTTTAATGGGCGGTAGCGGACCATCTTGACAAGGTAGGGCCTTACAAGGGATGCCCCTCGAAGAAAAATTCCACCGTGCAATAATCAGGCCAAATGGCCAGATCAATCTTGAAGTCAGTGACCCCAAGTCCCAGTGAGACCAGTAAGTTCAAGGCATGCCCATGGCAGTAGGTCGGAGAAGCAACCGCCTGTGCAAGACCCAGTGAAGTCATCATCTGGAGTAAGTTAGAACCAAAATGCGACAGTTTGTCGTTGATCCAGGCACTGAAGTCACCCAAAATCAACCATCTGGGCAACTCCAACACCCTATCAGCAATGAAGTCCATGACGTCTTGCAGAAATTCCCCCTCACATCCTGGAGGTCGGTACACAGGAGAATCCTGCAGCTTGCACCTGGACCCCGTGCTCAACCATGCATTCAAACAAAGTGGAACCCACTGGGCTATCCAAAAAGATCCTATTGAGCAGGCTTAGAATCAAAATGTTAAATTGTTATAACTGAAGAAAGGATTAATGTTTTGTTACCAAACCAATGAAAGGCACAGTTCTGGGACAAGCACTTTCAACCCTGAAAGTTTCAGTACGAAATTCCAAACCATCTGGATGCTAGGCAATGGCAAAAAAAAAACAAAAAAAAAAAAACCTCCCCCTCCACACCAATTTTTATCACTATTTTTACTATCTGGATCACGGAATCCGAACATCCCACTAGAATGAAACTTGGCACATCAAAAGAACTTGGGCCCCCCCCCACCAAATGTGCATGCAAAATTGTATGCAAATCCACTGAGTAGGAGTGAAGCTGTTTAAGTACAAAGTTAGAGGTTTAACATTAAGCAGTCTGCTCAACCCTTACTATAGTGGCACTACTGTGCCATTATAATAAGGAATAAAGTACACCCAAATGTGAAAAATAAGGCTGTAACTGCAACAAGGTGTTCTAGTGCCATTTAGAAACCTTGAGTGGTTTATTGAATTTCTTTTGGCTGGGAAAGGCACACAGAGCCAAACCTCATTTCCAGGTGCATCCTGGGAGCACAGGGAGGTTAAATGACTTGCTCAGGGGCAAACTATATGCAAGTGGTAGTTACTGGTTTCAAACCCAGTTCTACTGGGTCTTTAGGTTCACACCTTGGTGTTTTAAACCTTTAGGCTACACTGCCTCCCTTATGTCAGTTTATATTTGTCACCAGAACATGGAGAAGCCATTACAAACTAATATATACACTTGTCATATACTTTATTTGTTTTACATATTTTTTAAGTTACTAGCTCACCTATACATGTTCTTATGTCACTGACTTGTCAGTTCCATTTTACTTTCACTTGATGTGCGAGTGGAAGCAGTGGCGTAGGAACCCACCCTTTACAGCCTTATAAACAGTGAGTTCCTACAGTATGTCAGAAAAAAACTACCCCATTATTTCATTGTCCTTAACAGATTTGTTCCAGTTTCACACGCTTTGGAACTTTCGAGTTCACATCCTATATCTGTCCAGCTGCCTTTGCTTGTTTTATGTCTGAGAAACAGAAACATAGACGTTGACAGCAGATAAGGACCACAATGCCATCCAGTCTGCCCATTTTTTCTACCTTATGAATGTGAAATAGGCCTGTACTCTGTCAATGGCCTATCTATTCATACTCATCTGTATTGCTTTATGCCTATCATATGCCTGTTTGACGCCCTGCACTGTGTTCGTATCCACCATTTCCTGAGGTAATCAGTTTCATGCATCCACCACCCTTTCTGTGAAAAAGAACTTCCTCACTTTACCCCTTGATCGGCCACCCTATAGCCGTTGCTGGAGGGGTGGTTCGTATAGTTCAAATGAACCCCCCCCTTTTTTTCATTATTTGTAACATTTTTTCATCATTTCTGTTTATTTTGTGACTGTCACAGAGTGCTTATGCACACATGGTGAACCCCAGCACTTTCTGCACACGCCCCCCCCCATCTGCTGTTAATCAGCTTCCTTAAGTGCCAGTAAGATGACTGGAGCTGCTTTGTGAATCTTTCTCAGCACTGTCCCCCTATGGCTGGCTGGCCAATTGCAGCTCACGTCAACATCGTGAATGTGACCGGAATATAGCATGGCTGCTGCCCACAATTCACACTGTCAGCTGGCACTCAAGGAAGATGGAGCATGGCGGCAGGCTCAGAGACGACATCTCCAGGAGAGCAAAAAAAAAAAAAAAATTAGAGGACCTTGACTTATAACATTATCAGTCACCGGCAGATACATTTTGCTGGCCACAACTGCCAAACATGTGTCCCTTAATAACTGTATACCAAGGAATAGGCTGTGCAGAACTGGGCAAAGGAGTTTTTCAGGTGGGTGGGCTGAAGATTTAGAAATAAATTACTTAAATCCTCTTCTATACAAAATGGAAAGTTGTCATGTTTCATATGCCTGTTTTAACTTTTCATAAGTTAAGCAAAAGAAGTACCACAGTGTAAAGGAAATGCAAGTGTTTGGAAGGGTCTGGCTAGGATCTACATTGCCATCTCACTAATTGTGCTGTTCAGAGAGGTCTTCACTGTGGTCCCATATTTATTGACATTCAGTTCCACTTTTGTCTGTGCTATCTGTGCCAGATGCAGTTAAAACAAATATGTTGTGATAAGCGTTTTCTCCAGATGATCACGTTTGTTTGTTTGTTGAATTTTGTTGACCTGGTAATAATAATAATAAACTTTATTTTTAATGCGCCTTTCAAATATCAAGGTGCAGTACACAGTTAAAATGGTTTAAAAACAATACTACATCATTATAAAAACATACAAAACAATTATAGTCTGTCATCTTCAGCACCATCACCATAAGTCTTATTCCATAAGTACGTTTTCAATGCTTGTTTAAAGCCCCCCACAGTCATGCACTCCCTAATCCAATGGGGTAGAGAGTTCCAGAAGGTTGGTGCCACGAACATAAAAGCCTGGGCCCCAGAAAATTTTAAAAACACCCTCGGAATCTCTAGCAACCCCTCGTAGGCCGAGTGGAGCTGTCGCTCCGGGAGGTAAGGAACCAGAAGCTCTTTCAGGTAGTCAGGGCCCAGTCCGTGTAGGGCTTTATAAGTCAGTAATCCAACTTTGAAGGTGATCCGCCACTGAACTGGCAGCCAGTGCAGCTCCCGCAGCACTGGTGTGATGTGGGAGGATCGAGGAGTCCCCATCAACAACCGGGCTGCGGAATTCTGCACCAGCTGCAAGCGGCGGATATCAACCCCCGGGAGCCCAAAGTAAAAGAAGTTGCAGTAATCTAAATGTGAGGTCACAAAGGCATGGATCAATGTAGACAGGTTCCCAGACGGAACTAGGTGCTTGATCCTAGCGATGTTCCTCAGATGGTAAAAGGATAACTTAACGACAGCCAACACCTGCAAACGTAGTGTCAGCCCATTGTCAAGAATCACCCCTAGGTCTCACACCTGTTCAGAGATAGGGAGCTCGGGGTCCCCAAGGAGTAAACCTATGGGTTGATTTGCTCCCCACCCCCCTATCCGGCGACCTGGATCCACAACCATCACCTCTGTCTTTCCAGGGTTCAACTTCAACCAGCTGGACTTCATCCAACCTTGGATTTTGATGAGGCAGTTATTAAATACCGAGAATGCTCCATCCTGGTCTAGTGCGAAAGACAGGTAGAGCTGGGTATCATCGGCATAATAATGAAATTTCAGCCCATACCATCTTACAATGTCTCCAAGGGGGAGCATATACACTGCAAACAACATGGGAGACAGCACTGAGCCCTGGGGCACCTCACAAGACAGAGAGATAGGGTCGGAGGAAACAACCCCCGATACTACCCTCTGAGTTCTACCAGTGAGGAATGAAGTAAACCATCTGTGGACCAAACCACAGAGCCCAAAGATGAATCTCAGGTGCTCAAGCAGAACCCCATGGTCAACAGCGTCAAACGCTGATGACAGATCAAGCAGAACCAAAATGGACTGTTTTTTCTGGTCTCTTGCCATCAGGAGATCATTGAGCACCCGAACCAGTGCAGTCTCGGTACTGTGCCTCTTTCGGAAACTGGATTGGAGAGGTTCGTAGATGCTATGGATGGTCAGATGGTTCTCCAACTGAGCAGCCACTACTTTCTCAATCACGTTCTCCACAAAGGGAAGGTTAGAGATTGGCCTGTAGTTAGTGAGAGAGTCTGGGTCCAAAGAAGCCTTCTTCAACAAAGGTGTCACCACTGCCTCCTTCAGGAAGCAGGGGTACTCACCAAAGTCAAGGGAGCACCAGATTATCTGCACCAGAACCGGGCCGATTACATCACCACAGCCCATTATCAGGGCTGTAGGACCCAGATCTAAACTACAGCATGTAGTGTTCATACCCTGGACAATCCTCATAACATCCACAATTTCCGGCTGTTCAAAGAAACTCCAGGAAAAAAGGACAGTGACTGTTACTGATCCACAGCAACTCCCATAGAGTGTGCTTAATGGGTCTCCACCCTGATGTCGGCCACCTTATCAGCAAAAGAACTGAGCAAGCTCATCACACTGCAATTGTGAAAAGTCTCTGAACCTGTAGACAGGCTGGGTTGCACAGCCTGTCCACAGTTTGAAAGAGCTGAGCTGGTCGGTTCTGAGCAGCAGCAATTTCCCCGGACAGGAATTCTGCCTTCTTACAGGAAATTGCTGACTGATAGAGTTGATAATGCTCTAGCAGTCTAAGATGATCGGCATCTAAGCCGGATTTCCACCAGCACCGCTCTAACCTGCGTCCTAGTCGCTGCTTTTCCCTCAGTCCCCCATCAAACCACAGAGACCGAGGGTGAAGGGAGAGAGGACACACATGGACTGCAGCAATGGAATCCAGTGCTGAGGTAATAGCCTTATTATATGCCAGAACCAAAACCTCTGGATCCATGCTCGCCACAGGAAATTCTGACAGATCAAGTACCGCAGTTAGACCATCGGGAGTCGCATCCCATAAAGGGCGGTACTTGACCATCTCTACAGGGGCTGGCCTACGAAGATGGGTGCAAAAATTGAATCGCATAGTGTAATGGTCCGACCATCCGATGGGTTCCACCCCCACGTCAGAGGCCTCCATCCCCAGGAGGAAAACCAGGTCAAGGGAATGGCCATGTTTATGAGTGGCAGAGGTAACCACCTGTGTGAGGCCGAATGAATTCATCAATTGGAGGAAGTGTAAGCCCACTGGGCCTAGAAGTCCCTTTTTCAGGGGCGACCGGGGCGGGGGGGATATAGACGAAAAGCAACTGAAATTGAACCAGATTAAGCTGTTGGTGGTATTTTTAGTGAATGAGTGTCAGTAGAATCACGTTTGTTGCTACAGTTCAGTGTTATGAACATACCCACAAGACTTTTGGAAGTATGGAGGGTGGGGTGGAGAGGTAGGCATTTAGGAGATGGTAACTTTGCATTGGTAATCCCGGCCACTGTTAAATTACCTTTCCCTTCACTCCCATTGTCATGCCTACCACATTGGAGAATGAAGTGGGGGCAACAAGTGTAGTACCCAATACTGAACTAAGAATTATGTTACAGATTTTTTTTCAAGCAGGGTACTTGGTATAAAAACATAGACAGTGATGGCAGAAAAAGACAGAGGTCCATCCAGTTTGCCCAAATTCACTATACTCCCTGGAACCTACCATTTCTCCAGGGTACTAACCCTCCCCATCCCCTCTCTATTCTCCTCATTGGTCCTGTCGCCCCCAGTAACCATTATCCCCTTCATTATGTCCCAGCCCTGCTTGAATCCTCTGATTGTCTTTGAACCCACCAATTCAGCTGACGGACTGTTCCAAAGTTCCACCACCCTTTCTGTAAAGCAGTACTTCCTCACATCTCTCCAGAACCTACCTCCTGTTAATTTCCATTCGTGTCCATGTGACCATGAATTGGTACTCAGACTAAATTGTACCCCGTAGTTCACTTTGTTGATTCCTTTAAAGAACTTGAAGGTCCCTATCACATCTCCCCTCTCCCTTCTGGTCCCCAATGAGTACATATTTAGTGCCTTGAGGCGCTCCTCATAGGATCTGCCCTGCTATCCCTGAATCAGTTTAATTACTCTGCGCTGCACTGTCTCCGACCTATCCTTATCCTTTCTGAGGTGAGGACTTCAGGACTGGGCACAGTACTCTAGGTGAGGCCTCACCAGGGATCTGTAGAGGGGAAATATCACCTTCCTTCTGCTATCAATACCCCTACCGATACATCCCAGCATCCTGCTAGCCTTGCTATAGGCCATGTTGCACTGACTCGATTGCTTAAATGGTATATTGAGTTGGGGAGGGTGGGGGTTACAGCAAGGGGTAGAGGGAACTCAGGTATGAGTTATATGCTTAAAATAAGCCACAAAAATGCACCACAGAGCATACCGTAGCCCATGGTTTCTGGGGGACATACTATATCTGAGACAATGCCTTAGGTATATTATAGTAGCAGCATCTTGCTGCCCTCTGGTACTGAATATATATATGTATTCACCCTGCAGCCAGCCAGATAATAATTTTGCTTAGAGCAAGGGGTGTAGGAGGTCTCAAATATGACTTCTTTAGCTTTAAAATGAGCTCTAAATTCACCATATGGCTTCTAGGGTCCTGGCGACGCTAAGACCCACAGCTTTTTTTAAAAGGTTGCAGACTGCATAAAAAGAACCCCCTTGTGCTAAACCTGGCAACGGCCCTGATCCCTCTAATGTCATGCTGTGTCCTCTTGTCCTGCTATTTTTCTTATATTGAAACATGTTAGACTCTTTCACCTTTTTAATGCCCTTAAGATGCTTGAATGTTTCAATCATATCACCTCTCTCTCTCTTGCTCTAGGGTATACATACTGAGCTCTGTTAATCTGTCCTCATATGTTTTCTGATGCAGTCCCTGCACCATTTTGGTTGACCTTGTCTGGACTGTCTCCACTTTGTTAATGTCCTTGTGCAGGTGCGGCCTCCAGTACTACATGCAGTACTCCAGATGGGGCCTAACCAGTATCTTGTAAAGAGGGATTATTACCTCCCTCTTACAACTTGCGATACCCCTAATAATACACCCCAACATCCCTCTAGCCTTACCTACTGCTTTAGTGGTCTGCTTGGATGATTTCAGGTCATCTGTGATGATGATGATGCCCAAGTCTCTCTCTTCCCTTGTGATTGCCAGCAACTCCCCTCCCAACCTATAGGTGGCTTCACGGTTTCTCTTCCCTATGTGCATGATCTTGCACTTCTTTGCGTTAAACTCCAGTTATCACTCTTACGACAATTTTGCCAGTTTATCCAGATCTCTTCTCATTCTGCTCACCCCATCTGGATCATCTACTGTGTTGCAGATCTTGGTGTCATCTGCAAACAGACAAACCTTACCCTCCATTCCATCTGCAATGTCACTGATGAAGATATTGAAGAGGACTGGCCAAAGGACTGATCCCTGAGGTACCCCACTTGTGACTTACATCTCTTCTGACTGTATACTGTTTACCACCACTCTCTGTTTTCTGCCCATCAACCAGTTTGCCATCCAGTTGACCATCTCCTGACCCACCCTGAGCCTACCCAGCTTATTAATCAATCTTCTATGTGGAACAGTATCGAAAACTTTGCTGAAGTCAAGGTAGACATCAACTGCATCCCCTTGGTCCACCACTCTGGTTACCCAGTCAAAAAAATCTATGAGATTAGTTTGACATGACCTTCCTGTTGTAAACCCATGCTGTCTTGGATCCTGTGCTCCTATGGATTCCTGGTGTTGCACTATCCTTTCCTTAAGGAGTGCCTCCATAATCTTGCCCACTACTGAGGTAAGACTGACTGGTCTGTAGTTCCCTGCCTCCTCCCTGCTACCACTATTGTAGAGCGGGATCACATGAGCCCTTCTCCAGTCTTCTGGGACCTCTCCTGTGCTCAGAGACTCACTAACCTGTTCTGATAATGGCTCCGCTAGTTCCACCCCTTAGCTCCTTTAGTATCCTGGGATGTATGCCATCAGGCCTTGTCCACCCTGAGCTTAGCAAGCTCTTGTAGGACCCTTTCTTTTGTGAAGGGACTTGTGCACACCTCCTTTCCCCATGTCCATGGTGCTGAGCTGTGGGCCCTGCCCTACCTTCTCCTCAGTAAATACTGAGCAGGAGTATCTATTTAGGATAGATGCTTTTCCTTGGTCCTCCTCCACACACTCCCTTTTATCTTTGCAATACCCCCTCTGGACTTTCTCCTTTCACTAATGTATCTATAGAAAGTCTTGTCCACTTCTTTTACTGTTCGTGCTAGTGTTTCCTCGGTTTGGGCCTTTGCCTGCCTTACTGCCTTCCCTGCTTCCCATACAGAAGTTTGGTATGCCTCCCTATCTTCATCCCACTGCGTTCCCTTATATTTCCTGAAGGCCAGCCTTTTGGCTCTGACCTTTTCTGCTACTGTTTTTGAGAACCAAAGTGGTTTCCTTCTTCTTTTGCTCTTGCTCTTCTCTCTAACACAATGGGATGTTGCTTCAAGTATTGCATCCTTAAAGCTTGCCCACTTTGCCTGTACCCCCTCACCTGTATTTCTTTTTGCCAGGGCTAGCTTAACTCTGTTTGCCATCTTATCAAAGTCAGCTCCTCTGACGTCCCACATTTTTGCCTTGGAATGGGATGATTTAGTTCTAGTTGCCAAACTGAACCATACCATATGATGGTCACTGGCCCCCAGGTGACCTTCTACCTGGAGATCTGTGATCCTTTCCCTGTTAGTCAGTACTAGATATAGGATAGCCCTGTCTCTTGTGGGTTGTTGTACCAGTTGTTTGAGGCCCTACCCCTACAGGGAATCCGCTGTGTGTCTAGTTCTGGTGGATGTTCCTGCTGGTATTGATCAATCTGTATCTGGCATGTTGAAGTCTCCTGTTATCAGAACCTCCCCTTTAGCTGTCATGTTTTGTACATCTTCTAACAGTAATGTGTCTATGTCCTCCCCCTGGTCTGCAGGCCTGTAGACAACCCCAGTTTGTATGGCTGTCCCATTTCCTGTTTCCAGGGTGATCTACAGTTCTTCTGGCTCCTTATGTGTATTCTGAATTTCTGTAGGTTTGATATTTTCATTGACATAAAGGGCCACTCCCCCCTCCTCTTTTTGCACCTCAGTCTCTTGTGAACAGTACATAGTACTGAACTGTACTAAAGTCTCCCAAATGTGGTTACTGGTGAACCATGTCTCGCTAATGGCTACTATGTCCAGTTTAGCCTCTGTCATTGTTGCCTACAGATTTGGGATCTTGTTTCCCAGACTGCGGCCATTTGTGTACATGACTTTCTATTGGCCAGATTTCGGTGTGTTAGTTGTGGTGCGAGGTCCAGCATTTCCCGTGCGAGTCGTATGGAGAGCCAGACCTTTATCCTTACCTGGTGATGCAAATGAACTACAAACATGCTGAACTCCTGCTTGAGCAGTCTTTATGTTAGAGTAATTAGAGAGCAGCGATGACTAAAGATGCAGTTCTCTGTACAGAATTCTGTTGACTTTACATATAATAAAATCATTGTATTTCCTGAGAATGGACTATGACTTTTCTTTATACACAACAATTGTGAGCAATGACATGAATTCAGCAACTACAAGGATGTAAACTCTGGCAGTTTATACAGAAATTAACAAAAATAATAAATAGAGTAAGACAAAGGGGATGGTGTTACGAAGGTATAATGCCACCACGAGGTTCTGGTGACATGGGAATCTCATGAGTGAGCTTGAAAGGTTCCAACACGTCACCAAAACCTCAAGATGGGACTATAGTCGAGTTTAACACAATCCCCTATTTCTTACTGGTTGTAATACCTGGATTCGAGCTGTTTTACAAACTTGTTGTGGAAAAAAGCTTAGTTTAGATCTGGACTCACATGAACTATGCAGATAGTTTGTGAGAAGCCAGTAAGTCAAAGTTAATTTTTTAATGTGTCTGTGTTCTCTTTTTTCTCTATGAACCTTATCCTTTCCTCTGTGGCACTTTTTGTAGTAATATAAATAAAGCCGACTCACCAGCACAAGGATTTTTTTTGAACATTCAATCCTGTAATACCGTGGTTGCAAAGTCACAATGATGGTATTATGACAAAGGTGATGTCACAATGATGGCATTATGGGATTCCTGTTCCACTTTTTGGATGTGGAGAAAATGTCCAGCCGTATATTACATAAAGAATAATGCAAAGACCACTGTGTGTTATAGAATTTTTTTATACACCTGAAGTTTATGAGATCGCCATACACCGGTGGTGTATTAAAAAAAAAAAAAATCCACAGACACACAGTCTATATTTTATCATTTATATTTTTTTATAATTATTACCAGTGTGGGGAGTCTACAACAGATTCAATGAGAAAAGAAAGCCTGTGAATGAACAAATACATTGTTTTAATAAAGGTTAAAATTCAGGGATAAAGAGCACCGTTAGTAAAAAAAAACAAACAAACAAAAAAAAAAACCTTTCAAGTCTATTTTTGCATTTGCCATGTTTTGATATTGCAACCACCATTGCTACAACACCACTTGGTTATCGAGGAGACAGAGGTCAGGAGATGCAAAGAAAAAGGCAAGGGACTAAGCGTAAATTGTGGTTTTAAGGAATATCTGCTACTAGCTATTCTCCATTTGTTTTTGTTTTTATTTGTGAGAGGCTGTGGTTGTTAACATGAGATGGCAACTGTAGATGGAGACGGAGTCAGTAGGTGAAGGGCCAGATCACTGCTGAGACTGTTGTGTGGCAGTGACGGTGAGTTTTCCGTTCACTTGTTGAAAAGGAGCCTGAAGTAAAAGTTGTCAGAAAATGCCATAATAACTGGGTATGATGTCATATCCGGTTATTACAGCGTTTGAGCAGTGCTCTATAACCCTATATTAAAGTCTGTTACCAGTAATTAAAATATCTATAATCCTTTCAAAACTGGCCTGTCCACTGTAAATTACCAGCTTGTTTTAATACTGCCAGCATGGAGCAAATCAGCTTAACCCAGTAATTAAGTAAACAATATCAAATAACAAGGTATACAGTCATGCTGCAATAATTTCATGCCCCTGTTAACTGTCAGGCATGAGGCAAAGTCAGGTGCCTTCAACCACCTCTGCAGTGCAGTTATTAAGGCATAAAGCTATGCCACGTAATGTGCTACTGTGCTCATAAAATGGTTAAAAAAAAATCAAAAAGCTGAAAAGAAAAGATGTTTTAACTGACCTTATGCATTTCTCGTTGCACACTATTGTGACTGAATTCTACAGTTCATGATACTGGATTCCTCCTACTCAATTTATTATTACAGATAATGACCAGTTTCCTGGCAGTATTTGCCTGATTAGATCACTAAAAGCACCACCACCACAGGACTTCAGCATGAGACCGTCTTGAGACCTGAACTAGATACCTTTCAGCAGCTTTTAATATGCTGCCCATTTTCAAAAAGAAAGAAAGTAACTTCCAAAAATACATTACCTTAATTTGATTAAATAGGCTGCCTGATAGTTTCTGGATGGTCTGCAGACAAAATTTGACTCCAGATGGACTGAAAAATGTGATACTTGCTGGTATGCCCTAGGAAAATACCAAATATGCAATTATCAGCAAAGATTTCTTAATTTTTATTTCACTGAGTTTGTTTCCTTAAGGTAATGATTCACACTTACTGTGCCATTACACAATACATCACATTTTGTTTTCTCAAAAAGCTCTACATCAGGTTCAGAATAACAAAGTAGCAGGGAAATAAACTAATAAAGCACAAGGTGTATTAAAAAGTACTTCACGAAGGAGATAATGTAAGAGACCATGAACACCCTACTGAGTATAAGGCGGCTGTAATTGTGCTCACGGGTTCTGGCGCCTTTTCATGCCACAAAACCATAAGATACAATTACAGCCTTGTTGTATGCAGTCAGATTTTTTTTTCTTTTTTTAATTCTTTGATAACCAGCTAAGGTCCACTAGGCAAAGGCCTGTTTTCAGAAGTGACCTGGGAGCACTGGGAATGTTAAGTGACTTGTTTAGGGTCACACAGTATGCAAGTGAAGGTTGCTGAAATAAAAGCCAGGTCTGCTGGATGTACCAAGTTGATTCACAGCTCATTATTTACTCCAACGTCTAGGCTATTCTGATAGCCCCTATACATTAGACGCTATACTGTATTTTGAGCTCTGACAAATAAATGGTAATAAATACATATGAGTAGCAAACACTGGCCCATTTAGAGGATTGCCAGTGCTGATTTAAATTCAAGAAAGATGGATTCCTCAAGCACGTCTTGCTGCTGTGTGTTTGCAGGCCATGAAGGGGGATGCCTATCAGTTGTGTGTATTGTGCTTCTGTGAGACAGAATTAGTTGGGTTGACTGGTTAAAAAATTATCAATCAAGCTCACTTAAAAATTCCCCCCAAACCAAGGAAGGCAAACGTGGGAGAGAGTTCACACTCACACCTGCTACATAGAAATGGTGCATGTGCGAAGTGCTCTCTTTTGCAAGCCCCCGATGTTGATTTTTTTTTGTTTCTAAATCCATTTCTTTGGAGCCACTGCTCATTTGCTTTTCACCACGTTAGATTTTGTTTTATGACTTGGAATTAACCCTGATGTTCCTGGTATCCCATGAGGTCAGGGGGGAGTTTATGTTTATGTTTAAGTCAGTGTCAGTGGCTCAGTAGGTAACACACTCACCTCTGAGGCCGGGAGATCAGAGGGTTGTGGGTTCAGTTCCCACATCTGGCACTTGGGTTAATATCCCAGTACTGACACTGTAGTGCAGCATGAGAGGGGTGCTGCACTTCTGAGGTGCCGTCTTTCGGATGAGACGTTAAACTGAGGTCCCATCTGCCTGGATTGGTGGTAGTTCAGGTGGATGTTAAAGATCCCATGGCACTTATCGAAAAGAGTAGGGGAATTTCCCGTGTCCTGGCTAAATTTCTCTCATTCACTAAAAATACCACCAACAGCTTAATCTGGTTCAAGGTCAGTTGGCATTCATCTGTATCCCACTCCCCCGGGTTGTGCCTGAAAATAGGCAGGATTTGTCTAGTGCACTTACCCGGTCAACAAAAGCTAAAAAAAAAAAAAAAAAATGTTTCATGCTACTCCATCTCGGTCCCAAGAAAAGTGATGTTAAACTATGTTCAAATCCAGCAGGGAGTACTGATGAAAACCTAGGGACAGATCTCAGCTTGTTGGCTAAGCCAAAAAGCACAGAAAGTTTTCTTGTGATTCATAGTTAGCTGACTGATGATAAACCAGTTTTTGGTCATTGACAAAGTCGAGCCACAACAAGAAATCAGGGGAGAAAAGGATAGCATCATCTGCATATTAGTGAGATTTACAAGCAGCTAAGGAGCTGGGCAGATCACTTATGAAGACTGAAAAAGGAGGGTGCCCAGGACTGCTATGAAGTCATTCTCCACATCAGGAGATCCTTACTACTCTCTGTAACTTCCTATAAAAATCAAGGCATGTTTTTAGAACAACATCTTGACTACTCCCATCACATAAACTAGATTGCGGCTAAGTGTTTTGCCAAGCTTGGGGCTCTTTACAGGGTTAAAAATTGCCTCTCCCTTAGCACCAGGAAATGTGAAGTAGAATGTATGATCTTTCCCTTTCTAGACTATGGTGACGTATTACTCTATTTAAGGATGCGGTATAATGCAGTGGTTTAGGGCTCTGAGCTGCAAACCTGGAGACCAGAGTTTGAATCCCACAGCCCCCACTTGCATACTGTGTGACCCTGAGTGAGTTACTTAACTTCCTTGTGCTCCCAGGTCGCACCTGGAAACAAGCTTTGGATTAGTGTGCCTTTCCTGGCTAAACAATTTCCCCTTTTCCCCTTTCCTATTCTCTGAAGCCTCCGACACTGCCTTATCTAAGGTCACCTCACATTTCAATGCTCTTTGTATATATGCCTTGACCTATCCTCCGTAAATCCACCACTATACTATGAACAAGGAGTTAGAAAGGGCCCCTTCCCCATGAGGCACTCTTTCCACAGTGCCCTGTTAAGTACCAAATACTGGTGAGCGAAATTAACGGGCTACCTCAATGATTTATTTATCCTATCCACCTATTCCCTATAGTCGGAGGATGGCAACAGACTTCAGTTTCCTCAGTGGAAGTACAATGCTGGTAAAACCTCAGTCACATACAGATTTATCACATGGAATAGCCCCCCCCACATACAAGCTACCTCCCCCACCATTCAGTCTGTGAAGACTTTGATCAAGGGGTATTTCAAGGTCCCTCTAACATGTCACAACTGCCCTCATGATGGCCCATAGTCTCACAAGGGTCTCTAAGTTGTTAACCTGGTTTTTGATCCAATCCCAACCTGGTCCTGGCTACTGGGGATAAGCTTTCTATCCAGGTGCATAATACTAACTCTGGCATAGTAGTATACTGTTTAATATGTTTCTATATCGGATAATGGTCACTGTGTAGTGTGCTTTCCATTCTGCTTCTCAGGGGCCTGGTAAACAGACATCTTTCAACCATTCCCTGGCATTTTTTGTTCGTATCCACAGTACATTTTGACTCTGTATATAATTTGTATTTATTGTTTATAGTATTTATTGCCTCCCTTTTATTCATGTTTCTCGACAATCCCTGTTCCCCTTCTCCCCAAATTGCAACTGAAAACGAGGCTGTTAGGACTCTGTTTGCTTACCTGGTAAAATAGGTTTCAAATAAATAAATAAAACATAAGTACATTGGAGTACAGATAACACTATATAGCAGGTTGTATTAGCACTCGATATATTTAGCGCGTCCGCCTTGGGCAAACATATTGGCGCCCAATATATTTAGCGCTTTGTGCTTACCGGTAGTTACAGTGCTTACTTGCCTACTGGTACTGTAATCACAAAGCAGTTTGAGCAAGGGCAGTTCACAATTACCATCCTGCCTGTTTTATTGGCAACAGCTTATAGTAGCATACTGGTACTTTACAAAATGTCCGCTCCACACCCCCACACATTTTCAACATTTTTTATCCATGCTGTAACTTGGTAACTCGGTAATGATGTCTCTTCTCAAGTGGATGCAGTCCTCCCAAGTGAAGCACAGCGCAAATACCCGCTGGAGGCTAGTACTGTACTGGGGCCTGATCTAGCGGAAAGTTTAGGGGTAGACCCAGATGTGATCGCTTCCATGGCTAGAGAGCTTGCTAGTACCTCCTTGTCACCTTCAAAGCAAAGCCGCCGCTCTGGTTATGTCAATTATACTCCTGAGGTTCAATACAAGTTTGGCAAGTATGCTGTGGAACAGGAGGTTATGGCAGCTGTCAGGCATTATCATGCCACTACTGGCAATACAATCAATGAGAATTCAACAAGAAACTTCAAAGCTGATATCTGGCACAATTACGAGAAAAAAAACGACCCCACTGCCATGTCTCCGGTACTCCCCAAAGAACCTAGAGGATAACCAACAGATTTGGAAGACAATCTAGAAGAACAACTGAAAGCCATAGTCAAACCTCTTCGCATGGAAGGAGCTGTTGTTAATGCAGGTGTAATTTAGGCAGTAGCTGTGGGAACTGTAAAGGCAAATGCCCCACGGCTACGGACCAAAAATGGGGGGCATCTAACCTTGTCTAGTAAATGGGCTTGGGGTTTCCTCCATCGCATTGGATTCAGCAAGAAGAAAAAGATGAAAGCATGCCACAAAACGCCCAATGACTTTGTGAACTTAAAATCCTTTTTCCTGTCAAGAATTGCCCGAGTATGTGCCCAAGAGCTAATTCCACTGCAGAACATTATCAACATGAACGAGACAGGGGTCAATATGATCCCTGTCTCGGAATGGACCATGGAGGCTACTGGGGCAAAGCAGGTGCCGGTAACAGGCTTAGGAAACAAAAGGCAGGTATCAGTAGTCCTGGCCTGCACCTTTGAGAGAGATTTGCCCCCAACTGGATCTATAAAGGAAGAAGCACCATATGCCATCCAAAACATAAGTTCCCCAGTGAACAGAGTGTCACACACTCGGACAATCACTAGGATAATGCTGAGACCGCCATTGAATTTACAGACAATGTTATAGTGCCCCATGTGAAAATGCACATTGCCACAATGTCTTTACCCAAAGAAGGAAAATCTCTGCTTGTATTGGACCTCTACAGAGTGCATACTTCAGAGAATGTAATACAACATTTGGAGTTCAATAACATTATACCCATTTATGTGCCAGCATCGTGCACTGATGCCCTTCAACCCCTGGATGTCAGTGTGAATACAATTTTTAAAGATCTGTTAAAACAGGAGTTTACCAACTGCTATGCGGGAACTGTGTCCGAAAGACTGGTTGCCTGCATGGCATACAGCACCGCTCTCTTCTCCAGTACACGGATATGTAGGGAGGCTTCCAACTGGGACCAGGAGCCCTGGGTTTGAAAGGGACCCAGGTGTGCTCCTCAGCCTAGACTCGAAGCATCCGTGGTTAGAATCTGATGTAGAGAAAAAATCTGGAAGGGAACCCCTTGAAGAAGATTCAAGAGATTCATCCACCACTGCAGTACCTTGCGAACTGGGGAGGAGACCAGGACTTATTGGTCCAACTTGTCCTTGCGCTGGTCCCATTGCACTCTGAGGATCCACTGAAGGGTACGCATGTGAAGTCTGGCCAGTGGAACGGTGGGAATGCCCACTGCCATTAGACCCAATAGCCTGAGATACAGTCTGGCAGGAATGAACCGACACGGAGTGACTTCTTGAGCTTGGGCCATAAGGCATCCCGTCCTGTTTTGGGTTAAGAAGGGCTTCCCCTGCTCGGATTTCAGAACTACCCCAATGTACTGCAGTCTTTGGGACGGTACTAGAACAAAATTGGACAGGTTGACCATTATGCCCAGAGAATGGAAGAGCTGGAGAGCGTGCTCCAGAGTCAGCAAGTCTATTCCTTGGATGGGGCATTGAGAAGCCAATCGTCCAGGCAGGGGAAGACATACAGTCCCTCTCTTCCGAGAGTTGCTGCGACCACTGCTAAGTATTTGGTAAAGACACGCAGCACAGAGGATAAGCCAAAGGGCAGCACTTTGAACTGGTAATGCTCGCCCTGAAAGGCAAAACAAAGAAACCTCCTGTGATGGGGGGGTGGAGCTGGGGCAAGAGGGCCTCCCTCAGGGAGTAACATGAGGACACCGCAGGGGAGGAACATCGGATTGAGGAAGGGGATGCAGTTTTCTATATGCTATCCTGGGCCTTTTCCAACCCCACAAAAACCTAGAAATCGATTTGTTCTATTTCTAAAAATTCCATTTTCAAAGGTAGGGTGGGGAGGACCTGAAAGAAGTACAGAAACCTAGGATGCACATTATCGGACAGCTATTTACAGGCATGTTCTTGCCCCAAGCCTGAACCCCCTATTGTCCTCCTGAGCATGAGGATATACCTCATGAGTGTCAGAGCTATCAAACTAGTGTCAGAGCTATCAAACTGCTGTGCTCTCCTCCCCAGAAATGGTTGTTTGCATGGCTAAGTAGACTGGGGTTCTGTGGTCACAAGCCCAGCCATTTTTGTGATTGCCTGTGGGCCCAGGAGGTTCCCACAACTGGTACAATCTGAGGGAGGAAGGTCTGTGTTAACAAATGAGGAGTTGAGGTGCAGGCCACCTTTCATAAACTGATCACTGCTAGTCTACCAGGTGCGGAATCCCCCTTCACCCGCAGCCACCTGCCCCGCACCCCCCACCCCCAGCCCACTTACAGCTTAAACAGAACATGAAAGTATATGGGCATCAAGTCAAGTTCGATCATCTGGCATGGAGCGTGGCTGGGTAATTACTGAAGACAGAGTATCCTGAGCATGCTGGTGTCTCTGTGTGATGGAGTCTGCTCATGCTTGTGACTGTGGGGCACTCCCCGATCATGGGGCTCATTGAGATTGCAATGGGATTCCCCTGTCCACTAGATCCTTCACAGACTTCCCTGCAGTAGTGTATTGTTTCTGCCCATCTGGATATTGGCTCACCAGGCTGGAGGGGTAAGAGTCTGGAATTTTAGTTTTTGTTGCCACAGGGTTTGGAGTACTGGAATATAAACTTCTGTCTCCTCTGCATGGTGATGGCAGCATAGTCCTTATCTAGGAACATTTTTGTGCTGCTATAGAAGACTGCCTGCTGCTGCCAGGCTTTTCGAAGTATCTTATCATTTGTATGGAAGGTGTTGAATATTATCAATACAGACTGGTCTGGCAGAGAGAAGCGGGGTTTCAGACAGAGTGCCTTGTGTGAACATTCAATGCCTAACTTCCATGAGGCATCTAAGGAGAGGGCTGTATGCAGCACTGAGTCCAGAAATCCATTCATGTCGGCTCCCTTTGAGTACTCGGGCATGGCATATATCCTTATGTTTTTATGGCGGGCCCGATTTTCTGCTTTTTCTTTTCTGTCAGTGGCTGCTGCCTGAATTTTAGCCAGCTGAAGAACTGCCAATTCAAGTTTTCTCAATCACGAGTTAGTACAATCTACAGCCTGCGCAGCCTCTGTTATGCAGTGCTCTAGAGCTGTAACATACACTTTTACTGATGGTATGGTTTCCTTCCATTCTTTGAACACCCTAAGGAAGACCTGGAGGTCTTTCAGGATGGCATCAAGTTTTTTGTCTTTACCCTTCAATTTCAGGTGAGAAGGCTCCATCGTGGATGGATGGGGCCACGCTGGAGGCACCGGACTGCTGAGTTGGAGTGCTCGGCCACATCATACACTTCATCTGTGGGCAGAACACTAAATTTAATTCTGGTAGGCTTCACTATCTCTACTAAGACCCCCCTTTCTATTGTATTGTCATTTTATGGCAATTAGAGCTTGTTCAACAGGGTCATTTGGCCATCGGGAGTAGGAGCTCCTGGAATTGTGCTACTCACAGCATGTTCTGCCCTAGTCACAGACATATTATATTAACTCTGCACGTTTACCTGTTCTGAGAAGTAATTTATCAAACCCTCTTGGAGTCTAGGATGCTGAGATGTCTGACAGACAGTATGGCATTCTAGAGGCACATCTGCAATTAAGAGGGCTGGCAATATAGCCTACAGGTTAGAGTAACGAGCTGTGAATGAGCTTGGTACATCCAGCAGATCTGGGTTTAATTCCCACAACCTCCACTTGCATACTGTGTGACTCTGAGCACGTCACTTAAACACCCCACTGCTCCCGGGTCGCCCCAGGTGCTTGTGCTTAGTGGATCTTACCTGGATACCAAAAAAAATAAATTAGTCATATGATGTCACAGGAAATCCTAACTGTAGTTTTTTCTTGTTGTACCAGTTTGCATGAACGGTTTTTGCACAAAAGTCCCTTAATATTTACACCCAGTCCGTATCCACCTCTACAAATAATGTTTGTACAATGTTCCTTGATGTTTGAACCCTCAATGTGCTATTATCTGTACTAATTCCAAGTCACCCCTGAAAATGGGACTTTTGTTTGAGCGGACCTATCCAGTCACTAAAAAACAATAAATAAATAAAATACTGCCTACAAACTTGTAGCATAAATTACTTTCTTGTACTATTTTCTGTATGTGATGCTGATTCTCTTTGTACCCTTCCCCCAAGACATGCCTGGAATTGAGCTGCTCACAGCATGTTCTGTCCTGTCCACAGACATTTCAAATAAATATAGTATTAATTCTGTACATTTACCTGTTCTGAGAAGTAATTTATCAAACCCTCTTGGAGTCTAGGATGCTGAGATGTCTGATAGACAGTATGGCATTCTAGAGGCACACCTGCAATTAATAGTGAAGCACATCAATGTCTCCTAAAAGCAACTGTAATTAACCAACTCAGAAGTAGATTTAGATATGAAGCAGCTCTCCAGCCTTCATCAAACACACTGTCACTGAGTGTTAAATTTTATATAGTTTCAAATATTAGGATTTCATGGATTTTTTTTTCCTCGTCTTGAAAAATCTCCTTTTACAATGTTAGAAATAATTGAAACACCAGCATAAAAATGATAAAAAGTACAGAAAGTTTATACTTACTATTCTCTTTTAATACTTTTGGCAGCACTTCTCTCTTCAGTTGTCCACATGGAAAAAGAAGGGGCAAAGAAGACGATGATTCCTCTGCAAGAAAAAAAAAATCAAAATAACAATCTTCTTTCAAAATGAGTAGAACATACAACAAAGGTTTCTCACAGGGCATGTGTTTAATACATCTTAGACATTCAGTATGCAGCTGTAATATTTCATGTAAAAAAAAAAACACTCAGATATATATAGATGACAAAAGAAAAATATTTACGTGGCTGAAGAAACAGAATACAGTGTTCATGAATTTCTGGTTCAGATAATGTACAGTACTATCATCCTCTTTATTCATATTATTACTTTAACCATAATGCAACTTACTGGCTCTAAGTCTCAAAGTAACTGTCTGTCAACTTCAGACAGATAAAAAAATCACAATAAACTCAAAATGACAGTAAAATGGATTATTATTCCACAATGTGACTGAAATAACACTCACTACACCAACATTTTGAACACTATGTTGGAAGCTTTTAAAAAGAAAATCTAGTTTATCTTCTTCCTGCAATAAAAAATTATATACTAGTTATCCTTGGGATATGGGCTGCCATTTAGAGCAGGTGTGCAGCAATCTGCAGTTAGAAAAAAGATCTGCCAGCAATATAAGATACAAAATTTTAACATGCCTTTAAAATGAGTTTGCCACTTTAGGCAGAAGTAGAAAAACATAACATTTAGATAGAATTCTGTTTATTTTTTTTATAGGCATTTCTATTCCATTTATGCTTCACTACTTTGATAATTTATATGGAAACGGGTCCTTGCCTCCTAGAGCTCTTGCTGTTTAATAAGGACCTGCTGGGTCTGATTGGGTCTCAGATCCAGCTAAAGAATTTTGAGTAATTAGAGGGGGGTCTCACAGGGACTCTAGCTAGGGCCCTCATTCCATGTTTGGTTCCCTTTACCATGACTTGTAGAGGGCATCACGCAAAGGTATGGTGCAGTCAGTTTAATTTTTTGTTTATTATTTTAGGTTCATTTCAGTCCACTGCAAGGCCCTTTCTTTGTCCCTCAGTGCAATACAGTTTATTTATTTTATTTATTTATTTAGCTTTTGTTGACCGGGTAAGTGCACTAGACAAATCCTGCCTATTTTCAGGCACGACCCGGGGGAGGGGGATACAGATGAATGCCAACTGACCTTGAACTAGATTAAGCTGTTGGTGGTATTTTTAGTGAATGAGGGAAATTTGGCCAGGACACCGGGGAAATTCCCTCTCTGCGAGGCAGAGAGCGCTGTGCGCTATGGAAGACTGTGGACAAGCACAGTCTGTCCCAGACCATGGAGGAGGACGGTCAGTTTTGTGGACTTACAGGAGGCTTCTAAGAACTACGTGATGATAACTTTCCTTTGGCACAGAGTTTGGTTTCTGAGTAATACCAGAGACCTGTTTGGATCAATCTGGCTTGATGGAGGCTGATGGGGATTTGCATCCTGAGAACTTAGATTACAAAGAAGAACTAGGCGAAAAAATCCCAATTACTTGCTCTTATTTCTAATGCAGAACAAGAATATATTCAGAGCAAGTCCAGACTTGAAGAGGAGCGGAAAAAAGGAAAAGGTGAAATTCGCCAGTCCTTCACTTAATACTAGCAAGCGATATATCTACCTGCATGGACTCCAGCTGTGCTGGGAACAAGTCGTTATTGTTGCCCAAAGACTCTGTGCAGGCTGCGGATGAAGCGGAGTGGTCACGGAGGCGCTCTACTCAGAGCAGGATGGATCTATTCGGAAACCGTTGGACTCCTGATCCGGTGGAGTGCAGCTGCGGGTTCTCCGATTTGCTCTGGGGAGGATCGACTGAGTGCGCACTGATTTACCGTCGCTGCATTCACCGAGCTTCACTACTGACATACAGATTGAGACAGAGGCGGGGATTTCTGGTGATGCGTTAGGCGTGGCGACAGCTTTGCGAATATTCATGTCTCTGACCCTTCTGACAGCATCTCCCTACCTCAGGACTTTCAGGTACTTTCTCTAAACTTAGGTACTGCAATGGCGAGGGTGAGGTCAAGTTTCGTCTGAGTTCTCTGATATGAACTCGGTGTCTGTCGCTGCAGTGAAAGAGCTGCCCCCTGTACAAAACCAGGGTTTTCAAAATCGTTTGCTGGTCTTTTCATAAACCTGTAGCGGCAGCAAAGCGAAGGTTCTAGTTACGTCTCCGCTATGTTGGAGATGCACCTATAGTTCGGATAGAGTATGGGTGGGAAAACCTAATTAAAGACAGCATGGGGTTTACTCCTGTAGATGTATATGCCTTTATCCACGCTCCAGGTGACAGGAACTATGACATTAGCTTTTGCTCGATGGCATTACTAGACAAATTTTGGAAGCTGTATTATGGCGCAAGCATCTGGTTGATTAGTCGAATTTTGGCAATTCCTGTGACTAAACCTACTGTTAAAACTGTTACAATTTTATTTAGGAATGAGGGTGTTGATGTTTCAAATATTAAATTCTGGTTAGAAAAGCAATGTTCTACTGTGGAGCATCCCAAACCAATAATTGGCGAAAATGAAACTTCTGGAATGGGGTGGACTTTTAGGGTCCAATTAAAACACACGGATAACGGCATTCAACATTTACCCAGCTCCTTTTTTTGGGTAGGGATAGAGGATATTATTTTGCTGGTCAACCTAAAAGCTGTTATAAATGTGGCGATTTATCGCATTTGAATAACGATTGTACAGCTATCAAATGTTTCTTTGTGGCTTATTGGGGCACTCTGCAGACCAGTGCACTGCACCTATCTGTAACTTATGTGGGATACTGCTCATAGCTTCCAGGGATGTCCATGGCGGCCCATAATTCGGAATCTGTCTCTGAACATGACACACTTTGTCACGACAAAAAAAAACCCCAGGGGCATAAGAGTAGGCATGTCTTCCCTTCCTCCGGTTCGAGCGCAGGGGCGTGGAGGTAGTAGTGATTTGGTTTCTGGAGGTATGGCGGTGAGTTTAGTCAAGAGGTGCCCACTGTGGTTCCACCTTTACCTTCTCACACTATTGAGAATCCTACACTAGCTGCTACTGAGGTAGTTGGCGCTTCTTTACTAATCCATGGTTTCACCTGCACAAGATCGAGTCCATTTGTCCTTACCTCTTGATGAGGCTGGAGAGACAGGTTTTCTTACTGTAGAAGGTTCTCAGGCTGCTAATCCCACCTCTTCTAAAGAGGCTGGCTCAGATCAAAGGCAATCACAGCTAACTCTTTCTCACTACCCCTTACTAACAGATTTTCAGCCTTTTCCTCATGGGGAGAGCTGCTAGATAAGGAGAATCCCATAGAGGGAACTTCCCAGGTTTCTAGTCAGGGCCTATCTGAATCGATATTGCAACCCCTGTTGGATCAGTCGGTAGAGAAGCGTGTAACCAGGTCTACTAGGAAACATTTAAACAAACCTCCTTGATTTCATGAACCTGAGGTGGCGTGTTTAAATGTTAACAGCATTAAATCGTTCTATAAGCGTGGGACAACTTTCGGTATATTAAGTGATTTGGAGTTTGATGTTTTATGCTACAGGACACTAGATTTCATACTTTAGCGGAAACATCTCAAGCTTCAAGGATTGGTGAGTGGGAGTACTTGATTGTAGTCGATAGGCTCGGAAGCCTGTTGTGGGGTAGGTTTTTGTTTTCGTTCTACCGATGTACAGGTTTTACGTCTAGTGGACATTGAACCTGGTAGGGCCTTACTGTTGGATGTGGTTATCAATACATTGTCTTGTAGATTGATTACCATTTATGGCCCACAATCCAAAGCTTCAAGGATTGATCTCTTAACTAAAATCCAACCGTACTTATTTACCAGTAGACAGATTTTTTGGGGGTGACTTTAATATAAACTTCCAAATCCAGGGGAAAGGAAAACAATATTGTGATAAAAATTTTTGAAATCTTTAGTTTTGCAAGCTGGTCTGAAAGACTTTCAAACCGATATGTCGAGAAAGAGGTGAAAGCAACCTTTATAAAGGAAAGCTTTTTCTAGGATAGATTTGTTATTTTTGAAGCATAATTTAGATATTTCAAAGCGATTTATTATTCCCATAGAAACTTCCGATCACATGTTGATTGGGATTAGTATTGCATTACCCCTGTTAGGGGACCAGGATTAGGGTTTTGGAGATTAAATGTCTCATTATTAAGATCCGAATATTTTGTCAGGCCTCAAGTCTCTGGTGGAAGATAAGACCTCGACAATTTTTCTTTATGAGGATATGGAGCATGGTGGGAGATTTAAAAAATATTGTTATCCAATTCCTTCAGTTGCAGGGAGGGTTCAGGCCAGAACGAAATATAGGGATTATCTAGCTTTTAGAAATAAATTGGGAGAATGCTATCAGTCAGAGTATGGGAGGGTTGGACCTTAGTGGAGAAATTAGTTTTATAAAACAGAAAATGAAATCTTTCCAATATGACAGGCTATGTTCTCTTCAACTGGAACAATCCTTTGGTACTCATGGGAAGGCAGAAAGTATTAATCCGTATGTTAGTTGCCAAAATAGCGGGAGAAAAATTGATATCAGGCCTAATGACTCCCAGGGTACTTTAGCTACGATAATGTTTCCATTATGAATATTATTGTACAAGCATTAACAGATATGTTTGGTTCTCCAGTGGTACACTCACCATATACTAAGTACTTCATGCAGCAGCTCTACTCAACTTTCACCAGATTTATACAATGCTTTGACTGCCCTTTTTCTAGTCAGAACTTGGATAGGGTGTTTAAAATCTTGAACGGGATTTCACCTGGTTCAGATGGGTTACCTGCGAATTGTATAATTTCTTATGGGAGATAATTCCACTAAATATTAGAAGTCTTTAGATTTTTCAGAAGGAATGTTGTTTACCAAATCAAATGTATGAGGCTTGTTGTTTTTCTGTTTAAATCAGGTGATTCTACTAATTTGACTAATTAGGCCCTCACTTTGCTGAATACTGATTTTAAAGTATTTGCTAAACTGTTGGGGAATAGACTGGCTTCAGTTATGGATGTACTGATTAACCCATCTCAATTTTGTTCCGTTCCAGGAGCGTAGTATCATGGATGCTTTATTACTGCTTAGGAAATAGTGGAGGGTGATGGTAGACATCAGGATGGGAAGCGATCTAGGTTTTCTTGTCAGCCTAGACCAGGCCAAAGCGTTCGATAGGGTGTCCCTCCTATTTATGGGATTGCCTATTGGCTATATGGGATCCCACAAGATTTTGTGGACTGGCTGAAAATTTGCTGACCTAGCGTATGTAATCCCCTATGAGAATGGCTGGATGGGTCCGAAAATTCCAGTACTTAGAAGTGCGTCAAGGGTGTCCTTTGAGCCCTCCTTTATGTTTTTATTGACCCTGTCATGAGATTATTACAAAGGTCCCGAATATTTTGGGCATATCGGGGCTTTTCATCAGCGGACAAAGTACTTACATATGCTGATGATATGTGTTTGATTATTCAGGATCAGTCTCTGCTCACTGCTCTCCGTTTAATTCAAGTAGTGGGGAAAATTTCAAGAGCCACCTTAAATATTGGGAAAACTAAATGTCTGGCCTTAGCGGGTTTTCCAGAGGATTCTAGGATGGTTGGTGGTTGTGAGGTGGCTGTAGACCCTTGCAAAATTTTGGGCGTTTATTTTGGCGGCAAAGCAATGGCTGAATACAATTGGTCTAAACTGTTATCAGTAGGGAATGACATGGTTAGTAGATGGAATAAATGGAAAGTGGGAAAAAAAAAAGGGTTTACTTGATTAAGTCCTTTCTGGCCCCGATATTTATATATCTTAGTGCTGTTTTTCTGGTACCGAAGAAATTTGAAGCGTCTTTATCCAGACTGTTTTTCACTTGTTTCTGGGGGAGCAGATTGAATCCGATCAAAAGGTCGGTACTCTACAAACGAGTCAAAGATGGCGGTGTAAATATGCTGAACCCTATATTATTTTACTTCACGATCTTTTTTTACATGAATTTAGTCCCGATAATAAAACATTCTACTAAACAATGGATTAAATGGGTTCTCCCGATACTCAAAGGAATTTTGTCAGAATGGGATAAGGGATTATTTTTCCACAAGAATAAAAGGCGTCCTAGGCTTGTGAAGAGGTGGGAGGAGGTTTTTGATAGGGTAATTAACTGGGATATTGGCTATTCAGTGGCCCAGACCTTTTCTAGACGGCATTTTTATGATGAATTATTGATAACACAGTTTCAGATCGACCCTTTTTCCCATTTTACTAGCGTCCAACAAAAGTTTATATCTGCATATATTACTGACCGCATATCCCTGAATCTATATGGGATACAATTTGGTTAGGTGTACACCAGAAATCAATATTAAAGGAATCAGAAACATAAATCACTTCAAGAGAGATATTGTCCTAGGGAAAGTTGTCCTAATGTTATAGAAACAATGGATCATTTATATTTTTCCTGTCCGTTTATCATCCAATTCTGGGATGTTGTCAAAACAGATGGAAAATTGGGATACCTATACCTCCGCCCCTACTCTGTTATTTTATGGCATTCCTAATTCCCATTTTGCTCAGAAGCACATTTGCATATTTAGGATTGTATGTGCTTTTTGTATACTGGATCTGGATATGTAGATGTCGCTAGTTTTGCAACAACAGAATATCCGGCTTTGGAGCTGTATTTATTATTGTAAAGGAATTTCGAAGTGGTTGATTACTGATTTCCATTGTGATACTACAAATGAATTGGTTAAGCAATGGTCTTCTTTCAGATTTTTTTGAAAAAAAAAAAAAAAAGGGTGATTGTTTTATCTCTTATACATTATTACACAGTCCAGTATTTGTTGACTTGAGTTATTTCTACTATACTTAGATAGCCTTTTTATTAGGAACTGTTACATTTTGCTTGACATTATCAGGTTTTAGTATTTAGTTACTTTGGGAGAGCATAAGTGTCACTCCTTCTGTTGAGTTTGAAATGTCTTAAAGTGTCCAATGGAGCTGTTTATTTCATATTACAGTTGAATTTATTTTTCTTTATTTTGGTCTATATGAATACCTGTGTAAATGCTTTTGATTTCAATAAAAAATTCCCCTACTCTTTTCGATAAGTGCCATGGGATCTTTAACATCCACCTGAACTACCACCAATCCAGGCAGATGGGACCTCGGTTTAACGTCTCATCCGAAAGACGGCACCTCAGAAGTGCAGCACCCCTCTCATGCTGCACTACAGTGTCAGTACTGGGATATTAACCCAAGTGCCAGATGTGGGAACTGAACCCACAGCCCTCTGATCTCCCGGCCTCAGAGGCGAGTGTGCTACCTACTGAGCCACTGACACTGACCAACTGTAACTTTATTTCTGAATTTGTGTTTTTATTCAGTGAAGCTTAGTGTTTAACCCTGATTGGTGTGGCCCACAAGCTTCTGTACAAACATCTAGGTACAATTTCTTTGTTGAGCTCATGAAAGGTATCACAATATTCTACAATTCCAGTTTTCCAAGGACTAACATGGCTGTAAACATTTTTTCCTGCATTTTTAATGGAAAATGGATTAAGGATGAAAAAGTCAAACTCTGTAATATGAGTTAAAAAGGGCTTCCACATTAGAAGTCTATCCTTTCCGTAACTGTGACCCCTAAGACCTAGTTGTTTTTTTCTTGCATTTTTTGAGCCACATGTTTAGTTGAAGTCACAATCTTCTGTTTGAGAGATCCTGGGCCCCCAAATTCAGCCACGGATATTGGAGCTGTGCTAAATCAGTGCAATGCAAAATACAGCATGCAGTTCACAAGGAGCAATATTCATATGGGCAGCATGTCCTGTCCGGAGCCTGCTGTCTATAAGACTACTGGGCTGTACTAACGCCATCATGCAGAGTTCATATGTGCAGTGCTTTCACAGCCCCTTGCTGGTAACTGACCCCAAGGAATGAAGGGAGATAGCGCATTACAAATGGGATAGCACCATTGTTCCTGGGAGCCTTATTCAGTGACCGGTATGCAAATCGCCACATATGGCATGCAAGACGCTAAGGGTACATTTGCATGTCATTATGTGACCATTATCGGCTCTGCACCACGCCTCTGTGCACAAATGTGCGAAGGCATTGTGTAGAGCCTCAGCCCATACTCCCAACCAGCTCAGCTGCACAAATCCAGATCACATGAACACTACTGTTGTGTTGTAGGATAACTCTCTTTTTTAGAAGAAAAAAGCTGACAGCTTTGACACACTACCCCAACAAAATGGTCATATGTTTTTGCACCAAGGCGGTGCTTTCTCCAGACCTGATGTCACTATTCAGTGCCACTGTTTAGAAACGTCACTGTTAAAGTGATAGTGCAAATCAAGTGAAAAGCAAACAACAATCACGTTTAAAAACATCTGTGTGCAAACAAGCAAAGCAAAAGTGTTGCTTTTAGAAGAATCCCAGTTCATAAATATTTCAATAAATAGAGATACAGGTGATCACAGAAAAAGACCAACAGCGGTATCAAGGAATAGGGGGTTTGGGGGAAGGTTAAATCTACTACTACTACTGGCTGCTCTCTCGTCACCTCCTCACCTAATTACCCTCAGTCTAAGCTTAGTGCTTTAGAACAGCTTGTTTAACCTAGCTACACTGTAAATTGGCTGTACATTATTTTGTATATATTTAAACTTGTTCCGGTATTGTTTACATCCTGTATATATCCAATGTCTGTGTGCACTTGTAATTGTGCCTTCTCTGACGCGGAACCTTTGTAAATGAGCTCTAAGCTCAAAGGTTGTTGCTTACTCCAAGATGACAGATAAATAAATAAATTAATAAATACATGGAAAGGCTAAAAACAAACTGTCCTATGAAGCAATAATTTTGGATCACTAGACTCATCTGCACTATATATGACAATATTGGATCACAACTGTTTGCATTTCAGTTGATATGTACTGTCATGTTAACTGTGATATTTTTAAACAATGACTCTGAATAGTGACATGAAGCCTTGAGAAATCGCTGGCTTGGCGCAAAA
The DNA here is from genome assembly GCA_016271365.2 of Neoceratodus forsteri. NCBI lineage: Eukaryota > Metazoa > Chordata > Ceratodontiformes > Ceratodontidae > Neoceratodus > Neoceratodus forsteri. The sequence continues at coordinate 333,980,155 of CM028135.1, read as the reverse complement.
AAACAATCCACCATTTTGTCAGGGGGAGAGCCTCAGAACCATCTGCTGTTTTCTTCTGACAATGAGAGTTATCCTACTACACAGCTGTGGTGTTCATGTGATCTAGGTCTGTGGAATCAAGCTCGTTGTATGCTTTGAACTGTTTTGCTTTGGGCCCCAGTATTCTTTGCCTTAGCTGCCAGTGTGCGAGACAACAGAGCCTCGTCCCCCACCCTCAACCAAACCCTATCTAGCTAGCCCTTGGTAGTCTAGTGGTACTACCCTCTTGCCTGATCCCAAAGTAAATTATGGCTGGCAGCCATGTTAGTGTAAGTGGTACCCCTGATCTCCGAGTAAACCTAAGATTCCTTTTAACTTAATTCCCTGGTAGTCTAGTGGTATCCCCTCTCAGCTGATCCCTCGGTAAACCTAAGACTCCTTTTAACTTATGTCCTGGTAGTCCAGTAGTATGGTAACCCCACCCCATCTTAGAGTACAATAATTTATCTTATTCCCTAGTAGTCTAGTGGCACCCCCTTCCCACCTAATCCATGGTATAACTGATGTAACCACCACCCCTCTGGCCCAGCCCACCCCACTCAGCACCCACAACCCCCATCCAGTCTGTCTGACTTACCAATCCATATATGAGATCACTGCCATCAGATTGCTAGTGACAGCAACTGGTACAGGCCTTCCACTCACCACCTTGGCCAGCCACTATCTGACTGACAGGTAGTGAGTGCACATGTACTGTAGAAACAGTTATTTGTTGGGGATCTCAACCCCTGACCGGGCTACAGGCACCACGGATCCTGACTCACGGCCACCAGCACGACCCCACTAGCCAGCAAGGGGATCTCCACCCCTGACCGGGCTACAGGCATCACTGATTCTGACTCATGCCCACTAGCCCGACCCCATTAGCCAGCAAGGGGATCTCTGCCCCTGACCGAGCTACAGGCACTACAGATCCTGACTCACGGCCACCAGCCTGACCCCACTAGCCAGCAAGGGGATCTCCGCCCCGACCGAGCTACAGGCACTACAGATCCTGACTCACGGCCACCAGCCCGACCCCACTAGCTAGCAAGGGGATCTCTGCCCCTGACTGGGCTACAGGCACCACAGATCCTGACTCATGGCCACCAGCCTGACCCCACTAGCCAGCAAGGGGATCTCCGCCCCAGACTGGGCTACAGGCACCACACATTCTGACTCACGGCCACCAGCCCGACCCACTAGCCAGCAAGGAAATCTCCACCCCTGACCGAGCTACAGGCACTACTATGGATCCTGACTCATGGCCACCAGCCTGACCCCACTAGCCAGCAAGGGGATCTCCACCCCTGACCGAGCTACAGGCACCATGGATCCTGACTCATGGCCACCAGCCTGACCCCACTAGCCAGCAAGGGGATCTCCAGCCCTGACTGAGCTACAGGCACCACAGATCCTGACTCATGGCCACCAGCCTGACCCCACTAGCCAGCAAGGGGATCTCCACCCCTGACCGAGCTACAGGCACCACAGATCCTGACTCATGGCCACCAGCCTGACCCCACTAGCCAGCAAGGGGATCTCCAGCCCTGACTGAGGTACAGGCACCACGGACCCTGACTCATCGCCACCAGCCTGACCCCACTAGCCAGCAAGGGGATCTCCAGCCCTGACTGAGGTACAGGCACCATGGACCCTGACTCATGACCACCAGCCCGACCCCACTAGCCAGCTAGGGGATCTCCACCCCTGACCGAGCTACAGGCACCACGGATCCTGACTCATGGCCACCAGCCTGACCCCACTAGCCAGCAAGGTACGGCACACACAAAGGATTTTGAATTTTGGTGCCTTTTCACAGCAGACTTTTGCTTGCTTCTGATGTCTGCACAGCTAACCCACTAGGTGGCTCGTTCATTTGAGAACAGCCCCAGGTGTACAAAGCAGGTCTTTTAAAAAGGAACTTGCGTACACAGAGAGTGAATTTTGAGCTCTCTTCATTTTAAATTGGAGCTCTGTGTTTCCGTGCTGGGCTGCTCACTGTAATAACGAGCCCCAGCGAAGTACTTAGTAGCCTGCTCTTGAGCCATTTTTGGGTAGGGGAGCCTACTGGGACTGTTTGAGTTTAATTTATGCCCTAATACATTCAGAGTAAAATTGTCCCATGTAGATAAATCCTACTGCCTGACTGGAACAGTTAAAAGCTAACTCTTTTAAATTATTTATTTTATCTGCTGCTCTGTGGCTGCTTAAACTGCTAGCACTACCTGGGTTTTCGGCCCCCCCCCCCCAGCCTCAATTAAATGCTCTCACAGCAAAGCTAACCACTCCTCCCTCTGCTGTTTGGTCCACTCTTAGGCAGCCCTTCCTCTTAAAGGGGACCTGCCTAACAGCCCTAACAAGCTGTTTAAAGCTACCCTTAACCCTCAAACTCCTCACATTTTCCTCTCTACTAATGGTAACCATGAAAACCCTCTTCATCTTTTACTACATTTACCTTCTGTCTAACCTTCTCACTCAATGGTCGGACAAACATCAGCACCAGGACCCACACAAGCACAGGATCCGGGCAATGCTCTGTTACCCCAATTTGGGTTCCCATCCACATCCAAGGGCACTGACTCTGCTACGTCTAGCGTTCCTTTCCCACAACTCAGACCTTCTACCTACACTCAACTACCTTCTACCTACACTCAACTACCCCTCAGCTAGTGGTCAAACAGGAGTTCAGCATGTTTGAAGTTCATTTGCATCATCAGGTAAGAAAAAAGTCCAGCTCCCCATATGACACACAGGGGAAACACCAGACCTCACCCAACAACTAACACACCGAAATCTGGCCAATGGAAAATCATGTACACAAATGCTCGCAGTCTGGGAAACAAGATCCCAGACCTGCAGGCAATAATGACAGAGGCTAAACTGGACATAGTAGCAATTAGCAAGACGTGATTTACCAGTAACCACACTTGGGAGAATTCAGTACCTGGCTATGTACTGTTCAGAAGAGACCAAGGTGCAAAAAGTGGGGGGGAGGAGTGACCCTGTATGTCAATGAAAATATCAAAGCTACGGAAATTCAGAATACACATAAGGAGCCAGAAAAACCGTGAGTCACCCTGGAAACAGGAAATGGGACAGCCATAAGAACTGCGGTTGTCTACAGGCCCCCAGACCAGGGGAGGACACAGACACATTACTGTTAGAAGATATACAAAACATGACAGCTAAAGGGGAGGTTCTGATAATGGGAGACTTCAACATGCCAGATACAGATTGGTCAATACCAGCAGGAACATCTGCCAGAACTAGACACATGGTGGATTCCCTGCAGGGAGAGGGCCTCAAACAACTGGTACAACAACCCACAAGAGACAGGGCTATCCTAGATCTAGTACTGATTAACAGGGAAAGGATCACAGATCTCCAGGTAGAAGGTAACCTGGGGGCCAGTGACCATCACAAGGTATGGTTCAGTTTGACTACTACAACTAAATCATCCCATTCCAAGGCAAAAATATGGGACTTCAGAGGAGCTGACTTTTTTTTTTTAATTTTTTTTAACTATGGTATTTATTCTCCTCCTAACTGCCCCCATTCTCCACTCTTTCAGACTGCCTCTATCCGTGTGTGTGTGTGTGTAATCCTTCTCCTCATCTGAGTCTGCCCCTAGAGTGCTAAGTTCACTAACCTTAGATGCCCAGATAACCCCCGGGTAGGGTGAGGAAGTAAGCCCCACTGACCCCCTCAGAACCATACATGCTGGGACGTGGACTTAAGTGCACAGCGGAGTCTGCCCGACGAACCCGAGGATCTACACACACACACACCATGAGGAGTCGTCACTTAGGAGAGAGAGGGTGTTTTCTCCCTGTTCTCCCCGGCGTTGGCGTGCAATGAGGAGCAAGGGCGGAAGGCCGCCGGGGCGTGCCTCCCGCTCTGCCAGCGTCTTACCAAATCCCTGATGTTGCTACTCCCACTGCTGCACCTTCACGGGTCTCTCCTAGGTGTCGGTATTCTTGGCGGGACTGTGCAGACAACCCCCCCTCCCGAGAAGAGAGCAGCTGTTGGGCGCTTCATCCTTCTCCTCCGCGGCCGACCCCCGGTGGCCCGTGTTCATTTCAGAACACGGGTCGCCGGCATGTTGCGAGGTGTGGTGTCCAGCGCCTCAACCCTCAGCGCCACCGGGCCGGCAGAGGAGCTGACTTTGATAAGATGGCCAACAGAGTTAAGTTAGCCCTGGCAAGACGAAATACAGGGGAGGGGGTACAGGCAAAGTGGGCAGACATTAAGGATGCAATACTTGAAGCAACATCCCATTGTGTTAGGGAGAAAAGCAAGATCAAAAAAAAGGAGGAAACTACTTTGATTCTCAAAAACAGTAGCAGAAAAGGTCAGAGCCAAAAGGCTGGCCTTCAGGAAATATAAAGGAATGCAGCGAGATGAAGATAGGGAGGCATAACAAACCTCCCTAAGGGAAGCAGGGAAGGCAGTAAGGCAGGCAAAGGCCCAAACTGAGGAAACACTAGCACAGACAGTTAAAGAAGGTGACAACTTTCTATGGATACATTAGTGAAAGGAGAAAGTCCAGATGGAGGTATTGATAAGATCAAAGGAGATAAGGGGCATGTGAGGAGGAGGACCATGTAAAGCATCTATCCTAAATAGATACTTCTGCTCAGTACTTACTGAAGAGAAGGTAGGGCAAGGCCCACAGCTCAGCACCATGGACACGGGTGCAGGGAGGTGAGCACTAGTCCCTTCACAAAAGAAAGGGTCCTATAAGAGCTCGATAAGCTTAGTGTGGACAAGGCAATGGGACCTGATGGCATACATCCCAGGGTACTAAAGGAGCTAAGGGTGGAACTAGCAGAGCCATTATCAGAACTGCTTAGTGAGTCTCTGAGCACAGAGGTCCCAGAAGACTGGAGAAGGGCTCATGTGATCCCGCTCCACAAGAGTGGCAGCAGGGAGGAGGCAGGGTACTACAGACCAGTCAGTCTTACCTCAGTAGTGGGCAAGATTATGGAGACACTCCTTAAGGAAAGGATAGTGCAACACCTGGAATCCATAGGAGCACAGGATCCAAGACAGCATGGGATTACAAAAGGAAGGTCCTGTCAAACTAATCTCATAGATTTCTTTGATTGGGTAACCAGAGTTGTGGACCAAGGGGGAGCAGTTGATGTTGTCTACCTTGACTTCAACAAAGCTTTCGATACTGTTCCACATAGAAGATTGATTAATAAGCTGGGTAGGCTCGGGGTGGGTCAGAAGTTGGTCAACTGGGTGGCAAACTGGTTGACAGGCAGAAAACAGAGAGCGGTGGGAAACGGTATACAGTCAGAAGAGATGCAAATCACAAGTGGGGTACATCAGGGATCAGTCCTGGGGCCAGTCCTCTTCAATATCTTCATCAGTGATATTGCAGATGGACTGAAGGGTAAGATTTGTCTGTCTGCGAATGTCACCAAGATCTGCAACAGAGTAGATGATCCAGATGGGGTGGGCAAAATGAGAAGAGATCTGGAGAAACTAGCAAAATGGTCAGAAGAGAGGCAACTGGGGTTTAATGCAAAGAAGTGCAAGATCATGCACATAGGGAAGAGAAACTCTGAAGCCACCTATAGGCTGGGAGGGGAGTTGCTGGCAGTCACAAGGGGAGAAAGAGACTTGGGCATCATCATCACCGATGACGTGAAATCATCCAAGTAGACCAATAAAGCAGTAGGTAAGGCTAGGGGGATGTTAGAGCATATTAGTAGGGGTATCACAAGTCGGAAGAGGAAGCTAATAATCCCTCTTTACAAGACAATGGTTAGGCCCCATCTGGAGTACTGCGTGCAGTACTGAAGGCCACACCTTCATAAGGACATTACCCAAATTGAGGCAGTCCAGAGAAGGGCAATCAAAATGGTGCAGGGACTGCATCAGAAAACATATGAGGACAGATTAAGGGAGCTCAATATGTATACCCTAGAGCAAAGGAGGGAGGGAGGTGATATGATCACAACATTCAAACACCTTAGGGTTATTAACAAGGTGAAAGTGTCTACCATGTTTCAATATAAGAAAGATAGCAGGACAAGAGGACACAGCATGAGATTAGAGGGAGGCCGATTAAGGGGGTAATGTGAGGAAGTTCTTTTTCACAGAAAGGGTGGTAGATGCATGGAATGGCCTACCTCAGGAAGTGGTGGATATGAATACAGTGCAGGGCTTCAAAGAGGCATGGTATAGGCATAAGGGAGCAATACAGATGAGTATGAATAGATAGGCCATTGACAGAGGAAAGGCCGATGGAACATTTATAGGGTAGAAAAAGAAATGGGCAGACTGGATGGGCCTTGCAGTCCTTATCTGCTGTCAATGTCTATGTTTCTAATTATCTCTGCAAGAGTGGCAGCTTATGCTCTTTTTTCGTCAGGCCACCCTTCCGCCCCCGAATATGCCACTCTGTTATCCCCTTATAGTAAGCACCAAAATACCCATTTATTACAAAATGGCAAACTTCCTCAGAAAACTGCTACTTCTTCTCTTGCTTTGTTCAGGGAATGTTGAACTGAATCCTGGCCCACCCTTTGCACTGAGCTCTCCCTCTGACCTCTCGTAGTTAAAAGGTCCCTGCGATCGGCCGGTATCTTCTGCCACCGACCAGGACCAAGACCCCGGACTCCAAGCCAAGCAAGCTGCTTGCCCTTAAACAGGGCTGCTACAGCTCCCCACCATTGGCCGGTACCTCCTGCCGCTGATCGGGACCAAGACCCTGGACTCAAAGCCAAGCAAGCTGCTTGCCCTTGAACAGAGCAGCTACAGCTCCCCGCGATCGTCCAGTACCCCCTCGTACCGCCGATCGGGACCAAGACCCCGGACTCCAAGCCAAGCAAGGTATGGTGGCAGTGCAGCCAATCGAATCATGGGCGCTTCTCGTTTTCCCTCTCCGATTGGCCAGGACCTATCCCTCTTTGCCGTCTGGCGCACCACAAAAAACTCAATTTTAAAGTTATTTGTATTTAATCCTGTTACGCTCTGAAGCTATATGCTGTGTTAATTTTGAGCATATTATAAAGTCTACAAGTGATACAGTTCTTTTCTGCTGCTTTCCCCCTCCACAGAGCCAACCCCTGTGTTTTGGTGCCCAAACCTAATCTTTTGTCTTGCTTATTATTGCCCACCCCCTCTAGCCTAACTACCTACTTAAACTTTGCTTTTTTCTTTACCCCTCAGCTGCTTGACCTTGAACAGAGCTGCTGCAGCTCCCTGCGATTGGCCGGTACCTCCCGCCGCTGTTCGGGACCAAGACCCCGGACTCCAGGCCAGGCAAGGTATGGCGGCAGCGCAGCCAATTGGAGCACAGGCATTTCTTGCTTCCCCGCTCTGATTGGCCAGGACCTACCCCTCTTCTTTGCCTCCTGGCGCTCCACAAAATAACGCATTTTAAAGTTATTTGTATTGAATCCTGCCTCCTTTAAGCTCTGAAGCTATATACTGTGTTCATTTTGGCCCTCCCACCACTCCACCACTGATTAAATATGCCATTCCCCACCCACTTTATCCCCACTATGCTCCCCCACTCTCTATTCGCTCTCTACCAGCCTCTGGCCCCACCCAGGAGGCGATCACCTACCCACCACCACCCCTTTGCTCTCCTCTCTCTCTTCACAGTATTGCTCTGTAACTCGGGGGCCCCCTCAAAGAAATGCCTCTCAGGCCTGGTTACCTACCTCTATTCATTTCTCTCATCCTCTACTTCCCCACCTTGCCCCCCACCCCGTTACACCCTCCTCCCTGCCCACCCCTCTGGTTTCTACCACTTCAAAACTTGCATACAACCTCTATTTGCCCCTATGTCTGGGCCTATTCCGATGTACGACCCTGCCCCTCCCTTATCAGTCCCTCTCTCCCCTGGATGTTACCCCATCTATTCCCCCCATGCCCGGCCACCAAAAGTTACACCGGCCTGCCTACAATAAGACGCTCGATCTCTTCCTTGGTCAAACAGCTGTCAGCTCATTACGTTACTATCACACTCCTGCTCCTCGCAGCAGGCGACATACACCCCAACCCTGGGTCCAGTCCTCTACTGCCTTCACTATCGATGCGGCCCTCCTTCACTTCAAAAACACATTTCTCAACATCTGGGATAAACACGCCCCTGTGCGTCACACAAGTTTAGAGGCAACCATCTGCCCTGGATCACCCCTGAACTCCTAGCGTGTCAATGTGCTCGTGACCAAGCATGGATTGTCCACAAATCCTCTACTCGCCCACAAGACTTCTCTGTATACTGGATGCTTAGGAACAAGTGTACTAGAACTACCCGACTGGCGGAAGCTGAGTATTTCAATTCCACCCTCCAAACAAACCTAAAAAATCTCTCTAAATTCTGGAAGGTCATTCACTCCCTCTTCTCCCCCCCACCGCAACCCCACCCCGCTCTTAATCATTAACAACTCCCTTCTCTCGGAACCCTGTGCTGTTGCCGTCAAGTTCAACTCATACTTCTCCACATGCGCAGCCTCTCTCCTCTCTGCCCACCCCTGTTCCAGTTGGTCCCACTGAGGAGCACATGAAGCCCAGCACCTTCTCATTCAAAAATATCTCAGCAACCAATGCCCTGACAGCCCTGCTTTCTCTCAACTCATCTAAACGCAAATCACCTGATGATCTGGACCCTAAGCTCCTTCACCTCACAGCCCCTGCCATAGCTGCCCCGCTTGCCTCCCTCCTAAACCTGTCTTTCGCTGAGGCAGCAGTCCCCCAGGCTTGGAAGCATGCTGTAGTCATCCCCTGCCTAAAGGTGGCCCTCCTACTGCCACTTCAAGTTACTACCCAATCTCGCTCTCCTCCCGGCGCTTGCAAAATTACAAGAGCGCCTAGTGCTCTCACAACTCATCTCCTTTCTCTCAGACTCTAATTTCTACACAGATTTCCAGTCCGGGTTCAGAAAGGGTCATTCCATGGCCTCCTCCCTGACTAGGCTCACTGATGCAATTCTCACCAACATGAATAGTGGACAGATCACCTCTGCCATCTTCGTCGATCTAGCTAAAGCGTTTGACACTGTCTTGCACGCCTTACTCCTCTCTAGCCTTGCTGAAGCAGGTCTCTCCACCTCTGCCACAAACTGGTTCTGCTCCTACCTCACTGACCGAACTCAATCCGTATGAATCTCCGACTCCATTTCTGCCCCCCTGCCTGTCACTACCGGCGTACCCCAGGGTTCGGTGCTCAGACCCATACTTTTCTCCATTTTCCTGAATGACCTACCTCTAGTCTGTCAATCCTCTGCCATACACATGTGCGCAGATGACACCATTCTTTTCACCTCAGGCTCCTCCCCAACTGTGGTAGCCTCCTCCCTCCAAGCTGACTTTGCCAATATCCAACAATGGTTCTGCTCCCATCAACTCTCCTTAAATGCCAAAAAAAAACATCACCATGACCTTCGGCACAAGACAACGCCTGTCCAGGCTCCCTTCCCTCCCTACCTTCCGAACCCTCGACGGGCATGAGCTCCAGGATGTCCCCTCTTTCCGTTACCTCAGGGCCTGGCTTGACCGGCATCTATCCTTCAGTGTTCACATTGATGCTACTATAAAAAAAGCTGCGCCCCATGCTTGGTGCTCTGCACTGAAACCACCTAAGCCTCCCTCTAAATGTACGCCGTCAGCTAATATAGAAGATGATTCTACCCTCCTTTAACTACTGCAATATAGTATACAGTGCAGCCCCAAAGTCCTCTCTATCCAATCTTCACACCCTTTTCAATGCCTTTTGCCGCTTCGCTCTCAATGCCCCTCTACCCATCACTGTGAGCTATACTGCTCCTTAGTCTTACCATCCCTTGAACACCGATGCCTCATTCACTGCGTTAAGTACACCTCCAAGTTCTGGCTAGGCGCCCTCCCCTCCTACCTCTCTGCCTTGCTTGTCCCTACCCCCCTCCCCATGTCCTCAGCCCCATGGACTCCCGCCTATTTGTTATCCATTGGTGTAAGTCCACTACTGGCCAAACCGCCTTCTCTCACCGCTTCCCCAAACTCTGGAATGAGTTGCCCCCTGAAATCCAGCATTCCTCCACTGCTAATTCCCTCTCCTCCGCCCTCAAAAACTACTTCATGGTAAACTGCTCCTGCTCAAACCCTTAACAGCCACTTCTTCTCCCTTCCCATCTGACCTACAGCTTGCAACGTGTCCTAAACTGAAAACCCACAGCTAAGGACTTGCCCACTAGGCACTTAATTGTCCTTGAATGATCTATGTACTTGACTTCTCTGTTCTCATGTATTAGTTGATGTTAGTCTAAGCCTGGTTTTGCAAATCTGTAAACCCACATTGTATATTGCTGATGCCATGTACCTATGACACTGTATGTACCAATGACACTGTAATATCATGTATCCTGTATTCCTCTGTACCTCCACCCCAGGTCGCACTGGGAGACGAGCATCGTCTTGTTCAGTGTGCCTTTCCTGGTGAAACAATTTCAATAAATAAATAAATAAATAATTTGAATGTCTGTAGCCTTCTCAAAACATTCGAGCTGGTTCAAGCTTGGGCATTTCATACATCTCCAGATAATACTTATGGTCTCGGAGACATGGCTCTCAAGGGTTTCCCCCAATAAAACCCTTAACATACATGGATACAATCTGTTTAGGTGTGAAAGGCTTACGATAGGTGGGGGCATTGTCATTTATATCAAGGATAAATTTATCAATTCACAGTTATTAGCTGGACCTCTATGTCGAAAGAATTTGAATGCCTCGCCATAAAGTTATCCTTCTCACTAGCGCTAGCCCTCTTAATTTCCATCTGTTACAGGCCACCCTCAGCTGGGCTTGATATATTTACTCACCTTCATTCCCTACTGGATAATGCGAATCTTGAATGCATAATTATGGTCGACTTTATCCTTAATTGGCTGGATGGCTGCTCCAGTATATTGAAGGAATTCTGTGATACACATGGGCTGACTCAGATCATGCCAGAGGTCGCCTGTCCTAATAAGAAACATAAAAAGCATAGCTCGCTTCTGGATCTTATGCCTGTCAACAAGCCCCACAATATCTCCCACGCATGGGTCTTTCATTGTGATCTAAGTGATCACTATGCTACGGCCCGCATTAAGCATGTTCCCACCCGATCGTCTTCCTCCTCCTTTAAACTGAAAAGATGTTTAAAAACCTTCTGCCCAACTTACTTTCTGATAGATCTTAGCAACAGTATCTGGCAGGATTTTTATCTGGCCCTACTATCATGGAGGCCTATAACATCTTCCAAATCTTCTACTGTGGCCGATAGATAAACATGCTCCCATTAGGAAGATCAAAACTAGGAAAAGGTCTCCCAACTGGTTCACTTCCTCCTTAAAGAAAGCCCTCAGAGACAGAGATGTTCTGTTAAAAAGGGCAAGAAAAACAGTGTCAGACATTGACTGGCTAGCCTTTCATGTAGCAAGGAACGCCTGTACCAAACTGATTAGATCGGAAAAAGTCTGATTTTTCCAAAATGCCCCTGAGGAAAACAAACAGCTCAGCCAAATTTTGGAAAATCCTCAAAGAGGTTGAAGGTCATTCACCAGCCTCCCCCTGCCCGCCAAGATCATAACCGGTGATAGTGTATGGTGGAACGCTGTTCCGCATGGAAATCCATGCCTGGAACAGCGTTGTTGTCCTTCACTTTCGGTCGCGTCCGATCTTGTTGTGCTGCCAGTCGTCACGGTGCAACACAACAAGATCAATTACTGTCGCGCATCTTAATAGAGTGGCCGCGGCAACACGGGCGGCACTTGGCGGCAGACACAGAAGTAAGCTCCCAGTGTTCACGAGTGGCATTTATGGTTGCCCATACACTATAAAGATTGTGTATGAGCAACCATACACAAACAAGGCAGTTTTGCGATCTTGAGGTTTCCGTGGTAACGGACCTCTCGAGCTACGCTCTCGAGGTCTCAGGTTACCACGGAAACCTCTTGATCGCAACTGCCTTGTTGTGTATGCTTGCGCATACACAATCCTCTATTTACTACTTACACTGATAGGGCAGACATCCTTGAACAGCTTTACAATCATTTCGCTACAGCTGGCCTAGCATCTGATGCTTCCCCTGTCAGTAAGCTCACTGTTCATGGTGACGCTGCCGATGGACCAGGTTTTGGCGCTCCCTCCAACCCGACCCATCCTTCATTTAGCTTTCACCCAGTCTCCTTCAAACAAGTCAAGGACCTCCTACTGACCCTGGATACGAATAAGAGCACAGGCACAGACCACATAGAACCACATTTCTTGAAAATAGGTTACTGTTACTTGATGGCCCCCATCACTCACCTATTTAATTGCTCCCTGATGCGTGGTGAGCTACCACCCCTTTGGAAAATTGTTCATATCATTCCCCTCTTTAAATCTAGTGACCCATCCAATCTGAATAATTACTGGCCTATTTCCCTTCTGCCAACTCTCTCTAAAATCTTGGAAAAAATCATCAACTCCCAGCTTAGAGAATACCTTGACTCTGAACCTACTAAATCCAGTCCAATTGGGTTTTAGACCCAAGCACAGCACAGTGTCTGTCCTTGCCAACATGTCTAATGACTGGCAAATTGCTGTGGATGCAAAAAAAAAAAAAAACATATTTATGTCCTCTTCTTAGACCTTAGCAAGGCCTTTGATTCTGTGGACCATAACATCCTACTTAACATCTTGAGCAGGATTGGCCTGGATAGCACTGCAATACAATGGTTTGCAGTGGCAAACCACATAAGGACGATGGTCCAGGACTTTAGGAGGGTAGATTTTAAAGAAACGGGAGATGGCCTTAGAAGCAGCCTATCAGGGGTAGATTGCCAGGGAGGGGTAGAGGTGGAGAAAATTAAGGGAAGGCATAGTGAAGGTAACCAGCCTCTGTGTGAAGGAGTTGAGCAAAAGCAGAAGGGAAGAAAAGGCCACTATAGTACTCTAGAGAAGTGGCCATGAAAATGAAGGAATAAAGATGGCTAAGGAGGTACAAAAAAACACAAAGGGAGAATGATAAGGAGATGTACCAGATAAAATAAAGGGAAAAGCAGAAAGGACAGCGAGGCAAGCAAAGGTGCAAACAGAGGAAAGGAGAGCCAAAGGGCTGGCAAATGGGGAAATATTTTCTTCAGGTACATAAGCGAGAAGAGGAAGACAAGGGGAGGGATAGTGAGGATAAGAAGGGTGGCAGAGTGTCACTGTGCAGAGGAAGATCAGGGGAATGCTGAAATCCTGAACAGGTGCTTCTGCTCAGTCTTCACAATGGAGGGAGGTGATGATGAACCACTGAGGAGCAGCAGGAACATGGGGAGTGAACACAAGTACATTTACAGAGAAACAGCCCTGAAGGAACACTCATGAGCCTTCACAATGCGTTTATGACTTAGCAGCAGTATTAGTTTATGTTTTTATCAGCACAGTATAATGAACTATTGATGCATTCTTGCTTTTGTACGCATTCTCTTCTATGAATTTACAGTTTTTCTAAGAATTATTGTAAGTGTTTTATGTACAATGTATGATCTCTCTATGCTCCCAGTACCCATGTCACAGTAAAATAATGTTAGCAGCAACCTAATTAGGACTGGCTGCACTTATTAGACTTGTGGTACTTAAGGGGGTCAATTACCACCAAGACAGCGCCATCCATGACTACTATGGTCAAGGTGCCAGGGTGTCTTGTGATTTTTGATCTGTTCTTTTGCATCTTAATACCACATAGCCCTTGATATACACATTAAAATAAGTTTGTCTTTGATACTTGTGTCAGCGCTTTTTTACCAGGATTTCTCTTCTACTATGTCTGGCTTCTCCTTGGTTTTGAACTGTTGCATTTTCAGCTGTTAGCAGCTCCCGCCTAGCAGCGAATTACCTCTTCACCAGAGTACACTAGCATGTCCTGACCAGAGTGCTGAAGGGAGCTGCAAACCCAAAAGCGGACAAGGCCATGAGACCGGATGGGATACACCCAAGAGTGCTAAGGGAAGTCAGGGAGAGCTTGTTTCATCATAATGGCTTTCACTGGAAACAGGAGTGGTTCCAGAGGACTGGAGGAAAGTTGACGTAGTCCTGCTCCATAAGAGTGATAGTAGGGAGGAGGCTAGCAATTACAGACTGGTCAGTCTCACTTCGGTGGTGTAGAAATTAATGGAAACTCTGTTAAAAAAGGGCTAGTGGAATATCTTGAATCCAACGGATTGCAACACCAAAGACTGCATGGATTCACAGACGGAGGTCATGCCAGATGAATCTGATTGATTTCTTTGACTAGGTGACCAGGGAAATAGATCAAGAAAGGGAAGCGGACAAGTTTTACCTGGACTTCGGCAAGGCCTTTGACACTGTGCCACATAGGAGACTGATAAATTGGACAGTCTAGGGGTGGGATCTGAAGTGGTAAACTGGGTAATAATCTGGTTAAATGACAGGCAATATAGGGTGTGGTAAACAGCACACACTCTAACGAGGGTCAAGTGATCAGCAGGGTGTCGCAGGGCTCATTACTGGAACCAGTCCTCTTCAATGTATGGATTAGAGCCAGGATTCTTAAAAATAGATATGATGTCCATTTATCAGCCATTGACTACAATATTTAATCTTTCTTTTTTTTTTTCCTTTATCTGTTTACCTCCTTCTCCGACCCATGTGTCCCCCACTCCTTTGGACCCCCACAATGCTCCTCCGACTACCAGCCATCCTCTTTCCTGGGTCCCTTCTCCACTCCCTCACATCGCAGCCGACTCCTGCGGGGTATCCCGGTATATCCCTTCACCGGGTGGGTCCCTCTCCTCCAAGGGGAAGGCACCAGCAGGGAGAATACCAGTGCACTAACTATTAGGTCCCACGGGAGTGCTGCTGAGGTGAGGAGGGCCCCTTCGGAGGTTCTGGTGGTGTCGTGGAGCGGGGGAGTCATCCGGCGGACACCTGGCATTTTCTAGCTTTCTGATCCCCACGTTATTGCGCCGCTCGTGCAGTGCCCCCAGTCTCCACCAGGAGCCGCTGCTGAGCAAGGCGACCCAGTTCCCCCCCCCATCCCTGAAGAGGAGAGCAGTCCTCCGGACGCTCAATCCTCTTCATCCCTGCCGACCCCCAGCGTCCCGAGTCTGTTCCTGAACCCGGGTCGCCGGTGTGGGTTGAGGTAAAGCACCAGTGCCTCAACCCTCTACGCCACCAGGCCAGCTAAATCTTTTGTTAATTACAGGAGAATTTCCTCAGCTTTGGAAAGAAACAGTAATTAAACCAATCCTTACAACAGGCTCATTACAGGATTTGGACAAGTATCGTCCAATATCCATTTTATCTCCTTTAAGTAAGATATTGGTAAAGTTAATTAATGAACAACTTGTTGAATATTTGAGGACCAATGGTCTTCGGTCTCTGGAGCAGCATGGTTTTTGAAAATTCTGTAGTACAGGAACAGCCTTGGCATGTTTTACAGACCACACCCTAAGGTCTGCGGACCAGGGTAAACTAACTGGCATATGCTGATGATAAAATTCTATATACTAGTGCCCCTTCAGTGGATGTAATTAACTCCTCTCTGAATGTAAACATCTCAGCACTAACCACTTGGCTGCTGCAGCATCGTTTGTTGCTAAACACGAACAAGAATAAGTGAATAATATTTGGATCTAAACCAAAATTATCAAATTGTTAACCATTACAAATATTTGATCTTGATGGAATGATGTTGCAGCAGGTAACTGAAAAGTACCTGGGAGTCTTACTAGATTCAAACTTAACATTTTCTGCTCACATAAAGAATACTAGTAAGCTAAAAAACCAGAAACTAGGTGCCTTATTTAGACTGAAAGATTGCTGAACTAGAGAGACTAGGACAATAATATCTAAAGGTATACTTTTGCCTACCTTAAATTATAACTCATATTTATTTACAAAGTTGTCAGGTACTGATTTAAACTTAATAACCAAGACATGTAATGCTATTTGTCATTTTGCCACACTTAACCCTTAGGCTGCCGACAGAATTAGAACGTATAGGAATTTTGGACTGATATGTCAGTCTGCACCTCATTAAGGGTTAAGTCATACAACACTCATCATTGTGTGCTATACAATGAAACTGGCTGGTTACCACCAAAGTTACATTTCTTATATAATCCTGGTTGCTCAGTAGATAACATAAGAAGCACAAAACACTTATCCCCAGTGTTCAGTCGAACAGAGTTTAGGAAAGAAAGCAGAACACTAAGGTCTTCATTCAGTTTACAATTATTAATTCCAAAGATTACAACCGCCATGGGGGAATGTGCTTTTTTGTGCAGGCATCTAAATTCTGTAATACATTACCTTCATCTTGCCTTAATGTAAGCCGTCATTCCAATTCTAAAATTCAGTTAAAATCTTATTTGTTGCAACAAACTGTGAATGTTTTTAAATGTTGTATGTTACTAATGTATTGTACATATTTTGTATTGCATAAGGCTGTTCCATCTTAGCCACATTTGTAGTAACGCCGGGTCATTCCTGAAAAAGGGCCATTAGCTCAGTGTACTTTCTCGGTTAACAAAGTAAATAAATAAATAAAAATAAGTCAACTAAAAGTCTGCTTTGGTTCCCTTCCCTCCTACCTTGCCTCCCTTCTATCCCCTCCCCTCCTTCATCCTACCTTCTCCACAACAACGTTTCTTATTCCTTTTCTATTCCGTCTAGGAAATCTACTGCTAGTCAAGCTGCCTTCTCATATCTCTTTCCTAAACTCTGGTCATCTCTTCCCCTACCTATCCGCTATGCCCCATTTGCCTTGTCCTTTAAGTCTCTTCTTCATGACTTTTCTACTCCTACCTGCAACTGTCCATGACCTCTTTTCTTATTTGCCCCCCCCCACACACACACACACACATACATATTGCCCTGGCCATATTGCTCCCCCCGTTATGTCTGGTTGGGGTAAATTTCCCTAGCCTATCCAAACTCCAACTGTATACTGCTTTGCCTTGCAATGTTCATGATTATGCTGCTTTTGATGTATGTATTGCTTGTAAAGACTACTATTTTTGTAAATCTGTAACTTACAATTTGTTTCTCCTTTTGTACTATCTTCCATCCTCCAACCCCCTCTGGGATGCATCTGGAAATGAGCTATTGTCAACTCAGCATGTCTTTGCTGGTAAAACTTTTGGACTAAATAAGTAAGGGTCATGCTTGAAAATAGGCAGGTTATTGCCTAATGTACCTACACGGTCAACAAAAGCTAATAAATAAATAAATATGAATATGGACAGATACTATTTAAGTACAATTTTGTGGTCAGCTGTCCTTTGGATAGGCGTGCTAATTTAAATGGATTCCATTCCTGGTATCACTGCACTAATATTCAAAGTTGGTCAGAAAATGGCCGCACCATTTGATTTGTAACGCAGGATTCAGAGTGTTTATCATTCAAAACAAAAACACAAAAATCTTCCTTCTACAAAAAGAATGAAGTATTTTTTTTAAACTTATTTTTATTATTTTTTTCATAAATGATACAGGTACATTCAGTAGCTTTTCATAGGCATATACTGTAACTTATTCTATGTTATATTAAAAATCAAAATAATTTTAAATCAGGATTAATGTATACAACTATCTAAGGCAAAGTCCACAAGTCAGGTAGGGATTCAACTGTTATAAAGAAATATATTTTTTCCTTAATCCATTATAGAGCTCAGTATTTGCACAAGTCAATGCAGCAAATATCAGATAAATTCAGTGCCAGCAGTTTTCAGTATTTACAAGCAGAAAAGCAAACACAGTGCCAGCAAGTACTTCAAAGCAATTAGTAAATAACTGGACTATTTCTGAATATAGCATTATAATAAAATAGATTTTTTTGCACTATGAGGGTTTACATTCATACACCAAGGGTAAATAAAAAAGGTCCAACCAGATGTAGCCTGGCCTTAGAACCCTGTAAAAATAAAAACAGAAGTGGAAGGAGTCTTGTCCAGTGCGGATCAGGGCATATAGTCACAGCTTGAAATGGACTCAGTGACTCACTCACCCCGTATGGTAAAGTCTATATAGCATTTTATTAAGGTGATACAGACATGCCACACAGTCCTGTTAACCACCAACATGTCATAGCTGAGACCACATCCTTAATGTGGCAGGAACTGTTCAATTCTGTGTTTTTCTATATCAATCACATGGGCAATGCTGTTGAAGTTCCCTTTCTAGGGCTTAACTCAATAGCAACTGAGGTGGGAAAAATTACCCTTATCTAGAGCTTCATGTGCCACATGTGTGAACCCCAGCAAGGCTGTTACTGTACTGTGTCCGGGTCGTAATATATGCTGAACTGGTGTCAGAACCCAATACTTGGGCAGATGTTCAATCAACTGATCAAAAACTATCCACTCTAATACTTTAGATAGAGGGACCAACAAAGAGGTAGGATAGTAGTTTGTAGAGTAGAGTTTTGTACATTAGGTACATCACCAGATTTGTATATAGGAACAACAACAGCACCTTTCCAAATTTCCAAAAACTGACCTGTGCAAAGTGACAAATTAACTTTTGCTAAAGGGTAACAATTTCTGCAGTGATCCTCGTGAGCCTAAAGTCCACCCCAACAATGCCTACTGAAGGCTGAGGGAGACGTTTCATAAGATAGGTCAGCATCTCTCCACGAGTAAGTACCCTAAAATAAAACCCTGGGTGTGTAGGCAATGAAAGTGCGTTTGTGTCGTTATCATTGTTCTTTGAAGTCTGCATAATCTCTAGGGATATAATTTGTTAAATCAGAAAAAAAATATATAATAAATTCTGTTGCGGGCTGCTGAGTATCCTCAATAGTGTGTTTAGCATCTGGGTAACAGGGTTACATTTTTTATCTAACGGATTCTCCCAGCAAACTGCTTTTATCAATAATAAACTACTGTTTTAATTTTTGAATCAAGGACTTGCATTTATTATGGGCTTTTTTGTACGCCAAAAGAGGTGCTGTGTCCAAGCTCTTTCTATATGCCTTCCATTTGTCATCCCTGTCTCTTATGTATTGAAACAACTCAGAGATGACCGACTCTTGTTTATTTACCCCAGTCCTTAGCCTTTTCGAAGGAACAAATGTGTTGCAGATGGTGTTAAAAAACAGGAGCAAAATGGTTTTAATGCAACGTTCACATCTGTTGAGTGGTCCAGAAAGGAGCAATCAAAAAAGGACAGGGCCTCATGAAATTTTGCAACATCCATTTTTTAATGTTTCTAGAAACCAATACATACTGGAGGGACATATTTTTTATTTGGCACAGTTCTGTTCTTGCGTAATGTGCTGGTGTACCACCTAGAATAGCAAGATTACACAACCAGTCCTCTCACATCAGAGAGAGACCAAGAAACACCGGGAGTACAGTCGGCTCGCCTCGTGACTGAACCACACCAGGCGTGGTAAATCCACCAATATACCCACTCCCTGTCATGGTATATTGCTTAAATAGAACATAAGCACTGCAACAAAAAATAAAGTGCAAAACAGTCAAGTGGAACATTTATCGGAGGAGGGGGGCAACCAAAAAAAATTGTACCTGTAGACCTCATACTGCTGAGCAGAGGGCAGGCAAACAGCAAACAGGCACAGAATGCTGACTAAAGACACAAAAGGTTTGTAAAAGAAAAAAAAAACACAAGGGACAACATATTCTGTCAAAAACTAGACCAACAAAAAAATAAAGAAAAAAGGTGAAAAGCAAGAGGGAACACTTGACAGAGTCAGAGACCTGACGTCTACTCTATGGCAGGAAAAAAGAATTGAATGTAATGGGGGCCAGCCCACCTTATATAGAGCCACAGGAAGGTGGGGCCTAGTGCCTGCAATCCTACTCCAATGTATTATGATTCTATAGAGGAGATACCCTTGAAGATCATCCTTTTTTGTGCTATATGTATAGCTCTTCATGCAATCCAAACTAAAGCGTAATGGTCTATGGATGTTCAGAGAATACAGGATATCATCTACATTCAAGCTGAGGAAGGAAAATTACTGGTGGCAACCAGTTCGAATGGACCCTGCGTAAGGGATTCCAGAACCCCAAAGGTGTGGTCCAAGACTGCAACCAGGCGACGGACCCGGGGTCGTAAATGTAGCAGACCCTTAAGGAACCTGTGGAATACCTACAAATAAGCAACAGTCTTGCCATTGTAGAGGGCATGAAAGGCAGAAATGGCTGAAAGATGTAGTTTCACAGAAGAGTACTGAAGGCCAGAGCCTAAAAGGGAAATGAGCAAGAAGTGCTCCAGATACTGAAATTTGTCATTGTCTTTCTCCACGGGTCTGCTGGAAAGCAGCTTCTGGCTCTCTCCTTGAAAGGGCTCCATCCACCTGAACCACGGTCTCTTTCCTGATCCCGGCCCCGATGAGTCACCCACGGATTCCCAAACTCACTGGTGACACACATCCAGTTGCCAGGGTAGCCGAGGGTTGGGAGCGCGATCAGGGTTTCATGTTGCCTGCCAGCCTCCCTAGTTTCTGTTTTTGCTCCCTTCCCTGTTGTTGGGGAGTGCACATCAGCACATGCATGTGGAGGCGTGTGCTTACTGCAGAGTTCCACATCACCTCCCTTCAGTGGCATCCCCGACCCATTCTGCCCTCAGGCCTCCACCTGGGGGTAGTCATTGGTGGCACTGCCAACGTACCCTGCCTGGGAGAGGAGAGCTCTCCTCCAGTCGCTCGATCCTCTCCCTTCCCGGCCGGCCCCCGGCAACCTTCATTTGCCACCAAACATGGGTCGCCGGTGTGGCAGGAGGTAAGGCGCAATGCCTCAGCCCTCCACGCCACTGGGCCAGTTGAAACTTTTCCTTTTCAAGGAATACACTCCATTCCCCCTTGTGTTTCAAAATTATTAGCCACTGTGGCTAATCAGACCTAATATTTTTAAGCCACCGCATGAGACCCTTAGCCACACATGCCAAGTAATGGTAAAAATGTATACGTACTTGTATTAACTGCAGATCACATTCTTTAGGTACTTAAACATGTTTACAGCACTTCTGTAGTGGTTAAACACAATTAATGAGCCTAAATTTGAAATAAAATCTTTATTATCAGGTAAAGACTGAACTGTAATGTATAATAAGAAAAGCATACAAAATAAATGCATACAGGTCATTAAGATTGAGAAGTGCCAGTGGCCACACAGCAGCCCAGCCCATTTTGGAAAAAAAAAATACTTCAGTTTGTGGTCAGTTCAGGCAAACAGTGAGTCTGACAAGACAATGTCGAGACATCGGTAAAAGGCAAGGCACCACATATTTTTAAAGCAGGAAAAGCAGCATTAGACTCTATAAAAGTTTTAAGTAATTTCTGTGTGAAACAACAAGGCCAGTAGTACCATAACAGTAAGTGTTTTAATCCCCCAGCTGCCACAGCGCACACAGGGTCATGTGTAAGCCTGAAACTCAAGGCACTAGCAAGGCAGTAAGAAATAATTTTCATATAAGAAATTAAGCAACAGTTTTAAACAATTATTAAAAGCAGAAAAAGTGTTTTTATATTGTAAACCCTCGTTGTTTGAAAAACATTAGGCATCAACTCATTGATTCTGGCTATTAAATCATAAGAAAAGCAGTAAGTTACTGTTTTTTTTATGACATTATTGCAGCTCTGCAAGTATTGAAAACAACATGGCAACGAGCCTATTTCAAAAATCAGCAAACCCAGTAACTTTGAATCCCAATGATTCTGCAACCACCAACAGCAGTGATTTGTTTTCTCTCAATGTGCATTTGAGCTTCATACTAAATCATGACGACACAAGATTAAAGCAGTGCCTGTGGAGAAAAAGGCCAAACAATTTTGGTTTAGGTTACCAAATACCAGCTATTAATGCATCATAGAACAAGCAACCAGCCCAGTGTCTGTCTGAGATTCTTTGTATTTTTCCGTTAGGTCTATGCAGTGCTGCAGATCATCTTCAGAGGAACTTGGAGGTGCATCAGTTGCCTTGACAGTTTGTAGGAAACCACGCCAGTCCTTCTTGGATGCCCAGATCTGGAATGCACTTTCGAAATCGAAGTTTCCAATGTCATCTGGAGCCTCGACCAAAAGAGTCATTAGACAGTTCACATTCCACACTTTAAGATGATTCCTCTCAGTAGTTTTAATGTTGTTGTATGCACTAAACCCACGTTCACACTCCACTGAAGTTGATGGGGTTGCCAGACATATTGAATATAGTTTGGACATGTTTGGCCATGATTCCTTGTTTGGGACCACAACTTTGACACTGAATTCTTCAATAGTGCACTGTTTGTGCACTGAGAATAGTCTACGTATTAAAGACCATTCAAGTCTGGTTTCATCTGGGTTAACTGGCAGGATGTTAGTAACTTGAAGGACACTGGCTTCTTTAGGGACACCATAGTGGATAAGTATGTTCTCAATCTCCTCTTCTCCGTAGCTAACAATGTTCTCATCCTCAGGTGCATTGTGTGGGCCTAAAACTTTCCAGTTGTCCAACAATGTCCCTCTGGAAAGTAACTTTCTAGTTGCTCAGCTGTAGAGTGTATGTAAGAAGTTTGTAGATTCTTAAACTGTTCTCTTTGATCCCATGAATCTTTCAGTGTATGTGATCTAAATACAGATTTATCCTCATCCTCTGGTGGTTCACTTGGCATCTCAGATAGAAAACCTTTGAAATGTGGTCCTGGATTTTCAGGGAGTGCACGGAGTGCATCAATGGTGCTGACCAGCTGCTGCCTTGCCTTGGAGAATATGACCGCACGTTTCTGGAAAAGTTTAGAAAGAATTGCAAGAAGACCTACAGCATCTGCCAGAAAGAAAACAGTGGCAACACATTTGAATGTCCCCATTCTTTTAAGGCATCCATAGCAAGAGTTCTCTGATAATTATCCTCTACCATTTGTGTCAAAGCAGACATAAGTGATGCAATGCAGGCTTGTAATGCCTGTACAGAATCAGAGAATGAAAGCCACCTAGTGAAGAAAATCTGTTTAAGCTTACAGCATGTTTCTGGTGTAGCTCTTTGCTCTGATCAAGTATTTAACATAATTTGCTTTGTCAAAGTCATTAATTGATTCAGAATGCGTATAGATGCCTGTGCCTTGGAGAACGGATTGCTTGACAGGTGCTAGCTCAGTGCAATCCTGTGTGGAAAAAGAGAAAAAATAAATTCTGAAGTGACAGCAAGAGTATGCTGTCCCCACCCCCTCGCAAGTCAGAAACGTGACCAAATGAGAGGCATGGAAGCAGGTGCTGGTGGTGTATTTTTTTAACAATCTTTACAATTTACAATTCTGGATGGAAATTGCAAGTCAAAAATACTTACGTTGTGAACTTGCAGTTCCAAAAGTTTCTGGAGGTTATGAGTGGCAGTCAGAGTTTTTCCCATGTAGTAAATGCTTCTCATTTCTGCTGTAATAACACTTTTCACAGATGAATAAGCTGTGCTCATGTCTTTGTCATTCCTTTTTTCCCCCTCTTTCTGCCTCCATTGCAAGTCTCACAAAACAAGAGAGAAATAGTTTTAAAATCAAAAAAAAAAAAATTATCATGATAAATTGAAGTCAGAAGACAAAAAACGACAGAAGCCTGGATGCCGGGGGCATAATTAATAAACTCACCTGTGATCTTTGGACATCTGATGTTTATTGAAGTCATCAGCCTTTGGCTTACTGGTTGATTTTCCTTCACTGAAAATATTTCTCCAGCCAGTTACTTTGCAAATTCTGCAATAGAATACTGCTGCTGCTTTGTCATGGATGAGCCATGTGTATGTTTTAAACCAGGAATCCTTTATTTCTCTGTGGCTGTCTCTGTCATAAATTCTGGCTTTCCTGATTGCAGTTTGAGACTGGCTTTCCATAGCTACAGAGGCGCTGGCGGCACTACACATTTCTGGATTAGTGTGTACAGATTGTTCAGTTTCAGCAGTACTTGATGATCTGTGTCTTTTGAAAATATCTGTTAGTTTTCTTTGTTTTACTGTGGCCGTCCTGCTGGCACTCTGTTTATCAGTAGCAATATTTGCTGTTTCTGACATTTTTATGCCGTTTTGTAATAATAAATCACAATTCACTGTAGCGTTACTTTACTACGCAAATTCGAGGAGATGCACTTTCTTACTTTTTTGTGAATAAAAGCTCTTGAAATAGTAACTCAAAATTACAGAGACAATTACAAGATGTACTACAACATAATTTCTGTACGCTGTGCACACCTTTGCTTATTTAGGTGAATATAAGTACTTGACAATGAAATACTTAAGTTTCAGACAGCAATAAATATTGGGGACATGAACATTTCAGTTACGCATTAAAGTATGGTGTACATATTGAGATGTCTGAGATGCACACATTAATAAAGTTCAAGCTGAAACTGCATGACCGTGTCAGAGTTTTATTTTATATCACAGAAGTAAGTTAAATGACACACAGATTTCAGGGTCTATCTGTTTCTTTGTGTGTGTGTGTGTGTAGGGGCGGGGGCACATTTTATTATGGCAGAAGGTTGTGGAGAATGCTTGGCACCATTTACACTTGTTTCACACAAGATTCTCAGCAAATAAGCAGCGTTTTGCTACCAGCAGTCGCACTGTGTTTTCTTTTGTTTTACACAGGCGCTCACACATTTAACTTGGATGCCTTGGCTTTCTTCATATATCTCCACCTGCTTCCCTGTCTCTTGTCTCCTTTCCTTTGTCTGCTCCTTATTTTGCTTTTCTCTCCTGTCTTGAATTCACAGTCTCAGGCTTGCTTCTACAGTGCCTTGTCTCTTATACTTCTGACTTCTATCCTGGCTTTTGCTTCACTTCTCCCTCCCCCTTTATTTCGGGGACTGTGTGTTGCCTAAAACACCTGCTTCCCTGTCTCCTTTGTCTGCTCTGCTTATTTACCTTTTCTCTCTCTCTCCTGTCTTGTGTTCACAATCTTAGGCTTGATTCTACAGTGCCCTGTCTCCTATAATACTTCTGACTTCTATCCTGGCTTTTACTTCACTTCTCCCTCCTCCTTCATTTCAGGGGCTGTGTGTTGCATAAAACTTTACTTCTTTGTGTGGTCTTCCTCGTTTTCTAGGTCACTCAAGACTTTGGTTCCGTGCTCTACTTTTCTCAATGCTTTCTAGTTCACTCAAGACTTCTTTGCTTTATTGCTTTAACTTTTCAAATGCTATGCCTCATGTTGCTGCCTTAATATGATCTCCCCTTGTCTTATATCTCTTATTACTTGCAACATGTACTGAATTGATTTGTCTCCCTTTATTTCTCAGATTTTCTCAATGCAGCTCATATGCCCAGCCTGCTTGCTTTGTAATAAAACCACACTCACTATAAATCTGTCTTGTCTCCCTTTATAATTCAGGAGCTTTGCTTGTTCTTTTCTCTCACAGGCAGCTTCACTGACTATCAGGCTTCTATTTGTAAATTCTGTTGCTTCTCTCATTTCTTTTCTATCTTCTTGTTTTGCAGTAAGCACTACCCAATATGGTCTCCTTGCCTTATTTCAGGTCTTCTCAATGCCTAGCTTGCTTGCTTTGTTATAAAATCACACTGATTACTTTTCTCTAACTATAATCTGTCTTGTCCCTTTATATTCAGGTACTCTGCTTGTTCTGCCTTTTACTCATGTTATATTCACTCTGTAGCACATTTTATTTTCATTCTTTTCTAAAGTATTCCCTGTCTTTAAGCTTCATCAGGCTAATTCTGTTGCCTTCAGCTTCTGCTGCTTGAATCTCTTATTTATTTTCTTTTCCAGCTTTTCTATCTTGTTTTGCATTAAGCACTACCCCTCTGAGTCTCTGTGCTGTTTAAATCATCAGCCTGCCTGCCGTTGTGATTGTTATGAAATAATCATGCTTTTCCCTATAGTTCTGTGCCCACAGCCGTCCTCCTATTTAAAAAAAAAAATCCTCAGTGTTTTCTGTATTCCCTGCCTACCATAAACACTGCTCTACTGTCTGGCTGTCTTAAATGACAGTAACTTTTTTTTTAATGGTCGGGGGACAGCAGAGTTACAGTGCGTCTGTTCCCGATCACTGCTGCTGCCCGAGTGAGTAGTTTTCCACCGCTAGTCTTCCCAAGTCCTGCGAGCAGCCCTTCCGATTGGCGGGAGGAGAGATGTCAGTTTAACTGCACCAATCAGGCACAACTCTCCTCCGCGCCAAGACTCCGATCATGTGGGTGCCAGTCTCCAACTTACTGTGGTCATGTGGGTGCCAGTGACTGTGATATGCACAATTAAGCACTCCCGGAGGTCACTGCATGAACTCTCGCAATGTTTCTGCCACTCTCTCAGTAGTTTAGGATTCTGTGGCGAGAGAGTGGCAAAAACTGACTGCGGCTGCTTCTTTTTGCCTCTCTGGCGCTAGGGGGATTGGAAAATATCGCCACATGGGTTGTGGCTTCGCCGGTGGCGATGTGGCGAGCGGCAAGAGGGAACAGAGATACATATGCCAAGTGGAGGGCTTTCTAACTACCAAGAGAAAGTCAGGAAACCGACAGGGAGACACCGAAGTGGGACAGTTCTACATCTGCAGAAACCAGGTGTGATGCTGCAGTGATGGATGATGTGGATCAACAGACTCCTCTGATCCTGTATACGGAGCCCTCATGGAGGGAGCAAGAGAGGGAACTCCACTGCAGAATGTTAAAGCAGAGGGAACCAAAATTTGTCTGGGACAGATTGTGCCACTAGAATTACAGGGACCAGTTCTGTCTGTAGCTTCATCAATACCCGCTGGATGAGCGAGACTGTGGGAATGCATAGAGAAACCTCCCCTTCCAGAAAGACAATGCATCTCACCAAAAAACTCCAGGTCCTGGCATCAGTGAGCAGAAATGTAGCAGTTTTGTATTGTGGGAATGTAAAAAGGTACACTTTGGATTGACCTTAGTGAGTGAAGAACTCAGTGTCCAAGTCAGTTAGTAGCTCCCCCTCG
Organism: Neoceratodus forsteri; assembly: GCA_016271365.2. Classification (NCBI taxonomy): domain Eukaryota; kingdom Metazoa; phylum Chordata; order Ceratodontiformes; family Ceratodontidae; genus Neoceratodus; species Neoceratodus forsteri. The sequence goes on along the minus strand of CM028135.1, from coordinate 333,953,260 downwards.
TGTAACCAAGCTATGATCTGCTGAGAGCATCTGCTAAGATGTTCAGACCGTTTGGTAGGAAAGAGGCCAAGATCTGCATGTTGGGGATTAAAGCCCACTCCCAGACTTACATCACTCCTCTGCACAGGGAGTAGGAGTGGGTACCTCCTGGTTTGTTGAGGCAGTGCAAGACACATTTTTGTCTGCCTAAACCAGAAGGGGACACTCCTGAATGTATGAGGTGAAGGCCTGTAGGCCAAGAAGAACAGCCCCATTCAGAATACTGATGAGCAGAAAGCAGTCAGACTGGGACCAAACACCCTGGGTCTTGAGAGCACCCAGGTGAACCCCCATGCCATCCTGGAAGTGTCTACTGTGAGGACTACCGAGAAACTGATGGAGAAACAGAGTCCTCGCAGGAGATGGGGTCAGTGCTGCCATGAGCACAATCTGCTCTTTAATGGTGACCTGACAGAAATCAGGTGGTCTAGGGATTATGTAGCCTGAGTCTACTGGACAAAGGCATCCATTGGGGAATGTGCATTTTAAGGCAAGCCAATGGGACCATTAAAATGGCAGTGGCCATGAGGCCCTGTAGTCTGAGCATTGATCGTGCAGTGCTTAAGTGATGAGAGTAGAAGCACCTTTCTCTGTGAGGAATGTCTTTGCCCGAGTGGCATTCAAGACTGCACCAATGAACTGCAGACATTGGCATAGGGGTAGGATTGACATGGGGCTGTTGACAAGAACGCCCAGTTGTTCAAACAACTGACAAGCCCCATACAATGTCTGTATTGCTGAATCCCTGAAGGAGGACTTGGGGAGTCAATTGTTCATGTATGGGAATATTCATAGGGTCTCTCACTGGAATGCCACTGCTACCGTAGATCATAACTTGGTAAAGACTCTCAGTTCTAAGGATAAGTCAAAGGGCAAGACATGCCACTGGTAGTGCTGCCCCCCCCCCCCAAGAAGAAAAAACTCAGGTTCTTCCAGTGCCAGCATGTGATCTCTATATGCAGGTAAGCATCGCACACGTCTAAGGCATAAAGTCAATCCCCCTCTGGCGACAGAGGGAAGTGTGTCTTAATAGACACCATGCCAAACATTTTGGTATGCAATGAACTCATTTAGATCCCTGAGGTTTCTACAGAACACAATCTGCCCGTCTTTTTTTGGTACCAGAAAATACCATGAGTAAAACTCTGGTTCTGTTCAGTCAGAGGCACAAGATGAATTGCCTGTTTTGCTAACCAAGTGCCAATTCTGGTTTGTAGGACTGATAAATATACCAGAGGGTAAAAGCAAGGGCTAGGAGGATGCACAGGAGGATGTGCCAGTACTTCCAGAGCATGGCTATCCTGAATAATACCCAGGACTCACTTGTCTGATGTTACTTCCTGCCACTTGGGCAGAAACAGGGAGACCCTGCCCCCATTCTGAACCCTGTCAGAGAAACAGAAGAGGAAGGAAGGGTATCAGAAGGGGGAAAAGGGTGGTGGAAGAAGCACCCTGTCCCTGACTTTTGAAGGTCTTAAAGGAGGCACCCAAAGCCTGCTGCTCTTAGAAGGCTGCAGAAGCAGCTGGCTGTCTCATACCCCTGGAACTGGTGCAGGGAGTCCCTTGACACCCCATCCTCAAAGAAGCTGCTGTGGATCTCGGTATTTGAGGAAGGGAAGAGTCAGTTTGGAAGACTGCAGCTCCTCGAGTGTCATTCTACATTGTGGACAAATAATTTTGGGCCATGCAAGAGAGAGTTAAACAAAGATTGTTGAATGTTGATGGCAAAACCAGCAACACACAGCCAGGAATAACTATTAAGGCAAATTACAAAGACTACAGCTTGAGAGGAAGTGTCAGTGGCATCATATGCCAATACAGTAAATGCTTGCCAGCATACAAGCCATGTGTTATACATTGCTTGGCTTCCGTCTTGGATGAGCGATCAGACATACAGTACCATGAATATCGACAGATATAGACTTCCTGAGCTGTTTTTTATCGTATTCTGTTCTGCACCTGTTGAAGCGACTATGATCTCCGGCCGCCGACTGCACCCCGAACCCGATCATCGCATGCGGGCCACACGAACCCGCTCCCCAGTGGGCTGGCCTTTCGCCGCTCTCGCACCCACTGGGTACGCGCCCCTCTCAGGTCTCTCCGGGGGTGCAAGGTGCGGCCATCAGCCGCGAAGATCGCCCTCTGCATTTTCCACATTTTTTTTCTCCCTTATGGAGAGCCAGATGTTCAATGGCGTCCTAAGCACATAGTGCTGATGCCTGCCGCGCTCTCCCCCCACTAATTTTTGCATGCCACTGTAGTGCGGCTGGCCTTTGCCAGTCGCCGCTATAGGGCAATGCAAGCCCCACTACCCACCCCAGAGAGAGGAGAGCAGTCATCGGACGCTCAATCCTCCCTCTCCCCTGCCAGCCCCCCGGTGGCCAGAGGTGTGGCGTCCAGCGCCTCAACCCTCAGCGCCACTGGGACGGCACTCCACAGGCTATTTTGACATTTAATCATATAAGCTTAGTCATTGGCAAGACACAGGCCTAACGTAGCAAAGGTGAACATCTGTTTGCCCATAATACCCAGTTTCCTGGATTCTTTCCAGGAGCAGCACATATGACAAGGTGCTTTGGACTTGTCATGAACAACCATAATGACCACTAAGTCTGTTTCAGGCTGGGTGGTACAAAAGGTCTTGATGGAGGGGCAGGATACTGTTTATCCACCTTCCGAGGAACCCCCCCCAGCAGGGTACAGGACATCTCTTTGGTCTGTCGAGTGGTTGGCACTGGGAAGGTCTGAAGAGTGGTTGGCAATGGGAGGGTCCGACGAGGTTAGCAATGGGAGAAAAGAAACTGAGGAATATGGGGCTTCCCAAGTTATACAGGTGGTGCCGTGTGTATGCCAATGTGGGTGGCCCAGCTAGACAAAAGTTTCCAAGGGGTCGGAACACCAACGACTTACAGTTCATTATACAATGGGGTCCAAAAATTCTGTTACCTGAGTGGTCAACTGGCATCTTTACCTGTGGGTAAATCCCAACATAACTCATGGGTAAAATGCCAGCAGACCATTTTTCGGAACAAAAATCAGTACATTGCCTATACACAAACGTTTCCATTCCCCGGCCATCTTGAGTATTGCATCAGTCACTTTAACCATCCCTTTGCAAATAAAAAAATAGCAAAAGTAAGAAAAAATGCAAATCAGTAGTAAGGAACCACAAAGATTTGCACTCAGGCATGTTTATTGTACATTTCCAGCAAAACAACGCAAATCCAAGCATGACTTGCATGTGGCCAAAACTCAGACCACATCTCTCTCTGCTCATTCTTGTCTACCTGTGAACCCCTGCCTGCACTACACATATGTAAACCATGGCACTGATCCAATTATTGTAATACCGGCTTGAACAACCATAACGCTCAGTTGCTCACAACACCCTTCAAGTCTCTAAATCTCTCTCCTGCTGCCGGTCGCCAGCAGCTCGGACCTCTCGGAACTATGGAAGTTACTTACCGCTCACACCACGCTCAACTATGGGAGCCGCTCACTGCTCTCACCCTGCTCTCCCTCCCCTAGCTGATCATGCCACTCTCTTTCTCCCCTGCTATTCCCATAACAATATTAAACTTAAAAAACAACAACAAAAATAACAACATGGGAAAGGACACCAAAATAACCAACCCAGCATGCTTACGGGAGGAGGCTTTAACCATACTCCACCTAGCAAAAGGCACTATTTAGTGTAGGAAGAAAGGATTTCACAACAAACAAAAACATAAAAAAGACTTAAAAAACAATCAATTTCACATTTTTAATTACCTTTTTAAATGTGTTACAGATTATTCATAATCACTATAATGCACTCCAGGGTGTGAGTTATAGTGGGATTTATCCACTTCTAGTGTGGTTAAAGTCACTCAGCCTGTGGCCCTATAACAAACCACACTAGGTGTGGGTAAATTCCAGCAAAATCCATACTCTGGAGTGCCTTTGTGCTTGATTATATAGGGCTCTATGGAGTAAGATGTACTCAAAGATTTACATATTTACACCCATGCGAAAGGTAAGCCCTTCATAACTAACTTCTGACTTTACCACTTGTGGTGTATGGGTCATACCACCCACTGGTGGGGATTTGTTGTTCAATTCAGTTATGCTGTGGTTCATAATGAAACAAAAGTAAGATTACAACAGTAAAGATCCATTCCAATTAAATGTCATTCTACTAAAAATGATTACTTATTCCCAACATGCAAACACACATTTACTAATCTGGCCTATAACAATACTGTAAAAGGAAAATGTGCACTTTACAAAATCCTTTACTGCTCTCATAAAATACAGCAGATTGTATTATGAATTTGTTTAAAAAAATATGGCAATAGTATTCAGCATAGCTAGACATCTAATTATAAACATGCCAATATAAAATAATGCACTTAATGAAAGCAGTACTTACGACTACAGATATACTTGGCTAGTTTTTCTGCATTGCCAGAATCTTCTCCTTGTGGTGCAAGACCCAGATCTTTCACTGAAAATTGATTTAAAACAGAAGCACAGGTCAGCTGTTTGTTCTTATTTCTCTCATTAAAAGAAAGACCACAAGAAGCAATTACAACGTTTATACATTTGTCACATTTCAATCCCACATAAGTTACACTGTTTAAATTTCACCTACTGTTTAATGAGCGTAAATGTTTTAGTCATTCTTATGTTTGATTTGATGCTGCCTGTGTTGGAGCAGAGTCTGTTGTCACATGCAAATAGCAAACCTTACTAAACAAAGCAGACTTGTGATTCTAGAGTCCATGACTGTTTAAAGAGAGTGTGTTCCTTCAGACTGAAAATCCAATGTGTATTTCCACCTTTCACAAAGGCCTCAATAACCCTATGAGGGCTCCCAGGTCTTTTCCCCTTTATAAAGCTATGTGGGCTAGGGAGTGACATTGTTCGGAAGCTTTGGAGCTTTCTGTGATGCCAGTGCTTCCTTCACTTGCTCACACATGTACCCATGGGACGATAAATACCCCACAGTATCCATTTATTGTCAGAATCAACATATTGCAGTCTGCGGGCTTGATCTACAAAGACCCCATAACATGCTACATGGGTGTGTAGAGTGTGTGCGTAGTGGTATTCACATCACATATGCGGAAATTATACAGATGTTAAATCACAATGGACATGACATGTAGTGCGGAAGAGCTGTATGGACACCTACACACAATGCACCACTCTGCAAGTAGACTCTCCAACATGCATGACTTGTGCATGTGGACGCTGAATCACAGCACGATAATGCATGCATGTGCAGATGTCAGAAGCCAAAAGTAAGCAACCAGGGGAGCTGTTGTACTAATCGCAATAGCACCAATCCAACTATACAGCAACAGAACTGTAAGCAGCACACTGAAGTAATGCACATCAGCTCCCACACAAATACTAGAAACAGACGTGTGTTTAAAGCATAATGCATGTAGAATTCACCACAAAAGAGGGCTGCATAGACCAGACGAAATCTCCATATCCCTTGCTTCATCACACATGGACATGCTAACCATATAAAACAGACACACAAGCAACAGGCAGTGTAAATATCAGGGTTTTTATTAGGTTGCGCATGGATGTTTGCCTCGTTAAAAACAACTAAAAAAGTGACAAAGCACATCCTAGCACTGGCCACACAATCACCACAGCGACATCAATGGCAGGTGTTTAACCCATTTCCCGGGTCGCAACACAGCCTACTCTGGCCCACATAGATAATAAGTACGTAAAGGTCTATTTACAAAACACCCTGTTCCTGAGGCTCAGGGCACTGTACAAGGTACAGACAATGACAATAAAATCAGTATAAACATATAATAAAACAAAGGGTAAAACAGTATAATGCAACAATCAGGGAACTATACAGGGAGGGTCTACTAAATTCCAAATACCTCCTTAAATAAATGCATCTTCAGGCCCCATTTAAAATCCTTCCATGAGGGGGCCTCCCTCAAAGATTTTGGAAGCGAATTCCACAGGGCTGGTCCTGCTACTGCAAACGATCGATCTCTGGATGTTTTTAACCAGGCCCTGGCAATCGCTAGAAGGCCCTCAGAGGAGGAGCGCAGAGAGCACTGAGGGCTGTGTGGAGTCAGGAGGTCACTCAGGTAGTCAGGACCCAGTCCGTATAGGGCCTTATAGGTGAGCAAACCCATCTTGAAGATAATTTTCCACCTCACTGGGAGCCAGTGTAGGTCATGCAGAACTGGGGTCACAATACATGGCCTAGGAAAGCCCGTCAGCAACCTAGCCGCTGCGTTCTGCACTAGTTGCAGGTGACGCAGGAACTCTCCACTGACCCCAAGCTAGAGGGCAATACAGTAGTTGAGTCTGGACGTTACAAAGGTATGTATTAGTGAGGGCAGGTCATCAAGTGGGATTACGGCTTTAATCTGGGTAATATTCCTCAAGTGGTAAAAACCACTATGGACTACACCTGAGCCTCTCAAATGACAGTCTGGCTGATTGGTAGGTTAACAGTATTGAGGACATCCTGTGACACACAACACTTACATATGATTATGGTGTGTTGTCTGCTACACAGATGACAAAATATGCCAACTGAGGACATTTCTCTTGACTCCATACCTGCAGCTCTGGAATGATGCACAGTCACGTTACAATGAAGCACACAGACAAACCAGGGGCATCACAGAAAGGGTAATCGGCATGTTGAAAATATGCTTTATATGCCTGGATAAAACAGGAGGAACACTACAGCTGACCCCTGCAAAAGCCTACAGGGTCTTTATAGTGTGCTGCGTGCTGCACAATCTGGCAATGTGCAAATGTGTGCCATTACCTTACAATGATGACCATGGCATTGATGATGTGCCACAAGGCGAGCAGGACATTGCATGGGTACCGCAACAGCAAGTCAGGGTGGATGTGGAGGGGGCTGGGAAGGCACTCGGAGACAGAGTGATGCACAATTATTTCACCTAGTGTATTGCTGGGGGTGGGGATAGCTGGAAGGGCCATGTGTGTAGAGATATGTACAGTGATCGAATAAAGTGAAGAAGGAACATAGCAGTGCCATGTTCTATTTACAGTGGTGTACAGTACCATGTGAGCTGCTGTGGTGTGTGTGTGTGTGTGTGTGTGTGTGTGTGTACATGCGTGTAAACTCTACAAAGTGCTGCCTACTCTAAGGAGAGGGTTTATGGAGATGTAAACTGTGCCTCCTCCCTCCTCATGTTGACTGTGTGCTTCCCATGGACTTGACCTGTGCCACTGTCCTCGGAGCCCTCAAGAGGCTTAGTGTCACGTGCCCATTGCGCCTGTGTGCCTACTGCTTGGGGAACAGATATGGCGGCAGGCAAAGAGTTCAGTGCGCATGTAGTCCCTGGGGCCAGGCTGGGACCCTTGTCTAGACATGACAGATTGTGTACGGTTGTAAAGCTATGCTCAAATATGCAGAAGAGTCTGCTGAAGCCACCCTCCACAGCCTGGATGATGGCACCATCTCAGAACACAAGTTATCCAGTCGGATGCTGACAACATTCAGCTGAGTGGATATACTAGCCATCTCTGAGCAGAAGAAGAAAGCAAAGAAAAAACATGCACACAGTTAATTAAGGTACTGCTAGGCATGGAAAACCTGAGTTGATTCACAAGATGCAAAAAGAAATGGCGCAAAATCCGAAACGGTGAACAAAGGGGTTTATTAACCCACTGGCAAATGCAGCTCACACCTGTGTTCCAGGACTGACAGAGCTACAGCTCACTATTTTAAGAGTCTGCACCATTTCTTTTAGCATCCTGTGAAGTGTGACTCGGTGTAGCTTTTGGTGGCCTGTCTTGTTATAACTGCTGCTGTTCCAAGGAATGGACTTGAGAGTACATACTCTCCAGGGTCTGCCTCCTGTGTCTACCAGGTGTTGGCATGGGCCCTCCAGGAGATCAGTGTTTTCTATCTGTGAGGCTGTATCCCTGGGCTGGTCCCGTGCAGTGCTGTTTGCATGCACTATGAGGCTGGTGTCCTGTGTACTATTTGGTGCGTCAACTGGGCGTTCGTGTGATGATTTTGGGACTTGCAGGGGTGGCATGGGCATGTCTTGTGTGTCCTGTGTCTACACTGCTGCTTCTGGGTGCTATATGACCCATCTCCACATTGCTCTGGAGGTTACTGACTGTGTGCTGCTTGGTCACTGTAATTGGTGTGCAGGGCATGGTACTAGTACCACTGTCCTGCACTGCGGTGTCCTCAAGGGTGCTGCTGCCACCACTTGGACACACTGATTCTGGACTTGCACACAAATGGAAATGGTTAGTCATGTTTTGCTGTCTGTCATATATAATTTGACACCCAAGTCCTGCTAGTCTTTGGGACTGGGACTTTAGGTTCATCCACATTCTCCAGTGGAGTAAAGGTGCAGTTCTTAGCATGTGTGCCCGTTCTGTGCACATGACACATCACAGGGCTGGTTATTACCCATCTTCCACTGTGTCAGCCCTATCCTCTTCAACACCACCGGATTGCTGGCTTAACATGCCAGCAACAATGTCCTCAACAGGTGTCTACAAGAGATCGTCCTGCCCCCCAACCCCGTGGCCAGCTGTGCACATCTGCAGATGACAAGCATGGATTTCTCAATGCCACTGAGGCTGCGCCATTTACATTTAATGGCAGCTATAGTGTTGGGGGTTATTACCAGCAATCCTGTACATCCAGACACACCAGCTGTTTGTGGGCCTGGGTAACCTTCAGTGCCCCAATCCCATTAATGGTCTGACAATTACACCTTACCTCCATGGCAATGATTGCTGTTTCCCCCGCTGTAAGGTTTGCGGTCCATGGCCAGAATCGCACTCCACAACCACAGCCTCCAGCACCATCACCCTGTTGCATGGGTGTTGCAAACAGTGTGGTGTTCCGTGGTTGTGCATGTCTTCGACTGCTGGTTCAGGGACTGTTGCCATTCCTGGAGTATTTATTTATTTATTTAATTTTTGTTTACTGGGTAAGTACACTAGCCAAACAGTATGACTATTTACAGGCACGACCCATGAGAGTACTTGACATAATGAATAAGTATTGGAACATTTCAATGAGGTACATAGATGAACATACGGTTTACGTAGTAAACAGCATTGTACAGTGATGCAGTAATCAGTAGATAGAAATAGGAACAAGACAGCACAATTACCTATTAGAACAATTAACAAATAGCAATAGCATAGGTTACCAGGAAACACAACAGTAAAGTAGCAGTATCAAACAATTATAACAAGAGGCAAGTGTTGTGAGGATAATCATTGCATCAGACCATCAGGTAGGGTCAAAACAAGTTCACAGAACCCATATAAACATTAGTATATGCGAGGGTGAAAGACCACCTTATATGGTGAGGTCAAGAGGCAGTCCAAGGGTGTCCACAGTTTTCCTCTACTCCTTCCCCTTGTCAATGTGAGCCAATCTGACATCCATGTGCACTCGTTGGCCCATCCTACCCCCAATGTAGATCGCATGTTATGCATAGTACTTACATGGTGCAGATATACCTGCCAAGGATCTGAACATAGCAGTCATTTCCGGTGGTCCATTGTGGATCAAGCCCTTAAATTGTGTCAACTTCTAAATCAAGTCAATTTTGATTACATTCCCTGCCATTCATTCCTACTTAAAATATTTTTCCCACTAATCTTCTTTACTGGCATGTTTCATCAGTTAAAAACTACAGAATAATGTATAAGAAGCACTGCATTATGCGTATTTTAATATATATATGTATCTACATACACACCTGATATCTGTAATACACACACAAACCACAGCAGCATTGATCAAGTGGTTTATTAGGGTATAACATACCACGGGTGAGTAAAAAAACAAATTTGAACTGCTCCCTATATATTTTTTTTATAATTGCAGATTTATGAAAGTTGTCCCCCTCAACAGTTTACCGAAAGCAATCTCCAAGTCTGAATTTTTGTAATAAGTTCCAACTTAGCCATTAATGTTGTGTAATGTAACAAGTCCATATTTGTCTTTTATAACTGGAGATGAAGATGAACTAATTACTAAGCATTGCTCAAGGGTTTACTTCTATGGAAAAAAAACAAAACACCAAGTACTGTCTCACAGTTTATCTTCATCTTCTGTAATACAAATAAATGGTAGGATCAGACAGGTAAGGTTTTGTAATTAAAAAAAAAATACATTCTCATTATATTTTATACATATTAAGAGCAACATACAGTAGGTAATGAGTTTTGTACAGAAATTCAAATAGGTTATAAGTTTAATGAAAATGTTGAGGGAGGAGCTGGGCAAATGTTTGAATTTAGCTGTGTGTGAGCATGTGTGGATTCTCCATTATACACGCTTGTGTACAATGGAGAATTCTGAGTTCTGGCATCAGGTTAGAATAACTACTAACCAGTAATTATATAACAATTGTAAACTGGATTCAGCTCACATGTCATAACAACTGTTATGTATATCTGATTGTTTGTCTAAACCTGACCCTAAAGTACAGTAAATTACTCTAGCCACAACTGAACTGAGTAAGGTTGTTTGGCTAAACCCATCCCTAAACTACAGTGAGGCCAAGCTCCTTTTACTCTTCAAAATGTTGCCTGAGAGCCTTGGAATACTCAAAGAGAGTGATGAACCATTGCTTTGTTATGGTGATATTATCTGCTCCCATCTCCACTCCAATGATGCATAAACATGATATCCTGTACAATAATCTTTGCCAGTTTGTCCTAATGTGTGAGCCTCACACACATTACTGACATATACTGTTACTGTACATGTTTGAGGATATCTCCACACACATTGGACTGAGACCTCTGGTCTCGGGACCCTGCATGAAAACATTTAAGGTATTAAGCCGGCCACCCACATCATAGTAGAGAGGCCAATATGTGGCATCACACACAGAAACTACCTACATGACATAGACATGTCTCTCCTCTTCAGTTTTCTTTTAGTTGCATTCAAGTTACTGTCATATCCGGTGGGATGTCTGATGTTGACACACCATAGATGAAAATTCTGATTTTTTTTTTTTTTTTTACTTCATTGATGTTAACACACCATAGATGAAAATTTAGAATTTTTTCTTTTTTCTTTTACTTAGTTTGCATCATCAGTGTTGTCTTCTGGCTTCTACTGATGGCACAGCATTTATATTAGACTGCTGTAATGCCATGGTTGCAAGTCATGACTGGCACTGATGAAGCCAAGACATTTTAGGCACTGCAGATATGAGATGGCCATTTCCAACAAGGGCCCCCATGATATCTGTGTCAAGTGTCTGAGCCTAGACTAGGGTGTGAAGAACTGTCTAGACTGCCAGACGTTCACAGACAGGATGAGGCAAGATAGAGAGAAGTCACTAGACTACACTGTGAAAAAGGAGGATGGAGAAGAAAAGCCTTGCAAGAAAGAAGTAAGAAAGCCACAGTAAGAAAGCCACTTTACCTCCACCAGGGCTGTCAAGTACGAAAGCCCTCAACTCATCAGTCGTATCAGTTTCCCAGAAAATGTCATTAAAGTACAGCTCCAGGTGGTACTATTTTAAAGAGGGTATGTATTTTCTTTTCTAAGAAAAAAACGTTTTATTCTAAACATGAAGCTGGTGCAGCTCAGTCCAGGGCCTGGAATTCTTTGGCAAGATAGACTGTCCCTCTCCTGCATGGAAATCCAGCTATGGGCACAGGTAATAAGCCAATCAGCTACCTTTAACCATAGAGGCTGCAAGTGGAAAACAAAGGTCAAGCAGCAACCTGAATGAGTGGGAGAGGAAAGAGAGGTTACATAAAGAGAGAAGTGATGCGCAAGAGGTGGTGCATTAAAGGCAAAACAACAGACTGAGTGGAAAAGGGGTCCAGTCTGCTCAGCGAGGATATGGGGGCCACACTACAAATCACATCCATGAAGTCAAAATGCAGCATGATCATCTTGAGGAAGATCTCATGATGGACAGGGTGTGGATGGCAAGATTTGTTGCAGTACACTGTACCTAGATAAGGGCAGAGTTTCTGAACATGGCATTGATGTGGTCAGTGAAACTGAAGTTCTGGTGTAGCCACAGACCAAGATACTTGTTGTGGGGTACCCACTTACTGTGGGTCGCCATTTAGGGTCATGAAGGCTAGCGTATGAGGGAGCCTTGACTATCTCTGCCTAGAACCAAAAGTCATGGAGACAGTCTTTTTGGCATTTAATAAGAATGAGTTACAACAGAACCAGCACTGGACATTGTCAAAGTCCCACTGAAGTGACTGTTTAAGCTCAGGGGCCGAGGCACTTGAAGCAAAAAGTACTGTGTCATCTGCATACATGTGGATGTATGAGGAGACAATGACAGGAAGCCGATCATTTAAAATGGAGAAAATATTGGGGCCAAGAATGGAGCCAGGGGGTACACCAAACAAGATAGACAGAGGGGTGGATAAGTCATCATCAAGCTGGACTGGCTGGTGACAGTCCAACAGGAAGAAACTGAACCAACCAACCAACTGCCAAATCATACAGTCCTCCCCCTAGCTTATCCAAAAGGAAGGGGTGGACCATAGTATTGAATGCCTTAGACAAGTTGATGAAAATGGCCAAAGTGATATGGCTAGGTCCATGCCTCTCAGCGTGGCATCAGTAACCCAGAGATGGGAGGAGACGATGGAGGGATGTTTCCAGAAACCAGACTAAAAGGGAAAGAGGTAGGAGCAGGAAACAAAGAAGGAGAGTTGGTATGAGTTCAAGTTTTTCCTGCATCTTAGCCAAGGCAAGGAGAAGGGAGATGAGACAGTTCTGTAGTTCCCTGGGGAGAAATCATACCCTTTGTGGAAGGGAGGACTTTAGCCTGCTTCCAGGTCAGGGGGATGATCCTGGTTTTAAAGGAAATACTTAGGAGAGAGGTGAGAATGGCATCGATGTCTAGAGCAGAGAGGTGACGGACAATGATATCCAGGCAACAGGGATGTGTCCCTTGGCAGGGTTCAGAGGGGTAAGACAGCAAAGGTGGTCCCAGGACAGACAGGGGAGAAGAACAAATAGGTAGAGGCAGGTGCAGGTCAGTGCAGCAGAGGGGGGAGGGAGGAAGGAAGTATGTGAAGAGAGTGACAGGAGGGAGGGCATGGGAGGTGAAGAAATGGTTAAAAGCATTTGTGAGCACAGGAGGCACAGAGATGGATGAGTTTACTGGTTTGAGAACAGGGGTGGCAGTCTGGGTGGGGGTCAAAAGGGAATGAATAACCATTCAAAACTCATCAGGGAAATACGGTGTTTGGTGACAAAGTAGTTTTATTTGACCTCCCCGGGGGCCTTGGTGCTAGCAATTTGCACTTGCTTGTATCTCACCAAGTCTTCAGGGAAGCCCAAGGCCTTGTGGAGATGCCAGGGAGAGAAACAGTATTTGGGAACATTAACAAGCTCAGTGGAGATCCAGGGAAGGTGGGACTCATGAACATAAGACCTCCGGGGGGGGGAGAGGATGTTTGTCCCGTGCAGTGAAGAATTTGGACTGAAAGTACAGTGACATCTGCCAGGATCAAGCACAGGATCCTGCAAAATTCTGCAGTAGTTTGCACAATTCTGCAGGAAACAGTGCAATTCAGTGTCAGGTAATCTTGCTGGTCATGGAGGTATCTGAGACATTTTTTCACTGCGCTTAATCCTGGTGGATGCCAATGTATGACAAGGCATCATCTGTATTAGTGGATACAGAAAGCGATGACCCATTGGTATTCCAAAGATTTTGTAATGGGGAAGAGAGGTAGAGGGACCTAAGGGCCAAGTTCAGATGAACTTAAGAGGGGTTTTGGGGCAGCAGATGTTTCAGATGCAGTAGACCATCTGATGGTCACTAAAAGCATCCAGAAGGATGTTAGCAGAAAGAAATAAGGCAGTGGTGTGAGAACAAAACCTGGTCGATAAAGGAATGGCTGGAGGAATTGGGGGGGGGGAAGGTTGAGATGGGTTGACTAAGTGTCTCATAAGGAATAAATTCAAGGATTTAGAAACAAAGCTAAAGGGAAGGTGTGCATCCTTGGTGGCTTTCTGTTTGACCTCAGTCCCAGTGCAAGGTATCATGTGAATACAAACCCTTGTGCAAGTCAGACTGACAAGGCTTCGCCACAACAGACATCTGCATCAGGAGACAGGAAATATCAATATTGTTTGGGTATGTGTATAGTTTGGAGAGATGCAAAAAATCCAAACAATCTGGGTATTTCTTGTCTGCAAGCATCCTTTTATGGATTCCAAGTATTACTCTTCCTGCAAACTGCTTCACCAGTATGTATTTGTAATTCTGATCAGGAAAGGCACATTGAGCTGTCATAGCTTGTTTCCAGGTGCATCCGATGGGTTGGTTACACTGCCCGTTTCATTTTTTATTTTTATTTTATTAAACTCTAGGATTACAAATACTTTTGAGCAGGAACTGCTCATTTACAAAGGTTCCATGACAACAACATATTTATTTATTTATTAAAGTTTTGGAATTACAATCCTTTGAGTCGAAGACTCTTTTGCAAAGGCTCCACGTCAGTACAAACAGACATATTACTTTAAGACAATTTTGAACAAACATTATTAAACAGAATAACACATTAGGAATTTTACATGATTACATCATACATTTACAATGCTAGGTTTGTATCTCTAGGGTTGATGACAGACCCTGGGTCATCGAGGTGGAGTGAGATAGTAGCAGCCGCATGTCTCAGAGTCAATGAGATGTCTCTTAATTCCGTTTTTAAATTGGCCAAAACTAGGGACCAGGGAGATGGAAGAGGGGAGGTTATTAAGCCAGATGGGAGCCTAATAGCAGAAAGACCCTTGCCCTAGTGCAGTCCTACAGTGGAGGACTAAGAGGGGTGTGCTTGCCTGGTGCCTAGGGGTGCTCCTGTGAGGGTTTGGTTGGTCGAGGGTGTGAAGACCAGCGGGTGCAAGCTTCATGAGTATCTTTTTGGCTTAGGGGCAAGTGTGGTATTTTAGCCTCTCTTTGAAGGTCAGCCAGCCCGCTCGCTTCTAGAGATGGCAAGTGTGGATTAGTCTATCACTGCCTGTGACTAATCGGCAGGCTTTATTGGGGGCAAGATTGATGCGGTTAAGGGCTGTGAGGTCAGCCATCCCATAAATTATTATCCCGGAATCGACCAGTGATAGGGGAATGTTGGTCACTCTACTCCTAACTCTCCTGTGTATTTCGATGTACACAAATTTGCACAATACAACTGTGAGCACTTGATTGTGTCGCTGCATATAAAACCGCATCTTGGTGTGAAGGGGTTGTGGGATGACAGATGGACCAGACACCGAACTTCAGTTTCAACACACAATCTCTGTGTGATGTTTATTTAAAATAAACGAGATAACCTTCAGCGATGGCATATTCCTTCTTCAAAACATCAGTTTGCAGCAACTATGTATGTCCTTTCTCTGCACTTGTCAGCACCTACTGATTCAGTGGGGCTCAAAAAGAAAAAAAACAAAACAAGCTACAGACAAAGAGCCTCAGTGCAGAAGCACTGAAACAAGGGTTACCCAAAGGACATTGGCAAAAAGCCAAGTTTCAAAGAACCACAACATCACACATACTTCCATAATGCAAAGCATCATGGGTATATGCAAATCATCATGAAATTTTAGATTGGCTCAATTTACAGCAGGAATGCATGGTACCAATTTACATGCATTTAACAACACAACCACCTTAATTTCTATAATAGAGTCACCTACTACTTTTTACCATTATCAAAAACACCTAATGCCATGGTATTTTCAACATTTACAGGTTTCATAAACATAAGGTATATTATGACATAGTGCTATTACATACTAAATCCAACAACTATAAACACAGCCTGTTGTTTTATATAAGCTTGGAGGTCACCACAATAACCTCCTTGTACGAGGATCTGAGAGGGGAAAAGGAAAATTAAAGAGGACACTATAGTATAGTCAAGAAAGGGGAGGGAGGCTATAGGCGGCCAGCCTTATGGGCTAGAAACTGTAAAGGATAGATCAGGCTAAGAAACAGAATAACTGCTGCAACAGATTTAAGAAAGGTCGGCCCCTAAGAGTGGCAGGATCTCCCTGTCACACTTGGAAATACAGACCATTATCTAAAAAGAAAAAGGTACTTTTGATAAAAATTCCGATTCTTCCTTTATTTTTACATTACAGTAGCACATGTTTTTCCACACACACTAGGTCTGGATTCACAGCTTTATAGTGCGCCCCCCCCCCAAAGAACTATGGGGTAGTCGACTGAACCTGGTGAAACATGACATCACATATCAGGATTATAACCATGAAGGACTCCGAAAGGTTTGTCCATTGTTTTGTTTTTTTTAATAGCATCTTTTTATTTGCAAACATAGCCCCTATCGTGATGGGGAAGTCCAAATTATGGACTAATATAAGCTAAAATGGTTTTCCCCAGTTAAGGAGAAATGGGGAAGGCAGCAACTTTGGAAACAACATAATATAAAGTTATCCCTATTACCTGAATATATTACACCTACAATAACTCAATTGAAACAGTGGCAGATAGCACCTCTACAACAGAAAAATCAGACACAAAAGCAACTGTATCACT
The DNA here is from genome assembly GCA_016271365.2 of Neoceratodus forsteri. NCBI lineage: Eukaryota > Metazoa > Chordata > Ceratodontiformes > Ceratodontidae > Neoceratodus > Neoceratodus forsteri. The sequence continues at coordinate 333,936,662 of CM028135.1, read as the reverse complement.
CTGAAGTTTATTTATTTAAGAGTTTCACCAGGAAGACATACTGAGTAAACTGCTCGTTTCCAGGTTGGGGGTAATGGAAGTACAGTATGAGTACAGGTACTTGAATAGGCAATTACATGCAAAAGGGAAGAACAGTGTACAGTATAAAATAAAACAATATAATAACACAAGCATTGTGATGATACAAGTGCGGAAGATACCACTGGGTACAGTAAAAATTTGATGTAGACAAGCAGAAGAAATGGAGTGCTTGAGAAACCAGGACATGGCTAGTCTCCCTGTACAGGAATGAGGGGCCTTAGCAGGAAATGGTGGATAAGTGCTTAAGAACGGACATACAGCTTGGGGCTCATAATGAGGCAGGGAGGGGGAACCTGAGGGGGGTATTGGAAGCATGGAGAGATCAGGAATTTACAAGGGAACTTTAGTAGGGGGGTGAGTTTTGCCTTCCTTCTCATGTTCTTTTAAAGTTTCTGGAAACATTGCACTTGGATTTCTGCTGCTGTTCCAAATACACCTTGATGTATGATTTTGTTTAGTCCTTTTTTTCATTGTTTAATCTCCTTTTTTCAACAAATATGGCTTTCTTTATGACCATGGGAATATTTACTCTATATTAGCACACTGTATCTTCCTAGATTTATTTTTTTGATTCTGAGAGTCATTGCTCTGCTTTATTCAGAATGCCTTTGAAGATGATTTGATAATACTTGAAATTATGCTATACATGTATAACACTGTGTCATTTATTGATATACCTGTTTTGTTTTATTTTCTTATCAATAAAATTCCCCTATTGCTGTAGAGGGAGCTTCTGTCCATCTTTCCAAGATGGTGGAACCTAGTGGTTGTGGTGATGGAGGAGGAGATGCTGACAGTGCAAGGAGACAAACTTCCTCCTTGCCCAGTCCTGTTCAGAGGTCACTGAATCAGGAACATATGTAGGTGGTGTGGAACAAGTGGAAAAAGTAATGATGTTGAAAAAATGGCTTCTCTGAGCCAGCTCACCAGCGCAGCATAGTGGTACCGCTTGCAATGCCAGCGAACTGGGTTTGGGAACAAGCCTTGGTTGTTGGAGGGTCGGTTGGGGGAGGATGGCTGAGCATCCCACAGATGCTCGCTTCCTTGGAAGAGGAAGAGTTCCTGTTTTCCCACTGTTACACTGCCACATGGGTGACCACAGGTGGTGGTGCATGTGAGGAACCAGCATTCAGGAAGGGGAGCATCAGCACTCTGACTTTGTGATGTCAGGTCACTTCACCTGACGCTCGAGTAATGGGTGCAAAAGGAGAATGCCCCTTAGGAATCTCCGGGAAACCTCCAACTGGGCCACTATCTTACCCTCACATAGGGCATGAAAGGCAGACTAAGTGGCCATGTGGACCTTTATGGAAGAGTACCTGTGTTCACAGTCCTTTAGAGACAGTAGGTAGTCCAGAATATTGGGAACTGGACATGAAAAGGGATTCAGCACATGTCTAGTACAACAAACAGTAAAATGTTTCCATTTTTGTGAATAAGTGTGCCATGTAGACAGCTTTCTATCTGCCAAGAGCACATCAGGAAACCCCAAATCAGAAGAGCTCTACATGCTCAGGGGCCAAGCATGAAGGTGCAGGGGATGAAGATCTGGGTGTACCAGAGCACCCCACTCCTTTGAAAGAAGGCCTGCTTGCAAGGGGAGTGGGACAGGAGGTTTCACTGCCATGAATGCAAGAACGGCATCCCTTTCTCCATGTTGAATTTGTCCAGCTACCAGAGGAGGGAACAACGAAACAGAAGAGTGACCTATATAAGGCGCTCCAACTTGTCTGAGTACTAAGCCAACTGAACCCTGGGGAATCATGGGATTCTCATATGAAGGCCGGCCAGTGGAACTGTCCATATAGCACTAGCCGTCAGACTGATTAGTCTTAAGACACAACGGGCCGACACATACTTGCTGGTATCACCAACTGTGCTTGTGCCACTAGTGCCGTGGCATAGTCTGAGGTCAAAAATGCCACAACAGCCCCAATGTGTTGGAGGTGTTAGCAGGGTGTAAGGACCAACTTTGGCTCGCTGACCAACATGCGGTTCCACGATAAACAGCTCATCCCGAAAACAGCCCAGGACTTGAAGGAGGTTATTGTTGTGAGCACCAAAACATCTTTCTATCCGGATTTCCCCTGTTCTGTACTGAAGCCATGTCAGGCCTTCGATAAAGTGAAGGCGGGACTGAGAAACAGGTGGATCCCTTGTGCACTCCTCTGCCTCGCAATCCTCAGCTTAATCTTTCGGGGCAAAGAGCTACAATTCCACACACTTGAGGAAGCAGATGCCTACTTTCAAGCCACCATTGGTCCAGCTAGACTGCCATGGCAGTGAACCTATGATAACTCTCAGAGCTCAATGGATGCTTCCACTGGCGATTCTGGTCATCTTGAGCCTGTGGACAAGTAAGTTTTGTGCACCTTCCACTTTGTGAGCTCTGCACCGGGGGTCTGAGGTTGGCCGCACCTTGTACTGTATAATCATATGCCTCCAGTTTATCTCCAATTGAGCCGGGACGTCGAGGCATGGGGGTTTGAACCACTGACAGCTAGCCTTCCCTGTCATTCCCCCTCACTGACTGCTATCTGTTCCGTGCTCGAGACTCCGCGTGCTTGGCTGACCCCCCGTCCCCTCGTTTTCGATAGCTCCAAACTTTTATTTGAATGCAGTGTGAAGGACTCGCAGCAATGCTTATGGACTTTCATCCCTGTGGCAGAGTTCATCGACTTGCCTGGATCATTTTGCCTTGTGGAGTGGGGGAGATATATCTGTTACTGTTTTTTTCCCAGCCTGCCAAAGTTATTTAGATTCTGCCTCCATTGTCTTCTACAGCCCTAGTCCATGCACGGGGTTTCCTGGCACTCTTATCCCCCCACCCCCACCCCCCAATGCTGCCTGCAACTTTTTTTGGGGTGGGGAGCCCGACCCTGTGTTAACCTGCACAGTGAACTCCTTAGAGCACTGCTGGACACATAACCGGAGCCTAGCTGCTTTCTTAGTTAAGGACTGGCTCCTGGCAGTAATGTACACAGGACAGCAACTCAGGGACTAGTTTGAACTGTATAACTTTGCAGTTCTGTTGCACTAGTATCTCCTTTCCCATACTGTCTCCTTAGCCATGTGTTATCTTTCCCCTCATAGGTGTTATACTGCATTGCTAGTCAGCTGGTGTCATATGGAAGAACTGTATAAATAATTCAAAGTGGCAGTACTCATGGCCAATTTTGAGGATGTTGCCACCATTTATCATTTATTTTAACTCTTGTCACCCAGGATTCAAAATCAGTATGAGCCCTCTGCAAGCCATGGGCATAGTAATAACTAAGAGCATGACTTGTGCTAGAAATATCCCCCTTTGTCTTGCAGATGCTGTCACCTGAGTGGGATGACGGGCCCTCTGATGGGGATTCCTGCTTCATTCTCCCCCCCCCCTTTACCTTTCTATGTTTGCCTAGCCTGAGGCATGTGGGTCCACCAGACCTACTGCTGTCACAGTCATAGCAGGAGGGGATTCTAGGGCTGGCAGAGTCCTCTAATCTGTGCCAGAAGGGTCCGTGCGAGCAAAGGCTTAATAGCTGTCCTAGCTATCTGTAAGAGATAGCTTCTGGTTGCTTCTACCAGTTGTAATCACTCTAAAACAGAGTTCTTTTTTGGTTCCTTAGTTGTGTAAATAGCTAACCAGGGTACTGGGAGCTACAGCAGCCACTGTGTTTCTTTTCGCTGCAGCCCACCCACTTTCTTGTACTTGCATGCTCTGGTTGAGCACTAAATTCAAAATGTTCATGTACTGTTTTTAATAACTTTGGTGGGGAGTGTTTATGGGATTATTAGATGGGGCCCTGGGGGGGGGGAGGGCACTAAACCTGTGTTCACTTCTTTTCAGGCATATGTTTGTTTTCGATTTCAGACAATGACAGAGTTTGACTCTCTGGAGATTGTCTCCTAGAACACTAGAGGATTGAATTGTCCCCTCAAAAGATGGAAAGTACTGATGCAGTTTAAAAACCTGAATTGTGACATTGCATTGGTCCAAGAAACACATCTCCTGGAGGGGGAAGCCTCCCTACCTGTGCTGTTTTGGGTGGGGAAGGTTTACCACAGTGCATTCACCTCGCGACAATGAAGGGTAGCATCCTTTGTAAAAAGGGATGGCAGCTCAGCATATGCAGAGAAGTGAAGGATGGAGAGGGAAAAATAGTCCTGGTGGAAGGGACATACTAAGGTGAGCCAATTGTGATAGGCAAAATATACACCCCTAAGATCCCTGACATTACCTTATTTAGACAAATTCTGGGTAAACTTCCTTTTAACCCAACAGGCATAATTATAGGAGGAGACATTAACCTTGCCCTATAGCCTGCTCTTGACAGAACTGATGCCAGGCATTGCAGGAACTTGTGGTGGTTGAACAGACGTACCATGAATATCGGGATGCAGGCCTGCGTGACATCTGGTGGGTAATTCACCCAACTGAAGCATTCTTCTACTGCTACTTGGTCTCCCATGATTCTTGTAGTAGGATGGTGGCAGCTCTGGGAAGTGGAGGGGGGGCGATTTCAATATAAAGGCTGCCTTCTACACAGCGGCAGCATCAAAGCGGCAGCAGCTAAGTGGGACGGCAAAGTGAAGAGAGGAGTCTGACCGGAGTCAGACCGGGGACGGACTGGGCTACTAGAGTTTGTAATATCTTGCTTAGAGTTAATCATTTCTTTTGGGTTTGTACCTATAGATTAGTTATGATTAACAGAGGGATATTGTTGTGTGTAGCCTATGCACTTTGTGTTTTGTGTACTGATGGGTTATTTTGTTCTATGTGTGTTAATAATGACTTTAGAACATATGAAAATACTCAGATTCTGGAGTTCCAGACTCAACTGTTTATTCCTAATTATAGTCATTTATTTGGTGTAAAGGTTAAATACATGTGTTATAATTTGGGTTACAGTGTTAGGAAATATAAGACATGGAAATGTGTTCTGCCTGTTTGCATAAGAACCTGGTTACATTGCTTTCTCTTGCTAATTCGATCTGGCAATGTTGAAAGCAACCCTGGTCCTTTAGCAAACGATATGGCAGATAGTGATTTTTTTGCAGCATTCATATGGCCTCAAAATTATGCATTTTAATGTATTGCTTAACATCTAAATTTCATGAGGTGGAGTCATGGATTAGTTTATATAATCCGGATGTTCTGGCACTGACTGAAACCTGGTTAACCTTACCTGTTCTTGATACTGAACTTTGTATACCTGCTTATAAACTTTTTAGAAAGGATCGTGTCACTGGTAGAGGGGTGGGGTTTTGTTTTATGTTAAGGAATATTTAATGGTAAATGAGACCACTATATTTAACAGTAATCTGAATATTGTGAACATATTACTATTCAGTTATTGTTGGGATTTGTCAAAATTAACTATTTGTTGTGTATATCTTCCACCTAATGGTAGCAAATCAGGCTTACAAGAACTTGTAAATGCTTTGAATACTGGGGTTTCTGAGTTAATACTACTGAGGATTTTAATTTAAATTGGATGGGTTCAGATATAACAAAGTTAAATACGGTCTTGTCTCAGTCTGGTTTACAACAAATTATTACTTTGCCCACTCGACACAATAATAGATCAGGAAATCACACATTGCTGGACTGGATATTAACAAATAGACCTATTAATATGATAAAATGTGGTTTGACCTCTGATTCATTAAGTGATCATCATCCAGTCTTCTGTATTTGGAAACATGGGGGACTGAAGAAGTCTAAGCCAATTATAAGGATTTCGAGATCTTTTTCTAAATTTGATGTACATTCTTTTTGTACAGAGTTGGGTAAAATAGATTGGTCTTTTTTATATTCTATCCCTGATGTGGATTCTGCATTGCATTTTTTCATTACTGAGTTTACACATGTTTTGGACCAGTTAGCTCCCCTTGTTAAAAGAAGGGTCCGAGGGAAAACTTATGGGTGGTTAACATCTCCTTTGATTAAACTCATGAGACAACGAGACAAGGCCTGGAAAACGTATAAAATGAACCATTCTGCTTCTGGTTATCATGCGTATAGGACTTTAAGGAACCAATGTAAGGCTAAGATAAGGAAGGCTAAAACAGACTATATTACGTCTATAAACAATGTGAAGGTTATCTAACGCTACTACTTTTTGGAAAACAATTAACAATTTTATAAGACCTAATGTTTGTCAACCAGGTTCAATGAGGTTGACGGTGACTTGTTGTCTTGTCCATTGAAGATAGCTAACAAATTTAATTTGAAATTTACTGCATTGCCTGCTTCCTTTAGTGACCAGTCCAAGGTGAACTACTTGGGATTGACTGAAGATTTTACAGTTAATCCTAAACTGTATAAGGACTACTACTCTGAAGGAGGTAGAGAAGTTGTTGCGTTGTATTAAAGGACAGCTCAGCTGGTTCTGATGGCTTATGTCCTAGTTTATTGGCGGATGCTGCCTCAGTTATAGCACTTCCAGTTAGTATTATTTTCAACTTGTCTTTTGTTACAGGTACTATACCTAATATATGGAAACATACTTTGGTCACTCCTATATTTAAATCTGGTTCACAACATGAGTTTTGTAACTACAGACCTATTTCTATCTTGTCTGCTTTAGCTGAAGTTCAGGAAAGAATAGTTTATAATCAGTTGATTGGGTATGTGGATCGCTTTGGATTATTGTCTCAGAACCAACATGGTTTTAGAAAGGAAGGAGTACTGAGACTGCCTTGGTCAAGTTCACCAGGCGGTGTAATGGCATGGATAAAGAGGTGTCTGGCGGGTGCCGTGTTGGTGGACTTGACCAAGGCATTCGACCAGTTGATCACCAATTGTTGATTTCTAGACTTGAGTCATTGGGAGTTGGTGAGTCTTTCTTGGACTGGACGAGGATTATTTAACAAATAGGTTTCAAAGGGTTAAATATAGGGTGCTGTATCAGACTCTGTAATGGTTAAGTGTGGGTTCCACAAGGTTCTATTTTGGGGCCACTTTTGTTTTCTTTGTTTTGATCAACTAGTAAGTGTGATTAATAATGCTTCTCTAACACTTTATGCTGTGATGCAGTAATTTATACTTGGGGTTTGTCAGTTGGAGATCTAGGTGTTTCTTTAACAGAGAAATGTGCAATTTTCAGTCTTCACTTATGGCCTGTAAATTACTCTTAAACAAATCTAAGACAAAGGTGATGGTTTTGGTACCCCACCTAGACTGAGATCTGAGGTTGGTACTTAAGTTAAATCTCTTGATGGATTACTGTTTGACTATGTTGATACATTTCAATATCTTGGGGTATTACTAGATTCTCATCTAAGTTATGAATCTCATTTTTGAGGGTTACCTCAAGAATACATTGTAGATTAGGTTCTTTGTACAGAATCCGTTCATTTCTTATTCCTGAGTCTAGGCTGGTTATTTCAAATTGCTGCTTACTTCCTATTGTGAACTATGCAGCTATGATTACTGACACTGCTTCTCGACAGTGATTTCAAAGAAATCCACTTTACTTCACTTGATAGCTAAGTTTGCTTTAAATTGTTCTAAGTCATCTCATCATTGTGTGATTTTGAAAGAAATGGGCTGGTTACGGTTTCATTAAATTTCCAATACTGTGTGGCCAAGTTCATATATAAAGTTATGGACTCTGGAATTCCACATAGTATTTTAAAGTTTTGAGACCATATATTGATGGTCATTATTCTAGACATAGGTCAGACAGTAGGTTTCTAGATTCCTTTATGAAATCTAAAAGTGGACAAAGATCCTTTGCTTATATTGCTCCATTTATTTGGAATGAAATTCCTCAAGATATTAGGTGGTTGTGTTCTGTCAAAAGTTTGCCGATGCATTAAGGATGTATTTCGAATCTCAATTTAATTGTAACTGTTTTTTATGAATTTTTTTATGAATTTTATACGTAACAAAGACATTTTGTCTGCAATTTGCTGCATTGTATATGTATGTTTGATTATGTATTGTCTGTATGTAATATATGTGGGTCGCACCTGTAAAAGGAACTTGTTTCCAGTGTGCTTACCCGTTAATCGAATAAACAAACAAACAATGTCATTTTTTCCCCCAAAAACTGGTACCCAAAATCTGGAGCATGTCCGTAGGCAATATTTTACTCTTGGACCATGCCCCTGTCCTGTCTCCTGTGTGGGGGAGGCTTGGGGAATCCCACAATAAGGGGAGGCTTAATGTTGCCTTCTTGCAGGATCTTGAGTTTAGGGAAGACATGGGGACACCACCTTTCCGAATACTTTTCCCTTAATGAAGCTCCAGAGGTAACAGTGACCACCCAGTGGGAGGCCATGAAGGCTGTGTTACAGGGCAAAATTACTGCATACTCCTCTAAGAAACACAAGCAACGATACCAACTTACCCAATCCAAAGAGAAACAGCTCAAGCAATTAGAGCAACAATATCAGTCACAGATCCTGTTGCACCCCATTCTTAAACCACAGATTACAGAAGCCTGGGTAGCCCTTGAAGAATCCCTTCACCACAAAATGGAATACGCCCTGTTTTGCCTCAGCCAGAAATACTGGGAAGCTGGGGAGCAGTCTAACAAACTTCTGGCACACAGACTTAAAGGAGCTAGGCAAAGAAAATGCCTATTTCTTTTGCAGCTATGATTGTACTGTGTGTTATGTGTCTATTAACTCCCTGAATAAAGCATTTCTTGGGGGAAAAAGTGTGTGTAGTTTTTTTTTTTTATGTTGATTCAAAGCATTGTTTCATGCTCCATCTCAGAGTAGTCCAGCACAGCACCCGTGGGACGGCCGCTGCTCACTGATATTCAAAACTTCTGACGTTGTTTTCCCACAAAGCCTAAAATGTAGTCACCGACCATAGTTTGTAAATAAAAAAAAAAACTTAGCCACGGATAGGAGCATCTTGCTTGAGAAAAGCAAAGTTACTGAACTGAGCCCTATTGCTAACCCTACCAAAATTATACTATATTCATAGTAAATGTTCGGTGACTGACACAGCCCTCTTTTCAGCTCCTTGCTGGCAGCCGCCAAAAAAATGCAAAGCGCCAAGCTGAAACTGCGGTTTGTATAAGTCAGTCGGTGGCCAGCAAGGGAAGTAACAGGAGGGCCATGTTGGTCGCTGAACATTTATTGGCAAATCAGTATCAAATTTATTTGGATAAACTACTCTATTGTGCCCCCCCCACCCAAGGTCGGTGCTAACCTCTGGCTCCATAGCACAATCAGCCTCACCAGAACTCCTGTCATTTGCATCTCGTAGCTGCTGCCCACCAGTAGTCCTCATTCTCCCTTCCCTATCCTGAAATGAATCAGGGCCAGGGAGCACTGGAAAAGGTTTGTCTCAAAGCACCACTATAGTCTTAGGTGAAAAAGCCACTAAATGGGTCCATTCTCCTGCGCCCACAATTCCTCAAACTGGAGCAAGAAACACAACAATATGCCTCCTCTTCTTTGCAGTTAGGAAAGTGGCATGTTTTTCTCGTTACCTTTCCCCCAGAGACATGCTAGCATCAGCAGCTGGGTAATAAGAGCTGAGCAATCAGTTTCAGTCTCCAGCAAGGATCTGAAGGATGAGACAAGGAAAAAGAAAGTTCCCAGCCAATCTCGTCTGCACAGGGTACTGTACTAAACTGTCTCCCAACTGCACGTAAGCTGTAACAGCCAAAACAAAAATAACTTTAGGGGTTTTAACATGCTTTGGGGGGGGGGGGAGCTATAATCCCTCATAACACTGGGTTTGGAGTGAGTGTGGCTGCTTTGATTTCACCAATCCTCATAAACGACGCAACTGAAATAGAAGCAGAAATTGTCAGCAGATAAGGACTGCTAGGCCCATCCAGTCTACTCATAGGCCCTATACATTGTACGTGGCCACTGATCCTATGTGACCAATGGCTTTTCATCACTCCCTCCACTCTCAAGCTTCCCTTGTGCCTGTCCCAGGCATGCTTAAACCCCTTCACTGTGCTTGCCCCCTCTACCTTCTGTGGCAGACTATTCAGAGTGTCGACTACCCTTTTTTTTTTTTTTTTTTACTCTTTTATGCCTCCTACTCTCCATGACTGCTCCTCTCTTCGGGGTCTTCATGCACCCTGCCAACTCGTATTATGCCCCGCCTCACGTAGATTCACAAGCCCCCAGATTACCCCCCTCAGCTGGGGTGGAAGAGCCCCTACCTCCCCATACTTCAGGAGGAAGCGTGCACTGAGGCTGCGGCACCGGAGACCCATCTACTGATGTGGTCGTGGGTTGTTTTTCTTGTTCTTCCTGCCCCCAGATGTCCACACGCAGGGAGGACCAATGAGCTGGAGGAGCATGGAGATGCATCTCCGCTCCGGTCCTCGGCCGACGTCTGTCCCTCCCTTATTTTCTGCCTCTGCTGCACCATCACCACCCATGGTCACCCAGGTGGTGGCAGTACTGTGGCGAGAAGCGCTGCCCACCCCACCCGGAGAAGGAGAGCGGCCCGTCGGGCGCTCAATCCTTCTCCCACCAGCCAACCCTCCAACGATCTGGGCTCGCTACCGAACCCAGGTCACCAGTGTCGCAAGCAGTAGTGCAATCGCGCACTGATGGGCCAGCCCCTCGACTACCCTTTCTGTGTAGAAAAACTTCCTCACATTACCTCTTAATCTATCCCTTTCCAATTTCATATTATCCCCCCATGTTCTAGTACTTTTTCTACATTGCAAAAGGTCCCCCACCTGTACCTTGTTTATGCCCCTGAGGTACTTGAAAGTTTCAATCATGTCCCCCTACTGTCTCCTCTTCTCCTTCTCCAGTGAGTACATATTGAGGTCCCTTAGTCTCTCCTCATATGTTTTGTGGAGCAAGCCCTGCACCATCTTTGTTGCCCTTCTCTGGAAAAATAAGATGGCAAATACATGTTCTCCCTGGGAATCAAACCTCTGACCCTTTGCTTGTAAGGCAAGGACATATCCAGTGTACCACCTGAAGCCTAAAAATGGATGCATTGAAACACCTAGTGCTTTTACCCTACTGTTCCATTGTATGTGTGGTTTTTAATCCCCCGATTGGTAACCTTTTAGACAGATAAGAACACGATTTACCACATGACCATAAACCAGGTCCACAGACAGGGTTAACCATAACCAACTAGTTATCAGAATAACATTTTTAAAGTAAAATAAAACAAGAACCATAGGGGTGCAACTTATACAGACCCTTTCATCAACATGCAGACCTATATACATTTTGACCTCCAGGTGGGAGGAGCTCAAATAGAGCTTCTCCTGGGGCATCCTGTCCTTAGATCCTGGTGGATAAGGAGAGGAGTGAGGGGTTCCTAGCTTGATCCCAAATAATAATATATTCAGGGTCAGCAATAGCGCCCCTAAGGGAGTGATATCTTGATCACTCCAAAAAAGCTCCAGTGTTACCAGTTTGGCAGACTAGAAAGATCTCCTAGGAGACTCACTGCCTTGTCCACTCGTGTTAGGCTATATATATATATAGGCTAGTACTTATGGTCAGCCCAAGATCAGGGTGTCCAGATGTCTAGATGCCCTCATATGGTCTTTTCAGGGGGAAACGATCCCTCTGGATCGTTTCCCTTGTATTCAAAAGATTAACTATTAAAGGCCCATGGGAGAAGAGGGTCGGGAGAGGCGAAGAGAGGAGACAAGGGAAGGAGGGAGCAGAACCGCTTCTCACAGCGGTGTCCCTCCCTCGCCCCCATCCACCCACCTGGACTCATTTCCAGTATAGCCAGGGGTTCCTAGTCCAATTGTCAGCTGTTGCTTGGGTGATGATTCAATAAAACCCCCACCATATGGGGGCCAAAAGTTGTCAGGGGAAGGGGGACACTGTATAGAAGCGGAAGAGCCCCTGTGCCAGGATGGGAACCCACAGACACCTGTTTATCTAATGGGGGGGCAAACCCGCCACCCCCAAGGCTCGAAGATATAGGGGAGCAAAACCCTAGCCTGCTCACACTCTGTCTGGGTATAATACATCATTTTGACTGAGTGTAAAAGGGAGAAGGACCCCACAGACTCGGATTCCATTATTTGTGGGATTGACCCAGGGGACACTGAGACCACTCCACTGTCCCCCAAAACCAACCACTCCACCCCCTTTCCGTAGCAACCAGAGCCTCTCATGAAACCATCAAGAGTGAGGAAGGTTGCTAAATTATCGTACTAAGCCCACTGTGATCGAGTAGGGAGGGCCTACAAGGTAGGTGGTCAAATTGTGCCACAGCATTAAAGCGACCTTGACTTATCCTTTTTCCAACCCTGGGTCCCAGAGCATTAATTCCTCAATTGTTAAGGTAAGTCTCCGGGGTTGTTAGAGTCCACACCTTCCCCCCAAACCGCTCAGTCATCCCTCCAACGCTTCTGGGAGCATTAAATACATTTAGTTCAGAGAAGTTCAAGGTATGAAACAGTTTCCCAAAGAATCGAGAGACCCTTCTTGAAGTGATCTGGTGAATTAGAGTTGTAAACATCCTGCCTGTATGTCCGAGCCAAGGTCCCGAGATTTTCCACTGCAGGGCCTCATGGAGTCAGGGAAGTCACAACGAGAGCACGGAGGTATCAGAAGGAGGATCAGAGGGAGCAGAACTGCTCCGCGGGATGGAGAGCCCAAATATTAAAAGCGCAGTTTTCCCCAGTAGGGGAGAAACCCACCATCAAGGAAACTGCTTTTGGTCCAAATGGCAACCCTGGACCAAATACAATATTGAAGGAGATTGATAGTTGCCTGACCTTCTGATGGTGAAACTCACTCCACGTCTTTGGCGGCTTGTCCCCCCTTCCCCATGCAACTCCCCGGCCCAAGAAGCCGAACCCATACCCCCCGGCTTACCCCCATTGGATAAATTTATCTCAGGAAACCTCAGGCAGATGAGTTGCAAAATTGCTGTAGTCGCTGCAAAAGTTCAGCCATCGGTAGGCTGGATGAGATGCATGTGCCTTATCCTGTTGTGCCAATTGCTTCTGACACCGAGTCAAAACGTCCCTCATCTTTTCTGTAATAATACCCTTTGATTGTAGATCTGCTGCCACTTCCGATGCCGACGAGTAGGTTTGAGTTCCTGAGGGGAGATGAACCACCATTTTGGCAGGATGGGGGTTTTAAAACAAATTTTCTGCGACCTCAGTATGGGGAATAGCGGGCTATATTCTCTGCATAGCTTCTGTGTAAAAGGGGCATAGTCGTTGTCGAACAGTAGCCTGGATTGGCCCCACATCACTTTGCCTTTTTGCCACGCCTTAGACAAGAAGGTTTCTTTAGTTTGAAAGCTGAGGAGGCGTATAAGAAAAGAGCGCGGTCTGGCTTCGGGGCACGTGGGTTTTGGGCCCAGCGCTTGATGAGCCCACTCCACATCAAGTTGGAATTCTGGGTCGACGACAGTGACAACCTGAGGAAATAATCTGCAAAGGCACGCGGGTCGTTCCCCTCTTCGCCTTCCGGGAGCCCAAATATTCTGATGTTGTGCCTTCTGCCCCTATTCTCTGCATCCTCCTGGCGGGCTGAAATGGTGAGTTGCTCGGAGACTATGGTGCGAACTACCTCCTCGAGGTCGTCTATTCTGGTCATGTTTAATGTAATCTGATGATCGGCTTCAGCAGCTCGGGATTCAAGGTGAGTGATCTCTTACCTGATGCTACTGAGTGATTCTCTGACCTCGCCACGAAAATACGAGATCGCGTGCAGGATTGCCTCAGTATTAGTTTCTGAAATCTTTTTGTGGGTCTCGATTTCTGGTTTTTCTTTTCTTGGCCCAGGGTGTTCCTGGGGTGAGGTTCTCCCTCGTTGGATGGTTGATCTTCCGTTTCAGTGAGATCAGCGATTGGTAAAAAAATGATTTCGAGACATTTTTGCCATTGAGCCTTGCTGAGTAGAGAACCGACTGTTTTGTTGCTTTTTGGTTCAGATTTTGCTAGTTATTCTCGTTTTTTTTAATGTTATAGGCAGGAGTCCCCCAGAGAACGTCTTCACGAGGGCATACCGGAACCAGAAGTCCGTTCTACATCTTTTTCTGAAAGATGCTACCCTCCTGTACCTTATTTATGCCCTTGAGATATCTGAAGGTCTCTATCATATCCCCCCCTCCTCTCCTCCAGGGTATACATACTGAGGTCTTCCAGTCTCTCCTCATATGACGTTTGGTGCAGAACCTGCACATTTTTTGTTGCCCTTCTCTGAACTGCCTCTACCCTGTCTATGTCCTTATGAAGATTCAGCCTCCAGAACTGGACACAGTATTCCACATGGGGTCTCACCAATGATTTGTACAGTGGCATCACCACCTCGTTTCTTCTGCTTGTGATACCTCTCCCTATGCACCGCAGTACCCCACAGGCTCTCCCCACAGCCTTGGCACATTGCTTGACCACCTTTAAATCATCTGATATGATTACCCCTCTTTGGTGGCTATCAGTGTCCCCTCGGGCTCCTGTGCCCCAAATGCATGATTTTGCACTTCTTTGCATTGAATCGTAGCTGCCACAATCTTGAACATTCCTCTAGTTTACCTAGGTCCCTCATTTTTTCCACCCCTCCTGGGGTGTCTACCCTGTTGCAGATCTTAGTGTCATTTGCAAAGAGGCATATCTTTCCTTCTAGCCACTTCGCAATGTTACTTATGAAGGCATTAAATAGGACTGGCCCCAGAACTGATCCCTATGGCACCTCACTGATCACCCTCCTTTCCTCGGACTGAGCTCCATTTACCACCACCCTCTGTGTTCTGTCCCTCAACCGATTTCTAACCCAGTTTACCACCTTGGGACCCATTCCCAGGCTGCCTAGCTTGTTTACAAGCCTCTTATGTGGAACAGTGTCGAAGGCCTTGCTGAAGTCCAGATAGGCCACATCCGCCGCTCCCCCTGATCCACTTCCTGGTCATTCAGTCAAAGAAATCTATCAGATTTGTTTGACATGACCTTCTCGCTGTAAATCCATGCTGCCTCTGAACCTGTGCTCCACTGCATTCAAGATGTTCCACAATCCTTTCTTTTAGCAGTGATTCCATTATTTTCCCCATCACCAAGGTCAGGCTGACTGGTTTATAGTTTCCAGCCTCCTCCCTGCTCCCACTTTTGTGCAGAGGGACTACATCTGCTCTCCTCCAGGTCCTCTGGAACCACTCCGTTTCCAGCGAGTCACTGAACAGAGCTGCCAGTGGTGCTGCCAGCACCTCCCTAGACTCCTTTAATATTGTAGGATGCATCCCATCTGGTCCCATTGCCTTGTCCACTTTCAGTTTCTTGAGTTCCTTTAGAACTCTCTCCTCCATAAATGGACTGGTGTCCACCTCCCTCCCCTTTTGCTCCTATTACTTAATTGTGGTCCCTCATCTTCCCCTTCTGTGAACAGTGAACAAAAATATTTGTTCCGGATTATTGCTTTTTCCAAGTCCCCATCTGCACACTCCCCTTCTCCCCCCTTAAGCCTTACAATCCATTCCCACCCCTTGTCTTTCTCCTTCCACTAACATACCTATAAAAAGTCTTGTCCCCTTTCTTTACTACCTGGGCTATTTTTTCCTCCGTTTGTGCCTTTGCACTCCTGGCTGCCTTCCATGCCTCCCTCTGCGAATCCAGATATAGTACCCTGTCCTCCTCCTCCTGTGTTTCCTTGTACTTCCTGAAAGCCAACTTTTATGCAATTACCTTTATGGCCACTTCCTTTGAGAACTACAGTTTTCTTTTTCTCTTGCCTTTGTTTATTTTCCTAGTACAAAAGTTTGTTGCTTCCACTATAGGCTCCTCTTAGATGGGCCCACTGTTCCTCATCCCCCACCAGGTCCTCCCTCTTTCCGGAGACATACCCCCAAGTTTGCAAAGTCTGGAATGCCCTGTAACATGTTCTGATGGTCCATCCACCACACCAGAGCATGGTGGAGAGGGAACGTGACAAGGACCATTTGTTTCAACTCATCCATCAGCTGGTTTTGCTGAACACTAAGAGTCCAATGCAGTATGCACATGTGGAGACAAGCAAAGAGAAGTGTAATGATGACTGCAGCCATCTACCCCAGCAGACATAACATCATCTGGGCTGACACATGGTGACTTGTGCATGTCAGCTGGGCCTGGGCAACAAGGGCCTCTTCCCTGCCTGCAGGCAGAAAGGTACAGCCCATGGCTATGTCCAGCATCACTCCAATATATTGGAGGCACTGACAAGGAACAAGTATGGATTTTCGTACGTTCACCATGACACCTAGTTTTTCAAACAATTGTCTCGTTCTGGACAATGTGTACAGAATCGCTTCCCTGTACGGGGCATTCAGGAGCCAGTCCAGATACAGGAAGACATAAAGCCTTCCCCACAGAAGGGCTGCTGCCACAGCCACTAAGCATTTGGTAAATACCAGTGATGCCAAGGATAAGCCAAAGGGCAAGACTCAGAACTGATAACTGCTGCCTTCCAGCATGAAGCGAAGGTAATGCATGTGGCATTTGCAAATTCTGATATGAAGTTTCCCAATCTTTTTGTATTCGATGAATAGGTTTAGATCTTTCAGGGCCAGTAAAGGACACAGATCTCCTGCCCACTTGGGAACCATTAAGTATCTGAACCAAAACCCTTTTTCTATTTCTTGGGAAAGAACAGGTTCAATAGCTTGTGTATTAAGTGACTGAA
The DNA here is from genome assembly GCA_016271365.2 of Neoceratodus forsteri. Lineage (NCBI taxonomy): Eukaryota > Metazoa > Chordata > Ceratodontiformes > Ceratodontidae > Neoceratodus > Neoceratodus forsteri. Next base: position 333,920,006 of record CM028135.1, on the reverse strand, counting down.
CCTCCTCTAGCGGAAGACCCTACCACACTCTCTGGCAGGTTGAGGGGTCAGAGATTTGGGTGACTTAAAATCATTCTGGAGGACTGAAGCTTGTGTGGAGCATTCATCACCCCCAAACAGCCTAGAGTCTCTGAAAGGGGCATTCAGTGCAGCCTGTTGTACTTCAGTGGCAAACCTAGCTACATGAAGCCAGAAAAACCGCCGAAGGCATATGCCAGAAGCAGCAGCCCTGGTAGAAGCATCAGAAGCTGCATCCGGCATATGCCTTTGGAGGTACCCCTGGCTTTGTGTAGCTGCATCATATACGAACATATGAAGAAGCCAGCAAAAGAAGGTCCATTTGGTCTATCAAGTCTGCTCATATTGCAGGGTCCACAGCTTAAGCTACTTTCCTGCCCTCCTCCACTTCCCCCATCCTTCCTATCCATGGATCCTTACCTTCCCCCTATGCCTATCCCAGCCTCTCTTAAAGCTGCCCACTGTCTTCAACGAGATGACCTCTTCTGGCAGCGCATCCTAAGTGTCCACCATCCACTCTGTGAAAAAGTGCTTCTTGACCTCCCCCCAAACCTCCCACCCTCCAGCTTAAGACTGTGCCCCCTCAGGTTATGGTTGCCACTCAGCTTAAAGTGTTAATATATGGAGTGTAACAGATGCTTGCTGGTAGCTGCACCAGCTGATGCAGCTTTAAGCAAGTCAGCCTTAGCAGGACCATCAGGCAAAGCCTGAATGGTAGATATAGCACATTTCCACAAGACATTTTAATATTTAATCATACATGCCTGGTAGTTTACAATTCTGTGGCCCAAGGATGCAGAGGCATACGTTCTTTTGCTGATAACATCCAGCCTCCTGGATTCTTTATCAGAAGGCAAAATGCTCATGTGTCTAGGGGCTCTAGAGCAATCAACAGCAGCCATGATAACCACAGAATCTGTTTCAGGCTGCGAAGCATAACAAGGCTGAGTAGATGGAGCAGGGTACTGCATATCAGCCTTACTAGGCACTGCAGCCAAAGTATTAGGTCTATGCCAAACAGCAAAAGTAGCAAAAAGCAGGATATACAAGAGGAATCAGTAGGAACCTCCAAGAACTCCATTAAATTTCTCTTAGTAGAGTCTCCCTCCTCAGCTTTAAATCCCATGACATCTTGGATTTGTCTAAGCAAAGCCTGAAAACAGGCATCTTCAGGAGGAGACCTGGGGATATACACCAGAGTCCTCACTGTGGGAGGAGAGGGTATAGCTGGAAGGCACCCCTCCCCAACCAAGATCATGTTCCCTCTCTTCATCCTCCAAATCCTCCTCCATATTAAAGAGATCAGGACCGCATTTCACTTTGTCATCTGGAATGACAAGAATAACAGATGAAGCCAGCGACGGTGGCAGTGGGTGTGATGAGGAATAAAAGGGCAAAGTTGAAAAAGAACAGTTAAGAAAATAATACCACTAGATCACCACCTGCACTGAGTGATGGGTGGTGGAAGAGAAGGCCGGGAGGTTGCTGGGGGATGTGCTAGCTGGAGTATAAATGTCTATATACGGGGGGAAAAAAGTGGCAACAGCTATTTCACATACTATAAAATAGAATGCTGGGGGGGAAAAAAGAGAACCCGGGCACTTACCCCAACAGATTCCACCACTGCTCTCCTTCTCCTGGGAGGTGATGGTTGAGTGCTTGGTGCATGACTGACCTCTGGTGGAGGCCTGGGGAAACAGCTGCCAGCACATACATGATCACTGGAGGCAGGGACAGACATCAGCGTTCACGCCCTTGTCATCATTGCACATCCCACATCCCAGGGTGAAAATGGCAGAAGTCCGTGCGGGATGCTGCCCACCTCACGCTGCAGGTCCTGCACCACCCCCGTGGCACCACCGGGGATGTATACTGTCGTCCAGCAGACGGGTGAGCCCCCTCCCAAAGGCTCTGTCCCAGGGGTAAGCCAGGGCATAACCCAGGCATGGAAGCATCCCAGGGCCGTTTACTGGCATCTGACAGGTGGTCGCGGTCCCTCCCGTGGCCCTACTCTGGGGGTAAGCCACAGCATATCCCTGGTGGGTAAGTCTGTGGAAGTCAAGTGATGGGGCTGGATGCAGGGCTGGGCCGATGGGGGCCAGTCCTTGAGGGGGCAAATGGACTGGCAAAACGAAATGTGGAGCAGCAGGGGTGCTTTCAATAAAGAACAACTCCAGCACCTTTTATCAGTGCCAGCTTTGTTTTTTATGTGCAGACAGAATATGCTGGGGTAAGTGCCAAGTTTCTCTTTTTGCCTACCGGATCAGTTCATATACCAAGAGCATCCCCTGGTTCCTTTCTTTTGGCCCTTTCGTTTGAACTGCCAATACTGAATCCTGTAGCTGCCTGGACTTGGGAGGCGCAAATATGATGGACCCTTGGTGTTTTCTCATATAGCACTTCCTACCCTAGGTCTACTGTAGCAGAGCCCAGTCTGTTGGTCACTCAGAGGGCTCTTTTTACCTAGAGTTTGTGTTATTACTGTTACAGCTGGAATTGAAATGTCATTGTAAGCCAGCTGTCCCCAGGATTTTACTGTTCACAAGAAGAGTATAGCTCACTGAGCTATTTTGGTAACGTGATTAATTAAAAATAAAGCTAAATAAATGCATGGATTGCAACCTAGCAACTCAAAGATAGTCAAATAAGATGGAACTGAGTTATGAGGGTGTGAATAACATCACCAAACAGCTAATACCAAGAGTCAATGAAGGAGGATGCTACCACCTGTAACAAAACATCTTATGCGCACATTTTAACAAGAGGCAAGCTCAGTGCCTTATTACTGTAACAGGAAACAGGGGCCAAGCAGATTAAAGCTTTCACTTATATTATTGGGTTTATACAAGGTTAACAGCTCATCAGCAAATGTGTTAAAATTGGGGACAACAACGTCCTGCGAACCACACTCTGCAAATGCTGCATCTAGTCACTGATTAATGTTTATTTTTTCTACATTTAGCTGTGTCTAGCTACTGTTTTAAAATGCATATTCAGTGTCGCACTTACAGCAAGCACCAAGTCTAACAACTACATCAAATAAAATCTAGGTTTTGCATTTGTTGTTTAAAATGCTTAATTTGACACTTTTACAGGTAAAAATCTAAAGAGCCATGACAACATTCTTTAAAGAGCTGCCGGCACATGTGGGAATAATTTGTTATGTTAGACATAGCAAAGTGTATATATTTATTTGCATATTCATCATCGCTTCATTTTACTATTAAAGATATGCATAAAAACAGGGCCAGATTTTCAAAAGCGTACTCACGGGCTTGTATGACCCTCGCTAACACTTAGGTCTGGTAGGGCACCAAACTCCATTGCCGCAACACCTCGATGCAGTTGGTGGATAGTTTTCATGATTTACAGCAGCCTGCGCCAAATATCTGGCGCAAGCTCTTGTAAAAGGCTCGGATTGCCATAAGCTGGACCAGAAAAGTTGGTTTAACTTGTGGCAACTGCCGCATGGGATAGAAACTCCTGTTAGATTGCTGCAAGCCCCGTGCGCCATACTGTCGACGCACCTGGGGCTTGCAGAGATTTAAGCTGTTTGAAAATCCTGACCAGGACCTTTGTTCCTTGGATCTCATGTGCGCCTGTTCCTTGTGTGAACATGAAGTGGCAATTATCTGCTTGTGACATGGCTCCAAAGGTCCATTGTTCAGGCAAAAATGACTCTGCCAGGCCACCTGCTAGCCCACTGGGTAGCGCGTCATGCTCCTGCATGGCACCTTAGGTTCAGGAACAGAGCTGGGTCAGATGGTTGAGGGGGCTGGGGTAGCCAGTAGGGATGTCGCTGTGGTTCCACCATCACAGGGAACCCTACGGTGGACACAAGGCCTGACATCACCCAGCACTGAGGAGGTGAAAGGGTGTAAGGAACAGAGAAGAACCCATGCCACCTGTATGATGGCCACTGTCAAGCTTTGACAGTCAGGGAGTAGCAGAAGGGTCCGGAATGTTGCTAACACGAGGCCCAGAAGAAAGGCGGAGGTGGCAGTATGGGTGCAAAAAGTTCTGTAACAAAAAAATACTTTACCCTTATGCTAACTCTGCATCTCAAGCAAGTCTTGCTCAGTGGGGTTTGCAAACCATTTATGGGCACCTGCAGAGTTCTTTATAAATGCCCAGGAAAGAAGGCAGATGCTGCAATGCATACTGTGCACCCCTGGACAGGGTCTGCTGTGAGAAGGGGAGAACCCTTGACATCAGGGAGTAATCTGGACAGGGTGTGTGTAAGGTCACGGTGTATCATTGTGTATGTTTGGGGAGACCCCCAGTAGAAGCCCCAGGTTATCTCTAAATGCTGGGATGTGGTTAGTTTGATAGGTTGTGACAGCCATGCTGTTATGCCTTTTGCACTATGCTTTATAGGTACTTGCACCATTTAGGTACCTCAATAGATTATGCAATATTTTCCTGTTCTTGTGGTCGCTTGCTTTAACCCCAAGAACCCACATTTTTAGCTATTCATTTAGTAGTTAGGGGGTTAGCTATGGTTATCTAGCACAGGCAGGGCATGGGAAGTGAGTGAGCACAGAGGTTCGTTTTTAATTTTTTAGTATAGCCCTGCAGATAGCTCGTATTTCTTACCTGTCTGAGTGGGAAAGTTGGTGTGAGTTGCTGCCCGGCGACCGCTACGTCCATCATCACCTTCACCAGTAGGATCATCTTTTCAGCGGTCCTCTATGGAGCATTACGAACGACACTGGAACTGTTGCCCGACTTCGGAGGTGCTCTTTTTCATGAAGGGGCTGACATTTATCGGGAGTTTTTTTTCTGGACAGTGCGTCCTCAAATCTCCTGTCCCTGTGGAATCCGGCTGCGAAGGCTTCAATATCTACATCTACGGAAGTGCCTCTTTTGCCATCTCAACAAGAGGGTTGACTGTATTTGGAGTACTAGTTTGCCAGCTGGGTTATTACCCTGGGAGAACACGGGTTGTAGAGGGCGTCATCTGCATTTCACTTCCCAGGGTTAAGGGAATGGAGCTTCCTCTTGGAAGGGCTATCGTGCCATGCTGTCCATCAACTGGTGATAAATCTTCTGCCAGTTCTTGTTGTCGTTCGCTTTGTCAGTCGCTATGCCAGTTGGATTATTTCACCTGTTAACCTGAGCTTTGTTTGGAATATCAGAGAAGGAGCCGGACTGTGGTTGATCTCAGTGGCTGCTGAGTTGCTGGTATTATCTTCTATGTCTATTTTTTCTTGGAGCTCATGAGAGAAGCTCCTAGTTAAATTTTCCCAGGCTGTTGCACTCAGACAAAATATTTTTCAGCTTGTGTCATCTTGCCCTGAAGAGACTGGAGTCAGTGAGAGGGTCCCTGGCCCTTGTTGTGTGTTTTGGATTAACTTTGATTTATTTCAAAATTATTCAGCCTGAACTATAACTGTTGGCCCTATTGCAATAGGACCTGTTGGACTGACTGAGCTCTGCAGATTGCTTTCCTAGATTTGGAAAAGTAGTTGCGCAAGAACTTACCATAACAGTAGATCTTCAAGAGAGGTTCCTGCAGTAGGTCATAACATGTAGGACTGTGCCCCAGCATCAGGACCGCACGGCAAACTTTTGCCAGCAATATTTGGTGGGGGACTGCCCACCCAACATCACATGATGAACGTCAGAGTGACCCTATATAGTGGGCGTTCCCCACACCCACCTTCCAGTTCTCCCGCCGGAGATCCAAGGACGATGAGACAGGAGAAAAGGATGAAATCCTGGAGCCCAGTTCAGAATGATCTGTAAGAAATGCAGACGCTGAGGGAAGGAGGGAGGGAAAGTGTGACCTACTGCAGGAACCTCTCTCGAAGATCTACTGTTATGGTACGTTCTTATGTAAATCTATGATCTTACTTCAATAGGATTCCTGTAGTAGGTCATAACATGTAGGACTAAATCCAAAGCAGTCACTCTGAGGGAGACAGAGAGAATCAGGGGAGGAGGAACAACTGAAAACAGACCAGGACCAGCCTAAGGCAGTAGGCCCTGCAGGACAGTGAGGCCAAACCCGGCCCTATGCCTAGAGGCAATGTCCAGACTGTAATGCTTCGTGAAGGTATGAACTGAACACCAGGTTGCTGCCGTACAAATATCTGCTGCAGAAACATTCCTAAGGAACGCTGTTGAAGCAGCCGTGCCTCTGGTAGAGTGACCTCTGACCTCTCCTGGAAGAGGTTTATTATACTTCTGGTAGCAGAAGCAGATGCAGTTGGCCAGCCATTTGGAAAGACACTGCTTAGAAACTGCCGACCCCAAAGATTTGGGGGCAAAGGAAACAAAAAGCTGATCTGCCTCATGTGTGTCTTTGGTCCTGTGGACGTAGCAACGCAAGATTCTATGTACCTCCAATGTGTGAAGTAAAGTCTCACCTCTGTTAGAATGAACTGGATAGTATACTGGGAGTTCAACCGTCTGATTCAAGGTGAACTCGGAAACCACCTTGGGAAGAAACACAGGATTTGTACGCAGGATCGCCCGGTCCTTGTGATAAATCAAATAAGGCTTCTTATGCATCAGGGCCTGAAGCTCAGAAATTCTTTGAGCAGAAGTAACAGCAACCAAAAAGAGTGCTTTTTCAAGACAGGTAGCACAAATCACAGCTTACTACCGGTTCAAAAGGAGGGAGTGTAAGCTTTTCTAAAATAAAATTTAGATCCCATGGTGGGGTGGGGTTACAGATGGGGGGTTTCAAATGGAGGATCCCTTTCAGAAAAATTTTTGAGACCTCCAATTGAGCGACAGGTTTCCCATCCACAAAGGAATAACAGGCTGAAATAGCTGACAAGTGGACCTTAAGGGAGGAATAGCCTAGACCAGAGTCACACAGGTGCAACAGGTACTCCATGACCTGAGGAGCTGAGCAAGTGAAGAGGTCCCAGCCCTTGGATGCGGCCCAGATAGAGAAACACTTCCATTTCATTGCATAGGTGGACCTGGTGGAGGGTTTCCTGGCTTCCACCAGGACCTGAGCGACCCTCTGGGAAATCCAAAGCACAACACAATTATGTCTGAAAGAGCCACGCATGAAGATGCAGGGTCCAGAGTCCCAGAAGCACTAGTCTGCCCTGATCCTGCGTCAACAGATTGTGTTGAAGAGGGAGGGGAACTGGGGGTTCCACTGTCAGCTGCTGCATGAGTGGGAACCAGATCTGCCTCAGCCAGAGGGGGGCTATAAGGATCATCCAAGCCCCCTCTGCTTGAAGTTTCAGAAGGACACGCTGTAGAATGGGAAAGGGTGGGAAGGCGTACAAGTACTTTCCTGTCCAGCAGAGTGACAACGCGTCACGCCAGAAAACACCAGGCTCTGGAACGAGCGAGCAAAAACTGGGAAGTTTCGCGTTGTATGGGGAGGCGAAGAGATCTACTTCTGGTAGTCCCCATCAGTGGAACAATACATCGGCCACTTCCTGACTCAGTTCCCATTCGTGAGCTTGGGATGACATCCGACTGAAGCTGTCCACCAGGATGTTTTGGATGCCTGGGACGTGCATGGCTGTGAGAAACAGACCATGCTGGACTGCCCAGAACCACACCAGCATCACCTCCCTGCACAGGGGGTACGATCGGGTGCCTCCCTGTCTGATGATGTACCAGACCGCAGACATACTGTCCGTCTGGACTAGCAGTGTTCCCGTCGACAGGATGGGCTGGAACGCCTGCAAGGCATACAGCACAGCCCTCATCTCCAATATGTTTATATAGAGCGACATCTCCAGCTGAGACCACAATCCCTGTGTTCTGTGATACCCCAGGTGGGCTCCCCAACCCAGACCAGAGGTGACTGTGGTGAGGGTCCATGAAGGAGGAGTTGTCCTGCAAGGTAAACCCCAAGACGAATTCTGAGGATCCTGCTACCATACAAGGTCTTTCTTGAGTGTGTTGGAAACTAGAACAGGATGAGCTAGGTTGTCCAAGTGCTGATCCCACTGGATGCGTAGTGTCCACTGAGTGATCCTCATGTGCAATCTGGCTAAGGGAACCATAGAGATGGTCAACACCATGAGACCAAAAAAGGTGTAAGAACGCTCTGGCGGGAATATGCCTGGAGGAAAGGACTAGACTGACCTGCTCTTGTAGAGAGTCTGCTCTGTCCGGGGGCAGGAAGGCTCTGCACTGGACCGTGTCCAAGATGGCTCAGATGAATTGAAGCCTCTGGGAGGGGATTAGGGATGACTTGGGGAAGTTGACAGTATTCCTCTGTCAGGGAAAAAGGTCCAGTGTGAAGGAAAGAGATTCCTCTAGATTGGCCCTGGATGGGGCCACTAAGAGCCAGTCATCCAAGTAAGGGAACTCTGCAAATCGCCAACTGCATAAAGCCACTGCCACCACTGCTAGGCACTTGGTAAAGACCCTGGGTGCTGAGGAAAGGCCAAAGGGGAGTGCTGTAAACTGGAAGTGCTCCCCCTGGAAAAGGAAACGCAGGAAATGGCGGGTGGCCTGGGAACACTGGAATATGAAGGTAGGTATCCTGCATATACAGTTCACAATGCCAGTGGCCCCTCTGCAGAAGGGGTAGAAGTCCCTGTACGGTCAACAAGCGGAACCTTTTGTACTCCACGAAAAGGTTCAGTTGGCTGAGGTCCAGGATGGGTCTGAGGTCGCCAGTCTTTTTTGGGACCAGGAAGAAATAGGAGTAAAACCCTTTTCCTCTCTAGGATAGAGGGAATGGCTCTATAGCTGACTTCTTTCTTAGGGCCAGGATTTCCTCCTTGACCAGCAATGCCTGGTTCGGAGAGTACCTGGAACAACCTGGAGGGGAGATTGGAGGGAACTCCAGAAATTCTATAGCGTGTCCTCTTGAAACTAGTTGTAGGACCCATGCATCTGAAGTGATGTCCTTCCACTCCTGCACATGGTGGGTGAACCTTCCTCCCACTGGCTCCACGTTGGAGGGTGGAGGGAGGGAGGGCTGGATGAGTCAGGAAGTGGAGGGGCGGGGGCCGCAGGTAGCTCTTTTGGGTTTTGAGGCAGGGAGAGGAGAAGGAGGGACCCCAAGCTTTCTTTTTTTTTGTCGCCTGTTAAAGGGCTGTTTACCCTGCCTTTTGTTTCGGTGTCGAAAGGGCTGTTTCTTCTAAAAGCCCGTTCGGTACCCTGACTTGACAGATCTCAGGGCTTGGCTGCTGTCCTGGAGACCCATAATTAAGTCCTTGGTGTCTCCTCCCAAGAGGACTGAACCTCTGAAGGGAGCATCCTGGATAGCTGACTGGATATCCGCGGAGAGTCCAGAAATGCATAGCCAAGAATGTCTTCTGAGGGAGACAACTGTGGCAGAGGAACGAGCCACCACGTCCACCATATCGTAGGTGGCTCTGAGCGCATGTCTGCAAGAGATTTTGGACAGGTGCAAGTCTTTGGTCAATTCCTCCTTAAGGTCTGAGGCCTCCATAGATTGGATATGGGCCTCAAGCCTGGCCATAGTCGCTTGTTGAAAAGAGACCATGTGCACCACGTAGTTGAGGGAACGGAGGGTGCACGTAGAGGATGAATAGATTTTCTTTCCAAATTGGTCAAGCTGCTGAGACTCCTTATCTGGAGGAGAGGTGCTCATATGTTTCGGTGTGGCCAAACGATCATGAGCAGCCCCTATAACTATAGAGTCCGCCTTGGTACGAGAGTCAAGAAAGGAAATACACTCAGGCACGTGGTAGATGCAGTCTACCTTCTTTGGGATGGCTAGGATAGAGTGTGGCAGCTGCCAAATAGTAGTGGTGAGGTCCTCGTGGGGGGCGGTTCAAAGGGGGGGGGGGAACAGGGATGGGAGAAATAGTCTCCAAGTCTAGATGCTTCACTAGATGTTTCCTTTTTGGGTCCTGCTCCTCTGCATTCCAGCCGTTGGTCTGTTGGATAATGCGGAGGTGCTCGGTAAAAGAGGGATCCTCTGGAAGGGATTTGGGTTATTCTTTGCCCCTGGCTAAAGAGGATTGCTCATCCAATGAGGCTTCTGAGGAATCCTCCTCAGACTCTGATGAATCTTCTCCCTCGAGGATTCCAATCCCTGGCAGGGTGACCTCCTGGGGAAGTGCGCCCAAAATGTGCACTGTGGCAGAGTGGATAGAGCTGACAGGTGACATGGAATGGGGAGGGGGAGAGACCACCGGGCCCGGCAGTCATTGTTCTAAGTCAGAAACCAGCTGGGGATCTGGCGTCCTTCCATCAGGACTGTATAAGGGTTTGAAAGTCCTGTTCGGGTGAAGGCAGAGGAGGCGGAGGAGTAGGGATGGGCTGAGGGTGGTAAAAGGGAGTGCCAACCCTGAATACAGAGGAGGAGGATACCCCTGATAATAGGGGTAGCTAAGGGTCTGATACCTAGGGTAAAAAGTCTGGAGAAAAGAACTCATTGTCTGACCAGACATGGATAAGCTGGCATCTGGAAATAGGAATGATACCCTGGCGGATGACCTTGTTCCGTCGGGGGTCTCAAAGGACCAGGAAAAGGATCCTGCATTGGGTTGGCCGACGTCAGAGGGACTGACATTGGGATAGTCGATGTCTGGGGATCTGGCGTGAGGCCTGGTGTAGTAATAGCCTGCATCGGGGCAAACATAAGGGCCCTGATGGAGGGAGGTTGTGAGAGTGTCGGTGAGTGCGCCATGCGTCAGAGATGGGGCACCCGGTGAAGGAGGCCCAGACGGTGGAGCCAGGAAGAATCGACCAACAGCGTTCTTTCAGACTGTGGACAGGTTATTAAACCCAGCCTGTCTACAGCTGAAATAAAGCCTTTTCTAATGCATTATGAGAAGAGTTTGCTCGTCTCTTCTTGGACAGGGTGTCCACCATCCAGCAGGGCATTCCGCCAGTGTTCCACATGTTGGCCAACAGTGGTCACCTTGGATGTCTGGAGAGCACCTCGCCTGGTTGGGGGGAGTTTAAACCAGTGGAAGTGGCCGTGGTCTTTGAGGCTGCCCTCGGGCTAAAGCACACATATTCTGAACTTGACCCAGGGGGTCTTCCCAGATGTCTTGAAGAAGGCACTGGTTAGGCCTCTTCTGAAGAAACCATCATTAGACCCTGACGTCAAGTCGAATCACTGTCCAATCTCCAAACTCCCATTCTTAGGGAAGGTCATTGAGAAAGTTGTGGTGCAGCAGCTCGAGGAGCACCTCGTGACCTTAGACCTTCATGAGCATCTCTAGTCGGGGTTTTGGGCAAGGCATAGCATGGAAACCGCATTAGTTCGGGTGTATAATGATCTCTTTAGGGCTCCAGATCGAGGAGAGGGGTAAATTTTCGTTCTCCTCGACCTCTCTTCAGCATCTGACACAGTAGAACATTGGGTGCTATTCGACCGCCTGAGGGAAATTTGTGGACTCACAGGCACTGTCATTCGGTGGTTTGAGTCCTATCTCATGAACAGGAGGCAATGGGTAGTGATGGGGAATTTCTTCTCCTTCCCTAGCCTTGTGTCGTGTGGAGTACCTCAGGGTTTGGACCATCTCCAATGTTGTCTGCCGTGTACATGCTGCCCCTGGGAGAGATCATTAGGAAATACAGTCTGGGTTTTCATTTCTATGCGGATGATACCCAATTGTACTTTTCCTTTGCCCCCTGGAACATCCAATGCGGTGGAAGTGCTAAACAGCTACCTTGCTGAGATCAATGACTGAATGGCCTCCAGCAGGTTGTGACTGAACCCCGATAAGATGGAGGTATTGGTGGTGCAGTCAAACAGAGGGCGTGATAGGATGGCCTGTGGCGCAGTAACAGGGTTGCTCCTGGGTTCTGTGCCATTGAAGGCCTCCTCTGGGTGCGCAATCTTGGTGTGACCTTTGACAACGGATTGACATTTGAAGCTCAGGTGTCATCAGTTGTCCGGACCAGCTTTTACCATCTAAGAAATATCACCAGGATCAAGCCCCTAGTTCCACCCATGGACCTCCCTGCCTTGTTACATGCCTTTGTAACATCCAGGCTCGACTACTGTAATGCGCTGTACCTCAGGGTCTCGGGAGGTACCCTCCGCAGGCTGCAGCTAGTGCAGAACGCAGCCGCCAGGTTGTTGACAGGACAGTCTAAATACTACCACATTACCCTGGTGCTGCATGAATTGCACTGGCTGCCAGTTAGGTGGAGGATCCTCTTCAAGGTGGGCTTGCTCACCTTTAAGGCACTACATGGGCTGGGCCCTGGATAATTGTCGGACCTTCTGTCACCCACTGCCTCAGTCTGCTCCCTCCATTCTTCTTCTAGGGGTCTCCTTGTGATTCCCAGGATGAGGTTAAAAACTGCCAGAGACAGAGCTTTTAGTGTCACTGGCCCCATCCTGTGGAATTCACTGCCTTCATATGTCAGTTGAAGTGTTCAAGGCCTGCCTCAAGACCCTCCTGTTCAGGCAGGCCTTCCCAGACACTGTCTATTAGTACATATCTGGGATAGCCTTGTTAATGACTGCTGCTATTTTTAACTGTGTTTTTTTATGATTTAATTTATTACTGTCTTAACCCTTGCAGGGCCACAGACTAATATATCAGTGAAAAATTCCTATACTTTCTAATTCTGTTGACAGCCTAAGGGTTAATAGTATGTTTTTATTTTTAATGAATAGTTTGTATTTATATGTATGGTGCCCAGAGCCTCTGGGATTGGGCGCCTGAAAAATAAAACTTGCCTTGCCAGTAAAACTTTTTCTGTTGCAGGGAGTGCCTGAATTTGTTCTTTTTAGTGGGAAATGGTTACCAGAGAGAATAATGGAAAGGGTCTGGGTATGGTTGGGGAAGGGGGCACTGGATACCTGGGAATTAGTTTGAAAGGGTGTGAGTAGGATCGTGATGTGCGTGGGAGAGGATGACTGCTGGACACCAGGAAGCAAGTTGGATGGGATCGGGCTATGGGATGGGGAACCACAATGCCAAAATTAGTTCATTTTTTTGTTTTTGATAACCAGGTAAGACACACTAGGTGTAAATACACCTATTTTCAGTCATGATCTAGTAGAGTTACAATAGCTGTTATGAGCAAAAGAGCTACAAAAAACATTATCAAATGACAAAGTAATAACAAGCAGGAACAGAAAAGGCTTTGCAGTTGAGGCCGGCCAGGTGGCACTGGGGTTGAGACACTGGATGCCACACTTTGCACCACGCTGGTGACCCGGGTTTGGGAGCAAGCTTGGGTTGGCGGGGGACAGGACTGAGCGTCAGAGGACTGCTCTCCTGTCTTGGGAGGGAGGGAGGGATTCCAGATCCTGGGCTTTGGTGACTCCTGGTGGTGACTAGGGGTACAGCAGCCTGGATCCTCTCTCAGAGGAATGGCTCGGCGCGATCCTGCGTGCGATGTGCGATGCATGCACACTGGCATGCACTGCACATCCGAGCCAATGGGAGGGAGGAACAGAAAAAGGAAATGCCCTGGCCCCTCGGTGGGCAAAGGTGGGTTGAGTGGCTGACCCCCATGCCCAGTGTCGGGTCCTTCAGCCTGCCTTCAGTACTCCCTGAGCTACCTGGTCAACCAACTAGATCTCAGAAAGGTCGCAGGAGAAGTTGGCGGTCCCCCCCAGGGTCTTAGATCTGGGGGGGGTTGGGAAATCAGTGTAAGCAGAGTGGAGTTCCTGCCCCAGCAAGGTAAGGCTGGGGACTTTAGGCAGGTGGAATAAGGTCGAGCTGGGTGTCCCTCTGGAGAGAGTCCGAGTGGCCAGAGAGGAAGCATAAAGAAATTCAACCCAAAAAAAAAAAAACCAAACACAAAAAAAAGGCTTTACAGTTGAGCAGAATTTGTACACTAATTTTTAGAATTAAGCACAGCTGGCCTTAGGATGGCACAAACACACTGAGCCGCAAGAGAAGAGATGCCCCCAAAAAGCCTCAGCTATCCAGTTGGTCTCCTTTCCTCTGGGTCTTCTATGTTGTAATTCAAGCAATGTGCAAAAAAATGACACAAAACTAGCAAATATGAAGATACAGGGAGGCCATGGTAGCGATGAGGATGTTCCTTGTGGGCTTTGAGATTTCTGATATGGGGCTCTAGCAAGGAGGTTTGCACAGGGCCTTGGGATAGCTAGGGCCAGCGCTGGAATTTATTTATTTAAAAGTTTTACCAGGAAAGCATACTGAGTAGACAACTGCTTGTTTCCAGATGCATCCTGGGGGAAGGGGGAACACTAGGAGAATTACATAAGTGTACAAAAAAACTGTGCACGCAAAGCATGAGCAGCAACTAATACAGCAATGTGCTACAATACAATACAATACAGTGTATTCATATACAATAAAATACAATACAGTAAAAGCGATACAACAGAGATGAGTAACAGCACTAAAGAATAGAGCAGCAGAATTCTATATGAGCTGCCGAGGAGAGACAGTGTCAGATAGCCCAGTCTAAGCAGGTATGCGAGTGCTAGGAAAAAGTTCAGCATCACGAAGGTTAGGAGCAGGAGCAGGAGGTGCGGAAGTGGTCTTTAAGAAGGGTGCTGAGATAACGAGGTGAAGGGGTATGGCGAATGGTAGCGGGAAGCGAATTCCACAATTTAGGTAACCGATAGGAGAAGGTAGCCTGGCCTGCAGAGGTGGCCATGTGAGGGGCCGTCAGGTACTGTGAGCTAAAGTGCCTGAGGGGAATGGGGAAGGGGGACAGAAGAGAGATCAGTGGGCAGGGACTGTAACCAGAATTTAGCTGTAAGACTAAAGCAGTGTGCCTGCCTCCTGTCCTGTAGGGCAGGGACTGGTAGAGGAGACAATGGTGTGTACTGGGTGGGCAGTCTAGTATGAAACAGCAGAAGGCGTGGTAGAGGATGTTCAGTCTGGTTAGGGAGGATTTGGGAGCGGCACTGTAGACTACATCGCCGTAGTCAAAAATAGGGAGAATCATTTTCTGTACTATTGCATGGCATGCTGGCAGTGGGATGAATCCACAGTTGAGATAGAGGGTGCCCAGATTGGGGTACAATTTCCTGTGGATGGCCGCAATATGTACAGAAAGTTGAGGTGCTGGTCAAGCCAGACCGTGAGGTATCTAAAGGAGGAGCAGCCCTCCAGCTTTGTTCCATCCAGGGTGTGGAAAGTGAGGAGGGAAGGGAGTCAAGAGAGTCTCTGCCTTGTGCCAAAGGTCATGGAGACTGTTTTCTTGGTATTCAGGAATAGCTGATTCACGCAAAACCAGTGTTGGACTTCTTCGAAGTCATGCTGTAGTCTGGATGCCACATCAGAAGTTGAGGTGCCAGATGTAAACAGGACCATGTCGTCCGCATACATGTGGATGGATGTGTGTGGGCAGGCAGAGGGCAGGTCATTGAGGAAGATGGAGAAGCACAGAGGGCCAAGGACCAAGCCTTGAGGAACACCGGTGGTGATGGGGAGGGAGGAGGAGGTGGAGTTTCCAGTCCTGACAGACTGAGTCCTACCTACAAGATAGGAGTGGAAACAGCCGGTAGCCTCGCTTGAGAGCCCTGCTAATGTGAGCTTGGATAAAAGGAGGGGATGAGAGACGGTGTCAAAAGCCTTTGCAAGGTCGACAACTATGGCAGAGGTGATGAGGCCCTGGTCCATGCCGGTATGGATGGATTCAGTGAGCCTCAGTAGAGAGGTAGTGGTGGAGTGGGCCTTCCTGAACCCAGACTGTTAAGGTGTGAAGAAAGAGGTGGAGTCAAGGAAGGAGGAGAGCTGGGAGAGGACTAGACGTCCCTGTAGTTTTGCCAGGATGTGGAGGAAGGAAATAGGGCGATAATTCCCAGGGGAGGAGGGGTGATGGTTGCGTGTTTCTATTCCAAAGGGACGGAAGAGAGAAAGAAAGAGAGGTTGTAAGGGAAGGGATCAAAGCAATGGAACTACAGGGTAAACAAGGAAGAGAGGAGGCACTGTGGGTCACCCTGGAGACTGGAAATTGCACCACAATCCGCACTGAGGTTGTATACAGACCCCCGTTTCAGAGGGAGGAAATGGACAAGGAAATGAAAAGAAGGCATCCTTAGGATGGCAGAGAAGAAAAAATTACTCACCTTAGTAATTATGTTTCTTCTAATGGAGTCTTGCTGTATTCTGACTATTGCAGTTAGCTCCAGCCTTTAAACTGCCCCGGAGAACAAAGGGATAACTTTCTATGCAGTGCATAGAATGCTGAGCTTGAGCTCAGTTGAGGTCTCTGTCTGTTTCCCTTTGAAACTCAACCATCAGATTCTTACGAGCAAAAACTCAGTAACTATCCTATGTGGAAATTGTAACATTTTTTTACTAGCCAACTGGCAACAAGGAGTTTTGGGTTCCCAAAAAAGACTCAAGTCAGGAAACCCAAAACCAAAACCCCATCCAAATAAAGGATAACAATAACAACAAAAACACCCAAACAAAAAGGGGGAGGGTGTGTAAGAGGCACCTCTGGGGTGCAACACTGCACCTGCCCACCCACTTCCCAAAAACAGGTTCTGAGAGTGGAGGCAGGGAGGGAGGTCAGAATACAGCAAGACTCCATTAGAAAAAACATAATTACTAAGGTGACTAATTTTTCCTTCAAACAACATGAAGTCTTCTGTATTCTAACTATTGCAGACTACCAAGCAGTATCTCTATGGAGGAGGGACAGGACCTACTTTGGGCATAGGCTCTGAAGTACTGCTGTGCCAAACCGAGCATCACTCCTAGCCTGAATATACAGAGAGTAATGCTTGGTAAAGGTATGGACTGTTTTCCAGGTGGCTGCTTGACAAATTTCTAAGAGAGGAATATCCCTGGCAGAACAGGAAGTTGTTATCCCTCTGTACAGACAGCTGGTGAGACCCCTTCTGGAGTACTGTGTGCAGTTCTGGAGACCCAGTCTCCGCAAGGACATAGACAAGATGGAAGCTGTCCAGAAGAGGGCAACTAAAATGGTGCAGGGTCTGCACCGGAAGACATATGAAGAGAGACTAAAGGAGCTTAATATGTATAACCTCGAGGAAAGGAGGGAGAGGGGGAACATGATAGAAACATTCAAGTACCTCAAGGGAATCAACAAAGTCCAAGAGGGTAGCATCTTTCAAAAAAGAGGTGTGCAGAACAAGCGAGACAATTTGAAGATAGAGGCGAGCAGAGGTAATATAAGGAAGTATTTTTCACAGAGGGTTGTGGATGCATGGAATGGCCTTCGAGGAGGAGGTTGTGGAGTCAAAACAGTGATTGAATTCAAGCATGCATGGGACAGCCATAAGGCAATTCTAGGGGGTGGGGGTAGAAAGAAGTAGGCTGCTGGTTAACTAGGATCTGCAGCTTATCCATTAGGTAGGGAAATGGGCAGACTGGGTGGGCCAAGCGGTCCTTATCTGCTGTCAAATTCTATGTTTCTATGTTTATCTCTTGTAGAGTGAGCCCTCAGGCCTGAGGGTGGAATCTTTCCTAGTTTCTCATAGCATAATTGTACACAAGACACAGTCCACCTGGCAATAGTTTTCTTAGTGGCAGGTTTGCCCTTTCCCACTTCCCCATAAGTGTGGAATAACTGGAGGGAATCAAACCTGTGACCCTTGGTATGCTCTATGTAGTAGCTAAGGGCTCTTTTAACATCCAGACTGTGTAGCCTCCTCTCTCTCCTGAGGAAGAATGATCAGTGAAGAAGACAGGGAGAGACATGGACTGATTCAAGTGGAAGTCTGAAACCACTCTGGGCAAGAACCTCCTACTGGTTCTAAGGACCACTTTCTCTCTATGAAAAGAGATAAAATCAGGTTCCACTGACAGGGCTTGCAGTTCACTGACACATCTGGCAGAGATAATGGCTACCAAAAACACAGTTTTCCAAGTCAAGTACTTAAGCTCTGCTGAGGACACAGGCTCAAAAGGAGGTTGCATAAGTTGAGCAATGCAAACATTTAAGTCCCAGGCAGGGGCAGGATCCCTACAGGGAGGATTGGTATGAAGCAATCCCTTGAAAAATTTACAGAACACAGGATGAGATGATAGTGAGGAAGACTTTCCCATTGACAAAAAAGCAGACACAGCTGACAAGTGTACCTTGGGAGTAGCTGGTCTGAGGCCTAGGTCATTAAGATGGACCATATAATCCAGAACTGTAGACAATTCAGCAGTGTCTGAGGAATATATTCTTGGAACACCAAATGCTAAATCTTTTCCATTTGGAGTTATAAGTCTTTCTGGTGGAAGGCTTTCAGAAGCTTTGAGAATATCCAGAACCCCTGAGACAGATGCAAATCTGCATACTCTTAACTCTTCAAGAGCCATGCCTTCAGATTGAGAGACCGAAGATTGGGGTACCAAATCCTACCCTGAGAGGAGGTTAACAGGTTGTAATTCCTGGGAAGAGACAGGGGAAGATGGACTGTTAGAGACAGCAACAGGGGGTACCAAGGCTGTCTGGCCCAGTCTGGAGCAATCAGAATCACTTTGCAAGGTTGTGACCTTATCTTGACTAGGACTTTGAACAGTGGAGGAAAGGGAGGGAAGGCATACAGAAATTTCCCTTCCCAGTTCAAAATCAGAGCATCCAGAGGGACTGAACCCAAGACTGGGGGTCTGCAACAAAACAGAGGAAGCTGGTGTTTGTCTGGGGCTGCAAAGAGATCTATCTCTGGAGTGCCCCACCTTGAAAGAAAATCACTTTCAAAACCAGAGGGTCCAGGGACCATTCGTGATGGCCCTGGGAGATCCTGCTCAGTGCATCTGCTAGCACATTGTCCTTTCCTGGAAGGTGGACAGCTATCAGAGAAGGTCTGCAGAGAATAAGCCAGGAACCACAATTTCATGGCTTCCGTGCACAAGGCCATAGACCGAGTGCCTCCCTGCTTGTTGATGTACCACATAGTGGTGGTGGTGTCTGTTTTGACCTGAACCACCTTGTTCTGCACCAACTGAGAGAAGGCTTGCAGGGCCAGAAAAACTGCCCTCCGTTCCAGGAGATTGATATGAAGGAGGGACTCCTGAGGGGACCACAGTCCTTGGGCTGTGAGATCCCCAGATGAGCTCCCCATCCCAAAAGAGAAGCATCCGTGGTAAGGACCACTGAATGAGACTGAGTGACAAAAGGACAAAAGGGACCCCTTGTCTTAAATTGTCCTGATCCTGCCACCACTGAAGAGCTTGGATCAGTGTCCGAGTCACTGGAATCAGTTTGGTAAGAGGGTCCTTTCTTCGGGACCAAAAGGCCCTCAGATAGAACTGAATGTCCCTCATCTGAAATCTTGCCCCTTGGACCACTGCTGTAGAAGCTGCCATGTGGCCCAAGAGCTGAAGGAAATGCCTTGCTGATCGGGACACCTGAAGGCTGAAGGACGAAGCCACTTCTATAAGAACTCTTGCCCTTTCCAGGGCAAGAAAGGCTCTTGCTCTGACAGTATCCAGCTCTGCCCCTATAAAAGTAAGGAGCTGAACTGATTCGACAACTGATTTGGGGAGTTTGAGAAGAAAACCCAGAGAAGTGAGCACTTGCTGAGTCACTTGCAGGTCTGACTTGACTTGGTCTGGAGACTGACCCACTATGAGCCAATTGTCCAGGTATGGAAAAATGGAAATCTTTTGCCTTCTTAGAAAGGCAACTACTACTGCCAGGCACTTTGTGAAGACCCTTGGAGCTGATGTTAGGCCAAGGGGCATTGCTTTGAACTGATAATGGCCTGAGGGCAACTTGAACCTCAGGTACTTTCTGTGGGAGCACCTGATGGGAATATGAAAATAGGCATCTTTGAGGTCCAGGGAGACTAGCCAGTCCCCTGGCCTTAGAGAGGGAAGAATTATTTCCAGAGTCACCATCTTGAACTTTGGTTTTAAAACATGTTTGTTCAGGTATCTTAGATCTAGGATGGGTCACCACTCCCCTGTCTTTTTTGGGGTAAGGAAGTATCTGGAGTACAAACCTTTGCCCCAGCGTAAGGTAGGAACTCTCTCTATGGCTCTTAAAGCCAGAAGAGATGAAACCCCTGCCTCCAGGGCAAGGGTCTCAGAGAGACCTGCAGGTGGAAAAGATTTGGTTCTCATCTTTGGAAATTTTTTGAAGCCGAGTACCAGTCCCTGGCTTACTACTTCCAGGACCCACTTGCCTGATGTAATAGACATCCAGTCCTGGACATAGTAAGCCTGCCTGCCTCCTACAGGGATAGGAGAGTCGATCCGGGCAGACCCATCAGGGTGTCTGCTTGGCAGGGGCCTTAGGCTGAGGAGTGGATGCAGCCCTGCTCATCCCCCTTCTGCCTCTCCCTCTGAAGAAACCCCTCTGTGAAAAGGGAGAAGAGGCCTGTGCTTGGTAAAAAGGCCTATGAAAAGGCCTGCCCCTGCTCCTAGATTGCTACCTTTGAGGAGTTGCTTGCCTCTCCTTGGCCTGAGCACTCCTGTAAGTGGTCCTGTAATCATCCATTTTCTTCAGGTAATTCTCTGTCTGCTCCCAAAACAGAGAATTACCCACCACAGGAAAATCCATGGCCTTAGCCTGGGCATCCTGTGAGAGGCTAGTACATCTGAGCCAAGCCATCCTCCGAAGAGCCACAGATGTAGCCATGACTCTTGACGACACATCACTGGAGTCCAGAGCAGCATGAAACTATACTTTTGATGCCTCGATCCCATCTGCAGCCACCTCCTCCAGCTCCTTGGCCAGCTGGGGGGAGGCCTGTTTAGCCAGTGCCAGTACAGTGTCCCACCTGGACTTCTGGTACCTGGCTGTATAGGCCATATAGTTCGCCTGCCTGAGTCCCAAGGAAGATGCCATGTACTGCTTCTTTGCCATAGCATCCATCTTCCTGGAGTCTTTGTCTGGGGGGTGTGAAGCCAAGGAAATGTTTGCCTTATCACAGGCAGCAGCCTGTGCTACCTCAACATGGCTGCATTGCTGGTACAAAAACTCTGTATCTGAGCCTGACATAGACTCCTGACAGTGTATACCTCTTGTCCATCCTTCTGTCAACAGGAGGTACAGAATTGGGAGACTTCAGGATTTTTTGTGTCTGCTTTCCAAAGAATTTGTGAAGGGGAATAGACAGTCTCCTGGACTCTGGGATGTCCATCATTTCCACATAATCAGGCTCCTCGTGATCCTCCACTGCCTCCTCCATAGGAAGCTGGAGGGTTTCAGCCACTTTTCTGTAAAACAGAAAGTGGGAAGGGGACTCAGAAAGCCTAGGAGGGGATACACCAGAAGGTCTGTCTGGGGAGATGTCCAGTTCCACAGGCACATCCAGACTTTCACCATCATCTTCAAACTCCCCCTCCTCCTCAAACTCCTGGTTCATAAAAGTCTTCAGGGGTATAATCTTGAGCCGGGGAACCAACCGAACCGAACCCCTGCCAAAAGGTGCCAGATCAGTCGGAACTGGGCGAAGCGATTCCACAGTCTGAATCGCTCTATTTCCTCGGCGGTCGGAAGATGAACCTCTGGATCCGAACCAGTCCATTTTTCTTTGCATTTCCTTTTTGTAGGAACCAACCCCTCAGGATCGGCTCTCCTCTTGCCTGAAGAAGTATCACCCTGGTCAGAGGGCACTCCTTCTGGTTCGGTCGTAACCAAACCAGGCTGGCCATCCGGGTCAGCGGACTTCTCGGCCTCCTTTTCCCTCAGTCTACCTAATCTCTTCTTAAGGGTAGATTTAGGAAAATTTTTTACAAATTTGGCAGTCTGTATCGAGGTGTTCAAACCCCCTGACACAACAGGTGGTGTGGGGATCGGCCTTAGCAAAGACCTCCCCACACTCACTGCAGTGCTGAAACCCAGTGGGCCCGGTTTTTTTCTTGGGTTTCTCAGACATGGCCAACCTAACCAAACTTACCCTTTTTATGGCAACCGCCAGGCAAGACTCTCTTATCGGTTCCCAACCGTGTCACAGGTATTGTAAAAAAAGTTCAAAACACTTTTTTAGAACCGATAAGGACCAGTAACCACACTCTAAAGTTAAACACAAGGATTCATGACAAGTGATCGGTTCAGCTGAACCGATCTAACATTTTACAATTTCCACACAGAAAATCAGACAAAATCTATCTAGTACTCACGGTACCGCAGACAGAGACTGAACCGACTATTCGGAATAAATTCGGTTTAAAACAGACAACTTAACCAAGACTTTAACTGACTTTCAAACTGAGCTGAAGGAGAAATCTCTAGAGCGACTGTTCAGTGAGGCAGAGTAAAGAATCTGATGGTTGAGGGTTGAGTTTCAAAGAGAAACGGACAGAGACCTCAACCGAGCTCGAGCTCAGCATTCTATGCACTGCATAGAAAGTTAACCCTTTGTTCTCTGGGGCAGTTTAAAGGCTGGAGCTAACTGCAATAGTCAGAATACAGCAAGACTACATGTTGTTTGAAAGAGGAGATACTGCTTATGGGGGACCGGAATAGGGCAGATGTTAACTGGAGCACCTTTGCTGCAGCCACATCCAAAAGCAGGGCCATTCTCGATGCCCTACGGGGGGCATGCTTCAGACAGCTACTGCTGGAACACACTTGGGAGGAAGCAATCTTAGACCTGGTACTCTCAAATAGGAATGGAGAGAGGATCTCAGATCTAGAAGTGGGTAGCCATCCGGGAACAAGTGACCACCAAACAGTCTGGTTAACGATAAACTCAACTGTAGAGTCAAACTATACAAAAGTGAAGGTACTGGACTTCAGGAGGGCTGATTCAATCAAAATGGGAGAGTGCCTCAGAAAAGCACTAGCAAATAGGCTAGAAGGAGGGGTGGAGCAACAATGGGGAAACATCAAAACTGCCATCACAGAGGCAACAAAGCCTTTGTGTGAAGCAAATAAATCAAAACGAAAGAAAAAAACACTATAGTTCTCAAAAGAAGTGGCGGGGAAGGTTAGGGAGAAAAAGACAGCATTTAGGAGGTATAAGGAAACACAGAAGGAGCAGGACAGAGAACTGTACCAGTTAATGCAGAAGGAAGCGGGGAAGGCAGTCAGAATAGCAAAGGCCCAAATCGAGGAAAAGATAGCCAACTCGGTTAAGAAGGGGGATAAAACCTTTTATAGGTACATTAGGGAGTGAAGAAAGACAAAGGGAGGGATACTGAGGCTGAAGAAAGAGGAGGGTGGCTGGGCAGAGAGGGACAGTGAAAAGGCAGGTATTCTGAACGAATACTTCTGTTCAGTATTCACAAAGGAAGAGGAGGGGGAAGTACCTAATTCAGTCAATAGAAGCACTCTGGACAAGGGACTGATATCAGTCCTTTCACAGAAGAAAGGTTTCTGAAAGAACTCCTAAAACTGAAGGTGGACAAAGCAATGGGCCTGATGGGATTCACCCCAGAATTCTAAAAGAACTAAGGGGAGAACTAGTTACACCACTGACTACCCTTTTTAACAAATCATGGGAGGATGGTGTGGTACCTGAGGGCTGGAAGAGGGTGGATATGATTCCCCTTCACAAAAGTGGGAGCAAGACAGAGGCAGGAAACTACAGACCTGTCGGTCTGACCTCAGTGGTAGGCAAAATGATGGAATCACTTCTGAAGGAAAGAACTGTTGAGTACCTAGAGGTCAGTGGGGCACAGGACCCAAGGCAGCATGGATTCACAGTGGGAAGGTCATGTCAGATTAATCTAATCGACTTCTTTGCCTGGGTGACCAAAGTAGTAGACAAGGGAGGGGCTGTGGTCATGGCCTACCTAGACTTTAGCAAGGCATTTGACACAGTCCCGCACAAAGATTAATAAGCATATTAGCCAGCCTGGGAGTGGGTCCCAGGGTGATAGCCTGGGTAAAACATTGGCTGGACAACAGGACGCAGAAGGTAATAGTAAACGGAGTCAACAGTGAAGAAAGGGGGGTTACTAGTGGGGTACCACAGGGTTCAGTACTGGGTCCAGTCCTTTTTAATGTCTTTATAAGTGACAATGCAGAGGGACTGGAAGGAAAAGTATGGCTATTTGCAGATGACACAAAGATCTGCAATAGGGTTGATACATAAGGTGGGGTGGAAAGGATAAGAAGGGATTTAGCAAGGATGGAGGAATGGTCAAATGTATGGCAGCTTAGATTCAACGTAAAGAAGTGCAAAATAATGTACCTGGGAAACAAAAACCTAGGGGAAGAGTAAACAATGGGGGGTGAGATACTGACAACAACAAAAATGGAAAGAGACCTGGGGTAGTTATATCAGATGTCCTAAAAGTGGGCAAGCAATGTGAGAAGGCAGCAAGGAGTGTTGGGGAGATACTGGGATGCATAGGGAGAGGCATCACCAGTAGAAAAACAGGAAGTTGTTATCCCTCTGTACAGACAGTTGGTGAGACCCCATCTGGAGTACCTGCGTGCAGTTCTGGAGACACTTTGTCTCATGAGGAACATAGACAGGGTGGAGGCTGTCAGAGGAGGGCAACCTAAAATGGTGCAGGGTCTCACCAGAAGACATAACAAAAGAGACAAAAAGGAGCTTACTATGTATACCCTCGAGGAAAGGAGGGAGAGGGGGACATGATAGAAACTTTAAGCACCTCAAGGGAATCAACAAAGTCCAAGAGGGTAGCATCTTTCAGAAAAGGATGTGCAAGAACTAGGGGCACAATTTGAAGATAAGAGGGCGGACTCAGAGGTAATGTGAGGAAGTATTTTCCAGAGAGGGTTGTGAATGCATGGAAAAGCCTTCCTGAGGAGGTTGTGGAGTCAAAACCAGTGGGGGAATTCAAGAATGCATGGAACAGACATAAGGCAATTCTAGTGGGGGGGTAGGAGGAAGTAGGCTGTTGGTTAACTAGGATCTGCAGCTTACCCATTAGGTAGGGAAATGGGCAGACTAGGTGGGCCAAGCGGTCCTTATCTGCCATCAAATTCTATGTTTCTATGTTGAAGAGAGAGGTGAGGGGGCAGCGATCACGGAGCTGCCAGGAAAAGCATTTTGGAGTCCACCTCAGAGGGACATTTGCCCTTGGAAGGGTACAGCATGAATAGGGCCTTATATACTTCAGCCGGTATAACATAGCAGAAGGAGAAAGAAGGGAGTGGGACATAGGCAGGTAGAGGTGGGGTAGATGGGGCATGGCCATGTGAGGCTGGGGGGGCGAGGACAGGAGGGAGGCAGTACAAGAGGTAAAGAAGGAATTACATTTTGTTGCCATTGCTAGTGGGTCAGTTAGCATGATGCTGCCAGCTTTAATGACGGGGGTAGGGGGCTGGGATGGGAGTGGAAAAGGGACTGAACCACCTTCCAGAATTTGAAGGGGTGATTTACGTTAGTAAGGAAGGTGGAATTAAAGTAGTTTGCCTTGGCCAGATGGATTGCTCTTGTACAGGCATTTCGAAGAGTGCGGTAATACTGGTAATCCGACTCTGAGCCAGCGGCTTTGTGTATCTTCCATGCCTGATTCCTAGCCCGCAGGTAGGCCAAGAGGCCAGCAGTGATCCAAGGCAGGTGGGAGCCCTGCACACGGATCTGTCTGAATGGGGCATAGGTGTCCCAAACTGAGAGGAACTTTGACTTGACTAGATCTAGAGCGGCGTCTCTAGAGGTGGCATGCAGGATGAATGGCCAGTCGGCGGAGGCCAAATTGCTTAGGAGTGGGGAGAGATCCAAAGACTTGTAAGACCGAGCCAATACAGTTTCAGGGGAAGGGGCTTTGGACCTGTGGATTTTCCAGACTGCATAAATTAGATGATGATTGTGATGCTTGGCCAGCTGGTTATGATTGCTATATGATATTTGTAATATAAAAACATAGTATGTGATTGTCTCACATAAGACAGCCTGTGCTCCATGGGTGCCCCCCCAGGTTTCACAGGAGATCTCTGTAATGTAATTAACATCCTTGAGAAATTGCATTTTATGGCCGTTTTATGACCTGTTGCTGCTCTGAAGCTGGGAAACTAAAATATACATTTTATGACTTCAGAAACAGGACATCACTACGCTGATTCCTGCCAGATATCTTGCACCTAGGTGAGAGAATTGCAGGGTTGTAAACTTAAAAGGAACTGGTGTTGCAAGGGGTATATCCTCAAGGAGGGAGGAGGTGATTCTGCCACTGTATAGGTCATTAGTTAGACCACATCTGGAGTACTGCGTGCAGTACTGGCGTCTGTATCTGAAGAGGGACATTAAGTTACTGGAGGTGGTGCAGCACACAGCGACAAAGATGATCAAAGGGCTGGGGGACTTATCATACGAGAGGAGGTTGAAGGAGTTGAACATGTACTCACTGGAGGAGAGGAGAGACAGGGGTGACATGACTGAAACCTTTAAATACATGAAAGGAATAAACAAGACGGGTACAGAGGGGCTGTTCAAAGTAAGGGAGGGGAGGGCCACCATGGGCCATGATATGAGACTGGAGGCGAGGAAGGTTCAGGAGGGAGATGAGGAGACACTTTTTTACAGAGAGGGTGGTGGCTGGGTGGAATGTGTTACCTGCTGAAGTGGTATGCAGTAGAACAGTGGACTGCTTCAAACGAGGATGGGACAGGACAAGGGGGAGGGTTAATGAAGGGGAAGGGTGGAAGGGAGGGACAGCTGCAGAATAAGGGGTGCTAGCTGCACATTCGAGCAGACTTGATAGACCTCTAGGCCTTTATCTGCTGGCAAATTTCGTATGTTCGTATGGTGGATCAAAAGACTCATAATTTGGGAAATGAGTTTTTGCTGATGTCAACTTATTTAATATACCTCCTGATAGGACATCCTAACATACTATTTGCCAGCAGATTAGGCCTTACGGTCTATCGAGTCTGCTCGAACCTAGATCCTTAGTTGGGTGCCAAGACCCTCCCATCCCTTGTTCTCTAGAAACCCCTATCATCCATCCCCACCCCCCCGGGACAGGCCATCATCTGATACATCCACTTTCTGTGTCTGTCCCACCCTCTCTTGAAGCCCTCCACTGTGGATCTCTGAACCAGCTCACCAGGCAGTGCATTCCAAGGGTCCACCACCCTCTCGTTGAAAAACCTCCTCCTCTTTTCCCCCCTCACCCTTCCACCTTCCAACTTCAAACCATGCCCTCTGGTGATACCTCCCTGCTTTAGTCTAAAGATCCCCTCCATGTTTACCCTATTTATTCCCTTGAGGTACTTGAAGACCTCAATCATGTCCCCCTGTCTCTCCTCTCCTCCAATGAAAACAGGCAGAGCTCCCCAAGTCTGTCCTCATAAGTCAAATCCCCTAGCCCTCGTACCATCTTTGTTGCCCTCCTCTGTACCCTCTCCAGGAGCTGTATGTCCCTCTTCAAGTGTGGTCTCCAGTACTGTACACAGTACTCAAGGTGTGGTCTAACCAGTCCATTGTACACGGGCAGAATCACTTCCTGCTCCTAGAGGTGATCCCCCCTACGATGCATCCCAGCATCCTGTTTGCCTTGCTAGCTGCTCTCCTGCACTGCTCAGAGTTATTCATACATGTATCCACCATGACCCCTAGGTCTTTTCCCCTATTGAGGCCTCCAGGCCCCTCCCAAGGTGTACCTGTGTTTAGAGCCTCTCACCAAGATGCAACACCTTGCACTTGGTGATATTGAAATTTAATTTCCATGTGAGCTCCAGCTTTCCAGGGTGTTCAGGTCTCATTGCAGGGGCACCTCCCCTCTTCTCCCTCAACTACTGCTCCCATCTTGGAGTCATCCATGAAGAGACTCATTTCACACCCTATACCCTCCTGATGTCCGATATGTATGCATTAAACAGGATCGGACCCAGGACTCGAGCCCTGTGGTACCCCACTACCAACCTCTCTGGGGTTCGAGGGGCTCCCCCACAGACCACTACTCTGAGTCGTCCAGCTAATGCATTTTCAATCCATCTGACCATCAAAGGGCCTACTCCTAACCCCATCAGTTTCTCCACCAGACCATTGTGGGGGACAGAGTTTGTATTTTTTTTATATAATAAAAGAAGGAGCTAGATGACTCACAGAAGGGGTGTGGAGAGACAGTTTAAACTACACTGTGTCTGAACTGTTGACATATTTTGTGACTCAAGAAAGACAGATATCTGATGTAACTAAGGCACTTATAGAGGTAATACATTAGATAGAAAAAGTCTAACTGTATTGTGGAAGGAGGTTTTTTTTCGTAATCTTTCCTTGTTCTTTTAAGTGATTGTATGTTCTTTGATACATTGTTCCATGTTTACATTTTTCATATTTTTATCATCTTTAGTAAAACCCTTTATTTTGAAAGACTGCCTGGGTCTGCCAGTTCTTTTTTGCATGTGACGTATAGAGGGTTAAGACTGACAAAAACTGTTCAAAAGCTTGATGGTGTTGCTAAACTGGGAAAAGGTAAGAATATACCTAAGGTCTTTTATAGAGTTTTAAGGGTTCATTGGAAGCCTGGCTTGGACCCCTGGCCGAGAAAGACTGTGCACCCAATCCTGAAGAGGGCCATCCTACAAAGGAACTACATTAGGGTAGCTAGCATAAGGTTCACAGTTTGAATCCCCCCAGAACTTGAGACTAAAG
The DNA here is from genome assembly GCA_016271365.2 of Neoceratodus forsteri. Taxonomy (NCBI): domain Eukaryota; kingdom Metazoa; phylum Chordata; order Ceratodontiformes; family Ceratodontidae; genus Neoceratodus; species Neoceratodus forsteri. Next base: position 333,891,697 of record CM028135.1, on the reverse strand, counting down.
GTGATTCAGACCCAAAAGCAGACAGGAGGGTTACCCTGTCTGTTACCTGTTCACATTACTGCGCTTCGGAGGTTGACACTGTGGGAGCAGAAGGCCTGACCTGCTGAGTGTGTTTGTGACAATGATCACTTATGGAGTTAGGAAGAAGACCTGCAGCGATTATCCTATGTGGGTGAGAGGTGAGTGCCCAATCGATTAGAGAGTGATTTAGTGTTTTGGTGTTTAGACGGGAGGGTTCACTGATCAGCTGCGACAGGCTGAGAGTGGCTATGTCATTTCGAATTTTTGAGTGGGAGGAAAAGACCCAGTTCACATTGAAGTCACCCAAGACATGCAGCTCACCACCAGAAGCATGTGACTGAAGGGCTGCCAGGAGGTCAGTAATGGCGGATATGGGGAGCTGGGGCAAGAAAATAAGTCAGCAATAAAAATGGGAATGGAGTGGGGAATGGAGATTTGTACCATCAGTGATTCAATAGACTGTGGGACAGGTAATATAGGTAACGGGAGAATTGGAGGGAGGAAGAGATGTACATGGCAATGCCACCACCTTTTTTCTTACCAGGACGGTCACTGCGGATCACTTTGTAGCCAGGGATGGAAATACTAGCATCGGGGGATGTCCGTCTTTAACCATGACTCAGTTATGATCAGGACGTCAGGGTTGAGGGATAAGGCAATTGGCTGAGGTAATGAGATTTCGGGAAGAAGGCTCCTGATATTTAAGTGGGCCAACTTTAAGCCCCGAGGGAGTTGGAAGGAAGGGGAGGGGTAGGACCGGGGTTGGTCTCAATGTCCCCTGCCATCAACAGCAGGAGCATTACCAAGGGTCTTGACAAGGCCACCAAGGTTTTTCGGTTGGAGAAGGCAGGTTAGTGGGAAAGAGTGGGACTATACCCAGTTGGGAACCTAAGGGCAACCAAACCAACATGGAAACTAGGGGTTAGGATGGAAGTTCCAGGATGCCCGGTGTTTGGGTACAAATGGGTGAACGTTGGGAGGGAGGAGGAGGTAGTGAAGGGGGGGGTTGAGAGGTAGGGGAGGGGGATGGGAAGTACTGAACAGCAGCTTTGGGTAAGAAGAGGGCAGAAGGGACACCAGGGGAGTAAGAAAGGCGAACAGCACAATGGTGACTAGAAGCATGGTGGCGACTTAGAGAGAGAGTGGTACACTTGAGAACCAGAGCGATTAGCAGTTAGGATGGGGCTGTAAACTGCCAGAGAATAAACAGCCCTGAGGATGCACCACAGGGAGAAGGGCTAGGCGGGCTAAGCAATGGCCGTGAGCTTAAAGATAGTGGCATCTGTTCTTAAAGAAAGTGGAGTGAGTTACTAGTGGTAGTTTGAGGTGCAAGAACAGACTAGTGAATACCACTACTAAAACTGAAACTGCAGCAGTTGCAAAAGCCACATAGATTAGGGCAGGGTACGTCAAGGTGATGACCGCTGCTGGGATTTGTAACTGCAGAGATCATGAAGCCCACAGGGCTTTGGGTAAGGGTCAAGAAGTGAGTAGTGGGAAGTGCGAGAAACACCGCCGGAGTTAAAAATAGCACGGCATCTAGTGGCAAACAGATATAAGCTGCAGAGGAAAAAATAGACTATTATGAAACCAGTGGTGGGACTACAGTACTATAAAACAGAGAGACTACCAATGGTGGGGGGTGGTGGAGTGGCCGCCACAAAGTGGTGGTGGGGTTAAATGAACAGACGCCATGGAGACCTTCCACAGCCGAAAGCCGTCGTACCTTGTATTGGCGGGGGGGGGTCAGCGGCTCAGGGATGGCAGGATCCAGATGCCCTCGCGACCCTCGATCAGCGAAGAGCTGCGGAAAGAAGGGAACAGGGTCAGTACTGCAGCACTAGATAAACAGGTAAGCGGGTGGGGAGAATTAGCATACAGAGTGATTTGAATTCAGGTTCACATTTACAGAGCAATTTGAGCTGAAAATTGAGCTGTAGCTCTAGGGTTAGCTAATAATAAGAGCCATACCAGAATTTACTCTAGATACAGTTATCTGCTAACCAATACCTCAGACCTATGCTGAAATTTAATTTAAATTACACAAACTACTCCTCTGCTAGCGGACTTAAAATTGCACATTTATCACTCCTCTGCTAGCTGACTTAGAATAGGCACAAAAAAGACCAGAAATAACAGAAAAGCTAAGAAATTAAGCTGAAATTAAACTATCTTCACTCCTCTGCCGATAGTAAGCAGGCTGAGGAACCCTTTAAGCTAGTCCAGCTGGGATTTAAATTAAGTTCAGTCCTGGTTTGGCACCAGAAATCAAATTCATTGTAAGCTGGCTTAGGAACCCTTTAAGCTAGGTCCAATTGAGATTTAATTTAGATGGCTCCTAAACGAACAGACGCCATGGAGATCTTCCACAGCCAAAAGCTGTCATACCCTGTATCGGCGGGGGATCAGAGGCTTGGGAGGGCAGGATCCAGATGCCCTCACGACCATCTCGATCAACGAGGAGCTTGTATCAGCGGGGGAGGGGGAGATCAGCACCACGGAGGGCAGGATCCGGGTGCCTCATGACCCTTGATCAGCGAGGAGCTTGTATGTGGGGGGGGATTAGCAGCTCAGGGAAGGCAGGATTCAGGTGCCCTCATGACTCTCGATCAGTGAGAAGCTTGTATCGGCGGGGGGCGGGGATCAGCGACTCAGGGAGGGCAGGATCCAGGTGCCCTCATGACCCTCAATCATTGAGGAGCTTGTATCGGCAGGGGGATCAGCAGCTCGGGACTTAAGTAATGCAATGACAGCAGCACAAACATCAAAATGGCAAAATAAAAATACAATACACAGTATAGATGAGAAAAAACAGAAGACCGTACTGGTATAACTTGAGTTGGAGGGAGTTGGACTGATATGGGGTGAGATGGCATTTGGGGATGGGAGTCGGTACATCAAAGATTATTTGGATCATATGCAGAGAAGAAGTAAGTGTTGCTAGATACCAGGGAGTATTTTAAACGTATGGGAAGTAGAAGGTGGTGTTACTGCATACCAGTTGCTGCTTGGAACACCACAGAGGTAGGGGAAAACTGGCACTACAGAGGCAAAGGGTACCATGCAACATCACTACATGCAGTGGGACACATATCACATCACTATATAGTGACACATGTTAGAGTGCTCACTGAAGTTAGTAGGCATTATCCCTAATAGTGCCCACTAAAATCAATGTTAGTGATTTGCATTGGGTCATACTCACAAGGAGGACTATTCCCCCTGCATTTTGTTGCTGACCTCACAATCTCGGGTAGTGGCACAACACAGCGTACACAAAAAACAGGTTACTCACCTGTAACAGTAGTTCTAGGAGTGGTAAATGGTGCACATCTACACTTCTGGCAGCAGCTTTTCCCTTTAAATCTCTTGCCAGAAAGACTTAAAGCTGGCTCCTCCCACCCACCTGGGTGATAACTCCCTCTGCACCACCCCGTGACGTCAGATCTTGCCCACTGGAAGCAAGACCGGTGTGTCACTTGCCAGGGGAAGTCAGGTGGGTCAGTATGGCTGTACACCATATACCACTCCTAGAAAGTACAGTTACATAAGAACTTACCGTAATAGTAGATCTTCCGAGGACTGTCTCTTGCAGTAAGTCATTACTTATGGGAGTATCCACCAGGTGGTGCTGTCACACAACAGCTTCTTCAATCAATCAACCAATCAATCAAAATCTTTATTTATTCAGGCGAACATCATTGAGCATAGCTCATTTACAAGATGGACCTGAGTGGTCATAACAAAAAAGGTTACAGAGTGTATACAAAAACATGATATTGAAATAGCACAAATACAAACATTTATGAGTGAGATAGATGTACAATTATTTACATATATACAAGGCAAAGGACAGTAAACCAAAAACCTATTAAAGGTGAGAAACAAACAGTCTGGTGGGGATAAGGCTTGGATAATGGTACATGGGTGGGAATATATGTTTGAGGTTTGATGTGGAAAGGACCAGAGCAATGATAGAAGAATAGGAGGAGATTTAGAAGGGGGTGAGGGTGAGAGGGTGTGGGGGGTGGGGATGTGGGAGGACTAGGCCTTGTGGAAGCAATTGCATGAATCTGGGATTAGGCTGGTGTACAGCTTTTTGAAGGATGTAAGGGGGATCAATGTTTCCATTTTCAGGGTCTTTTGGATAGAATTCCAGATAAGTGCCAGGGAATAACTGATTGCAGCTCTTCCATACCGGGTGCAGGTGATAGGAATCTTCAGCAGGATCAGTTTGTTGATCCTCAAGGTGTAGGGCCTGGATGTGATCTGGTTGAAGCAATCTGAGATGTAGGAAGGAGTTTGTTTGTCAGAGCTTTGTAGATCCAGATAGCAGCATTTTTCTTCTTCTATGTTGCAGGGATGTCCAGCTGACTGCATTGTAGAGAGAGCAATGATGGGTGCTAGAGGGAAGGTCAGTAATGAATCTAATAGCTCTATGATACAGGGTGTCTAGTTTGTTTAGATGGGAGAGGAGCAATGACCATAGAGGAAGTCAGCATAATCAATGAGGGACATGAATGATGCAAGGATTAATCTTTGTTTAGAATCTTTGGTCAGGTAGTGTTTGATTCTATAGAATAGACCAAGTCTTTGTCTTAGCTTTTCAGGAGCTCTTCAACGTGGGTATGTATAGTCTAGTTTATTGTCTATCCATACTCCTAGGTATTTGAATTTGTCAACATATTCAGATTTTCACCAAGGATGGTAGAGAGTTGTGGGAGGGTGAATGATGGGATAGAGGAAGAACAGTTCTTGTGGGCAAAGAACATAGCTTTGGTTTTCTTAGCATTTAGTAATAATTTATTTTTAATAGGTTATGCTGGAGGAGGAGAATTGAGACTGTAGGAGCTCACAGGCTTTTGATGGTGAGGATCGCTCACATAAAGTACAGTGTCATCTGCAAAAGGTGGATATTAGAAGAGAGATTGAAGTCAATATTGTTGATGTAGATGGCAAAAGGATGGGACCCAGGATGGAGCCTTGTGGTACACCTCTTAGGAGTGGCTTGGGGTAGATAGATCACCATCATTCTTTACCAGTTGTAGCCTTCAGAGAGATAGCATCTGAACCATTTAATGGAGAGTGAGTCAAGGCCTATGGAGTTTAGTGAGGTGATTAGGAGATCATGATCCACAGTGTCAAAGGCTTTGCTGAGATCCAGAAACACAGCACAGGTATTATTCTTTTTGTCTAGGGCAGTCTGCCAGTCATTTGTGACTTTGCTAGAGCAGAGATGGTGCTATGCATAGATCTAAACCCAGATTGAGCTGGATTTAGGAGATTGTTGGTATCAAGGTAGGCAGTTAACTGAGAGTTTACCAGCTTCTCAAGCATCTTGGATAGTATTGGTAAGATGGAGATGGGCCTATAATTATTGAGGTCCATGGGATCACCTGCCTTAAGTAGTGGAAACACTTGAGCTGTTTTGCATATTGAGGGATAGTACCAGTGACAAGTGATAGATTGAAGAGATGGGTGAGGGGTTAAGCATGCAGTGCTACTTTAGAAAGTAGGGATCCAGGAGTCTGCACCTGCGCTTTTGGTGGTATCTAGTTGGAGTAGGAGGTCTTTACATCTTTGAACAATATTGGTTTGAATGAGAATGTGGAAGCAACTTTTGATTCTCAGTAGATTGTAGGTTTAGAGATGATCTTAATAGGTTTGCAGGAGAGAGTGAAAGCCAGGCCAGCTGTAGTGAAATGGTCATTGAAGGCATTCAAGATATTTTGCTTGGCGGTGATTTCAATATTATTTAATTGAATTTTGGATGGTAAGACAGGGTGAGAGGTTTGACCTAGGATGCCCTTTATGGTACCCCAGAACCTGGAAGGGTTGTTATAGGAGGCATCTAGTTCAGCTGTGTAGAAGGTTGCCTTGGCTTTTCTTACTTGTTTTGTGCAGGAGTTTCTGGCTTTTCTGAATTGGAGCCAGTCATTTGGGTCCTTTGTCTTTCTTGCCCTTTTCCAGAGTTTGTCTCTGGCAAGCAGTCTTGGGATTTAGAGACAGCCAGAGAACCAGCGACAGGATTTGAGTTTGGTTCTGACACTGAGTAGAGGGTGCATGTGAATTGAGGGTACTTATGATTATATAATTTGAGTTGAAGACTGACTCTATTAAGAGCTGTGAGATAGAATTCTTAAACGTGTGGTGTGGCACAGATCATGGAGATATCCTGTAATATTAAAGTTCTTTTTGACCTTCTGGAGGAATGTTGCAGGATTGGGTGGCTTGATTGTTGATCTAATGGCAGCTATGGGACAATGGTCACTTATGTCACTGAGAAGTACTCCTGCATAGGGATAATGATGAGGTTTATTTACCAATATAATATCCAGGAGTGTGCTGTTGGGAGTATTCTTTGGGTTGATCCTTGTTGGTTCTTTGATTAATTGAGAGAAAGGTGTCACAGAAGGTTACCAGGGGTGCAGATGCATTAGTCAGCCAATTTAAGTTCATGTCTCCTAAGATGATGGTGTCTTCAGGACCCAGATTAAGTATGGATCCTAAATGGGATAGGAGTTTGAGGCCTGCAGGGGCCTATAGCAACCAACCAGTTGAAAGGAAGATGTGTCGGAAGGGTTATTTTAATAGACAAGCATTGAATTCCTTTGGTTGAGATGTAGAATTGAGGCAGGATGCAGAGATATTTGCTTTGACATAGATGGCTACCCCACCGCCCCTGGATAGACGGTCAGATCTGAAGAGCTGATAGTTGGGAAGGTTTATTTCACTATCTTTTGTTGCAGATTTGAGCCATGTTTCAGATATAACCAGACAGTCCGGTGGGGTGTGTACAGCAGGCCTGTATTGATGAGAACTTTTTAGGAGGCTGCAGGCATTGAGTGAAGAAAACTCAGTCCATTTTATGGAGGTTAGGTCAGTTGGAGAGATCAGGCTTCTTTGTGCAGTCTTCGGTGGGGCAGCCACACAACATCACTTCCTGTGGATGTGTATAAGAGTGGGCGGTCCCCAGCAACTCTCTGTTCATTGTTGGCTTCGGCGAGCACAGCCTGGACCGAGGTAAACGAGGGCCAGAAAAACAGCAATCCCACCCAATGTCCTGAGTTGCAGATTCAAGGCAACAAGGCAGGGGGATGGAGGGTGGGGGACTTACTGCAAGAGACAGACCTCGGAAGATCTACTGTTATGGTAAGTTCTTATGTAACTGTACTATCTTCTACTGACTGGTCTCTTGCAGTAAGTCATTACTTATGGGAGATTACCAAGCAGTAAAATCCAAATTGGAAGAAAGGCAAAGCCAAAGTAAAAGCACAATAAAATGACAACTTCAACCACACCCCCAGAGGCAGACAGGCCGGAGTAGGGTAAGGACTAAATGTCTGATAAGTAACAAAACTGTCCAACTCAAACCTCTTCCATGCAGGCAGATAGGACAACAGTTAGGCAAAGACATTTGGCATGAAACTAGGAGAAATGCCAACTCAAACTACACCCGGTCAGGCAGAAAGGCACAAAGGTGGATGAGGACAGCATGCAGAAGGCATGATGTAGAAAGAACTGTAGGTGGCCAGGCACAGTGATTCATCCTGACGAGGTAGAAGTCAACAGGCCCTGGCATAAAGTCAAAGTTAGTAAATAGACAAGGAGAGCGGATCAGAAAGCAGAAAGAGGAGCACTAGGGGAAAAACATCCCGGATGGTCATAGGAAAGAACAACTGAAGGGCTCCAGCAGGGAGAGTAGCAGGAATTCCATTCAGATCCGCATGGAGGAGTGAAGCATCCAATCCAGGAGTAAGCCTCCAAGAAAAGGTAAAGAGATCCCCAGGCACCTCTGAGGCCTGCAAGAGGAGACAGGGGAAATCCTGAAAAATGGTTTAAGGCACAGAGCGGGTCCCGCCCTTGAGAAGGCAGGCAAGTCAAAGCCGCGGCCCTACCGTGGTCGCGAGGAGGCACCGGTAGGGGGCTGGGCAGGAGCCGGTCTGTCTGTGGGGGCACAGGGGTGGGACCAGGAGGCGTGATAGAGGTCCTGAACAAACCGGAGCGTATGCCCCAAAGCCTGCCGGGAATCCAGGATGGACTGAGCACCTGGTCCAAACAGCAGGTTCCCAGAAAAAGGGGGCTTCGGCGACCGACAGCTGGATGCTGGATGGAAAACCTGAAACCCGCAGCCAGGTGAAGTGCCAGAGGGCAATGCCGGAGGCTGAGAGGCATGCCGATGCATCAACCGCATCGAAGCATGCATGGAGCAGGTGACCAGAAAGGGAGGGCATGGCAAACAGCGGCTGAGCTGATAAGGGCCACGAGGGGCAGGTTGAGCAGAAGCAGGACAAATATGAGAGAGTGCGTGAAAATATGCAGGAATCAAAGGCAGGACAACCATGGCAGGCTGCTCGGGAACATCGAGGTAGGCAGCCATGTCCGATGAAAGTATTTCTGATCCACAGCAGGGAAGCTAAAAGCGTTCTGGATCTGCAGCATGAGCTCCATGAAGGATGGATCCAGGAGAGAGGAAGGATAAGGGGGTACAGGCGGGCCGGCCTCCAAAAAGAAGGATGCAGATTGGGGGACCAAGGTCCCCATGGTCCAAGAGGTCCCCGCCAGGAACATCCTCCACGAAAGGAACCTCCATCCCAGAATCCCCATAAAGGGAGTCCACATAAATGGGAGGAGTGGGGGACCAGGCGGGAAGCGCCAGATCCAGGTGCAGGCGCCCGGGTGGAGGGGAGGGGAAACGGGACGAAGCCGGACTCTGGCCCTTGAACCGTAGGACCTCTAGCACAATGCGAGCGATGCCTGGCACTTGTGACGGGAGGAGGTCCAGAAATAGAGGGCACCCAAGGGCGGTGCTAGGAGGACGGCGAGCCATCCCGAGAACTGCTGACCTTGAATAGCGGGGGAAGGCACTCTGACCCCTGTGTTCCAGGACTGGCAAAGGGGTAAGGGACTCAGGGTCGGGTCCCCTCAGGGGGGCCGAAGGCCTGGGAAAAGTCATGTCCAAAGGGTGCAAAATGAGCGACAGGTGGGGATCTCCCGAGGATGCCGAAAGAAGATGCCGGAACAAGCGGGGGCATGGGAACAAAGCCCCGAGCAGGGAGTGTCCCGGGGTGGGAGGCCCTCATCAACAAGGGAAGCATCCCTGTTGAGGAGGGAAGGAGAAGAGGCTCCTCCGTCGACAGTGGAATCAGCCCTGTTGACGAGAGATCAGAAACAAGACTCTCTGTCGACGGTAGAAGCCATCGATAGAGAATAAGCCTCCATCAACGAGAGAACAGCAGAATCATGTTCTGTTGACAGGAGAAGAGCTTCCATCGATGAGGGAGAGCAAAGAACACGTGTCATTGATGAGGGAAGTATCCCCGTCGACGAGAAATGTTCCATTGCCGGGGCAACACAGCCTGTTGACGGGAGACGTTCAGAAACAAGCTCCATTGATAGGATGAGGCCTGTTGAAGATAAAACAAGCCCAGCAGACTTAGTCGACGGGGAACGCTCCGTCAAAGATGGAAGAGCCACCGTTGATGGAGTAAGGTGGAGGGAGTGTGAGGAGTGTGAATCCCACTCCCCCTATGCCTGGAACAAGTGCCCTTGACCGGGGAGCCTTTAAGGTGACCCCCCCGAGGTCCATTCCGGCCTGGATGATCAGCCATGAGCAAGTCCCAAGGGCCAGCAAGAGTGCCTGGGCCAGAGAGCAGCAGGGGTGCTGTGAGCAAAGAGGCGGGGGGCACTGTGAGGAGCACAGGCCCGGCCTAGTGGAAGTAGAAGAGCCAGGGCCTGGGAGAAGTACACACACCCAGGACCAGAGGCAGGAGCCGGGTGTGCTGCGAGTGGAACACAGGCCCGGGTCCTGGAAGGGCCTGGGAGTGTTCCATAGGCCTGGCACAGAGAAGCAAAATTGGGCTGGGCTGTAAATAGCAGCCCCAGTGAATCTCCAGACCCAGCAAGAGTGCCTGGGCCAGGGAGCAGCAGGTGTACCGGGAGCTCTAATGGAAGACTGGGCCTGCTATAGAAGAAAAAAAATCAAGCTAGGCCCTAAATAAGCCCCAGACACAGCAGCAGGGGTACTGTGAGTGAGTCACAGGCATACTATGGAAGTCCGGGGATGCTGAGAGGAAGTCCCTGGTCCTGGACCCAAAGGCAGAAAATCGGTCCAAGTTAAAGTCGAAGATTGCAACATAGGAGGTCAGGAGAGCTGAGTGTGCGAGCAGAAGCTGGCAGGAAAAAAAACAGAGGGTACAGGGGGCCGGCCACTCTTATACACATCCACAGGAAGTGATGTCGTATGGGCGGCCCCCATGGAAGACTGCTGGAAGAAGCTGCCGTGTGACAGCGCCACTGGGTGGATACTCACATAAGTAATGACTTGCTGCAAGAGACTAGTCCGTAGAAGATCTACTGTTACAGGTGACTAAACTGTTTTTCTAGAGATGTGGATATGGTGTACTATCCACAGTTCTGGCAGACTCCTAGCAGTTCTCCAGGAGGAGGGGTTAAGGCACGCACACTCTAATTAGGGAATAGAGATTGGAGAACTGAGGCCCCAAAACCGCATCCTGGTATGACTCAAGGTTGATGTGGTAGTGGAAATGAAGGTGTGTGCTGACTTAAAGGTAGCAGCCCTGCAGATTTCCTGGAAAGGGACATTTCCTGGAAGCAGCCACGAGGCAGCGGTATGACAGGTGGAATGAGCCCTAGGCCCTACAGGAGGTTCCCTACCCGCCAACCTATAGCAGAGGCCGATGCAGAATACAATCCACCTGTCAATCGTCTGTTTAGCTGCCGGTCTGCCAAGTGCGGCTTCAGCGTAGCTGACAAACAGCTGGCGAACCTCTCCCCGAACTCCGGCTGAGTGCTCCTTATAGTAGGCTAGTGCTCACCACAGGTCCAATGTATGAAGTCTCTGCTCAGCCTTCGAGGTGTGGTTGGTGAAGTACACTGGGAGATTGATCACTTGGTTAAGATGAAACTCCGACACAACCTTCGGGAAAAACTTTGGGTTGGGACAATGGACAACACTGTCTGTGAAAGACCAGGTAAGGAGACTCCACCAGAAGCTGAGCCCTGACTCTGCAAGAGTCGAGCTCCACCCCGATGAAATGAATCACCTGCAAGGGTACGAGTTCTGACTTGGCCTTGTTGACCAGGAAGCCAAGGGACAGGCAGATCTGGTGGGCCAGATCCCTGGATTGCTCCACCTCCTTCCTGGAGGGACCCGCTATCAGCCAGTCATCCAGATAGGGGTATACCTGGATCCCTCGGCACCTCAGGTGGTCTGCCACCACTGCAATGCATTTGGCGAAGACCTGGGAAGCCAAGGAGAGGTCAAAGGGCATGGGCTGGAACTAGTATAGAATCGCCTCCGCTCAGAACTGGAGGAACTGGCGGTGGGATGGACGGATTGGGACATGGAAGAACGTATCCTGAAGATCCAGAGAGCAGAACCTGATGTTCTGCTCCAGAGATGGTATTATCCGAGACAGAGTGACCATCCTGAAAGTGTGCGGCCAAAGAAAATTCTTCAGGTCATGCATATCTAAGATGGGACTGTAGCCCCCCCCATTCATTTTGGCACCAGGAAGCGCCTGGAGACAAACCCTGGGTGTACTGGAGGGTCCGAGACAGGAGCCACTACTTCCTTCTGGAGGAGCTCGGCAATGTCTTCCCAAAGGGCTGACAGAATGTCGGTGGCCACCATGTCCTCCTGTGGGGCATGGTGGGTAAGCCTCAAACTCTAGAGGCAGAGCCTGACCTACCACCTTTAGAATCCACCTGTCCATGGCAACAGCAGACCAGGCAGAAAGGAATGAGGGAAATACCCCTCCATCTTGTCACTAGGCAGACTTGGAGGTGGAGGAGGGACCGACTGAAGGACCACCGGGACCTAAACCTCCTGGCTTCTGGACGGATGACTGAAGCAACGGACTTTGGCCGGTGACACCAAGTCTGGGCCTGCTGCCAGCTGGGGGCTGGGACGGCTTGGCCGCGGGGGCAGAGAGGGGCTGAAAGGGCTTCTGCTTTTGAGACTTGGAGCCCTTGGGATCCCTCTGGGCATAGGTCACAGAGTACAAGGTGGCGCTGTACTTCTCGATACGAGTGAGGTGCTCTACGACCCTTGGACCACAAGAAGGGGACATCCGCCAACCTGTGCTGGGTATCTGCCGTAAAGGTCGAGATCCTCAGCGGGGCATGGTAACCGTGGCCACCATGAACCAAGGGCAAGAGTCGCTAATATCCGTGGCTGTCTGTAGTTGCTGTTAAGCTACAGCTCGGCCCTGATACTGGACCTGCTTGACCGTAGTCTGTAAGTCAGCCAGGAGCTGGGGAAGCACCTCGTCAAGTGTGCCCAAAAGGGCGTGGGTGAAGTGGGACATCAAAAGGGCTGAACTCACCTGCTGAAGGCCAAGACAGGAGGCAGCATAGACCTTTTTGGCTAAATGATCCAATTTCTTGGATTCCTTGTCGGGAGGCTTATCCACGTCACCGACGTTGCTGGTATGCCGAAAGACAAGAGTCGGCCACCAGACCCTCAACCAAAGTGTGTTCGGTGAATCCCGAAAGGGAACCTGTAGGGGTCCTGTACTTGTGGGCAATTCTAGCCAAAGATGCAGGGCAAGAGGTCAGATGCCGCCAAAGCTCCAGAGCGGGGCCAAGAATGGCCTCAGCGACCGGGAAGGCTTCCCAAGGGGAGTCACCTTGGTTAAGAAATCTCGGTGAGTGGGTACTCAGCCCATTTCTGGATGGGCTCCATTCAGAGACCCCGTTGATTCCGAGATAAGTTGGAGAAGGCCCGAGAAGGAAGTGGGACCATGCTCCGCTGACAGTTCCTTGGCCGACTCCATGTCCAACGGATGGGAGTGTGAGGAGAAGCCCTCCAGCTCTGAGGATTCATCGAACAGCGGTCGACTGCCAGAGTCCCCACTAACCCTAAGGGATTGATCGGGAGTTATGGTGGCCGACAGCCATCCCAGAAGCCTGGGGGCAGTATGGGTGTCCTTAGGGGTAAACCTATGGGCGGCTATTTGGGCGGCAGCTCCACCTGAATCGGTGGAGAGGCCAGGACAATTCGAGGTGGTTCCGGCCGAGCTGGAGTAGGCCAAGGCCTGGGTGGCGGTAACCATGTAATAGCGGGGGTGGGAGCAGGAAGCTGCTTAAAGAGATTCAACAACTTAGCCCCATGTACTGCACAGTTTGGTGCCATACCTGTCACAAATGCTTACGCTCTATAGTTGTTAAAAAAAAAAATTTGCATGCAGTTTCTTAAAAATATCAGCTCGTAAAAATCATTCCCATGAGGACACTGGCACTTCCGGTTGTAAGATCACCTGGCACCCCATGCTCAATAAGCGTTGAGCGTGATCACAGGAGGCAGCGGGGGCGTGTGCCATTATAGCCTATGGCAGCACCTTTCACGATTTGTTTTTTAAACTTATAATAGCCATTTGGTAATGAAACGTGGGCACTAGTCGACTAATGAGGGTCTTGTTAGTTGACCAGTGTCCACATTTCATTACCGAATGGCCATTATATGTTTAGAAAATTATCATGAAAGGATCCCCCATAGGCTAGCAATCAAAATCTTGGATCACGTCCCCGCACTCTCCCTGTGATCACGTCATGACATTGGCTGAGTGTGGGGCGGCGTCGAGGTGGATCTTACAACCGGGAAGTGCCAGTATCCCTGCGGGGATGATTTTATGAGCAATTTTTTGAGAAACTGCATGCAAATTTTTTTAACAACTATAGAGCAGAAGCATTTGTGGCAGGTAAGGCACCAAACTGTGTGGTGCACATTGGAAAACAGAGAGATTGGTGAATCTCTTTAACCCCCAAAAACATAAGCTGTTGCCACATGAGATCCTCACAGTGTTGACGCATTTTGCACCAAAACCTCCGCTTATCTGAAGAGGAACAGGAGGAGGAATAGCGGCGATGCCGCTTGCCCAAATGTTATGAGTGGGAACGCCGACATTGACGTGGGCTGCTCGACGTGGGACTTCTGGATCGGGACCTCGACTGTTGGGGCTGCTGATGGTGGGTCCTGGAGGGAGCCGGCGAAAGCAGAGGGTCTTCCAGGTTCACTGGATCCTAAACAGGAGGGAGTGGATCAGCATTCTGGTCCGACTCTCCCTGGGAGGTAATAGGCAGGACCAGAGTCCTAGAGAGGGAGATATCAGCCTCATCTGTGATAATGGGTTGACCAGCTCGAGAAAAATCTTGACAGGCTGGTCGACAGCCATCTCAACCAACTGGCCCAACAGGAGACCGTGGAGCCATCGGCTTGCGCCGAAGGATCGACCGTAGTCAAAACTTCCATTGAAGCGCAGAATCTGAGGCCCAAGAGCACTCCCAATCCCACAATCAACAATGAGACTTTTTCTTAGTTTCTTTTTTGGACTTAGATTTTGTGCCCAAAGAAGGGCCCTGCCCAAAAGTAGGAAGGGCCTGACACAAATCTCGGAACACCTCAAAGGTGGCACCCAAAGGAAGCAGCAAAAAGGCTGAAGCCAAAGAAGCATGCTCTGTGGCCTGGACTGCAGTTTCTTCAAGTGCCAAAGTTGTTCAGCAGACCCCGCAGCCGCAGAGAGAGTGCCAGATAGGCGTCTTTGGATTTAACGGGAGGATGCCATTCATCTAGATGCCCCAAAAGAATTTACGCATGCCAGTCTTCTAAAGTGGAAGGATGCAAGGTGCAACACAGGCCACATGCCTGGGGATCATGCTTGTGGCCTAGGCAGTAGATGCTTATGGTGTGCGGGTCCATATGGGACATCTTCTGCCTGCACAAGCATTTTTTAAATCCTGGTGCTGACTTCGAGTTGTCCATCATAGATGAGGTGAAGGAATTGACTGAAGATGAAATATTCATAATGTGAAACGTTTTTTGAAAGCAAAGGGCCTACTCAGCATGAGAGCAGTAAGGAGGAAACCTTCTTCTAGAGGAAAGGAAGATCTGACATCACAGGGTTGAGCCGAGGGAGTTACCACCCAGGTGGGTGGGAAGAGCCAGCTTGACTTACCGGCAGGAGATTTAAAGGGAAAGGATACTGCCAGAAGTGTGGATAGTACACCATATCTATGTTCCTAGAAATTCCATTTTGCACTACCCCTGACTGCAATTAAGAACTGGTCCCAGCCTTCAATTATAAACACACAGCGAGAGTACAATAATCTTGTTTTTCCTCATTACCTAATCCTAATACCTTCTGGCACTCAGTCTTTGCAGAAGCATGGAAAACCTTGTTGCTCACATCTGCACCATGTGACCAGTGAACTCAAACTCTTGTCCTCAAGATGGTGTCAGCAACCTTTTGGAATACAAGCTATGGCATGCTTCCATGAAGTTGTAAAATGGAATGATTAGATTATAAAATATTTTTATGATGCGAAAGACTAATCAGGAGTGGCTCATTATCAGACGAGAACCAATAATGATCTACTTTGTTCTGCAAAGACCAGTTCAAATAAGAAAACCCTGATTCTGGATTTGAAAACATCAACAGAGCTACCCCTTCACCTTACCTGGTATCAAGTTCTGCTACAACTGAGATGAAAAGGAACTAAAGGCATTGAAAACAGTGGCCTTCGGTTGAAACCAAAGGACATCAATAAATCAAGCATCTTGTTGAATTCAGAGATAAGGCACAAGAGCAGCTCCCTACTGTAAAGTTGGGAGATACCATGAAGGACTTTAGATATATCCTGGAAAGTTTTTCTCTGATTTTGTACAGAACAGAGATCCTAGTAAGTATGTGATAGATGCTTTTCTACCTGTTGTGCTGTATTGTACATTTATTTGCCAATTTGCTTCCTCTGCTGTACTTGTGTATGTTGTACTGAGTTGTAATGCACTGCAGGCTTTCTTCTAGCTGCACTGTTATTCTGTTGTTGTGTGCTTATTGTTACCTTGTTCTGATAAGTAAAATTTCTTTTGACATATGCAGTTCTCCTGGGTCGTACCTAAAAATAGGCATTGTATTGTCTAGTGCACCTATCTGGTACACAAAAACTAAATAAATAAATAAATAAATAAATAAGTAGCAACATCTTAAGATCAATACATTGTTTAAATAGCAGCTAAAATACAAAAAAAAAAAAAAAATTCAGAGGACTAATGTAACGTCCTGATGCGATTTAATATGAGTAAGTATAACTGATATTTTGCATAAACTATAATTTATGAAATTGTACACCAGGCACACTGGCAAAAGTACAGTGACGTAAGAACTTACCGTAACAGTAGATCTTCGAGAGGAGCTCTTGCAGCAGGTAATACCATTAGGACAAAGGTCACCAGGCGTTAGGACCCCATGGAAAAATCTTATAGCTAGCAGTCTGTGGCAGAGGACTGCCCCCGACGTTGGCTCCACTCCAACATCAGACGTGGTATAAAGGAGGCAGTCCCTTGCTCCACCTCAGTTATCCCGCTGAAGACCTAGCTGATAAACAGATGGAGAACCGAGGCGAATCTCCCATCCCCAAAGAGAAGATATGAAATTTGTCCCTGGGGCAGGTGGGTGGGAAAGCCACCTGCTGCAAGAGCTCCTCTCAAGATCTACTGTTACGGTAAGTTCTTACGTAACTGTACTATCTCACTTCGAGGAGCAGCTCTTGCAGCAGGTAATACCATTAGGACCGAGTCCCAAGCAATGCCCAAGAAGAGCCCAACTCAGAAGGGTGGAGGACAAAAGGCTGTAGGAAATTAGGAGAGAAGGACAACTAGGCTGAAACCTGCTCTTCTCCTGGAAGCAATGTCCAGACTGCAGTGCCTCACAAAGGTGTGCAATGAACTCCCAAGTAGCAGCCACACAGAGGTCCGCTGATAAAATGTTCCGAAGGGAAGCAATGGATGTCAGTATCCCTCTGGTGGAGTGACCCCTAACCGGTCTCGGTAGGAGTTTATTGTGCTGCAAGCAGAAAGTAATGCAATGCACGAGCTACTTAGTTAGTGTGTGCTTTGTCACTGGTGCTCCAAGCTTTCTGTAGGCAAAGGAGACAAACAACTGGTCTATCTTTCTGGAGAAACTGGTCCTGGCCAAATAGTAATGCAAGATTTTATGTACATCCAGAGTGTGCAACAATGCCCCCCTCTCTGTTCGAGTAATCTGGGTAATAAACGGGTAGTTAGACATTCTGGTTCAATGTGAACTCAGACACTACCTTCGGTAGAAACGTAGGGTTTGTACGCAGGGTACTCTGTCCCTGTAAAGAATAAGATAAGGCTCTTTACACATCACAGCCTTCAGCTCAGAAATCCTCCGAGCTGAGGTAATAGTAACTAAAAATAACATCTTCCAAGGGAGGAGGCGCAGCTCGCAACTTGCGGCTGGTTTAAAGGGGGGCAAGGTGAGCTTTTCTAAAACAAACAGGAGCCCCCAAGGCAGCACTGGGTTTCTCCTGGGGGTTAATATGCAAGATGCCTCTTAGAAAGGTCTTGCAGATGTCCAACTGTGCCAGCGTCTTCCCATTCATTGGTGCATGGTAAGATGACAGAGCACAGAGATGCACCTTAATGAACAAGTAGGTATGTCGCCCCTCCCAACTTGTCCAGTAGTTCATCAGTCTGTGACATTGGGTGGGCATCCGACTTCGTGACTGCGCTGAGTCCACCACAGTCCACATAAAAACAAGTAGAGCCATCCAGCTTGGAAACGAGGCCTACGGGTGAGGCCCAGGGGCTGTGGGATTTCTGGATTACCCATAAATCCAACATTTCTTCCACCTCCCTCCTAATGTCCTTTTGGACAGCCTCTGACACCTGATATGCTGTCCACTGTGTGGGCGCTTGCATCCCCGTATCTACATTGTGCATCGCTAAGGGAGTTAATCCAGGCTTGGCATTAAACAATGGGGCAAAGTCTGCTAAAACCTCCCTTACTTCCTGGATCTGGTCTGGGGTCAACTGGGGAGACATTTAGATTGCCTCCACAGAGGACTCCTGCTTCCTTTCTTCCAGCAAGTCCAGAAGGGGGTCTTCCTCATCCGTCCCCTCCCCAGGACTACACACTGCAATGACCATGTCAGCCCTATTTGTATATGGCTTCATCATGCTGACATGGTACATCTTTTAGGTATGTCTCCTGTCAGGCAGTTCTACAATGTAATTTACGTCATTCACCTGTTTGATTACTTTGCATGGTCCTACCCACTCGGCCTGCAGCTTATCTTTCCGGACTGGTATTAGGACCATGACCTCCTGACCCACAGGGTACAAATGAGCTCTGGCTCTTCGGTCGTACCATACCTTTTGCTTCTGCTGGGCTGCTGCCAGGTTGCTCTGGGCTGTTCCCATAAGCTCCTTCAGCTTCTCCCTAAACTTAAGGACATAATCCACCATGGGAGTTCCCTGGGTGGCATGCTTGCCTTCTCAGTCCTCCCGGATCAAGTCTAGGAGCCCACGCACCCTGCGTCCATATAACAGCTAGAAGGGGGAGAACCCTGTCGACTCTTGGGGCACTTCCCTGTATGCAAACAATAGGTGGGGAAGGTATTTCTCCCAGTCCCTCCCATAAGGGTACCATTAAACCTTTCCACAAGCCCACTGGCTTGTGGGTGATAAAGTGTCATGAGTCTGCACCACCGCACACTTCTCTGACAAACACTTCATCAGGTCCAACATGAAGGAACATCTTCGATCAGTGATAACCTCCTGTTGGAATCCGACATGGGAGAAAATCCTTAGCAAGGCATCTGACACTTGTCTGTCCTCAGTGAGGATAAGGCGACTGCCTGTGGGTACTGGGTGGCATAATCCACCACTGTTAGGATAAACCTCTTCTCAGAGGAGCTGGGGGTATTCAAAGGCCCCACAATATCCATTCCTACCCTCTGGAATGGCTCCTCCACTATGGTGCAAGAGAATTTTTGGTTTTACTACCCTCTTTCCCTATTTCTTGGCACTGGTGACAAGATACGTCATATTCCTTCACCTGCTGGGCGAAGTTGTGTCAATAACAAATTCTGGGTCAATCGCTGTGTAGTGCGTGCAATTCCCAGATGGCTAGACATGAGGATATGATGAGCAATCTTGAGCAACCATTCACGGTACCCCTTGGCAACGACAAGCTGCTTGCCCATCACCCCTTCCTCTGTCCTTATGTCCTGTGTATACAGCAGGCTATTATCCCAATACACTCTATGTCTCCCATCACCTCCCTGTGTCCCATCAGATTCTGCCCAAGCTCTCAATCTCTCTAAACTAGGGTGACTTTTTGAGCATCTGCAAACTCTTTACACATTCCCAAGGCATGGGACAGGTCCCCTTCAGTTCCCAAACTAGGGACCCTAGCTCTCTGACAATTGGCTACCTCTTCCTCCTCAGAGTAACCTTCTGTAGTTGTTCTGTTAACTGCTACCCGGGGAATTTCTACTCCCCTTTCACTATTCTCCATATCAGGAGACATAGGCTGGGGAACCAGCCTCCCAGCGTTTTCCACAGGGGCTTTTACAGGGTCCAGGGAACTACAATCTGCCTTTGCTGTCTGACTGCACATAACTGCATTCACCACCCCCTTTTGGAGATTGTTCCCTATAATCGCTTCCAGGGCCAGATGTTTTGCAACTGCAACTCATTGCACAGTCATTCCTGTCTCACCCCAGCCCAGGAGAACACTAGCAAGTGGAAAAGTTTTCTCCTCCCCAGTGAATCCCCATACTGTAACAAACTGACTGGGTATAAGCTGGTCAGGCTCAACCAAATCCCCTTTTACCAAAGTAAGAGGGGCCCCCGTGCCCCTTAACCCATGGGTGTGCACCCCATTCACAGTAACTGGGTGTATGTGCTCCCTCATGTTTACTGGCATGCTTTCTGAGATACACAAAAAAAAAAAAAAAAAAACACTTCTTTCCCAGCACCACTTTGTGCACTCTGTACCTTTTTAGGACACTGTCTTGCAATATGCCCAGGTTGTTTGCAAAACCAACAATCATTTCTTTGTAACCTGGGGCTGCCTGCTTTCTGGGGAGGCAGTGAGGGTTTTAGCTGCCCTGAATGCGCAATTTTCCCTTTCTGTGCTGTCATGCCCGCCCCACTCCCTCTCAGAGCAGGCCTGCTCATGGCATAGCAGTCCGAGAGCTTGGCAGCCTCCTGCATTGTTTTTGAATCTCAGTTCTCCAGCCAGGTTTTCAGCTCTGCTAGGCAAGCCCAAAAGAACTGCTCCAAAAGTACAACATCCTCAGTTTTCTCTACATAGTCTGCTTTTACCCCATCCCACCGTTTCAGAAAAGTACAGTTACGTAAGAACTTACCGTAACTGTAGATCTTCAAGAGAGGCTCTAGCAGTAGGTAATTACATATAGGACTGAAGCCGGAAGGTGTCAGGACCCCATGGAAAAATTTCTAGCTAGCAGTCTCTGGTGGGAGATCGCCCCCACGTCAGGTGACCGATGTCAAGCGATGTAAGTATAAAGGGGCGGTCCCCCATGCCCGCCTTCCAGTTCTTTCCCGCCAAAGGCAAAAAGGCAAGACGAGAGAGAAGAGGATATTTCCCATCCTGGAAAAGGGGCTGAAAAGGCTAAGGGGGATGGAGGGCGGGAAGGTATTACCTACTGCAAGAGCCTCTCTCGAAGACCAACTGTTACAGTAAGTTCTTACGTAACTGTGCTATCTTACTTCAAGAGGGCTCTTGCAGTAGGCAATTACATATAGGACTGAGTCCCAAGCAGTCTGGAACAAAGAGAAGCTCACAGGAGGAGGAAACTACCCATACACAGATCCTCTGGCTGTGAAGTTCTTAGGAAAGAAGACCTTGCAGAATAGCCAACCTGAAGCCAGCTCTGTGGCAAGAGGCAATGTCCAAACTGTAATGTTTCGTGAAGGTATGGACAGAAGCCCAAGTTGCGGCTGCACAGATGTCAGCTGCCGACACATTCCTGAAACAAGCAGCAGAGGCCGCGACACCCCTAGTGTGACCTCTGACTTGACCTAGCAAGGTCTTGTGAAACTTGTCATAACAGAAAGTGATACAATAAGCCAACCATTTTGAAAGGCATTGCTAGGAAACAGCATTGCCCTATCTTTTGCAAGCAAAAGAAACAAACAGTTGATCAGTCTTTCTGAGATCCTTTGTCCTGTTGGTGTAGTGTCTCAGAATCCGGTGAACATCCAAAACATGTAAGAGGTACTCCCCTTGATTGGAATGTTGCGTAAAAAATGCAGGCAGTTCCATGGATTGATTCAGCGTAGATTCTGCTACCACCTTAGGGAGAAACTTAGGGTTGGTATGCAGAGCCACGCATTCCTTGTAGAAAATCAAGTATGGGATTTTGCGCATTAAGGCCTGAAGCTCGGAAATTCATCAAGCGGAAGTAATGGCCACCAGGAAGAGAGTCTTCCAAGAAAGGAACTTCAGGTCTGCTGATGCTACCGGCTCAAAAGGAGGCAGGGTAAGCTTCTCGAGAATGAAATTCAAGTCCCGAGGAGGGGCAGGTGCACGGATAGGGGGGTCTCAAGTGAAGGACCCCTCTAAGGAAGGTCTTAGTGACTTCCAGCTGCACAAAAGATCTGTCCCCAAAAGGAACATGGTAAGTGGAAACAGCCGCCATGTGAACCTTCAAAGAGAAGTGACTGAGACCCAGGTCGAAGAGGTGATGCATGTAATCCAGGAGCCTCCCAACAGGGCAGGAGAATGGCTTGAAATCTTGGAAGAGGCCCAAATAGAGAACCTTTTCCATTTCACGGTTTAAGTGGAATGAGTGGAAGGCTTTCTGGCCTCCACTAGAATATCCGCCACCTGCGTCGAAACCCCGAACCGGGTTTGAACTATGTCTGCAGGAGCTACGCAGGCAGCTGAAGGAATTTGAGTCCTGGATGGACCAGGGTCCCCTGATCCTAGGTCAACAAGAGCTGCGACAGAGGAAGAGAAAGTGGAATACTATTGCAGAAGAGAGAACCAAACTTGCCTGGGCCAGAATGGAGCGAAGAGGATCATGAGAGCTCCTTCTGAATAGAGTTTATGTAAGACCCTCGGAATCAACGAGATGGGGGGCATAGACGAATCTGCCCTTCCAGTCTAGAGACAGAGCGTCTCTCCAAAAAACTCCGCGCCCTGGAGCGAGCAAGCAGAATACAGGAAGTTTTGCATTGAGAGGAGAGGCAAACAGGTCTACCTGAGGGGTTCCCCAGCATAGGAAGATATTGTCTACTACCCCTTAATCCAGTTCCCATTTGTGAGCTTGGGTGGATGACTGGCTGAGGTGGTCTGCCAACATGTCCTTGACCCCCGGAACATGAACCGCTGTGAGGTGAAGGTTGTGAAGGACTGCCCAATCCCAAACCCGCATCACTTCCCTGCAAAGAGGGTAGGAAAGAGTTCCTCCCTGTTTGTTGATGTACTACATTACACACATGTTGTCAGTCTGGACAGCCAGATGACCGGGAAGCAGATACAGATGCAGAGCTTGTACAGCATACAGCATGGCCCTTAGCTCGAGCGCATTTATGTGGAGAGTCTGATCAAGTCTGGACCAAGAGCCCTGGGTCCATAGAGATCCCAAGTGGGCTCCACAACCCTCACCCAAGGCGTCTGTTGTCAGAGTTTGGGAGGGGGGAGAAAGACAGAAGGGAACTCCCTGGCAAAGGTTCTCCTGAGCCATCCACCACTGCAAGTCCCAAACCATCAGAGAGGAGACCAGGATCTCCCGATCTAGGTCGTCCACCAATTGATCCCACTGAGACCGAAGTGTCCACTGAGAGATTCTCATGTGGAGCCGAGCGTGAGGCACCATCGTAACGGCACCTGCCGTGAGCCCGAGGAGGCGAAGGACTGACCTGGCAGTGACCCGCCTGCGGCTGGACAACAGGCTGGCCTGAGCCTGAAGGGTGGCCACCTTGTCCAAAGGCAGGAAGGCCATACCGGAGGTCGTATCCAGGATCACCCCAATAAACTGGAGTAGGAAGAATGAGAATAGTAACCAGTCCCTTGGAGATGGGGATGGACGGGTTCTATCGCCGCCTTCAGAGGAAGGGAGGAGATTTCTCCCTGAACCAGAAAAAGGTGTTCCGGGGAGTAAGACGACCTTGGAGGAGGTTTTCTAGGAGGTTTCTGAAGAAACTCTATTGAGTGTCCTTCCGCTATCAGCTGGAGCACCCAAATGTCGGAAGTGATCCTCTCTCAACCCTGCAGATGCAGGGAGAACCTCCCTCCTACCGGTTCCTCCGGAAAGCTCAGAGGCTGTGGGAAAGGAAAGGAGTCAGGAGGTGAGAGGCTACGCTGCGGCTGGAGCTCCTGCTGCCACTTTGGCCGGGGGGGGGGGAGCTTTGCAGCTGGAGGGGCCAGATGTTTGTTGGCCCGCTTTCCTTGGGGTTTCACCTTGGCCCATGCACGTCTGTGAAAGGAACGGCGCTGAGGCCGAGGGGCTCTGTACATGGAGTCAACATCCTTGAGAGCAGTGCCCTTCTCCTGCAGGCCAGTGATGATGTCCTTGACATCACCACCGAACAGCACCGAACCCCTGAAGGGCGTGTTCTGGATAGCGGACTGCACTTCCGGGACCAAACCTGACACTCGGAGCCAGGCATGACGCCGCAAACTTACGGCGAATGCCCGCTAGCCGAACGAGCAGAACGGACCAGGTCTGCCACTTCCTGTTTGGTCTGCCACTCAGGAAGGGAGTCCAATTTAGCTTCCACCTCGCTAAGGATGGCCTTCTGGTAATCCCCATGTGAGCAACGTAGTTCATGGCCCTAATACCTACAGTGGAAGAAGCAAAAACCTTCTTCCCATACTGGTCCAGAAGGCGGGATTCCTTATTGGGAGGAGACAAGCTCAAATGCTTTGGGTTGGCTGTATGGCCATGGGAGGCACTGATCACAACTGAGTCAGCCTTGGGGTGTGAAGTAAGAAAATCAACAGCCTCCGGAGCCTGATACAGCCTGTCCGGCTTCCTCAGAAGGGGGGCTATGGCCGATGGTTATTTTCAGATGGCAGAAACAAGGTCCGCGTGAAGCTCGATCCAAGGTAGAACCAAGGTAGGAGCGATCTCAGGCAGATCCAGATGTGCAGCCAGCTTCTGCCGCTGTGGATCTGTCTCCAAAGATTTCCACTGATGCAATGACTGGATCTTTCGTAGCAACTCCGTGAAGGAAGGATCCTCCGGTGGGGACTTCGGAAAAGTCCTGGGTCAGGGCTTGTCTGGAGTTTGTGGCTCATCATCGAAGTTGGAACGTCCGTTGGAGTCGTCCGAGGAGTCCGAAGAAGTTGGAGGAGACGAAGACCCCTCCCTGCTCGGGGGAGGAACGGACCCCTTGGGACGCTCCCGTGGTAACATGCCACCCCCTGTCTTGGGACCAGAAGGGACACCTCTGGAAACAGGAGGGGGTCTCTCTCCCTCAATGACGGGGGTCTGGAACAGGTTCCAACGTTGGAAGGCGGCTCTCTACTTCTTTGGCGAGCTGAACCTTGGCCTCAGCCCACCAGGAAGCCAGAGTCTCCCTCAGGTCCACTGGTGGCTGGGGGGGTGGTGGACGAGGGGGAGGAGAGGGATACGGATACTGAGGATATCTGTATGGCAAGTATCTGTACCCCGACCGTGGGAAGCCCAGCATCAGGGACTGAGGAGCCGGATACTGCGGCACCAGGAACAGTGGCGTCAGATACTGCGGACCCAGGTAAGATGGCGTTGGATAAGACGGCATATACACGGGCACCAGGGGCTCCGATGGGGCGAAAGGCCCTGGAAACGGCCCCGCAGGCGGGCCCGGAAAAGGAGGCCCGGCGGGCGGCGGGTCCGGCGTAGGGACGGCATCCGGGAGAGTGATGTCACTCGGCGTCAGCAAGGCCAGCGTCGGTGCTGGCGTCTGAGGGTCCGACGTCAGGTCGTCCGGCCCAGCAGGAGGGAGACCTGATGGGAGCATGCCTGCATCCTCCATATCACCCGGGGAAGGAGGATTAAAATCCCCGGGGTCTAATTGAGGAGACGCTGGGGCCTCGGAAGGCAGCGGCGAACACTGCGGGGAGGCAGGGACGGTGGACTAGACATCAGGGTCCGACGTCGGCTCCACCGTCATGCGACAGTCAAAGGGGCCAAAGGTCGCCTTACCGGCGGGGTCCGGGTGGATGTCGGAGGAACCGTTGTTCGGCTTAGCGGAACTAGTGCCCGAGGAAGGTGGTGAAGGAGGGGCGGCCTTGTCAGGCGGTTTAGAGACTGTGTGCTTCCCCAAAGGGTCGAGCGACTTAGCGACCTTCTCCAGGCGGGCATCAGAGGAGCCGACGTCTGGCTTACAGAAGCCACTTGCACGACGGCGGCCTTGCCGGGAGTGGATGCCTCCTTTGACCAGGAGGCTCCCGAAAGGCCCGAGCGCGAGACAGACGGGAGGGTCGATGCCGTCTTGGAAGCCTCCAAGACGGCCATCGCGGAACGTTCCCCTGGGGGGATGTTACCTTGAACACGGTGACTCCATCCGAAGTTGCGGTGGCCGAGGAAGAGGAGTCCCAGTCCCGGTGCTTCTCCTTGTCCTTCTTTTTACAGTGATCCTCTGGAGAAGTTGAGGCCTGGCGAAGCTTCTTCAGCTCCTTCCCCATGGAGGTCATTTTTCTTCTTAAGTATATGGGCCTCCAGGGACTGCTGCCTCTGCCTGTGGGTGGCGGCGTTGAATTTCAGCCAATGCTGGCACTTCTCCACGGGGTGTTCCAGGCCCAGACAGAAGAGGAACTGGGAGAGTCCATCCTTGTGCAGGAGTTGGGCGCCGCACGAGTCCCACTTATTTTTGTGCTCGGATGGAGCAGGGGACAACATATACTGCACAAATCCTGATGAAAATTTAAGAGAAATCGAAGAAAATATGGCAGTAAAACTACTGATGACAGGCTAATGAACAGCGGAACTTAACATGATGCTTCATAAGCTAACAGCAGAAAGAACTGGAAGGCGGGCATAGGGGACAGCCCCTTTATACTGACGTTGGTCACTGGACGTGGGGGCGGTCCCCCGCCAGAGATTGCTATCTAGAAATTTTTCCGTAGAGTCCCGACGCCTGCTGGCGTCAGTCCTATAAGTAATTACCTACTGCAAGAGCTCTCTCAAAGTAATATCTGATGTTTTGTGGCTAGCTCCTCATAGCTCATGTCAGGGCTTCTCCTGAGCTCATGGAACTTAACTCATACTATTTTAGCAAGGCAACTTTAGGTTTGCCATAATCATTACTGTCTTGATTGTCCATTTGACCTAGTACGTCACAAGCTTTCCCAGTAAGCAGTGGGGACAGCTGGAAGCTCCAGGACTCTCTGGAAATTTTTGCCTGAATGCATACCTTTTCAAATTAATTTAAAAATGCATCCATATTCTCCCCTCTTTAAATTCAGCTATCAATTTAGAATTTAACTTGAAAGCTAGTCCTGGAGTCCCAGGTTCACCCATGCCACTTACCTGCTCTGGCGCTGGTCTTTGGAGTTGTAGCTTCTCCAGTTCAAATTTCCTCTGACGCTCTCTCTCCTCTTGCTCGGCCCCTCTCTCTGAAGCTGTCGCTCTTTTTCCTCTGCCTCTCTCCGAAGTTGGTTTTCTCTTTCTTGCATCTCCAGCTCCATCTCCATCTGGAACTTCCTCTGCTCGAATTCCAGCTCCATTCTCCTCAACTCTGTCTGCAGCCTGATCCCTTCTGGCTCCAGCATTGTGGTGATCTTCCCCTGCTGCTGTGGCTGTTGGTTCATACTGGTCCCACTGTCCTCCTCCCTGGGACTGGACACTGCAGTGGACCCTGGCTCTTCCACACCCAAGGTCTGTTCCCTTTCAGTCACCAACTGTGACTCAAAGTCTTGGGCAGTCGCTTGTACATCGGCTGTTTCACCCCTCACTCCAGACTCCTCGTTCCTGGCACAAGTGCCTCAGGTATTCCGCAGTGTACTTGCTGTAGGTGGAAGCCATCTTCTTCCCTAATCTACGGCTACACTAGCTTGCACCCAAAAAAAAAAAAAATAAAACAGGTAGGGAACTTTGACTGCAGCCAAAATTATATATACATTTTTTTTTTTAAATCGTGGCCTTGTTTTGTGTGTGAACTGTTATAGTTTATCAATCAGACACACTGGACTGTTAATGCTCGTGTCACCAAATAATTTCACAGTAAGCAAACAAATCTTTTTGATTGCAGCACTGCAAACCAAATCTTTCAGATCCCACCTCTACCACCAGATCTGTCACAAACACACTCCGGGGGTCAGACCTTCTGCTCCCAAAGTGCCCAACCTCAAAGTGCAATATGTGAACAGGAGACAAACAGGGACACCATCCTGTTTGTTTTGGGTCCGATCAACTACCAGTCTCGAGTCCTGGGGTCAGATATGAACCCTTTTTCGCTAGCATGCCCAGGTAGAAGGTCCAAATATCACACCCTCTTCAGGGAAAGCAGTGCAATACTTAACTCAGCAGGTACACAACCTGGTTCACAATCCCCCTTCTGACTCAGTTGAAACCTAGGTATTTTCTTACCTTGCTGCATATGGTGACACACTATAAGCACTTTAACAGTTATGTCAGAATTATCAACACTGTCCCAGCATTAACACTCAGAATGAGAAAATGTCTCAGACAGGATTACGGAAACCAGAATGTTTACTAAAATAAAAGATAGTAAATAAAATACAAAACACAAAGCAAATAACATTAATGGTACAGTCAAAAACAAAGAAATGGAAATTACAAAACAAAACACTTTTTTACTGAATTAACTAGTTCTAACTCAGTTTTCAGTTGTGGTTTACCTATCTTGACAGAAGCGCCTCTTAAGAGTCCAGAACACAAGTGTCTCTTGAAAGTCCAAACACAAGTACACAATGTTCCCTCAGCAACTTGACAATATCGGGGGGGGGGGATTGTCCCACCCAGCTTGTGAGGTCAGAACTCTGTGGTGATGCTGGCTGTGAGGTCACTTTCATTCCTGCATACTGGATTAGTCACATGCATCTACACACTACTAAACATTCCACTATATATATATATATCCATATATATATATACACATATATATAGTCTTCCTAATAAGTGAGCAGCATGCTTTATGACAGGTCAGAATAACCCCTTTGATCTTCAGAAGAACATCCTGAAAGACACTTCTCCTAGCTGTGTGAATTGTCACAGGTATCCAACAGAACTGGCTTCCCTCGTGATGTCATAAAATGCAATATTTTATAACAGGCTTCCTAGGTTCAAAGCAATGGCTGGTTTTACAGCCTGTTATATCAGCTAACATAGGCGTGGACAGGTAGGTGTCAAAAGGAAGCTCTTAATTAGTTTATCCACTGGGTCAGGGAGAGGGCAGTCCCTTCTTTTCTCTCTGTTCAAATCCTATGTTCCATGGTGCTTTGTTGCTTAGCCTGTTTCCTAAGCAGAAGTCTAAAACATATATTTATATCAAAACCATATGCACATAACTAGCAGACGGTTATCATGTTACGCTCCCCATCCCAGTCCTGAGGCATCCGTAGTAAGGAACTGCTGTGGGCTGGGTCACTGGAAAGGAACCCTTATGCTCAAGTGGGCCGGGGTGAGCCACCAGGTCATGGACTGTTGGACTGCGTTGGAGATCTGAATAGGCTCCTCTAGCTTGTCCGTGCCTTGATCCTATTGAACCCTGAGGTGCCACTGCAGGATCCTCATGTTCAGACGCTCGAGTGGAACTGTGACTATGGCTGCAGCCATGTAACCTAGAAGTTGTAGAACCACCCTCACAGGAACCAAGTCCGAGTCCTGTACCCTGTGAGCGCCTTCTCTTAGCCTTGACGCCCTGTCGGTGGGCAGAAAGGCTTTCCCTTGGACTGTGTCCAGGACTGCTCCTATGTATTGTAGCCTTTGAGCTGGCCATGGTTGTGACTTGGGCCGGTTTAGGGTAATGCCCAGAGTCTGGAATAGAGTGAATGTCTCCTCCAAGGCTCTGTTAAATTGATCTTCTGCTGGAGCAGTAAGAAGCCAATCATCCAGATAGGAGTATACAAAGTGCCCCCCTCTCCTGAGGGCCGCCGCCACCACTGCTAGGCACTTGCTAAAGACCCTTGGTGTTGATGATAGGCCGAATGGCAGCACCCTGAACTGGTAGTGTACGCCCTGGAAGGTAAAGCGGAGGTACTTCCTGTGGGATGGCAGGATCTTGATATGCATGTAGGCATCCTGCATATCCAGGGAGCAAAGCTAGTCTCCTTGGTGGAGCATGGGTAACAGGCTCACCAAGGTCACCGTTCTGAACTGTTTGTATTCGATAAAAATGTTCAGCTGACTCAGATCCAGAATAGGACAGAGGTCTCCCGTCTTCTTTGGGACAAGGAAGAAATGGGAATAAAGGGAACCTCTTGTGTGGCTTTTTTGTCTAATAAGGCCTATATCTCTGCCCTCAGGAGCAGTGCATGGGAGGGTGAGCAGTGGGAGGGGACTGGTGGATTTTCCTGTGGAATCCGAGTGAACTATAGGGAGTATACCCTTTCCACTATCTGGAGGACCCATTAGTCCGATGTGATACTGGACCATCCGGATAGGTAGAGGGAGAATCTCCCTCCTACCACCTCCCCCTGCACTTCCTGCAGTGTGGGGGGGGGGTCAGTAGGGAGTCATGCTGTATTGGAGGGGGTAGGCAGGGGAGGTCTGGGCACCTTGGGATTTTTGGGGACCTAAGCACCTGAAGGGACAGGACGGCCTTTTCTTTTAAAACGTCCCTTATGTTGTGTCTGGCGTCTTCCTTGCTGTCCCTAACTTTTGCAAAAGGGACGGCGACGTGTGGGTTGTGGCTCTGACCTGTACATCCTGTGGACTTCAGTTACTGCTTTACCCGAATCCTGCAGTCCAGTAATTAGCTTTTCAGTGTCCTGACGAACAGGACTGGTCCCCGAAAGGGAGCGTCCAGGATAGCATCCTGCAGATCCTGTCAGAAACCAGAAACTCTGAGCCAGGCATGCCTCCGCATGCAAATGCCAGTGGCCGCTGCTCTTGCTGCTGTATCTGCGTGGTTGTAAGAACTCCTTAGAACGTGTTTGTCTACGTCCATGCCAGGCTGTATGACAGCAAGGAGTTCCGCCTTACCCTCCGAATCTGGCTGGGCCTTGGCCAGGTCCATCGCCTTTGCCCACGGGGACTTCTGATACTTGACCATGTGGGCAAGGAAGTTCAGTGACCTAACAGTGCAAGTTACCGATGAGTACACCTTACGACCCATTTGGTCCAATTTTTTTGATTCAGGGTCTGGGGACCGAGCACTCATGTGACGTGGTTGTTGTGCCCTGCTGCGGGCAGCCGTCAGGACCACGGAGTCTGCCTTTGGGTGTTCACCCAAGAAAGGCTCCCCTTTTGGAGTCTTCTAGAGTCTGTTGGCCTTGCATGGCACTGTGGTCATAGTGGCTGGATGTCTCCATGTCGATCTGGTTACATCCTGAAAGGGTTCTACCAATGGGGGGATGAACAAGGGTTTAGGGTCAGTGGCCCCCCCCCAAAATATTGCCAATCTACGCCTTTCTGGGTCCAGCTACTCTGTGTCCCACTGGTATAGGGTCTGTATGTGTCTTATACTATCCAAAATGGATGGGTCATCCGGGGGTGACCTTAGCGAGTCCCTTGGATTAGGAGACGGGATGGGCAGCTTGTCCTCCGAGGAGTAGTCTGATGAAGAATCTCTGGCATCCTCCCCTGAAGATGACAGTCAGGCGTCTGCCTGCCCTCTTCATCGGGCAGCAGAAGCCCTTCGGCGGTAAGGGCCGCTGAGGTGATTGATCTCTAGGCAGTGGCCGGACTGGGGATTCCGCCAAGCATTAAAGAGAGCTCCCACCTCAGCCAGTGGAGCAACTAGTGGTGGAGATGTTGGGTTTGAAGCGCCGGAGGGCCCAGGCATCTGATCTTGAGGCATTGGCATCTGGTCCTCAGGCACCTTCTCTGTAGGTGCTTCCGGTGTCAGATCCATGCTGTCTGACGGTCTGGTGCCTGGTTCATTTAGAGGAGGCTGCTGGGCGTCCGGTGCCCCTGTCTTCAGGGTTTCAGTCGCTGGGGCCGATGGCCGGTCCTTCGGGGCCGATGGCCGTTCTTTGGCTGGTGGTGCCTGCTCCTTCTCTGACGCAGAGTCAGAGTGTCCGGTGGTCTGCCTTCCATTGGAGGTGGACAACACCACTTCCTTAGGTGGAGGAGGTGTCTGGTACCTCACTGCCTCCTGGAGTTTTGTGGAATTGTCCGGTTTCTTGTGCTTCTAGGATGACCCAGAGTGCTTCTGAGCACCAGACTCAGTGGATTGGCCCGAAGCTAATGCCTGCCCTTCGTGGGTTGACCCTTGTTTGTGGGGTCGGTGGGCCAAGGGGCCCTGGGCGGAAGACTGCTCTTGGGAAGAAGACTCCCTACCTTTAGCGTGAGACGAGGTGGTTGAATTCTTGTGGGTCTCCCATGAAACTGCCTTGGTATCTGGGGGGGACAGGCTCTGACCTCCCGCCGGAGGTGGAGGTAGTAGATGCCTGGTGAGGGGACTTTGGGCGGAACTCCGATCTGGCTATCTCCTTCTCCCGGTGGTGGTATTTCCCTCCAGATTTCTTCTCCTTGGGGGAGACTCCCTGGCTGAGGAGGATTAACTATGTCCCGATGGGCCTTCTGCATGGCGGCTACTTGCTGCTACAGTATGTAGGCCTTCAGAATGTGTCGCGGCGAATCCTCATTTTGTTATTACATTGCTGGCAGTGCAGGCAATTGACAGGCCAGTGGTCTGGGCCTAGGCAGATCAGGCAGGCAGAATGGCCATCTTTCGCCGGGATCTGCTTCCTGCACGCATACTTGGATTTTCGCCGCTGTGTTGATGAAGACATGCACTTAACTGATTGAAATAAATTGACGAAAGAAATACAATTTGAGAGAAAAATAGCACAATGCGTGAGAAAAAGGCAGTTGACTGCAACTATGGTGTTCATAGATCCGATGTTAGCAGGTCGACGGCGGCAAAAGAACTGAGGTGGCGCCAGGGGACCACCCCCTTTATGCCACGTTTGATGTTGGGGCGGGGCCGACGTCAAGGGCTGTCCCCGCCACAGACTGCTAGCTATAAGATATTTCTGTGGGGTCCTAACGCCTAGAGGCCCTAGTCCTAATGGTATTACCTGCTGCAAGAGCGCCCCCTCGAAGTGAGATCAGAATATACAGTAACCAACCCTAAAGGTAACAAAGGCATATCATACTTCAGTCTCAGCCTAACAAAGCACTGTCTGCAGTGTTTCTTAGACAGTAAAACAGATTCTACTGATGGAAGGAGGATTACAACTGAGGTCAGCTCAGACCCTCAACCCCTACCAAATTTCTGTCTCAAGAAGCAGGAAAAAGAACCGGCACATTGGCACAGTGGCTGGGTTGCAGCTCATGATGCCAGTGACCCAGGTTTAAGAACAAGCCTGGGTTGTCACAGGGGCAGCGGGGTGGGGGAGGGTGGACAATCAAGCATCCTAGAGGATATTCTCCTCTTTTGAGAAAGGAGGCTCTCTGCCTCTACTGCAGTACTGACATCTGTCTGACTACAGGTAGCAGTGCAGCAAAGTACCATAACAGGAACACCCACTAGGCTCTGTGTGCACACACACCTAGATACCCTTGTGTGTCGGAGTCCTGGAGCTATGGAAAACTAAGTACAGCAGAAAAAACACAGAGTAACAGATGATATTGAAAGTTCTCCCAAACCCCTCCACACTGTCTGGGTGCTCCCCAACCACACAGTCTCCCTTCAAGGGAGACAGCTGCTTTCAGGGGTCCTGTTATCC
The DNA here is from genome assembly GCA_016271365.2 of Neoceratodus forsteri. Lineage (NCBI taxonomy): Eukaryota > Metazoa > Chordata > Ceratodontiformes > Ceratodontidae > Neoceratodus > Neoceratodus forsteri. The sequence goes on along the minus strand of CM028135.1, from coordinate 333,859,025 downwards.
TAGAGGGGCTTGCCCCAGAGGAAGCTGGGGAGATAAAAGCCACTGAAGCTGGCAGATGGTACTGGAGGTAGCCCAGCTCATGGGGGCAGCTCCGGTGATGGGGGAGAAAATATAACTTGTCAAACAAAAAGAAGAAGCCAAGAGGCTGGCCCAGTGGCACAGCGGTGGCGCTACCACCCACCATGCTGGCAACCTGGGATCGGGCGCTGTCTCGCGTTGCTGGGGAGGGAGAGGATGAAGGTCTGATGAACTGCTCTCCACTTCCAAGGGGGGGGGCATGCTTTTCCTGCTGAATGACTGCCACCAGGTGAAGGCATAGCAGTAGTGCAGGTTGGCAGCACAGGAAGAGAAGGACATGCGGCAGTGCACCCAACACAGGGAAAAGGGAGGAAAATGAGGACCTGTAGGGGCTTGGACTTTGTGAAGCACTGCCCGTATCTTGGTGGTCCGCCTGGCCGCTGTAGTCCCAGGTGCATCTCAATGTGTCTCAGTTGGGGGTGGGAGTGCGGGTGCGGATGGCTGTCAAGCGCAAGGACAGGGCCGATAGCTGCCCAAGCCTGCTACTGGAGGATAAAAACCTTTGTGGCCAAAAAAAAAAAAAAGGAAGCTGGAATAAGATCATCAACGCTGGTGATGGGGGGGGGGGAGGTCTGGAACACCATTCCCTCTAAATTTCAGACTACAGAAACTGCCAACAAACTAGGTCAGTAAAGACCAACACAACTTGTGTGCTATTTATTTTAATAAATTTTTTTAGTTAAAAGCCGATTCACCTTCTCACTACCATCCCATGTGTGCTGCACTGCCTGTGCTACCACAAAAGATATTCACGCAGTGGATGGACAACCACGCTCCCCCAGAGAGGGTGACCACACACTGGGACCCTCAAACCCTTTCTCCTGCTGGCCCTTCAATGACTTAGGCTCCATCACAAACACAAGCTGCTGGTGTGAAGGGCGGTAGCAAGGGACTTAGGGAGAGGTCAGGAGGGGATGCTATAAAGGGAGAGCAAGTGGGAGGGGAAGGAAGTGGGGTGGAGGGTGGTAACCTTGAATGCCAGGAATCTAGGGAACAAAACAGCAGAGTTACAGGCTCTCATGGCAGATGGGGAGGTGGACATGGCGACCATCACTGAGACAAGGGCCACCCATTACCATGACTGGGACCTGGCAGTACTGGGGTATAGGTTATTTCAGAGGGACAGGGTAAAAGGAAAAGGAGGGGGGGTGGTGCTATATGTAAGGGAAGGACTGAAGTGTGTCAGGGAGGAAGGGGAGGAGGGCAGCATGGAGTCATTATGGGTGCAGCCCCAGGACTCCAAAAACAGGATCCCCAGGATGGGAGTGGTGTACAGGCCACCCTCTCAGACCGAGGAGTTAGACAGGAAACTAGCAGGACAGATCAGAAGGACCTGCAGGAGGGGCAACATGGTGATTGTGGGGGACTTCAACCTGCCAGGAGTGGATTGGGGTACCACAGCCACCATGAATAGGAGGGAGCAGGTACTTCTGGACTCCTTCCAGGACAGCTTCCTATCGCAGATGGTCAACAATCCAACCAGGTTAGGGGACGTCCTAGACCTCATGTTGGAGAATGGTGAGTTTGTGAGGGAGCTGGGGGTGGAAGAATCGCTGTCGGGAAGTGACCACCACTCAGAGTGGTTCACAATAGACATGGGGAAAGAGGGAGTAAAAACGGGCACATGGGTGTTAGACTTCAGGAGGGCAGACTTCGGGAGGATGAGAGAAATAGTACTGGGGTATCTGACCAGGATTCATCCAAATATATCAATTCTAACCAGAAGTGGGAGGTCACTAAACTGGGAATTGAGGAGGAAACCGCAACATGTACGAGGGTCCAGAGTACGAAGACTAGGGCCAAGAAGCCTAGCTGGGTGAGCAGGGGGGTCATGGAAAAAGTAAGGAAGAAAAGAGCTGTGTTTAGATGGTACAAAAAAACAGGAAGAGGGGAGGAAAGGGAGGAATACCTGAGGGAGTCAAGGGATGTGACAAGGGCAGTCAGGGCAGCCAAGGCATCCAGGGAACTCAGGCTAGCACGGGGCATCACAGAGGGGGAGAAGGACTTCTTCAGGTCCATCAGGGAGAAAAGGATGTAAGGACCAGATAGTAAGGATCATGAGGGATGGGGGGAGTGGAAACAGGGGCAGAACAGGCAGAAGCGTTAAGTGAGTTCTTCTACTTAGTAGTTACTAAACAGAAAGGGGGAGCTATACCCAAAGGGGATGGGAGGGTGAGCACAGGGGAAAAGTGGAGGTGACAGATGGGGAAATCCCAGTGGGCAAGGTATTGGAGGGCTTGAGGGCAAGCGTGCTAAAGGAGCTGACAGAAGTCCTGGCAGAACCCTTGGCAGACCTGTTCAATGCCTCCCTCGATTCAGGGAGTGTACCTGAGGACTGGAGGATGGTGCATGTGGTACCCCTCCAAAATATCGGCCCCAAGGATAAGACAGGAAACTACAGACTGCTGAGCCTCACATCTATCGTAGGGAAGCTGATGGAGACAAACCTGAAGGAGAGGCTGGTTTTCCTCCTAGAGACTAATGGATTGCAGGATGGCAGACAGCATGGACTTGTCTCAGGCAGGTCCTGTCAGACCAGCCTGGTGGAGTACTATGATTGGGTAACCAGGCAATTTTACAAGGGCCATGCAGTGGATGTCCTGTACTTGGACTTCAGTAAGGCCTTTGATTCGGTGCCGCATGGGAGGCTAGGAAATAAGTTGGAAGGCACAGGGGCGGGGGAAAAGATGGTGGGATGGGTAGTGAACTGGCTTCAAGAGAGACAGCAGAGGGTGGTGGTGGGAGGAAAGCTCTCTTCTCCCAGGGTGGTGACAAGCAGGGTGCCACAGGGCTCTGCATTGGGACCGGTGTTGTTTGAGATCTTCATAGCAGACATCCCAATAGGCATCAAGAGCAAGATCAGTCTATTTGCAGAGGACACCAAGAAGGGAGCAGTAGTGGATGACTAAGGAAGGTGGCAGGGGTTGCAAGATGATCTGGCAAAATTGGAGGCCTAGTCGGACACTTGGCAGCTATGGTTCAATGCCAAGAAATGTAAGGTGCTACATTTTGGTGCAAAAACCCAAGGAGGAGCTACCAACCAGGAGGGATTCAACTAGCCAACATGGAGGAGGAGAAGACGGATCTGGTTGATCATAACGGGAGCAATGAACAACTCAGCACAGTGTAGAAAGGCAGTTGCAAAGGCCAACAGGATGCTGGGTTGTATTGCCAGAGGCATATCCTCCTGGAGGGGCAGGTGATCCTGCCGCTATATAGTTTACTGGTCAGACCACACCTAAAGTACTGTGTGCAGTTCTGGCGACCGTACCTGAGGAAGGACATTAGGTTACTGAAGGCGATGCAGCACAGGGCAACAAAAATGATCCAGGGTCTAAGGGACTTGCCTACATGGGGCATGCCTCAGACAGCTAGTGTTGGAACCCACTCGGGAGGGAGCAATCTTACACCTGGTACTCTCAATGGGGATGGAGAGACGATCTCAGATCTAGAAGTGGGTAGCCATCTGGGAACAAGTGACCACCAAACAGTGTGGTTTAAGATAAACACAGCCGCACAGTCAAGCCATACAAAAGTGAAGGTACTGCACTTTAGGAGGGCTGACTTTGTCAAAATGGGAGAGTGCCTTAGAAAAGCACTAGCAAACAGGCAAGAAGGAGGGGTGGAGGAACAATGGAGAAACATCAAAACTGCCATTACTGAGGCAACAAGCCTGTGTGTGAAGCAAATAAATCAAAACAAAAGAAAAAAAACACTATGGTTCTCAAAAGAGGTGGCGGGGAAGGTTAGGGAGAAAAAGATTTCATTCAGGAAGTATAACGAAGCACAGAAGGAGAAGGACAGAGAACTGTACCAGTTAAAGCAGAAGGAAGCGGGAAAGGCAGTCAGAATAGCAAAGTCCCAAATCGAGGGAAAGATAACCAGCTCAGTTAAGAAGGGGGATAAAACCTTTTATAGGTACATTAGGGAGCAAAGAAAGACCAAGGGAGGGACAGTGAGGCTTAATAAAGGGGAGGCGGATGGGCAGATAGTGACAGTGAAAAAGCAGGGATACTGAACAAATACTTCTGCTCAGTATTCACAAAAGAAGAGGAGGGGGAGGTACCTAATCCAATCAATAGAAGCACCCTGGATAGGGGATTCAATACCAGTCCTTTCACAGAAGAAAGGGTTCTGAAAGAACTCCTAAAACTGAAGCAAACTGAAGAACAAAGCAATGGTGCCTGATGGGGATTCACCCCAGAATTTTAAAAGAACTAAGGGGAGAACTAGTGACATCACTGACTACCCTTTTTAACAAATCATGGGAGGATGGTGTGGTATCTAAGGACTGGAGGAGGATGGATGTGATTCTCCTTCACAAAAGTGGGAGCAAAGCAGAGGCAGGAAACTACAGAACCTGTTAGCTTGACCTCAGTGGTAGGGAAAATGGCAGAATCACTTCTGAAAGAAAGAACTGTTAGCCTGCCCGGTGGCGCTGAGGGTTAAGGCACTAGACGCTTCACCTCACACCATGCCAGCGACACGGGTTCAGGAATGAGCCTGGGTTGTCGGGGGTCTGCAGGGGCAGGGAAGGGATCGAGCGTCCGATGGATGGCTCTTCCTTCCCGGGGAGGGTGTAGGGTATCGCGTTGCTCTAGCACAACCCCTGGTGGCAGTCGGGGTAGCCTGGATTGGGCATCACCGTGTGGCACTGGGGCAGAGCTCGGTAGGCACTGGCTGTCATTGTACGTCCAAGCTCCATGGGAGGGAGGAGGGCAGGATAAACAAACAAGGAAAAACACCTCCAGCCCTGATAGACGATGGCTCTTACAGTGCCGGCCGCTACATGCCCAACATTGGATCTCTGTCTCCACCCCTTCAGTCTCCTTGCAAACTCAGGCCGGGGACTCTGGAGTGGGGGAGCCCGGAGTTAGCGGACTGCCTGGCAGGAGGTTCGGCAAGGAGAAAGTAACGCAACTGAGGAGCAGGATCACAGTGAGAGGTAGAAGCGGCCAGTGAGTTGAGAAGCCCAAGAGAGTTCAGGGATTGGGAGTGATAAATAGAGTCATAAAAAAGGGAAAGAAAGAAAGAACTGTTGCATACCTAGAAGCCAGCAGGGCACAGGACCCAAGGCAGCATGGATTCACAGTGGGAAGGTCATGTCAGACGAATCTAATAGATTTATTTGACTGGGTGACCAAAGTAGTAGACCAGGGAGGAGCTGTGGACATGACCTACTTAGACTTTAGCAAGGCATTTGACACAGTCCTACACAAAAGATTAATAAACAAATTGGCCAGCCTGGGAGTGGATCCCAGGGTGTTAGCCTGGGTAAAAATCTGGCTGGACAACAGGACACAGAGGGTAATAGTAAACGGACTCCACTCCAAAGAAAGGAGGGTTACTAGCGGGGTACCGCGGGGTTCAGTACTGGGTCCGGTCTTTTTTAATGTCTTTATAAGTGACATTGCAGAGGGACTGGAAGGAAAAGTATGCCTCTTTGCAGATGACACAAAGATCTGCAACAGGGTTGATACACAAGGGGAGGTGGAAAGAATGAGAAGGGACTTGGCAAGGTTGGAGGAATGGTCAAAAGTATGGCAGCTTAGATTCAATGCAAAGAAGTGCAAAGTAATGTACCGGGGAAACAAAAACCCAGGGGAAGAGTACACAATGGGGGGAACGGAGAGGTATTAACAACAAAAATGGAAAGGGACCTGGGGGTAGTCATATCAGATGACCGAAAGGTAAGCAAGCAATGTGAGAAGGCAGAGGAAGTTGTTATCCCTCTGTACAGACAGTTGTTGAGGCCCCATCTGGAGTACTGCATGCAGTTCTGGAGACCCCATCTCTGCAAGGACATAGACAGGATGGAGGCAGTCCAGAGGAGGGCCACTAAAATGGTGCAGGGTCTGCAACAGAAGACATACGAAGAGAGACTAAAAGAGTTTAATATGTATACCCTTGAGGAAAGGGAGGGGGAGACATGATAGAAACTTTCAAGTACCTCAAAGGAATCAACAAAGTCCAAGAGGGTAGCATCTTTCAGAAAAAGAGATGTGCAAGAACAAGGGGACACAATCTGAAGATAGAGGGGGATGGCTCAGGGGCAATGTGAGAAAGTATTTTTTCACAGAGAGGGTGGTGGACACATGGAACGGCCTGCCTGAGGAGGTTGTGGGGTCAAAAACAGTGGGGGAATTCAAGAATGCATGGGACAGAGGCAATTCTGGTGGGCGGTAGGAAGAAGTAGGTTGTTGGTTAACCTGGATCTGCAGCTTATCCAATAGGTAGGGAAATGGGCAGACTAGGTGGGCCAAGCGGTCCTTATCTGCCATCAAAGTCTATGTTTCTATGTTACCCTACGAGAGCAGGCTGAGGAAGTTGAACATGCACTCCCTGGAGGAAAGGAGGGATGGGGGGACATGACTGAAACCTTCAAGTACATGAAGGGGATAAATAAGATGGCCATGGAAGAGCTTTTCAAATTAAGGAGGGGGAGGGACACTCACGGGCACAATCTGACATAGGAAGGTTCAGGAGGGAAATGAGGAGACACTTGTTTATGGAGAGGGTGGTGTCTGGGTGGAATGCATTGCCAAAGGAAGTGATATCCTGTAGAACAGTGGGCTGCTTCAAAAGGGGATGGGACAGGGTAAGGGGGAGGGTCACTGAAGCGGGGCAGGGAGGGAGGGGCAGCTGTAATATAAGGGCTGCTAGCTGACTATCGAGCAGACTTGATAGATCATGAGGCCTTTATCTGCTGGCAATTTCTTATGTTTGTACCTGTTGCTGTGCTGAAAATGGCCCCTAGGAGGAATTTTGCAATTTTTTTTTTTTAGTTGCTCAGATGGTAGCTTGGGGATATACCTCTCTGATGTTTGGCTGGGTCCTGGCATGCGGGATCTCAGTGTCACGCTACTCGATGCTGAGGTTGTTTGATCCCAATCCTGACCCCTGAGGCACCGACCTGAGGGCGTAAGTCAGGCTGGCAGCGTGCGGTATATGCTGCAGCCAAGTGCCTAATGGTGTCCTTTCCTCCCGACACCACAACTCTGGTATTGTTGCCAATGCTTCCACCAGTGGCAGTGCTAGGGTGCCGTGAGCGAGAGAGAGAGAGAGACAGAGTGAATTTGCAGTGCTGTGCACCCGTTTTGTGTGGAATTCACCCGCCCGCCCCGTACTACAGCCAGACACATGACTGGACACACCGAGCGAGACACAGACAGTGACAGACCGGGACAGTGCTTGGTCTGTGTGTCATACTTGTTTTCCCTGTCTGGATTTGAACTCAAGTGAATTTTCTCTCTCCCCCCTCCCCCAAGTCCCCGTCATGCATAGCAAAAGGTCTCTTACTGTCTGTGTGCTGCAGTGTCCCCTGCTCAGTAGGGTTTCACATGACACCAGCACCATGACAGACTGCGAGAGAGAGAGAGAGACTGAGAGGGTGAGAGAGAGAAACAGCAGGTGGGACTTGGAGCAGAAGGAATTTGTTTTTGCTTTAGAGCAGAACAGCGACACCCTGTTGTGCAGAAGTGCTGAAGATAAATGCGTCTGTCTGTCTATTCCCTTGTACAGACAAGAGCTGCCTAAAAGTAAGTGCACTGTTGTGCACATGATAATACTCTCTCTCTCTCCCCAGTTTCTGTGATCGGGTCCCCGACATCGACAGCAAAAGGTGTGCAAGTTTCTGTGTCCTGCAATGTTGGAATGCGAGTGTCTGTCTCTATCCCCTTGTACAGATAAGAGCTGCCTAAGAGTAAGTGCACTGTTGTGAGCGCAATACTACTCACTCTCTCTCCTGTCTTCAGTGATCGGGTCCCCAACATCGACAGCAAAAGGTGTGCAGGTTTCTCTGTCCTGCAAGAGTGCGAGAGAGACACAGAAGGTTTTTTCGTTCCTTTGCCGCGTCACAGCGGGAGCTTACATTGTGGAGTGTTGCATTCTCAGACACGGGGAGTGGGAATGCAAGAGCGTGGGATGGAACAGTATGTATTTGCTGCAGTGTTGGAGACAGGACCGGGAGCCAGCAATGGGAAGTATGCAGGGAGAAATCCTGGTCTCACGCTTACTGAAAGCCACAAGTGACTGTCATAGTCACAGCAAGTTGCATGTCACAAACGTGTTCTGGGGAATGCAATCAAATGAATATGTCTGTCTCTCTCTATATGTCGTTGCTGGGCCTCCTCCCCACAGTAATGTGTGTAGTGTGTTTCTGAGTGAGCAGCTCCATGTGTCCACCAAGATGCATATTCTACTTGGGGGGGGGGTAGAAGGAAGACTCGTGTGCGCAGTAGCTGACCATCTCATGCACAAGAAATACCACACATCATGTAATGAGTGTTTGTGTGAAATTTCTATGTGCACAACAGCAGTAAAATGTTATTTTTTGAGGGACTATTTAGCAGGGTGGAAGGATCCAGTGACTTTTTTCTTTTTAAAGAGGAGAAAATGTCAATTGTTTTGTTTTTTTCCCTGTTTTTTGCATAACTCATGTTATAAGTGCAATAACCCTCTCCAGGGTGTGGGATTATAGGCATTTAATCCACACCTGGGGCACTTGGCCCGCAACCTCATGCCTCACAATGCACCCCAGGTGTGGGTTAAATGCCTATAACCCCACACCCTGTCGCGAGTTATTGCTAACTAGATAAGGGTCATGCTGTGGATTTACTCTACTTCGATTTCAGCAAGGCTTTTGACTCATTGCCTCACAGAAAGTTGCTGAAGAAGCCAGAGGATCTGGTGCAGCAAAGGACACAGAAGGATGGATAACTGGTTGGGAGACATCAGAGGGTTGTGGTAAACAGAGTCAAATCTGAGGAGAGGAAGGTCACCAGTGTGGTGCCACAAGGATCAGTCCTGGGTCCAGTCCTTTTCAATGTTTATCAGCGACATACTGTAGGAGGATGAATTCAGGGCAAGATGTGTCTCTTCACAGGTGACACTATGCTCTGTGGTAGGGCAAACACTGAGGAGGGGATAGGTAGATGCAGAGGAACCTACAAAGGCTTGAGAGGTAGTCCAAGTTTTGACAGTTGAAATTTAATGCCAAAAAAAGTGTAAGGTGTTGAACATAAGTAACAAGAATCCCAGGACAGAGTACTGGATGGAGGTTACATTGGGCACTACTTCTGGGGAAAGAGACCTAGGAGTCATCATCATAAGTGACTCCCTTAAACAATCTAGTGAATGTAACAAGGCCTACTGTAAGGCAACAGGATGCTGGGGTGCACCGGAAGAGGTTTTCCTCAACATAGAATATGTTGGTAGAAAAGGACCACTTGACCTACCCAGTCTGTCTCCATAGACCCTAACTGGTCTCTTGTGACCCTCCCTCCTCCCTGTCTGTTTTCTAATATACCCCTATGTCTATCCCTTGAAGTCCCTCACTGTTTTCCCCCACCACCACTTTTGTGAACAATATGTTACAGGCGTCTACCACTTTTTCAGTGAAGAACTATTTCCTTATCTCTCCCTTTTTTATACTTGAGATGTTTATTGTATTTCCATATAGCATATGTACATAGAAAAAGACAGAGAATATATCTTCAGGTTCATATCAACCAGACACGATTTACATACAGTGAGAAGCCAGAGATAATAAAGATACCATCAATTATAGAGCTGTGTCTGATATTTCTTTCACAGAATCTCAAACATCTTGGTTATAGCAAAACTCAATGAGAATGAAACAGGGAAAAGTAAGTATTGAGTCGTCCCATAAAATGCAGCTGGGAGTAGAAAAAATGTGTGTGTGTGGAGGTGGGGGCAGGACCAGACCTCGTGGACCTATGGGCAGCAAAGCGTTAGATCTATGGAACAGAAGAAGCATGATGCATAATATATATCACCCACTCCTGCCACCTCGCCCTGAGCTGTGACAACCTCCCCTATCTAGTCACGTGGCATGACAACTGGAGCAAAGACAAGCGGCCTTGCAATGTTTGGCCTCAGAATGTTAGCCTAATACTGGTTTACCTTACAAGACGTTTGCTCTAACATGGTGGCTATGACTTCGCGGTAGCCTCGTTTATCTCTTGACCACCTTCTACATGCTTTCCGTACCACTGCTGGTGGGTGTCGGGGTAGTTTTCACCAGTTATGGACAATATCATTAGGCTGAACGGCTGTGGCCAGGTGCCATTGTGCTGGGTGTCCTTGTATGAACTGTCACAGATCTAGCTAGTGGATGCGAGGTGTTCCATCATATATATGGAGTTAACAGTAGCCCCACTGTGAGACAGTCAGGAAGGACTGTGGAAGACACAGGTGGGTGATGCATTTTTTAGCTGTCAGAAGCAGGTTGCGAGGAGAGAGTTGGGTAACCTTAGACACAACAGAAAGAAGGGCCAGTTCTGGGGTTAATGGGTGTGAGGCACTGTACATTTCTGATGGTACTTCATCCAGAGCCTCCCAAAAAGTCTGGCGAATTGGGCATTTCCAAAATATACGAGTATAGCCCTTCTCTCTCCTCAATGTCCACAATGTCTGCAGCACATCCCGCAGTGTGGCCCAATATAGTAGGCTTGGACATTAGGAGTGCAGAAATAACAGTTATTGGTATTTCCAGGCAAATTCCTGCCAGGGCACCAAGAAGGTAAGTTTAAGTGAGGGAATAGCAGATTTCAACCATAGGTCAGGGGGAATAAGCAACTCCAGTTTTGCAGTTCACTGTAATAAAATGGGGGATGTAGTACAACTCATTAAGTGCTACCAGCCCTTTACATGTATTCCCAATAAGGTGCCCCCACTGTTCTCTCTGTATGGCCCCTGTAAAGGTGCTTAACAGCAAAGGGGAGGATGAGGGAAGCTGCCCGTACCCAAGGGCTCAGAAAGGAAAGATGTGGTCGGAATTGAAGGTATCTGAAATGAAACCCTTATCTTAAGCCATAGGTGTTCTGGTGGTCCTAGAAAGTTTGGATACCCTGTTGGGACAGAAATGGAAAAATACATGTTAAACCCTGCTTGGACCAGTGACGGAATGTGTGATCTATCTAAGTTGGGGCAAAGCCTGCGGTCCCAATCACCTCCTGACAAAACACTAATAACTGAGCAACCCCTGGAAACCTGCCAAATTAATTCCATTACTGAAATGTTAACAGCTGTATATCTAGTAAATCTCCCAGTATTTTCACAGTCTCTCAGATTTGCATAAAGGTATATCATTTGAAATGCTGTAATGTTACAGGTTTGTTGCTGCTGCCTCCTTTTTCTACCCGGGATGTGACTTAATGAAGAACCCTGTCTTAAGGCTAAACTAAACGAATACTTAAATTAAAGATAAGGCAACAAGACTTTAATTTGGTGGATCCTCCTGAACCAGTGAGTGAAGGCTATTTTCTAAAGGTTCATTGTGACAGGCCATTATTTAAAATCAGACTCCTCTCAATGTCATTACCCCGCCCTTCCTCCTTCTCGTGGAATTTTGGCCAAGCCCATTTTCAGACTACCTTTTTCTGGCTAATACCCAGCCATGCCCAACACCCTTCTACCTGCTTCAGCTCTGTCATCTTGACTGCTTAACCCATGGATGGGACGGACAGTTGGACCAACCACTCTGATTTTCTAGCTGAAAGCACACACACACACAGGAGAGAGAAGCATGGCCCAAGTATGCCACCGAGACCGCCATTCTGCTTCTGTGCCAAAGATTAACCTCTATTTTTCCTCCTAGCCCACAAGATGCCTCAGATCAAGGACAACATGGTGAGAACACATATGCTATGCATACTGTCCCACCAATGGCAAAAGGGTGCCCTCCCTCCCTTTGTACATCCTAGGCTGCACTGTCACCTGGGGTCATGCTGGCTCGGTGAGTGGTAGCTCTACCACTGCAAGGACTGGACAGCTCCAGTGTCATCATCTTCTACAGGCAGAGGTGGTCACTCTGTAGGATTCTCCTGTGTGACAATAAACCTATCACAACCCTGGAATAAGAAGCTGTTAACTGTACTTTGTGGTTGGACTTTGGAAAACCATACAGGCTAGTGGCAGTATTTACAACAAAGTGACAAACAGGAACACTGTGTCCAAAATGGGACTTGGTATCTGATCAGTGTGTTCACTTGCTTCCACTGCATTCAAAACTATTTTCAAACCTGTGGACATATCATAACAAGGAACCGAAGTCAAAAGAAGCTAAAACTGCATCAGCGATAAATGTTTGTCATGCACTTCTAGCCCATGCGGTGGCTCATGTACAAGTGTCCCGCCCCTGTAGTGGTTTTCTACTGTGGTTGCCCGAGTACAAGTTTTCATGCTGTAGGGATGGAGATAGTCAGCACTCTGTGCTGTATCATGCTGTAATACACTTCCTTATTCATGTCTTACTGGCATTGTGTTCCCAAGGCCCCCAGCCCCCACTAGATCAGCGAAGGTTATGGGTGGGGCACAACAGGACCTCTGGATCATGTATCTAAATATGCCTCTGGGTCATGTAATGGATAAAAATGGTGATGCTGTATTGGATCCAGTACATTTACTTGTGGCACTTAGTGCAGGCCCAGGCTTGGCACTGGTATTTGAAAGCAGGGGCCTCATCCTACGTCTGCACAATGAGCTCTGTTCCCAGTGCCATGCGCTGTACTGTTTTCTGACAGTGAAGGTGTGTGACAGCCTGCTTAGACCATCTTTTTGTGGTCTACTGACTGTATCAGTTTTATCTCACTTAACCGCTACACCTACTTAGGAACTGTGTTATTATTGATACTGCATTTCAAATTTGGATGCAGCCCCATTCTATTGCCTATATTCACAAACCTGCATCACTATTAACTCTGTTTTTTGGAACAAGTCATGTTTGGACATAAACCACTTTCATTTGGGACGTAGTTACCTTTGTGAATAAGGGCAATGCACACTTTGGATACAGCCTCCTTCTTATCTGGACTCAGCTTTATTACTACGGACATAACTTTTGCTTATGCTCGTTTCTGAGCTTCATGAAATCTGCCCCTATGCTTTATGAAGCAGCTACAGAAAAGGGATTCAGAAATATACAGATCTGCAAACATGTTTCAGCATTAGAAGCAAAATGCACTGCCAATAAAGTAGAAACATAGACTGACGGCAGATAAGGACCGTTTGGCCCACCCAATCTGCCTATTTCCCTACCTATTGGATAAGCTGCAGATCCTAGTTAACCAACAGCCTACTTCCTTCTACCTCCCCACTAGAATTGCCTTATGTCTGCCCCATGCATTCTTGAATCCCCTCACTGTTTTTGACACCACTGCCTCCTCAGGAAGGCCATTCCATGCGTCCACCAAAATATTTCTTCACAATGCCCTTGAGCCGTCCCACCGATCCTCAAATTGTGCCCCCTTGTTCTTGCACATCTCTTTTTCTGAAAGATGTTACCCTCTTGGACTTTGTTGATTCCCTTCAGGTGCGTGAAAGTTTCTATTATGTCCCCCCTCTCCCTCCTTTCCTCGAGGGTAAACATATTAAGCTCCTTTAGTCTCTCTTCGTATGACTTCTGTTGCAGCCCATGCACCATTTTAGTTGCCCTCCTCTGGACTGCCTCCATCCTGTCTATGTCCTTGTGGAGATGGGGTCTCCAGAACTGCATGCAGTACTCCAGATGGGGTCTCACCAACTGTCTGTACAGAGGGATAACAACTTCCTGTTTTCTACTGGTGATGCTTCTCTCTAAGCATCCCAATATGCCCCCAGCCCTCCTTACTGCCTTCTCACATTGCCTGCTAACTTTAGATCATCTGATATGACTACCCTCAGGTCCCTTTCCATTTTGTTGTTGTTAGTACCTCCCCCATTGTGTACTCTTCTCCTGGGTTTTTGTTTCCCAGGTGCATTACTTTGCACTTCTTTGCATTGAAGCTAAGCTGCCATACTTTTGACCATTCCTTCAACCTTGCCAAGTCCCATCTCATCCTTTCCACCCCCCTTGGGTATCAACCCTGTTGCAGATTTTTGTGTCGTCTGCAAAGAGGCAAACTTTTCCTTCCAGCCCCTCTGCCATGTCACCTATAAAGACATTAAAGAGGACCAGACCCAGAACAGAACCCTGCGGTACCATGCTGGTAACCCTCCTATCTTCGGAGTGGACTCAGTTTACTATTACCCTCTGTGTCCTGTTGTCCAGCCAGTTTTTTTACCCAGGCTACCACCCTGGGACTCACTTGTTTATTAATCTTTCGTGTGGGACTGTGTCAAATGCCTTGCTAAAGTGTAGGTAGGCCATATCCATAGCCCCTCCCTGTCTACTACTTTGGTCATCCAGTCAAAGAAATCTATTAGATTCATCTGACATGACCTTCCTGTTGTGAATCAATGCTGCCTTGGGTCCTGTGCCCTGCTGGCCTCTAGGTACTCAACAATTCTTTCTTTCAGAAGTGATTCCATCATTTTCCCTACCACTGAGGTCAAACTAACAGGTCTGTAGTTTCCTGCCTCTGCCTTGCTCCCCACTTTTGTGAAGAGGAATTACATACGCCCTCCTCCAGTCCTCAGGTACCACACCATCCTCCCATGATTTGTTAAAAAGAGTAGTCAGTGCCGGCACAGTGGCGTGGAGGGATGAGGCATCACTGCTTTACCTCCTGCCACACCAGTGACCTGTGTTCGAGGTGTGAGCGGGTTGCCAGGGAAGGGAGAGAATCGAGCATCCAGAGGACAGCTCTCCTCTCCCGAGGAGGGGTGGGGATGGAGTCCGCTGCGTGCCTGGTCCCTAATGGCAGCTGGGGGCTGGCACAGTGTACCTGCAGACAGAGGAGGCAGTCGTGGAGCAGACACTTGGCAAGCTGCATGCAGAAATGTGCGTAGCTCTGCCATTGCATGCTCTGTGCCGTACCGGGGTGGGACCAGAAAAATCATGGCAACTGGCAAAATGAAACCTGTCCCTTGCAGGCACCACACCCGGCCAGCTAGATACCTCAAGAAACAGCAATAGAGGTAAGTACCAGTGGATGCTAGGGTAAAGAGTCTGGGGTGGACTGGTGGAGGAAGGGCCGTCTGTCCAGGAGAGAAAAAGTAAAAAGAAAAAAAAGGGGTAGTCAGTGGTGTCACTAGTGCTCCCCTTAATTCTTTTAGAATTTTGGGGTGAATCCTGTCGGGCCCCATTGCTTTGTCTGCCTTGAGTTTTAGGAGTTCTTTCAGGACCCCTTCTTCTGTGAATGTACTGGTATTAACCCCTTCCCAATCCGGAGTGCTTCTATTGTTTGGTTTAGGTATCTCCCCCTCCTTTTGTGAATACTGAGCAAAAGTATTTGTTCAGTATCTCTGCCTTTTCACTGTCACCCTCTGACCCCCCATATTAAGCCTCGCTATCCCTCCCTCCCTTGGTCTTTCTTTGCTCCCTAATGTACCTATAAAAGGTTTTATCCCCCTTCTTAACTGAGTTGGCTATCTTTTCCTCGGTTTGGGCCTTTGCTATTCTGACTGCCTCCCCACTTCCTTGTGTTTCAACTGATTCTGTTCTCTGTCCTGCTCCTTCTGTGATTTCTTATACTTCCCGAATGCCATCTTTTTCTCCCTAACCTTCACCTAGGAGCAGAAATCTTACAGTACATCAAGCTGCACATCAAGTGGAGATCTTTACATAGTACCTGGGAACCCATGTCGTACAGTTCTTTTACACTACAATCAAAAAATTATTAAAGTGAGTGGAAGACATTCCAAGTAATGTACTTGTTTGGGTTGGCAGTGCCAGTGCCCTACTGAATATGGGTTTATTTGATAAGTGCATCACATTTTGTTCCAAATTTGTGCATACAGAGCTTTAATACTGTAAGGGTGTGGATATAGTTGTAACATATTACTTTAAAAAGCTACTAATTATTGCTAATGGAGTAGATTCTAAAAGGTAATCTCAAGTTCAAAGTCAGACATGTTTGCCTTCCAAACTATCCTTGTGTGAGTTGTGATTTTAAGTATGTATTAATTCCCATTTATACAGTATATACACACATGGCAAGTACAACTTTTTATTTTTTATTAGCTCACCTAATGAAGCTGTAGCTTTTCCTACTACATAAACAGGTTTAGCGCTCCACTGCTGTGTCAAGCAACTTTTCCAATCTGGAAAAAAAAATGACACATATGCTCTGAATGACTGGCAAGTAAAATGAAAGCGAACACTCTGGTAATACTAGAACAAGCAGAAACCATATTAATAGCGGCCTGACAGCTTCCTCTTGAGCAGCCAACTAATGCATTTTGAAAGTCTCTTGAATTACTTTACATTGCTTTTTCCATCTAAGCTTCAACAGTCATGATTCAGTTTATCCAACATACATGCCTTTCAGCTGTCACACATTATGAAGTTTGTCACTCATTTTACCTCACAGAAACTCTATGTCCCATATGGAGAAGACTATTTTCCATATTGCCTACTGAAATCTTAAAGGAGAACTACCGGCAGAGGTGAAGCCCCGACTGCTGCACAGATCAGGGCTGCACCTCTCCAGCCCCCCCCACCCCCACACCTGCAGGCACCATATTAAATTCATAATGTTTGTACCTAATCACTCCTAAAAACTGGTAAATCCTCTGGTGCGTTTGACATGGCCATGGGATTTAGGCAAATTCTGTAAAAACAGCATTGGGCATCAGAGATATAAACTTTGTAAAATCTCCGTACAAAAGAGCACTATTGAGGAAGGGGCAAGGCAGCATCATCAGCTCGCAGGATGTTCACGAATGCCACAATTAAAATGCCGGGCGCACTGTGCAATCTGAGCCATTTCCTGGCATCTAAACTGATTAACAACAGTTAGTTTCAGTGGTAATAGAAAGTTATTTTTCTAATGAAAACAAAAGGCAGGCTGGGTAAGGAGAACAGAGGAGAGGGCAGGTCTCACTGAATGAAAATCCCCACTAATGCCGTTTCAATATGCAGTCACAGGGATACATCTCTATGTTAAACCCCAGTGTTTGCACCTTAATACCAGGATTGTCCTTGAACAAAATTACCTGAAATCTGGCATGTGTGTAGTCAGTACCAGGATAGCCAGGTCTTGTAACTATGGTAACAGTCAACTGGGCAGTTTGAACTTTCTAAAAAGCTGAAGATACATAACATTTTTAAGACCTTATTGTTGCCCACCAATAATAGCACAAAAATGGCTGTGAGTTGAAACATGAAACTTGGTTCATTACAAGTTTGGTCACAGAATGATTTTTTGATAGGTGGCTTTACTGCAAAATTTGTAGATTCTAAATTATTAAAAAAGTTAAATACAGTTGTCTCACATGCGCAGGCCCTTTTTCATGAATTTTTTTTATAACTGGATTCTTGCAAAACTAATGTACGTCACTTTTGTGAGACAAAAAAATATTATTCACTGTAGTAATGTTGTTTCTTCTCAGGGATCCTTCACTGTGGTTATACTCTAAGCATCATCTCTAAGGAGACAGATGCCCCGGAGATTTAACCTTATTCTAATTAGCAGAATTTAGAATACTGGTTCAAAATACTCTGTATCCAACTCCCACTCTGGCAGTTGCCAAATTTGTTTCTACAGCCAGAGTGCAGCGGAGCTAGTTAATCTATATAAGTAAGAGGCTACTAGCACCCAGAACCTCTGGAATTGGGTGCTTATTAAATAAAATTATTACTACTACTACAAAAAATTATGCAAATTTTGAAAAACAATCAAACTGAAGCAGACATGTAAATGCAAAAGTACACATAAATATTTAAAACAAACCAATCTTTACAATTGTAGAGAAACTGCAATAGTAAAGCCCAAGCAACCGTAATTAAAAATAACTGATTACCTGACTATGAGAGAACAACAGGTTAGGATAAATTATATTGTATCTGAATTTAGAAAAGTCAGTACGGGGTCCCACAGGGATCGCTATTGGGGCCCCTGTTGTTTTCCCTATATATAAATCCCCTTATAGGCCTCAGAAGCACCCCACTCCCCTCAATACATTGGCCAGCTGAGGAGCCTGTAACAGGGGACTGCAGAGAGCCTTAAGAGGTAAAGCTACCTTCCTTCCAGCCTGCTTGTGGAGAGGTGTTACCCCACTGGCACTATGCGCCATCTGCCCCACCCACCCAGAGTCGATTCTCCATTTACTGCTGCTTACAAGTCACATGAAATATCATATGACCGCTCCTATTTACCGAGTGTCCACTTTGCCATTTGCAGCTTATACTCGCTGACCACTAGGGGGTTGCTTCTGTGCATCACCAGGCATTCTCCATCTCTCTCCTCATCTCCACTCCCTACCTACAGCTACTACTGGCACTGGCCACCAGGAGTCACTATAGCACCCTCCTAACTACTATTTCTTCCTCACCTACACCATTCTGCACCACTCTGCAACCTCCTACTCTCGACTCCCACTTTATCTACTACTGTCCCTTGTGGGACTCAAACCCTGTACCACTAAGCCAACAAGTCAGGCTATTGGCTCCCTCTGATCCAAAACTCTTATACCTTTTGGCACCCATACTCAGCTGAAAAATACCTTCTGCTGTCCCACTGCAGGTCTCAAACCCTGTACACTTGACACCTGAGTCAGCAGCTCTACCACTGGGCTAGCAAGCTGAAACAAATTACTCTGATTCCTTAAAGCTCTTATAGCTTCTTGGCACCATAATTTAGTGAGAAAAATACTCTCTGCTGTCCCACTGTGGTTCTCAAACCCTGGTCACCTGGCCCCAAAGTCGGCAGCTCTGCCTTTAAGCCAACAAGCCAAGATATAATTCTATTGGATCTTAAAGCTTTTGCTCCTTAATCCCAAAAAAAAAAGGCACTCCACTGTCCCTCCCCAGCTCTCAAACCCAGCACCCTTGAGACTGAGGTCAGCAGCTCTATTCACCAAGCCAGCAAGCCAAGATAATCTTGACTTGGTTCCTACAGCTCTTAAAGCTTTGGCTCCCCCCGCCACTGTGCTCTAACTCCAAGGCTACCTGGCATCATGAGTGCTAATCTCCACCTTATATGTATCATCTTCTTACATTTCCTGGAACCCACCTCCCACCAGCCAGACCTCAGCGCTTGCCCATGGTCATGGTCAATTGTACCCACATACCTTACCACAGTAGCCCACCCACCCACCACGTCAAAACACTCCGGACCTCTGCATCCACCCCTTGCCCCCCCAACCCTACCTCTGACCCGGCTCCACCACCTCTGTATCTTCCAGACCCTCCAAACCCTGCCCATTCCCTGTTCACCCACTGCCTGCCCGGCCCCTCAACTTACCCATAGGAAACTAACAAACAGCCACCCCAGGGCTAGAGCCTTACTCATACTATTACTCCTCTCTGGTAATATCCACCCAAACCCAGGCCCTGCCCCCACCAATTCACCAACTAAGTCCAACGGACTCCGCGTTGCCTCCATGAACGTATGCAGCCTGCTTAAAAAATCCGCTGTTGTTCAATGCTGGGTTATATCACACCAACCAGACATCTTAGCCCTAGTAGAAACCTGGCTAACTAAGTCCACCTCAGACTCCTCTGTCTCCCTCCCAGGCTATGCCCTATATCACGACGATCGAGTAGGTAAACATGAAGGCGGTTGTGTGTTCTATGCTGGTGATACCATCGTAGGCCACTCCCTCCCTGCCCCCAAGCTTGTAGATGGTGCCCAGGCCCTTACCCTCAAACTCACCCCAGACCCATCCAAGAGCCCCCTCTATCTCACAGTCTCCTACATCCCCCACAAGGAACCAGACCCCTGCAAAATCATCTCTCATCGAATATCTCTCCTCACTCCCCATAAGGCTCAACAAGTCCAAGTAGGAGACCTCAATGTAAACTGGCTCAGTCCCACTGCTTCACCCATAAGAGACACATTTGCTGCATTGTACCTGACCCAACTTGTCTCACAACCCACCAGACGTAACCAAAATTCTGGGACAAGCACCCTCCTAGACGTCATTGTCTCAAACTGCTCCCAAAAGATTCAAGATATTCAAGTCCTCCCAGATTCCTTAAGCGACCACTCCCCTCTCTTATTCTTCTGGTCTACCCCCACCCCAAACCACTCACCGCAGGTGCCTTCACCCAGGAGGACTGTTAAAACTTAGGCAGTTCCTCACTCACATTGATTGGTCTCCAACCCGCCATGCAACGAGCGTTGACACTGCCCTCGACCTATTCTCACAAGCTTTTACCAAGGCCTGTGATCTTTTTGCACCCATGACCATGATCCGCTCCAAAAAACAAAATGCACCCTGGGTCACCCCTGCCCTACTCCAACTACTTAGGGACAGGGATAACCTTTGGCATACCACTGAGACTGGTCGGGCTGCCGACAGACAGGCATATAACACTGCCCGAAACAGGTGCACATGGGCCATCCGCAAAGCCAAGGCTAACCACTACCAGGCCACCCTCACCTCCTCATGGGGCTGTGCCCGGAACTTCTGGGACACTATAAAAGAAATAAGTGGGAAATCACGCTCCGCCCCCCAGTCCACCTTACAGTCAATGGCACCACCATCACTGACCCCACCGACATTGCCAACTGCCTTAACTCCTCCTTTACTGATCTTAGCCCTGTCCTCCCGAGTAACTTTTTTGACCCTACTCCCAACCCGCCGCTGTCAGATCTGCAGCGCCCACGGTTCTGCCTATGCAAGGTATCCATTCAGGAAGCCAAACCACTCCTGCTTAATGCACTACAAGGCACCAGTCCTAGCAGCAACTCCCTGGATCCAAAAATACTCCGGCTGGTGCAGGATGAAGTCCTGGTCCCACTTACGGATCTACTGAACCAATCCCTCTGTCTTGGGCAATTCCCCACAACATGGAAAACTGCGACAGTCACACCTATTCACAAAGGTGGTGACCGGTCCGCCCCCAGCAACTATCGGCCAATTTCCATTCTTCCCCCCTCTCCAAAGCCTTAGAAAAAGTGGTGGCCACTCAACTCACCGATTATCTAGCAAAATATAACATCCTGTGTCCGGAACAGCGTGGCTTCTGTGCTGGTCACAGTACAGGCACAGCTTTAATGGAGTTCACTAATTTCCTACACGCCTCCCTGGACCTTGGCTCCCTAGTTGGGGCAGTGTTCACTGACCTCTCTAAGGCCTTTGACACTGTCTCCCACCCACTCCTACTAAATGCCCTCAACCATACGGGTTTCTCTGCTGGCTCCCTCTCCTGGTGTGCGAGCTACCTATCAGCCCACTCCCAGTGTGTCAAAAACAATGGGGTGCTCTCAGAAACCTATCCCATCCACTTAGGGTTATCCCAGGGCTCTATCCTGGGCCTACTACTGTTTAGCCTGTAACTAAATGCCCTGCCTAGCGCCTGTTCTGGCAATATTCTACTATATGCTGATGACACTGTGATTTATGCAGCTCACAAAAATCTCACCTTCCTCCAAAACTCCCTCCAGCACTCTTTTAATGATGCTGAGAATTGGTTTAAGAAGAGCAGACTAGTAATGAACCTCAAAAAAACTAAGGCAATGCTCTCAAAGCTTCTCTGGACCCGGAGATTAGGGCAAATTACCGTCCTATCTCCAATCTTCCATTTCTGGGAAAGGTTGTTGAGAAGGTGGTATCACTTCAGTTGGGAGAGCATCTCATGACCCACGAGTTGTATGATCCCTTCCAGTCAGCCTTTCGGGCCAGGCATAGCACTGAAACTGCATTAGTTCGGGTGCAAAATGATCTCCTCAGGGCTAGAGATCGGGGGGACAAGACAATTCTTGTTCTCCTCGATCTCTCCTCAGCATTTGATACTGTGGACCATTGTGTGTTGCTTTTCCGCCTGAGGGAGTTATGCGGACTCACCGGTATTGTCATCAAATGGTTTGAGTCATTTCTTACTAACAGGAGGCAGCCCAGGTTGTAATGGTAATTTCTCATCCGTACCTGCCTCCCTTTCGTGTGAGTCCCTCAGGGTTGGTATGGCCCCAATGTTGTTCGCAGTATACATGTTGCCCTGGGGAGATCATTAGGAGGTATGGTCTGAGTTTTCATTGCTATGCTGATGATACTCAGCTATACCTATCCTTTGCCCCAGGAACATCAAATGCAGTGGATGTGATGAATATCTGTCTGGCTGAGATAAATGACTGGATGTCTTTCAGCTGGCTGTGACTTAACCCTAACAAGACTGAGGTACTGGTAGTGGAGTCGAACAGAGCTCGTGATGGGATGGCCTCTGATACTGCGACTGGCATTGTGCTAGGAGCTGTGTCTTTGATGGCCTCCCTAAGGGTGCGTAATCTTTGACAGGAACTTGTCCATGGAGGCCCAAATATCCTCCGTGGTACGTTCCTGCTTTTTTCATCTTAGAAATATCGCCAGGATTAAGCCCCTTGTTCCGGCTCTGGACCTCCCTACTTTGATACATGCCTTAGTCACTTCGAGACTTGACTACTGTAATGGCTCTATCTGGGGTCTCTGGAACTTCTCTTCGCAGACTGCAGCTAGTGCAAAACGCTGCTGCCCGACTTTTGACTGGACAAAGTAAGTTTTATATCATCACTCCGGTATTCGCGAATTGCACTGGCTGCCTGTCAGGTGGAGAGTTTTGTTCAAGGTGGGTTTTCTCACCTATAAGACCCTACATGGACAGGGCCCTGGTTACCTTTCTGATCTCCTGGTACCATCCACCTCTGTCCGGGATCTTCGCTCCTCTGGTGGTGGCCTCCTCAAAGTTCCGAGAGCTAGGCTGAAATCAGCAGGGGATCGATCCTTTGGAGTTGCTGCTCCAGCTCTCTGGAACTCGTTGCCGCTTGAAGTGAGAGAGGCCCCCACTATAGAGGCCTTTAAGAGTCATCTTAAGACCTTTTTATTTGTGCAGGCTTTTGGAGTTTAAGTTATATGTATGATATTTTAATTCTAATGTACACGGTATGACATACTGTATAGTTTTTGTGCGGCGCCCAGAGCCTTTGGGATTGGGCGTCTTTTTTAAATAAAATTGACTTTGACTCTTCACCCACCACCAGAACAAAGCCAGCAAAAGTCCCCTCCAAATCTTCCCCAGCACTTGTCAACCACTCGAACAAAAGTTTACTCGTACAAATACTTTAGAATCACATTTGACTCAGCCCTCACCTTTCATGCCCACATTACTGCCCTTGCTTCCGCTGCAAACGTGTGCCTTGGCATCCTCTACCGGCACAAGGACTGCCTCCCACCTGATGCCCTCAGGCTTGCTATCACGTCTGCAATAATGCCCCTTATTGATTACGGCCTCCCAGTATATGATGCTGCTGACTCTACTGCGCTCAGCAAGATTAGACTCACACTAAATAAGGCTTGCAGGCTACTGACCAGTGCCCCTAGACTCACCCACACCTGTCAACTCTATGACATGGCCAAACTCCTAAACCTTGACGAATGCATCCGCTACCAAGCCGGCCTGCTAACCAAGAAGATTCTACTTGGGCTCTCCCCACCGGGATGTCTTCCTCCATCCAATTTACACCACCCAGAGCCACCACCCGAAC
Organism: Neoceratodus forsteri; assembly: GCA_016271365.2. Lineage (NCBI taxonomy): Eukaryota > Metazoa > Chordata > Ceratodontiformes > Ceratodontidae > Neoceratodus > Neoceratodus forsteri. The sequence continues at coordinate 333,835,602 of CM028135.1, read as the reverse complement.
TTCAATTGTATGTATTTCTGTTCATGCAACCTATGTAAAACTATGTGATTCTGTATGTCTGTATTCTGTAAATATGTAAAAAAAAAATCTGTTATTCTGTCTTGACTGTACTCTGTAAATTGTGTTAACCATGTGCGTCCTCTCTGTGATGAGGTACCTTTGTAAACGAGCCACTGGCTCAAAGGTTGTAAATCCGATTATAGAATAAATAAATAAATATATGAATTACCCATAATATGTAAAGATTCCTCCTTAATTTTGTATGCAGATGATGCAGTTTTATATGTGGCTCAGAAAAATATTGACATGGTTTGAATCACGTTAGAAAATAACTATCGAAAAATGATAGCATGTTTAAAAGTAAATAGATTAGTTTTGGATTAAAAAAAGACAAAAGGAATGCTGTTCGGTATGCCTGCAAAATTTAGGAGGATGAGGGAAGATTTTAAAATAACAGATAACGAAGGTCCTTTTCTTGATATGGTCACTGAATTCTGTTATTTGGGTGTGTTATTAGATAATCATCTTTCCTTTGTTCCTCATATGAATAATGTAACTAAACAGATACATAGGAGAATTGGTGCCCTATATACAGTAAGGGATTTCTTAACAGATGATACCATAAAAACTATAGCAACAGCATGTTTATTGCCCATATTAGATTATGGAGGGCTGATTTGGGGAGGAGGGTCAGAAAAGGTAAAACAGCAGAAACAAAGTCTATATAATTCTATTTGTAGATTTGCATTAACGGCTAGACATAGGGAACATCATTGTAATTTATACAGTAGATTGGGTTGGCTATGTTAGGTGCAAAGAGATTCTATGCAGGAGTCATGTTTTGTGCATAGATCACTTTACAGTGTTATATACACTCCTATGCACAACTTTTTTTCTTGTAGAACAAATAGTATGTAGCTAAGATCCAGTTCCTCCATTTTTTTTGGAAATTCCTCTTTGTAAAACATCAAAGAATCAAAAATATTTTAAATATTGTGCAATAGATAGTTGGAATAAATTGCCTGATAACGTAAGAAAAATTAGGAAGTTTAACTTCTTTTAAAGTATCTTTAAAAAGAACACTTGTACCTCCAGGTGGGATGTAAGTGTACTTAGAGGTTGCCTACAACATTGCACTTTATATTATATAATCTGTTTTAGGATGTTATCACTGATACAGTGAGAATATTCATATTGTCATGTGTTTTTATTATGTTTGTCTGTGATGTAATTTTGCTCTGTATCCGGGTCAAGCCTGTAAAAGGGCCATGTGGCCCAGTGCTTTTTACCCGGTTAACAAAGTTTTAAATAAAAATAAAAATCGTGAGAACTTATTTTCAGGTTCTGGATGGGGAGGCAGTGTGGGGACTGTAACCAGTGAGGGACCCCTGAGAAGAAACAACATTACTACAGTGAGTATTTTTTCTTCTAGTCCCAGGAATCCCGCACTTAATGGTTACACTCTAAGTGGACTACACAGCAGTACTGCGGGAGGCTGGATCCAGAACTTACTTAGGAAAAAGGTCTTGCAAGACAGCAGCTCCAAAGCTGGCATCCCTTCTGGACTTATGTCCAGACTACACTGCTTTGTGAACGTGTGCACTGTTTTCCAGGTAGCTGCTTTGCAAATGTCCATTAGTGGGATGCCCCTTGTGGATGCCACAGAGGCAGAGGTACCCCTTGTGATGTGTACCCTTAGGCCTCTGGGTGGTATTTTTCCAGCTTTTTCATAACAAAACTGTATGCAAGAGACTATTCAGGTAGAGACAGTCCTCTTGGTTGCTAGGTTATGTTTGCCAGCCACACCATAGTGTTTTTGGACCTGTCCTCTTTGGTCAAGTACATGTATATACTCAGAACTCTTTTCAGGTCAAGGCTGTGCAGTCTTATCTGGAGTAGAATGTTTTGGACAGAGCACAGGAAGTGTAACTGACTGGTTCAGGTGGAATTCAGACACCACCTTAGGTAGAAATTTCCTGTTGGTTCTAAAGATTACCTTATCCCTTTGGAAGATTAACTAATTTGGCTCTGTGCAGAGAGCTTGCAGTTCACCCACCCTCCTAGCAGAGGCATGGCAATCAGGAATACGGTTTTCCATGTGACGTACTGCAGGTCAGCAGTGTCCATAGGCTCAAATGGAGCTTACATGAGCTGGGCAAGGCAGACACTAAAATCCCATAGTAGGATTGGGTCCCTTACAAGTACAAGTGGCTGAGGCCTTTAAAAAAAAAAAAAAAAAAAAAAACTTTGGAAAATGGGATAAGAGGCCAATGACTTTCCCTAGACTGACACTGCTGCTAGGTGCACCTTTAATGTTGGGGGCCTTAGGCCTAACGACTGAAGGTGCACCAGGTATTCCAAGACTATAGACAACCCTGCCTCTATTGGGATTATTCTTCTGGGAGTACACCAGTAAGAAAATGTTTTCCATTTAGAGGAGTATGTTTTCCTGGTTGCTGGTTTCCTTGAAACTCTAAGCACCTTCAGGACTTCCTCAGAGAGAAGCAATCCAGAGTACTCTAACTCGTCAAGAACCATGCCCTCAAGCAGAGTGTCTTGGGGTTTGGGAATGCTGTCCTGCCTAGAGATAAGGTCAGCAAATTGTGACTCAGTGGCAGGCCAATTGGAGACTTGCTGGACAGGCCAGCAGAATTGAATACCAGGTTCGTCTGGCCCAGTCTGGAGCTATAAGGATCACTGTTGCAGGTTTTCCACTGAGTTTCAGGAGGACTTTCTGTATGAGTGGAAATGCTGGGAAGGCATATGAGAATCTCTCTGTCCAGTCCAAGACCAGGGCACCCTCTGGGACTGTCCTTCTGGCTGGTGGTCTGCAACAAAACCGTGGAATCTAAGCTGGCCAACCTGTACAGCTGCAAGGCATCTGCTTGCGATGTCAACATCCCGGGTTCAGGAACAGACCCGAGAGTCAGAGGGCTGGCCGGATGGAGAAGGGCTGAGCACCCGAGTGGCGTCTCTCCTTATCCGGGGGAGCACCCAGTACATTAGCGGCCCCTGGTGGAGGCTGGGGGATACACAGAGAGCGGCACCACATGAGACGGGAGGCAGGACAGACGTCGGGAGTGCCCGTTGACATCACTGCACGTTCCGCCCCCAGAGGAAAGCAGCACATAAAAAAATCCAGTCCCACTCATGATGCCCCTGTCTCCGCCGCCACTCCCGCTGAGACTCATGTCTGCCTGGGGCTCCCGCTCCCATGGCCCCACTCTGGGGGTTAAGCCAGGGCTAGAAGACTGTGTTCCTTGGGGAGGGGTGCCCGCCCTACAGCCCCTCCCAGTGGGGTAAGCCTGGGCATGGGGGACGGTGTGCGTGGTAGAAGGTCTCAGCCTCAGCCCGGTATGGGCATGGGGAGGGTTACCGGGCAAAAAAGCCCAAAACAAATCTGTGGAATCTGGCTGTTCTCTCAAGAAGTGAACAGGTATGTTCTGAGAGTGCACCACCTTCTGAAGACTGTTGCCAGGACCTGTCCATTTAAGGCCCATTTGTGATTTCCCTGGCTGATTCTGCTTAAGGAATCTGCTGTGACACTGTCTTTGCCTGGCAAGTGCAACACATAAATGTTTCTTCTAAGGTGTATGCCAGGTCCCAGATCCTCCCTGCTTTTGTACACAGTTTTGAGGATCTTGTCCCTCTCTGTTAATGTAGTACACTGTTGTGGTGTTTGTTCTGATTTGAACCGACTGACCCCTTAATAGGGAGGAGAATGAGTGCATTGCTAATAGCACTGCCCTGAGCTCCTGGAAGTTGATGCATTCCATTGGCTTCTGTTAGCTCAATGTGCCACTCAACGTGAGGTCCTGTAGGTGGGCACCCCACCACAGAAGTGAGGCATCCGTAGTAAGAATACTTGCTGGTGACTGCTGAAGGAAGGGAATGCCCTCTCTGAGGTTGCATTCTTCCTTCCACCACTCTAGTGACTTTACCAGTGCTTCTGTCTCTGGCATTAGCTTGGAGAGCAGATCCCAGCTTTGAGACAAGTTTTCTCTTAAATGGTTCTGGATATCTTTCATTTGGAACCTGGCCCATGCAACCACAGCTGTGGATGCTGCCATGTGTCCTAGTAACTGCAGGAAGTCCCATGCAGGTCTTAGCTGACCTGTTTTGAAGGACTCTGCTGCTGCTATCAAAGCTGCAACTCTAGCCTGTTGTAAGATGGCTTTCCCCTGCAGAGTGTTTAGAACTTGAAGAGGTTCTAGTTGGGACTTCTGTAGATTTATCAAGAATCTGAGAGACTCCAAGGTGTTTTCTACAGTCTGAAATGAGCATCTTGTCTCCTGTTCTGTTTTCCCCAAGACTAGCCAGTTGTCCAGATAGGGAAAATCCACCCCACTTTGCTTTCTCAGGTTTGCTACTACCACAGCCAAGCGCTTTGTGAATACCCTTGGTTGTAAGGTGAGGATGAAGAGGAGAGCTGTGAAATGATATTGGCAGTTCCTTAGCTTGAACCAGAGATATTTTCTGTGTGATGGCCTGACTGGGATATGAAAATAAGCATCTTTCAGATCCAGTGATCCCAACCAGTGTCCTGACTGCAGGGACGGTGCCACTGTTCTAAGTGTCACCATCTTGAATTTCTCTTTCTTTATATGCTTGTTTAGATGCCAGAGATCTAAAATGGGTAGCCACTCCCAATTTTTTCTTGTGGGTCAGGAAGTACCTTGCGAATAGACCCTTGCCCCACTGAGAGGCAGGGACCTTTTCTACAGCTTTTGCTGCCAATAATCTTTTACTTCCAATTCCAGCAGCATACTTTCTGTGGGAGAGAGTGCTGAAAAAGGTTTGTGTTTCTGAAGTTTTGGAAATGTTTCAACTGTAGAGACAGTCCTAGGCCTATTGCCTCCAGAACTCACTCGTCTGAGGTAACACAAAACTACTGGAATGGTGCACATTTGGATTAAATAATAATCAGGCCTGCAACAACTGTTAGCACTTTATTATGGTTTTTGTATTTGTTTGTTTCTCTCTTATTATCTGTAAGTTTTGGATTAATGTTTTAATGTGTAACTTGTTTGTGTTTTTGACAAGGAACTTCATTGGAAATGAGCATTGCTCAATTGAATGTATCCTTTATTCTTATGAATAAAAAATGATTTACTGCTTACTACTAATGTTTATTAATTCCTGAAGGTAGTGAGACAATCTTCCCCACACTGGCAATGGATGGGCGACCTGGGCGGAACTATTGGGTTTTTTCTTTGGCTGGGGCTTGCGTGCTGGTACTGCAGCATTAGTATGCTTTGTGCCCTAACTCCTGCCTCTGTCTCCCCTTCCATAGGGCCTGTAAGGAGGCAGAAGCCTGTTCCTTCTCATTGTTACTCTTGTAAGTGGTTTTGTATTCATCCACTTTTTTCAAGTATGCCGCTGTTTTGTCACCAGAAAGTGAATTTCCCTCAAAGGAGAAATCCGTGGCTTGGGTTTGGGTATTCGTGGAAAGGATGGTAGTCCTTAAACAGGAAAATCACACTGCATGAGCTAAAACTCTAGCTGCAGTGTCATTAGTATTCACAGCAGTATGGAAATGGTATTTAGTGGCATACAGGGCTGATCTTGCTGTGGCAACCAGGTCCTGTGACAGCTCACTATCAGCTCTGTCAGCAAGTGCCAGAGTTGTGTCCCATAATGCTGTCTGGTACTGTGCAATACATGCTGAATAAGCTACCTGTCTATTGAGTACAAAGTATAAACTTTGTTCGCAATAGCATCCAATTTTTTTGTCTCGTTTTCACGTGGCTATGCAGAAAGGGTGACTTTCGCTCTCTCACAAGCAGCAGCCTGGACTACACCTTGGTGATCAGGGTGGACATACAGGTCAACCACCTCCTGTCTGTCCACCTGATAGTTTCTTTCAATATTTTTATCAATGACTGCAGCTGAAGTAGGTGCAGACATGATTTTTGATATGGCCTTCTTAAGAGACTTATGTCTGGGGACTAGTAGCCTCCTTGAAGGTGCTACACCATCATGTCCATAAATTCAGCATCTTCATCCTCCTCCTCAGTTTCCTGAGACGGGATATTGAGAGTAGCAAGCATTTGTTTGACAAATGAGGAAAAGGAAGTATAGTCAACACGAAGGATGTTCTTGCACAACTGCAGGGACTTCCTCGCTCATCTCCAGGGGTCTTCCTGCCTCTAGTAAAATGGTAACATGAACTGTGGGAGTTGGTGGGGGAGCTCTAGGTCAGACCCTGGGGAGGTTATCTTGCTCAGAGGACCCCAGCCCGGACTCACATTCTCCCTGATCCAGCTAAACCGGTGGGTTTTCTAGTTGCTGCTGATGTGTGCCTCTCCCTTCCTCTTTCCTTACTCTCTTGGTGTGTCCCCAGGAGAAACTGCACCGACCACCGAGGAATTCAAACCAAATATTACATTTATTTACCGCATGTTGCAAACAACCAAGGCATACAATGCTTCCAACTGGTGAGAGACACTCCCCCGTGGCTCCGAACGGTTTCGCGCCTGCGTGTTTCCCAAGGGAGGCCAGCCGTATGGAGATTCAAAATATTTATAGGCCCCCACAGTTGGGTGCAATCATGTGAACACATACTCCCACACACACCAAAAAGTGGAAATATTTGTAACATAACTTAAATTGTTAATAGCAGAATGCCATAATACATCAGACAGTGCATGTAAGGTCAAAAGCCACACGCAATAGATACTTTGCACGGTGTTCCCACCAAAATAAATGAATCTTAATCACTATAATTATAACTAATATTATGTAGGAAACTCCACTATAGTGTTAATAATCTACGAAGGTGATCATTTTTACTCACTTAGACAACATTACCATAAACCCATAGTGGAAGGTCACCAAGGTCAAAATATGCTCAGTGCTAAAAAATTCATATCATGCACTTTCTATCCATATATAAACAATAAAAGCTCCCGGTTAACATTGTTTAGACTCCAAATAAAATTTAGTTTTGATTTTATAAAATAGATCATAGAAACATGCTCAAGGTGTAATTTAACATCCTGCACATTAATAATTGGTGCCAAACATGTGTGATCTGCCTTAGGAGCTACACTACAATAACTCTAATCAGATAGCAGATCATTTTTTAAGTTTAAATCTCTCTATAATATATCTAAGATTGGAGGTCACCAAGGTCAAGATATGCTCAGAGCCTAAAAATCATATACAATATATGTACAGATCTATATAAAGGCACAATAGGCTCCCTGCTGACCTTTTTGACCCCCAAATAAAACAAATGGTCATCCATTTCAAAATATGCTCACAATGTAATGATGCACCCTGCACAAGAGTATATGTATGGTACTAGGAGCAAATATCTAGCTCTTAGTATCATATATGTCGCCTACCTTGACTTTAGCAAAGTTTTTGATACTGTTCCACATAGAAGATTGATTAATAAGCTGGGTAGGCTCAGGCTGGGTCAGAAGATGGTCAACTGGGTGGCAAACTGGTTGGTGGGCAGAAAACAGAGAGTGGTGGTAAACGATATATAGTCAGAAGAGATGCAAGTCACAAGTGGGGTACTTCAGGGATCAGTCCTGGGGCCTGTCCTCTTCAATATCTTCATCAGTGACATTGCAGATGGGCTGGAGGGTAAGGTTTATCTGTTTGCAGATGACACCAAGATCTGCAACATAGTAGATGATCTAGATGGGGTGGGCATAATGAGAAGAGATCTGGATAAACTGGCAAAATGGTCGGAAGAGTGGCAACTGGGGTTTAACACAAAGAAGTGCAAGATCATGCACATAGGGAAGCCACCTATAGGTTGGGAGGGGAATTGCTGGCAATCACAAGGGAAGAAAAGAGACTTAGGCATTATCATAACAGATGACCTGAAATCATCCAAGCAGACCACTAAAGCAGTATGTAAGGCTAGAGCAGTGGTTCTCAAATGGTGAGGCCAGCCTCCCAAGGGAGGCCCCAAACTGCTCAACGGGAGGCCTGGTCAAGTTTGAGAAAGTACAGTATTAACATTTTAAGTTTTGTGTGATGGGATCAAGCAAACTAAATATGAATAATGGCAGCTGAATTTCTTTACTTACGCACAAACTGGTGACCAGGAAAGGTCCAAGGAGCCAAAGCTTGTGTCTAGGGGTGTATTTATATGTAATTTGGTGACTAGAAGGCACATTGAGTCAAGGCTTGTTTCTGCAGTAGGTGTTTGTTGATATGCAAATTGATGACTGGGAAAGGCACAAAGACTCGAGGCTTGTTTCTACACTAGGTGTTTATAAGCAGATGCGTGATTGGGAAAGGCACACAGACCCATTGTTTGTTTCAAGTGCCACCTGAGGGAAGAGTAAATGAAGCTGCTTAATAATATTGTAAGAGGGGGGAGAGGTGGCTAGGTAATTTGTTCCAGATAGAGAAAACAGAGCAATAAGGGCCCACGAGTCAGAAAAAGAGCGACAAGGATAACCTGGAGTGTGGGGCTGGGGGTGGAGAAAAATAAGTTGACTAAAAAGAGAATACACTCAGTAAACTTTTATTAGTCTCACTTTATTCCTGGTGTACTGTGCAAAATATATTTTTTTTCCCCAAATTTGAGGGAGGCTCGAAATCTTTTCCATTGCTTAGGGGAGGCTCACTGTCACAAAGTATGAGAACTAATGGGCTAGAGGGATGTTGGGGGTGTATTTGTAGGGGTATCACAAGTCGTAAGAGGGAGGTAGTAATCTCTCTTTACAAGACACTGGTTAGGCCCCATCTGGAGTACTGCGTGCAGTACTGGAAGCTGCACCTGCCCAAGGACATTAACAAAATGGAGGCAGTCCAGACAAGGGCAACCAAAATGGTGCAGGGACTGCATCAGAAAACATATGAGGACAGATTAACGGAGCTCTATATGTATACCCAAGGGCAAAGGAGGGAGGGCGGTGATATGATCAAAACATTCAAACATTTTAAGGGCATTAACAAGGTGAAAGAGTCTAACATGTTTAATATAAGAAAAACAGCAGGACAAAAGGACACAGCATGAGATTAGAGGGAGGTCGATTAAGGGGGAATGTGAGGAAGTTCTTTTTCACAGAAAGGGTGGTGGATACATGGAACTGCGTACCTCAGGAAGTGGTGGATATGAATACAGTGCAGGGCTTCAAACAGGCATGGAACAGGCATAAGGAAGCAATAAATATGAGTATAAATAGATAGGCCAATGACAGAGTACAGGCCTATGGCATATTCATAAGGTAGAAAAAATGGGCAGACTGGATGGGCCCGGTGGTCCTCATCTGCCGTCAACTTCTATGTTTCTATATAATATATTTAATCCTATAGGTGGAATGAAAGAAGGGGGGAAATAAACATACACCGTTTGATAGTTATAACATACTTGTATGCCTATATGTTATGAAATAGCAAGTATGATTAAAACATGCAATCTTCTGAGTGTAACTTAACCCTTTCATTTAATGTGTCAATTTCACATTTTCAAGCAACCATTATTAGTGTCACTATTCTTTCTTTAGAAATGGTATTAAATTAATCCCATTATTGAGTCCTGGTTTTTTCAATGCTCTCAGCTGATAAATCCAGAAAGACTCCCGCTGTAATAATAAGTCTTCAAATTGCCTCCCTTCTCACCTAGTCATACCTTCTAAATATCACAAAACCTGAGGGAATGTGTTTGTGGACTGATGCTTGTGTGAATGTGCTTTGCTAACAGCATTTTTCATTTCCCCATGTCTGCTTGTTCCTCTATGTTCCCCCACTCTGGTTTTAAGGGACCAATCAATCTTTCCCACGTAAAAGGCTGCACAGCTACAGGTGGCCAAATAAATTACCCCTGTACTTGAACAATTAATAAATTGTTCGATCTGGTAGCTTTTATTTGCATTTTTAGAGGTAAAATAGTCAGTTCTGGTAATGCATCTCCCACATCTAAATGTCCCTTTTGGGGACGTTGGCAACATAGGATTTTCCCGTTTCTGGACAGGCTGTAAACTATGGACTTACTCTCTTGGACCTTTCAGTAACTATCACCTACTGCACATGCTAGCACAGAGCCGGTTCATCCACAGAGTATAGTCTGGGAGCTGGGGGTGGCTACCATAGTCATGCAATGATATGGATCAACAGGGAAGTGTGTTGTCTGAATGGTAGCACTCAGCACCCCCACCACCCCTATGTTATTCTAGCCTCCAGTTTTCAGTCTTCCTGATAAATGGACGAGCTACAGATATGAGGGCATATCCCTCTTTGCTTCATTGTGCAACTACCAGACATTTTTAAACGAGCTTTCATAGCTGTGCTGTGAACCTGACCCCTTGATTCCTGAATGGGGAAGAGGAGTCACAATCTGATGTGGTTAAGCACATGGCTTAAAAGCTCAGCCCCACTCTTGGTATAGATTCTGACGATTCAGGGAATGTTCTTCGGTGGGATCTGTGAGCTCAAGATCAGGGGGTTGTGGGCATGGGCAGTTCTTCCTCTGGGGTGGAGACAGAGGCACCCTGCATCTCACAAAGGTTATATAAAACAGGCAACGCTGAGAGATTGAAGTGGCCCTTCTGAAGGTGAACGTCTCGACTTTAATCACCTTATAACTAATACTAATCCTTCATAGGATAGACTCGGAGACTTCTGGAAGTTGGAGCAATTGACTTCCTGTGATTTTCTATACAGACTTTGATAAAAACTGGTTTGTCACGGGTGCACCTACTTTGTTATGTTATGCAGTTCTTCAGTGCATGCTTTGCTGACTTTTTACAATTCTGTTTCTATCTGCAGAGGAGTTTTAAGCTAAATATCTACTACCCTAGCTGGCGCACCAGAGCAGCAGTTGTGCTACTGCTTACAACGCCAACAAACCGGGTTTAGAAGTGAGCCCAAGGCATCCTACGGCCAACCGGGATGAGGAAGACTTAGTGTCCCAGGACTTCCATCCTCCTCCAGGGGGGAAGGTGGGCATGAGCTCGGAGCCTCACTGACCTCTGGTGAAGGCCAGGGGAAAACGCAGCCCAGGCTACAGAGGCAGGGAGATGTGCCAGACGTCAACATGTGCACCTTGATGTCAGCGCATGTCACGTCTCCTGCAGGACGAAAGAGGAAAAAACCCCGGCAGCACAGGATGACTGCTGGCCTCCACAGGCCCTGCAACCAGTGACTCAGGTGCCTTCTGGAATCTGAATCTGGTTCTGGTGGGTCGAGGGACTCCTGGCCCCCTGCCACAGACAGCAAGCCATGGGGGATACAAGAGAGGTAAGTTTGGGAGAAGCTGAGGTGATGGGGGTTGGGAGGACTGGCAGGAACAAGGGCCGGTCGGGACAGAGAGGAAAAAGGAAAAAAAAATCAAAAGTTTGAAAAGGACCTGAATTACTTAAGGTAGATAAATCACCAGATCCTGATGGTGTGCATACACTAGTACTGAAGGAACTAGGGCCTAAGCTAGTTGTTCCTTTAGCCTTGACAAATCTGTACAGGTGCTCTATGGTGACAGGGGTATTTCTAAGGGACTGAAAGAATGCAGTGGTAGTGCAACTACATAAGGGCGGGGATAAAGAAGAACTGGGTAACTATAGGCTGGTAAGCCTTACATCAATTGTGGGGAAGCTTATGGAAACCATAAATAAAGAGCAAACAGTGTGGTTATCTCAAAGCTACTGGGCTGGAAGACACTACACAGCACAGTTTTGTGTAGATAGGTTGAGTCAGACTAACCTCACTGACTCTCCTTTGTCTAGATCACTAAGACTGTGGATTGGGGTCAAGCTATGGATATGCTGCACTTTGATTTCAGCAGCATGTGACACTGTGCCACACAGGAGACCATTAAAAACACTGGAAAATTTGGGGTTAGACGGCGGTCTGACTAGGTGGGTAGGAAATTGGTTATGTGAGAAGCAACAAAAAGTTGTGATAAACGGGAGAGAATCAGACACGAAGGGAGTCACAAGTGGGGTACCGCCGTGGGGTCAGTCTTAGGACCAGTCCTGTTCAATGTGTACATAAGTGACATGGGAGTGGATCTAAAAGTGAAAATGTGCATCTTATCTGACAACACAAACATTTGTGGCAGGGTTGATAATGAAGATGGGTTTCAGGAGAAGGAGACGATACTGCACTCAGCATGGAAACAAGATACTGTTATGTCTGGAACAAGCAGGCTTTATTTTGAAAATGATTATGCCCCTGAGATCACGCTCCATCGCAAACAGTACATCCCAGTGCTGCGGGCCTTAAAGACAGTGGGCCTACATTTTAGAACCCCATACCCTGCAAAGCTGACGGTATAGTTTCAGGAGGGAGCCCAGACCTTTGAGAATCCAGAAGAGGCAGCCAGGGAGCTTAAAAAACGTAACACAGAAGTGATCCAGGGGCAAAATGTGAAGAAATCCATGATCGCTTCCAAACTGGCGCAACAAGTGTGGAGCACAGGACAACGGGACTCATGCAGGTGACAGGGGAGGGAGGCCATTCTACAGATAGCCAGCACCCTGCGCGGCGGGGGGAACAACCGCCCTCCACCGATAAGCACCCCCTGAAGGCAACCGGCCCCAGAAGCCCCCGCTGAAGACTGCTGAAGATCGCACAGGGAAATAGGCAACCTGCCCATAGGACTTACTGGGCCATTTGCAACCAAATAATCCGGACTTGATAAAGAAGACTGGGGTCAGAAATTCTGACTGAACACCTGCGGACATTTCTCTCACAGCTTATCTACATCAATGGACTGAATCAACGCTGCATGATCAGATAAGTCCCGATCTACCTTAATATTTCTTTGTTTCCCTCACTTTAACAAAATTTTTAACAAATCTGTTTCCTACTAGCTGCTGAGGTGCTTCTCATCTATTAATTAACCCCTTAGAGAAACCCAATCCCATTAACTCCCAGGCTCTATCCTCTCCCTAACTTGAACCCCCCCCACTAGGAAAGTTGTATTGAATGTTTTCTTTCTAGGATCCCAGTTGCCGCTGTTGGACTCGATAGTTACTTAATGTCCTCAATGGCAAGGGATCCACAATTATTAATTACTCTATCAGACTGGCACGCTCTTTACTAACAGCACCTACTAATAACTAAACTGTGGGAGTACATACAGTTGGGAGCTGTGGAGGGATGGGAAATGCAGGTTGCCCTGGGATGGCCTCCCTCTCCCCAATCGCAGCTTCTGTCAGAACTGTGGGGGGGCAGTGCGCTCCTACCCTCCTTGCTAGGCTCTGGTTCCTGGCTCGGAGCTACCCCCTTCCTCATCATACAGATAATGGATATTAGACCACAGCAATGTAAACTCTCCCAAATATACTGCTGGACTAATGGGGGCAAGTGTGAGAGCTGTGGACATCACAAAACCTCTTTCCCCTTTTTCCCCATTGACACTAAGAGTGTCACGACATCCCCGGATAGCTCTGGGGATACACAAAGGAGGCTTACAGCCTCCTTGGGTCATAAGGAATGACCATCTTGATGGAAGTACCACAGTTGGATTGTGGATCAGGCTAGTTCTGGTACCCCAGTTGGCCCATGGAATTACCTGTAACCACCAAAGGTTAGGGGAAATTCCACTTTTCTGTTCACTAGTTAATCACTTAGATTGAATTGTATATAATTGTATAGAATGTTGGGAATGTTGGGAAGGTTGATTACCCCGGCCCAAGGATATCAATTTTGGGTCCCATGTTGTTCAGGTCCCCCGTTAGTTTTTATACAGTGGACCTACACCTTAGGAAGATAGTAAACAGTCACAGGGTCATAACAGGGTGCCCCTGGTCCCAGGGTCATAACAGTATTGACAGAGTTGACAAAAGCCAGGCGGAATAAACCAATGTATGTATGCATATTGTATAAATGGCCAACAAGCACTTGAAGGTATATTCTCTGAATGTGAATGGCCTGGGTAGCCTAATAAAAAGGTCGAGGATTATTTCCTTAATAAAGAAATCCACAGCCGAAATAGTATACATGCAGGAGACTCATATGACGCTTGCTGAGCACAAAAAACTTAAGGGAAGGGGCTTTACGCAGGTTTTTTCCTCGGCAATGGGGGGGCAGGAAAAGAGGGGTTGCCATACTTGTCTCCGACCACACCCCCTTCTGGATGCTGAAAGAGTGGGCGGACCCGGAGCGTCGGCTGGTCATAGTTCAAGGGTTTCTGCAACAGCGGGAAGTAACGCTAGCCAATTTATACCTCCCACCAGCCACTAATTCACCAACAATCTGACTCTTGCTTGATATAGTGGTTGAGATGACCAGGGGCACCCTGATATTGGCAGGGGACTTCAATATTGCCCCAAACCCCTCCCCAGACACTTCTAGAGCTGTGAGGAGTAAGCAGCCAACCTCACACAAATTATTTTAAACAATTCATCCCGGAGGTGGGCTGGGTAGATGTCTGGCGATCCCTACACCCAAGGGACAGAGGGTACTCATACTATTCAGCGGTCCATGGAACATACACATGCTTACATCACTGCTATATGCAAAAAGAGAATCTGGGTTTACTAGCTAATGCCACAATGGGTCCAATAGCACACTCAGACCATGCCCCGATAATAACCACATGGGACCTAGGCATAGAGAGGCGCAACACCAGGTGGAGATTTAACCAAGCACATATGAAGCATGAACAGTTTAGAGAATTTCTTAATGAGAAGATTGGAGAAATCATCCAGGATAACTCAGATCTGGAAATCCCTGCAACCATCCGATGGGACACCCTGAAGGCGGTCCTTAGAAGCCACCGAATAAAACATACAGCCATACTAGCCAAAGCATGGAAAGAGAAACAGACACAAATAGAACAGGCTCTACAGTTTCTACAAATAGCACACCAACAGGGAGACCAATCGGTACTAGAACAGATTAAACGGACCAAAAAGGAACTAGACTCACTATGCTCTCAACAGACTGAAATAGCACTGGCATATTTGAAACAGAGCTATGGTGAGATAGGCCCACAGGCCTCTCGCCTTCTAGCATATCGGTTATGCCAACAGCGTAAAATGTCCACCATAATGGCTATAAGGGACCCAAACACGGGCACACATTACACCAAACTGGAGAATATAACCCAAGCTTTTTGCCAGTACTATAGGGCCCTTTACACCCCGGAAAGCACAGCAGACCCAGTATCTACCAATGCTTTTTTGTCAGCCTTAAACTTACCCAGACTTACCATGGACCAGCAAAACAACCTGTTTGCACCTGTCTCCCCAGAGGAACTGGCACAGGCCTTTGCCAGATCTAAAACACAGAATGCTCCTGGCCCCGATGGGTATGAAGTGGAATTTTATAAAGGCACGGCACAATCAATAAGCCCATTACTGCTTAATGCTCTCAATGAAGTAATGCAGAGAGAGGCACTCCCCCCTAGCTGGGCTTACGCAACAATCTCGCTCATCCCAAAACCTGACAAGGACCCCCTGCAGTGTGGCGCATATAGGCCAATCTCGGTGCTCAATATGGACTACAAGTATTTTATGTCTATCTTGGCCCGAAGAATGGATGAGGTCCTCCCGACTCTGATTAACCTAGACCAGACGGCTTTGTAAGCTCCAGATCCACTACAGACAATACACGAAGGGCTCTACATTTAGTCCACGAGATGTAGTCCCGTAAAGTCCCATCAGTCTTTCTCAGCCTAGATACTGAGAAGGCCTTTGACCATGTGTCATGGCCTTTCCTTTTCGCCACCATAGCCACAATGGGCTTCCCGGCCCTCTTCATAGATATCATTCAGACAATATACGTCGTCCCTCAGGCATGTGTTAAAGTGTCTGGACACCAATCTGACTATTTTCCCCCTTTTTAGGGGGACATGTCAGGGCTGCCCCTTGTCCCCTGGACTGTTCGCTATTTGTATTGAGCCCTTGGCCCAGGCAATAAGACTGGCCCCGGGAATCTCGGGAGTAGGGATGGACGAAGTTGAACACCGCATAGCCCTTTATGTGGATGATGTTCTGTTATTTCTCACAAACCCCGTACAATCAATTCCATCAGTCTTCTGCATTCTATAAGAATTTGGAAACTACTCAGGATACCAACTTAACACCGTTAAAATGGACGCCTTGACCTTCCACTTCAATCCCCCTGAGACACTTAAGAAAAGGTACCCATTCCGATGGGGATTGGATAAGTTGAAGTATTTAAGCATCTATCTGCCACATAAAGCAGAGGATGCCATGCAAAATAACTACTTGTCTTTCTCCATACAACTGAAGCAAGATCTTGAAAGATGGAGTATACTCCATTTGAATCTGATCCAGAGAGTTGAAGTGGTGAGGATGGTGATCCTTCCTAGGGTACTCTATCTTTTTCAGAATATCCCACTCAGTCTGACAAACAAATTATTCCGCTCATGGAACAAGGCCATCTCTGGCTTCATCTGGGCAGGAAAATGGCCTAGAATCAAACTTAAAACACTATTTCTACCTAAGACAAATGGAGGCCTTGCACTTCCTAACCTTAAAGTATATTACTGGGCCTCCCACCTACCCTTCATGACCCAACGCCTTTTGGGGGTTACCCCTGCATGATGGAGGATGGTACTTTACCCCAAACAGATCTGAAGAGGCTCATCTTCCACCTGAATCCCCCCATGCTAGGGAGGCTGACTCTGAACCCCTGGATCACACACCTAATACAGGCCTGGCACTCTGCACGTAAATCACTAAAGGTCACTCCATTTCTGGTCCTGCTATGTCCGATTGAGCTGCTGGAGAATTTCACCCCAGCTCTAAATGACCATACATTCCATCAATGGAGGCATGTACATGTAACCCCCCTGTTACCCGGGGTTACTAGAATCCCAGTAAGACCTAGTGGTAGGCAGGGAAGGCAGCTTGTGAAACTCCAGTTAAATGGATTTCACACTCTCACTCTGTTCTCAGTCTCAGCTGAGACTGAGGGATGACATCACCATACAACACTAGCAGCTGCATGAGCCACACTGGAATCTGCAGTTGGGAGTTAGGTTAGAATATTGGGAGCTTTTGAACAGTGAGCTGCAGCAGTTGTGTGTGAGCAGTCTTGAAGGGAGGAGCACAGCAGTCTGTGCACAGGCTCTTGGAGCCTAAAGCTCTGATATAGAGCTACTTTTAGGGAAAGGTGTGTGTTTCCCCCAAAAGAGGAACACAGTAAGCTGTTCGTGAAGTGGTGGAAACCAATACGGGAGTCTGTGCCCCACCCCTGAGGGGATGGGGGTAAAAGGTTTGCCTGTTATTCCAGGGGAAACCTCCTGGTTCCAGCTAGGGAAGAAGCTGCCTCATTTTTCTAAGTTGTGCTGTGGCACCAGAAGCTGTCAAGAATCGCCTGTGGGGCACCTGCAACCAAAGGGTAAGTTCTGCTCTTACATGGGGCCTATGTTTCACCTGAACTGTTGTACAGTGGGGATTGGACTGCTTAATCAGTGGGAGGCCTAGAAGAATAGGCTAAGCCAAAGTAAAAGTATGTTCAAGTCCAGCACAAGGGGAAAGCCAAGACATGTAGAGGAAATGTGCTATGCATTTACCCTTTAATCTACACTGCCAAGCTTTTCAGAAAGAGAAGTTTAATGTCCAGAGAAATGGCCAGGTATGAATTGTGGAAGCTAAAGGTGGGAGACCCCCATCAGTAGTAACCAAATTCACCTCTACGGACTTGCTCTGTGGCCCTTTTACTTTGCCTCTGACACTTGGCCAGTGCTGTGGGAAATACCCAGACGTGGGATTGAAAGGAAATTTCCCTTAAGGAGTCGAAGGCTCTAAGGTGGTTTAGGGAGCCACCAGGAAAATGTGTCCATGTCATATGGACGGGGTTCGAGTGGCCGGCAAGGAGCGCGGGCCAGGGAAAACCCAATTAATGTACAAGTCGGACTGTGTACCCAAAGCAGCGTGCAAGTCCGGGCTGTGTGCCTAGTGGGTCCAGAGCCTGAGGGCTGAAGTGTTGAGGAAGTGTTCTGTTTCTCTTATCTGCATTACCAGGAATGTAGTCCGTGGGGGGTCCGTCTATGCTTTGTTTGTTCAGTTTGGATGTGAATAAAAGGCACACTTTAGAATCCCATTCCTGGTATTGGACATTACAGTTATTGCTTCCTGTGTTTGGATTTACTTGGGTGCCCCTGTGCAGAGTAGCCAAACCTAGCCCTTGTGCCGAGTAACCTAGTCCTCCCTGAACCCAGTCCCCCACCTGGTACTGCTGTCAGATTCAACAGCATGCCACCTGTCATTTGCAAAAAGGCAGGGGTCAGGGGCTTACATACACCTTACCAAACTCATACAATTCTTGATGGGACCCCATTTCAAATCATTTGAAGAGGTCCGGCAAGAATATCACCTGCGACAATCAGACTTTTTTCGGTACTTACAGATACATTATTATGACACCCTCCCCCAGGTAGTACACAACCCAGAGGAATACCCCCCAACTAGTGAGGCTGCTTCAACAGGTAATGCAGGACAGAATGTTGCCTCATGCCATCTCAGTCCTTTATAAGTCCTTGATGGAGACAGCTGGAGGGGACACAGGGTCAACAAGGGAAAAATGGAGTGATGAATTAGACATTCAAATAACCCCACAGCTGTGGGGCACTATGTGCCACACAACATCGAGGATCACCTGCTCCCATACGTGGAGACTGTTCTCCTGGCAATTGCTTTTAAGATTTTTCTGCACCCCAGCACACTACCATACCTCCAGATCAGCAACATGCTGGTGCCAGTGTCGGCTACCAATGCTCTCCACTCACATGTATTGTGGCCTTGCCCAAAACTACAGACATTCCTGCAGGAATTGCAGTGTGAATTGGAGGAGCTCTTCGGACATGGCATACACCTGTCCGGGGAGTTTTTCATCCTGCATGTGCTCCCACGTGAGCTAAGAAGCCCTCATAATAGCTATCTAATGGGGATTTGTCTTCTTGCTGTGAAGAAGGCTATCACAAAACGTTGGCTTACCACAGTGATTCCTTCACTGTCTGACTGGAGAGACATAGTTAACTGCATATATAGGTCAGAGAGAATCACATATAACCTGAATGACAATGCAGACCTCTGTTTCATTAAGTGGAGGAGATAGATAATGCACATCACGACCAAAGACCCCCATTTTGTACCCTAGTATGCATACTGGCCCAGTCTTATGTAAACCTCAGGCACTCTGATTAACTTTCAACCACTTTCCAACGTTGAGATGGGACCAAAAGCCCCTGTGCAGGACAAAGGGTCCTAGCACTGAAGGTGGTGGAAATACTTCAGGTGTCAAATACTAGGGGGCGTGGACAGGAAGAGGAAGAAGGGGGGTCAGGTGGAGGAGGGCCAGCTTGGGGGGGGGGAGTAAGAAAAGAGGGGAAATGGGTAGGGCTATATATGAATTAAAGAAATGTTGAGTTTTTAAGGTAAAAATCTCCCGCAGGCCTGATGAATATTAATGACAATCTAAATGAATTGTAACCCTTTCTGTATGGTAAAGTATAAATAAGGAAATGTGACTGTAAAAATGTGAACATTTTTCAATAAAAAGTATATTTTCAAAAAAAGATAATGAAGATGGGATTAGAGAGGTGTATCAAGATTTGGATTTGTTAGAGTGGTCACTGGAAATCTGGAAACTGCATTTCAATGCAAAAAAAAGCAAAGTGATACATATTGTTCAAAATCCACACAACGAACACTGGCTGGATGAAGCAAAATTGGCAGTGACAAGGAAGGAGAGTGACTTACATGTTATTACTGATAATCCCTGATCAGTGTAAAAAAAAAAACATACAATAAGGTGAAAAGGATGTTGGGGTGTGAGGCTTTGATAGCAGAAGTGAGATGATTTTGCCACTGTACATGTCACTGGTGAGACCTTATTTTGAAAGCCATGCCCAGTTCTGGAATCTACATATGAAAAAAGACAAAGCACAACTGGAAAGGGTACAGAGAAGGATCACTAAGATGATACAAAGGTCAGAAAGATCAAACATATGAAGAGAGGCTTGCAAATCTCAATTTGTAGTTGCTGGAGGACAGGAGAGATCAAGGAGCTATGACAGAAACATACAAGTATCTGAGAGGTATAAATATGGTCTCTAATAAATAACCTGTTCATTGGAAATGAGGGTACTGTCACTAGAGGCATAAATGGAAACTTTGGGGAGATTTAAGAGAGATATTAGGAAGTGCTACTTCATGGAGAGAGTGGTGGATCAGTGGAACAAATTACCAAAGGAGGTGTTGGAGGCAGACACTGGGACAGAAAATACTGAGAGGAACAATAGGGGAGCAACATTAAAAATACTAGCAATACAGGCACAAGCTCAATATGAAATAATAAGTTTCAATAGTATAACTTAAGACCAGACTAGATGGACTGCAAATCTTTTTCTGCCATCACCTTCTATGTATCTATGTGTTCTATTTGATGTTGGATAATACAGTATTGATACCAGGAAGGGTATGCTCACGGCCAAACTTGGTCAGGCGCAGTACCATCACTGATGCCAGTCAGGGTAATGCAGAACCAGGTAAGCAGAGTTAGGGAGGTATACATTTACTCCAACAGTGGGCCCCAGTCACTGACAACTGGGAGCCAGCAGGAGAGCCAGGTTACTGAGACACACTGCACTTCTCACTGTGGAAGGGCATAATGGTTGAGTGAGGCAGCAATTATTTGGCTCAGCTACAGACATAAGCTTCCACAGTATGGTATGCATACTGGCAGTAGCAAGGTAACATTATTTAAATAACACTGGTGTAAAACTGTAGACTGTGTTACAATGAAATGTAGATTAAAACCAAGAGTAAGTGTTCACAAGAGGGGGGGTTAGCCGCACAGAATGTGAAACAACTGTAATGTAAGGCCAAGAGTTGGTGGCCACCCAGGTAGGGGCAGCTGCAGGCAGGGGTTCAGTTAACTCCATTTTTGGAGTATTTGACTTCGATAAATAACGTAAAAACTTCCAAAATAAAGGGGGAGAAAGTCATTGACTTCCAGATGTAAAACAAATGAAGCTGATGACTTCCAAAACTGTAGGCATAGAAGTCAGAAATTATGGATTTTTCTGAAAGAAACTGTAATTTACCACTAATATAGTGTATTAACATGTGTAAAGTTGTTCTTCCTAGAATACTGACTTCCACAAGTGGGATTCTGGAAGTATTTTGACTTCCACAAAACATTGGAATGACTTCCAGATTTTTTTTTACTCATGGAAGTTTTAGACTTCCACTAAAAATAAATTAACCGAACCCCTGGCTGCAGGGTACATGTAAGAGCAGTAATTTATAACCTGGGGTTAGTTACCACCCAAGTAGGTGCTGCAGCAAGGAACAGGTAACATTAATTTACAGCCTGCAGTTAGTGGCCATCCAGGCAAGGGCAGCCGCAGGATGCATGTCACTACACAGGATTTTGTGGCCAGCCAGATAAGGGCAACTACAGGGTGCAAGTGACAGCAGTAATTCATAACCAGGAGTTAGTGGTCACCCAACTAGGGGGAACTGCAGGGTACATGTCAGCAGTAATTTATAACCGGGAGTTAGTGGCCACCCAACTAGGGGCAGCTGCAGGGTACATGTCAGCAGTAATTTATAACCAGGAGTTGGTGGCCACCAGATAGGTGTAGCTGCAGGGTACATGTCAGCTGTAAGTAATCACTGGGAGTTAGTGGCCACCCAGATAGGGGCAGCTGCAGGGTACATGTCAGCAGTAATTTATAACCAGGAGTTAATGGCCACCCAGACAAGGGCAGCTGTAGGGTACACGTCAGCAGTAATTTACAACCAGGAGTTGGTGGCAACCAATATAGGGACAACTGCAGGGTGCAAGTCAGCAGTAATTTATAACAGGGAGTTACATAGAAACATTGAAGTTGACGGCAGATAAGGACTGCAAGGCCCATCCAGTCTGCCCATTTTTTTCTACCTTATGAATGTGCCATAGTCCTGTACTCTGTCAATGGCCTATCTATTCATACTCATCTTTATTGCTCCCTTATGCCTGTCCCATGCCTGTCTGAAGCCCTGCACTGTATTCATATCCACTGTTTCCTGAGGTAGGCCATTCCATGCATCCAGCACCCTTTCTGTGAAAAAGAACTTCCTCCCATTCCCCCTTAATCAGCCTCCCTCTAATCTCATGCTGCGTCCTCTTGTCCTGCTATTTTTCTTATACTGAAACATGTTAGAATCTTTCACCTTGTTAATGCCCTTAAGATGTTTGAATGTTTCGATCATATCACCTCTCTCCCTCCTTTGCTCTATGGTATACATATTGAGCTCCGTTAATCTGTCCTCGTATGTTTTCTGATGCAGTCCCTGCACCATTTTGGTTGCCCTTGTCTGGACTGCCTCCATTTTGTTAATGTCCTTGTGCAGGTGAGGCCTCCAGTACTGCATGGAGCACTCCAGATGGGGCCTAACAAGTGTCTTGTAAAGAGGGATTATTACCTCCCTCTTATGAGTTGTGATACCCCTACTAATACACCCCAACATCCCTCTAGCCTTATGTACTGCTTTAGTGGTCTGCTTGGTTGATTTCAGGTCATCCATGATGCTGATGCCTAAGTCTCTTTCTTCCCTTGTGATTGCCAGCAACTCCCCTCCCAACCTATAGGTGGCTTCAGGGTTTTTCTTCCCTATGTGCATGATCTTGCACTTCTTTGTGTTAAACCCCAGTTGCCACTCTTCTGACCATTTTGCCAGTTTATCCAGATCTCTTCTCATTATGCCCACCCCATCTAGATCATCTCCTCTGTTGCAGATCTTGGTGTCATCTGCAAACAGACAAACCTTACCCTCCAGCCCACCTGCAATGTCACTGATGAAGATACTGAAGAGGACGGGCCCCAGGACTGATCCCTGAGGTACCCCACTTGTGACTTGCATATCTTCTGACTGTATATCATTTACCACCACTCTCTGTTTTCTGCCCACCAATCAGTTTGCCACCCAGTTGACCAACTTCTGACCCAGCCTGAGACTACCCAGCTTATTAATCAATCTTCTATATGGAACAGTGTCGAAAGCTCTGCTGAAGTCAATGTAGGCGACATCAACTGTTCCCCCTTGGTCCACCACTCTGGTTACCCAGTCAAAGAAATCTACCAGATTAGTTTGACAGGACCTTCCTGTTGTAAACCCATGCTGTCTTGGATCCTTTGCTCCTGTGGATTCCAGGCATTGCACTATCCTTTTCTTAAGGAATGCCTCCATAATCTTGCCCGCTACTGAGGTAAGACTGACTGGTCTGTAGTTCCCTGCCTCCTCCCTGCTACCATTCTTATGAAGCGGGATCACATAAGCCCTTCTCCAGTCTTCTGGGACCTCTCCTGTGCTCAGAGACTCACTAAACAGTTCTGATAATGGCTCTGCTAGTTCCACCCTTGGCTCCTTTAGTACCCTGAGATGTATGCCATCAGGTCCCATTGCCTTGTCCACCCTGAGCTTAGCGAGCTCTTGTAGGACCCTTTCTTTTGTGAAGGGACTAGTGCACACCTCTCTCCCCACTGTGTCCATGTTGCTGAGCTATGGACCCTGCTCTACCTTTTCCTCAGTAAATACTGAGCAGAAATATCTATTTAGGACAGACGCTTTTCCTTGGTCCTCCTCCTCACACTCCCCCTTATCCCCTTTGATCTTAGCAATACCCCCTCTGGACTTTCTCCTTTCACCAATTTATCTATAGAAAGTCTTGTCACCTTCTTTTACTATTCGTGCTAGTGTTTCCTCAGTTTGGGCCTCTGCCTGTTTTACTGCCTTCCCTGCTTCTCTTAGGGAAGTTTGGTATGCCTTCTTATCTTCGTCCCTCTGTGTTTCCTTACATTTCCTGAAGGCCAGCCTTTTGGCTCTGACCTTTTCTGCTACTGTTCTTGAGAACCAAAGTGGTTTCCTTCTTCTTTTGCTCTTGCTTTTCTTTCTAATACAATGGGATGTTGCTTCAAGTATTGCATCCGTAATGCTTGCCCACTTTGCCTGTACACCCTCACCTGTATTTCTTCTTGCCAGAACTAGCTTAACTCTGTTGGTCATCTTATCAAAGTTAGCTCCTCTGAAGTCCCATATTTGTGCCTTGGAATGGGATGATTTAGTTCTAGTGGCCAAACTGAACCATACCATGTAATGGTCACTGGCCCCCAGGTGACCTTCTGCCTGGAGGTCTGTGATCCTTTCCCCGTTAGTCAGTACTAGATCTAGGATAGCCCTGTCTCTTGTGGGTTGTTCTACCAGTTGTTTGAGGCCCTCCCCCCTGCAGGCAATCCACTATGTGACTAGTTCTGGCAGATGTTCCTGCTGGTATTGACCAATCTGTATCTGGCATGTTGAAGTCTTCCATTATCAGAACCTCCCTTTAGCAGTCATGTTTTGTATATCTTCTAACAGTAAGTGTCTGTGTGTCCTCCCCTGGTCTGGAGGCCTGAGACAACCCCAGTTCGTATGGCTGTCCCATTTCCTGTTTCAGGGTGACCCACAGTTGTTCTGGCTCCTTATGTGTATTCTGAATTTCTGTAGCTTTGATATTTTCATTGACATAAAGGGCCACTCCACCCCCCCCCTTTTTTTGAACCTCAGTCTCTTCTGAACAGTACACAGCCAGGTACTGAAGTCTCCCAAGTGTGGTTACTGGTGAACCATGTCTTGCTAATTGCTACTATGTCCAGTTTAGTCTCTATCATTGTTGCTTGCAGGTCTGCGATCTTGTTTCTCAGACTGTAAGCATGTGTGTACATGATTTTCCACTGGCCAGATTTTGGTGCATTAGTTGTTGAGCGAGGTCCGGCGTGTCCCCTGTGCATCGTATGGGGAGCTGAACCTTTTTCCTTACCTGGTAATGCAAATGAACTACAAACATGCTGAACTCCAGTTTGATCACTAGCTGAGGGGGGAGGGGTGTTCTTCCCATTCAACATACTGGGTGCTGCACCCCTCTCCCCATTTGCTAGTTTAAATATTTTGCAAAGACGTCAAACTTCTGCCACAATGCACTGACTCCCTCCTTAGTCAGATGCAGTCCATCAAATTTAAAGAACTTTCGCTCCTAAAACTGTTGCCAGTTACCTACAAATTTGTATCCATTTTCCTGGCACCAGCTCTTGAGCCACATGTTTAGCTCCCCTATCTCCCCTTCTCTGACCTTCCGTCCATCTGTCCCCCTCTCCCAGACTGGCAGGATCTCAGAGAAGGAGATGCCGGATGAAATGGATGACAGTTTGTCACCCAGCCTGGTCGTGTGTTCCTTGGTCTCCACAACTGGCTGGCTGGCGAGATCGTTAGTCTGTATGTGCACGGGGACATCGATGTTTTGTCCTGCTTCCTGCATGATTTTAGCAATGCGGTCAGTGTCTCTTCATGCTGATGTACTTGGGAGACATCTGACCATTACCCCCAGCTGGAAGTAGGTATCAGCTCCCTGAATCATGGAGTCTCCTATGATCAGAAGTGTTTTGGATTTCCTTTTTGCTTTTTTTGTTTTGGCCCCTGTTTTGGGAGAGTCTTCTTGTACTAGCTCCTGTGTTGCAGTGTCCTGCTCTGCAGAGTCCTCTGTCCCTTTGTTTGATTTCGGAGATAGAGGCAGATACCTGTTTGTAGTTTTTAATATGGTTTGTGGAGGTGATACGTTGGAGAACACTGAGTGATGGGGCACCCGATTTGCCGCTCCTAACCACCTGCCAACCTCCCAGACCAACTATCCTCTGTGGTCGAGGTGCTTCTACTAAATGTTGGGGAAATGGCAGGTGGTTCTTATAACATATTTCCTCCTGAATATGCGATTTGAGGCACTCAGTCTCTGCCCATGCTGCCTGGAGCTGAGCCCTTAGATCTCCAATGGTCCAGCATGTAGAACATTGTCCTAAATCCTGTATAACTGCCCTTTTAAAAAGTGTCCCACAGTACCCGCAGTTAATAATATCCATTCCAGATGAGTTGCTGGGTTTATAACCTGGTCAGAGTAATTAGAAGGAGGAAAATGAAAGCAAAAATTTTATTGTGTTTTGTTTGTTTTTGTATAACTTGTTATAGCAAGTTAAAGTACTTGTGCCTCTGTAAATGAGGTCACTGTGTGGATACTACTCTTGATCCTCCCTTCCTGCTTTGCTACAGGAATGTCACGACTGTGCTACCCTATAAAAGGAGTGTAGCATGGGGTGGTTGGGGATGGGGTTGGGGGTGGGTGGCTGGGCCCTTCCCCTGCCAAAAAGAAGAACCACGGACAAAAGAAACAAGGAGGTAAGAGCAGAAACAATCAAACAACAACAAATGCAGTAGTCCTGAAAGCTTAGCCTAATGACAGATAAAACCATAAATCCTGTAAAGCACCACCTGTAATAATTTCATAGAAGATATACCCTGTAAAAAACACTTTGATACAGAGAAAAATAAATCGGTAACAGAAGATATACCTTGCAAAAAACAATCTGAATCAGAAGATTACAGCAGTAATCTGTAAGCACAAACCTGTAGGCACACCCTGTAATAATGCAGCTGAAAGTATACCCTGCAACAAAAATTTGAATCAGAGAAAAAAATTAGCAACAAACAGTAACAACCCCGTGAGTACAAAAGAAAATAACACACAGTAAATCTGGCTAGCCAAAAGAAGTCTTACTCTTTTCTCTTGCTCTGATAAGGTTCCTTGCTCTATCCTTACAAGCAACCTAAAAGGAAAGAGCTCAGGTGAAGCTAGATGCCTTTGCCAGCAAACCTAGTCTTTCACTATCCAGACAGGGGCAGCTACATGGTACAGGCATCAATATTTTAAAAATGCACAATAAAAAAAAATCACGTGACCCCCTACCCTATAACTAGACCTACAAAGGGTCAGTTCAATCACATAGTAAGTGACACAGTGCTTACAGTACCATCGAGACTCAGCCCAGCAGCATAACTTGCTCTCATCCCTTCTGTACCGGCTGATTCCAGCAGACTCAATCACTCCACTTCTGCTGTCCCACTCATGCTGGCCCCATGCATGCACATGGACCTAAGTGAGGCAAGCAGCCCTTTTAAAGATTTTGAACTCTGTCTGGGAAGCACTGATTGGTGCTCTGAACTTCGAGGGCAAGCCTCCTAATTTGTGGGGACTCCCAGGCAGCTGACAGGCACAGCAACTCAGAGGAACGGGACCTGAAATGTCCTTTCCGGGAGCAGCAGGTTAGCAGGCAGTTAGAAAGTGTTAACTAAACAGAAAGGCATAAACTGAGGCTAAATTGATATATCCTACAATTACATGCAATGGTTGGCCTCTGCACTGGGATCGCACTTGTGTTATGTGTTGTGAAATATAAACTAGTGAAAAGGGTGAGAAAAGAAAAACAAAAATTAAGAACCGAAGGGCCTGAGAATAAATACCTAAATGTTATAAAAATATATATTTTCTTCTTAAATTATAAAGAAAAAAGTCTAACCTTGCTTACTAAAACATAACTACACTTACTCTATAGATAATTCATGTGGTTAAAATGTTAATTCTAACAATATTTTCCATTTTCAATGTGCATGTAATCCAACACTTTTGTGTTTTATTTGCATTTCCCAATTAATATCTGAACCGTAGCATTTTATAATACTGTACGTGCAAACATGTTACAAATTAACAATTAGTAATCAAAAAGTCATAGGTCACAGTAGTGACATCTAAAAATGAATTCTTGGGTGTTATGTTACAACTGAACTGGAAATGATGAGATCTCTAATAGATTTTTTTAAAGGGGAAAAGTACAAGTAAATCTCCCTCACTTGTAGTCCCAGCTCAGGAGAGGCCCAATTTCATGTACCTTTACTTTCAACTAATATCTTATCTGATTTTCTACTACTACTGCCAAAACTCAGAAGCTTCTTTATCTTACAAGTGCTTGTGGCCGAATGTCTGTCCCACTGTCATTTGCGCATAAGCGTCTCTAAAAACAGAAGTTACTAAGTGCTGGTAGTAGTAAAAAAAGACAGAAGATAAATATGTACTAATTTAAATGTACAGGTATAGAATTGAAGCATGGGCCTTTCCTGAGATGGGTAGTTGGGAATAGGAGATTCATATTTACTAAAAATAAAAATAGTCCGAGATGGGGGGGTGGGGGGTGACTTCCTGAGCTGGGCGGTGAGCAGTGGCTAAAAACTTTCACTCAACCATGTATTGTATTAATTGCAAAAACATTTGTTAAAGATGGCCAGTACTGAAAAATGAAAACCTATTGTTTCATTATTTCAAAAGTATCGATTTATTTAGTCTTTTGTGTACACTTTAAAAACTGTTTATTATGTAGTATTCACATGTAATGAAACTACAGCTATTAAAAAGGTATGAAACCGCATTCTGACCAGTCACCAGTAAGTGGCTGTACATGCCATCCATCACTACCACAATACAGACAGCTAGCTATCTGTGGTAGCAGCCCTCTACTGGTCACAGATACTTTTGCAGACTTTTCTTTTTTTTTTTTTACACCCACACTCATGATTTGTATATAGAACATATTTACAAGACTAGCCTAAATTAAGAAACTGAAAAAAAAGTAACAAATAATGGTTAATTTTGTAATAAATCATTGCTGGTTACCTTTTAGGCAAAAGTTAGGGTTGCCTCACAAAGTCATAGAAGAGGAGAAATGCAATGTTAGGCTCAAAATACTACTGAATAGGGCCAGCCCAGTGGTGCAGAGGGCTGAAGCATTTGTGCCTCACCTGCCACCATGCCTGTGACCCGTGTTCAGCAATGGGCTCAGGTCACTGGGGGTTGGCCGCGGTGGGTGGAGGAGCAAGCGTCCCAGGGACTGCTCTCCTCTCCTCTCTAAGGGAAGGGTGGCCAGCCATCTTGGCCTTTGACTGCAACCGGGTGGAGGCACAGGGGTAGTGCAGTTAGTGAGCAACTCAATGGCAGCAGGGGTCACAGTTCTGTAATATGTGCATGTCTCCACACACGCGTGCTTACATGTCATGGCATCCCAGAGGACCGGGCAGTGGGTGTGTGATTACTTTGTTGCCATGCATGCTCTCCTCCGGCCCACACCGTCACCTGGCCACCAGCATCTGGATATGGGTACCAGGGGGAGGATGATCCTCCCAATCCCTGGCCCCATCACAGGAGCAATCTGCAGGGAGAAGACTAGTGATGACTAGGGAAGTGGGGATATGGCAGATAAAACCACCCACCTGCAGCCTAGAGAGAAAAATCTTCATATAAAAAAAATACTCCTGAATCATGGTTCATGTGTACTTTATTGTGGTATTTCTGGAGTTTGAATGACTGGCATAGCATTATTGGTGCACCCTTCTTTTTGGTAAGGCAAGACAGGGTGTGGGTTACCATGAGGTGATTAATTCCATGCTCACATGGCCTGTGTGCTTTGACGTGGGTGTGAGATTACCGGTCGTCACTCCCCACCCACCCCGAGTTATCTTACTGTAATTATAAAACAAAGGTGTTTTAGCATAATGTTTAAAAAAAAAAAAAAAAAAACACCTTCCCACATGCGTGCACCCCTGCTTCCCACAAGACAGTGCATGTGGTAGTCACACAGGTCCCAATCAATCAGAAGACCGAATCTGGCAGTTCAGGTTTATAATGTAATTTACGGCAAGGACATTTTCTCACACACCAACAAATCCTACTGTTATGCTGAGAGAGGGTGTCGAAGTTAAAACAATAATTCTTTCAGCAATTATTCAAATCCTTAGACGACCACATCACACAATCACCAAGATTCAAGGGTAGTTCTACCCTGCTTTTGTGGCTTTGTGAGGCAATCATAACCTTTGCCTTAACATGTTCCTTGTACTTTGTTTCCATCCACACAGATTTTTATCCTCCTCCAGCTTCATGTCTGTGCTCCTTTGGCGTTGGCAACCAGCTACCCCACTGCCCACTAACCTGGTGCTGCATGCTGTTCTCTTCCTCAACGGCTTTTCCCCTAGTGGCAGGACTTGGGGGGGTGGGGCCAGACATCCTTCACCCCAAAAAATACAAGATCCAGTTGGTCAGTGTGAGGCCTCAGAATACTAGCCATCAATGAGACAGAAGCTGGGATTTTTCACCTGCTCTTATGTCCTACACTCCAACCATTAGAGGGCGCCACAGCTTTACTCATTGCCTCGGGAGCCACAATGAACATCCTGTGGGAGGAAATGCTCACTGGTTTACCACAGACATCACGGCAGTGTTGTCACCCTCCTTGCTGAGCACAGCTACTACCGGCAACACTACTACTCAGCAGCCCGCCCTCGCTCCTGAACCTGGGTCGTTGGTATAGCAGCACGCTGCACCAACATGTGGCCCAGCTCCATTCTTTTTTAAAGGGATATTTCATAATAGATGAGCAGTAATTTTCAATACCTCAGAGGAGATGAAGATTGAATGTGCTAAGAGAAACAGAAAGCTTGTTCTTTCTTCTACAGGTGAACAATGTCTTATTTCCTGTCAGTAGAGCTTTCTGAATCTTGTTAACTGCTTGCAGGATTCAAAACTTCAAAGTTTAGGGAGAGCCTTATAAATTCGTACATGTTTGCACAGCATATTTATTCATCACGGTTTATGAAGCAGGGGGATGACTAATGGACGTACGAGTCCCTTCAGACCTTAAATTATTGTTGCTATGTATTTTATCACAAAACCAGACAGGGACTGCACGCCAGGTGGCAGTAGTGCAAGTGGTAGACAAGAAGTACAGGAACTCAGGCATTGGAAAATATGAAATACAGAATGAAGATCCTCAACCTGAAGGATAGCTGTGTCAAGACATCTATATATTTAGACATCAGTAGATTCAGTTAGAGATGTTGAAGTATTTCTAGGAAAATAGCATTGCTGTACAAGTCAAATGTGGTTACTGAAACCCTGATTTCAGGTCACAGGCCCAGAAACTGTCATTATATTGCCGGTTTAAGAATTTCAGTTCCAGTTCCAGTGGGAAGAAGTACAGGAACTCAATTCCGGCTGCAAAAAGGGTACAGGAACTCCGCTGCTGTGCGTTCCTGTTCACTTTCATCACTGCCAGGTGGGACTCAAGCAGTCCTTCTCTTTTACTGAGTCGATGCTTGAGACGCTCCTGGTGTGCGGTCACTGTCGATTCTAGTTTGGGGTTTGGCTTAGCCCGTGACTAAACCTGCGGCCTGCACATCTGTGAACACACTTCTCCTGTCTCTATTTTGTATTTTAGTAACAAAGAAATACAGAAACACAGAAGTTGTCGGCAGATAAGGACCTCCTGGCCCATCTAGTCTACCCCGCTTGCCCTACCTATAGTGACCTGCACTCTACTCAGTCTCCGATACACCCATCCCCTTCCCTGCCAAGATCCCTCTTTGTCTATCCCATGCACTCTTGAATCTGTAACTGTTTCAGCCCCCACCACCTCCACTAGGAGGCTGTTCCAGGTGTCCACCACCCTCTCCATGAAGAAGTACTTACTCACATTTCCCCTGAGCCTCCCCCGTCTATCTTCATAGTGTGACCCCTTGCCCTCAAGCGTCTTTTTCTTTGGAATATGCTTCCTTCTTGTACCTTGTTTCTACCTGTGAGGTATTTAAACGTTTCTATCATATCCCCCCCTTTCCCTATTTTCCTCCAGGGAGTAAATACTTGATTCCTTAAGCCTTTGCCCGTAGGGCTTTTGATGCAGTCCCTGCACCATTTTGGTTGCACTCCTTTGTACCACCTCCACCCTATCTATGTCCTTGCTGAGATGGGGCCTCCAGGACTGTACACAGTACTCAAGATGTGGTCTCAGCAATGATCTATACAGTGGTATTATTACCTTCCTCTTTCTACTGGTGATTCCCCTTCCTAAGCATCCCGCCAGCTCTCCCCCACAGCCCTGTCACACAGCTTCGCTACCTTCTGGTCATCAGAAATGGTCAGCTCCAGGTCCCTTTCCATCTTTATGACTGCCAATACCTCTCCTCCCAGTTGGTAAGATGCCCCTGGGTTCCTGTGCCCCACGTGCATGATTTTGCACTTCTTTGCATTAAAACCCAGCTGCCAAACCCTAGACCATTCCTCCAGGTTTTTTAGTTTGTTCGTCATTCCCAATCCCCACCCCCGTGTGTCCACTCTGTTGCAGAGCTTTGCGTCATCTGTGAACAGGCATACTTTCCTTTCCACAATGTCACTAATAAAGACATTGAAGAGTACAGGCCCCAGTACTAACCCCTGTGGCACCCTGCTGGTCACTCTGCCTACTACAGAGTGGTTATTATTTACCACTACTCTCTGGCTCCTACTGCCCAGCCAACTTTCCACCCATTTAACTATTTTTTGACCTGCTCCTAGGCTCCCCAGCTTGTTTGACAGTTTTCTATGTGGAACGGTGTCGAAGGCCTTGCTGAAATCCAGGCAAGCCATGTTCACCGCACCTCCCTGATCCACTTCTCTGGTTACCCAATCAAAGAACTCCATCAGGTTTGTCTGACAAGACCTCTCCCCTGTGAAACCGTGCTGCCTCTGGTCCTGTAGACTATTAGTAACGGTATTCCCCAATCCTTTCCTTCAGTAGTGACTCCATTATCTTGCCCACCACCTACGTCAGGCTGACAGGCATGTACTTTCCTGCCTCCTCCTTATTTCCACTTATGTGCAGCGGGACCAAATCTGCCCTTCTCCAGTCATCTGGCACCTCTCCTGTTCTTAGTCACAGGTTAAAAAGGTCCGTCAGAGGTGCAGCCAGCTCCTCCTTCAGTTCCCTCAGTATCCTGGGGTGCACCCCATCTGGCCCCATTGCTTTGTTCACTTTTAACTTTGTTAGTTCCTTTAGCACTCGTTCTTCTGTAAACAGGTGTGTATCCACTTCCTGTCCCTTTATACCCATGTCCCTGAACCTTGGCTCGTTTCCTACCCCCTCCGTAAATACTGAACAGAAGTACCTGTTCAATATATCCGCTTTCTGTTGGTCCTCTTCCACACACTCCCTTCCCTCCCCCTTTGGCCTTACTATCCCTCCCTCTGTCTTTCTTTTTTTACTTATATATCTATAAAATGTTTTATCTCCCTTTGACAATGATTTTGCAATATATTCCATGGTTTGTGCTTTTGCCCTTCTAACTGCCCCCTTTTGCTTCTCCTGGTAATTCTCCTTATCACCCCTTTCTGTGTTTGTTTGTTCTAAAAGCCATTTTTTTTTGCTCATGCTTTTTCTGCTACTTACTTTGAGAACCATAGTGGTCTCCTTTTCCGCTTGCCCTTGTTGACGTGCCTGACAAGAGATCTGTGGCTTGTTTAATGCCTTCTTTTATCCTTGCCCACCGTTCCTTGACTCCCCCCAGCTTCCCTATCCCTGCCAGGTCATCCGTGAGGCATTCTCCAATTTTCTTAAAATCGGCCATCCGGAAGTCCACAACCCTTGCCTTTGTGTGACTTGATTCTGTCCCAATTCTTACATCCAGCCACACTGTACGGTGATCACTGGTCCCCAGGTGGTCCCCAACTGTGACGTCAGACATGCTGTCCCCGTTTGTCGGTACTAGGTCCAGCAGTGTCCCCTCACAAGTGGGTTCCAACACTAGTTGCCTCTGTAACACTCCCTGCAGGGTGTTCAGGATGTACCTACTCCAGGCTGTAGTTGCAGCGGGGAGGCTCCAGTCTACATCTGGCATACTGAAGTCCCCCATCAGCAATACCTCTCCCCTGCGAGCCATCTTTAGAATTGCCTGCATCATCTCCTTATCCTCCTCTTCCCCCTGAGCTGAAGGTCTCCAGATCACTCCTGTTCAAATAGTAGCCCCTTTCCTTCTCTCCAGAGTGACCCACAGAATCTCCTCTCCTCCCTGCTCCCCTCGTAATTCCATGGCTTTTATGTTATCCCTTACATACAGAGCCACCTCCCCACCGTCTACCCACCCTGTCCCTTCTGAACAGCGTGTATCCTGGTATGGCTACCTCCCAGTCCTGGTTAGCATTGCACCAGGTCTCTGTGATGGCAACTACATCTAGGTCTGCTTCTGCCACTGTAGCCTCTAGGTCTGCCACTTTGTTGTTCAGAATTCTCGCATTTGTACACATGGCTCTCCAGGCTACGCTGCCTCCCCCACCCTATTTCCCTTTTGCCCACCCTTACTGTGTCCACTATGTTTTTTTGTTTTATTCCTGCCTTGTGCCCCCTGGCATTCATTGTTTTTTGTTTCATTCGGGATTTATTCCCTCCCTCAAGGTGCCCTTTATTCACCTCGTCGGCTTGGGGGGGTTATACTTTCTTACCTCCTTCCACCTCCCCCCTTGGCTAGTTTAAAGGCTTGCTAATGAAGGTATGAAACCGCTCACTAAGGACCATGGTTCCCGTTCTGGATGGATGCAATCCATTGCCTTTGTACAGGCCCTTATCCCTCCAAGTTGGGCCCCAGCCCCCAGTGAAGCTGAACTCCTCCTCACCGCAGCATTTCTCCAACCATGCGTTGACTTCCTGGTGCAACGTTCCCTAACTCCCCCTTGCCATGGACAGGAAGAACCCTCTGAGAAGGTCACAGAGCATGCTCCCTGCCCAAGACCCCTCCTCAACTCTCTAAACTCTTCCTGCACTATTCCTATCCCTGCCTCATCCTTTGCCAGGTCATTTGTCCCCAGATGGACAATGACATCCCTCCTTAGGGCTCCATCATGAAGGACCCGCTCATCCTTCTGTTGTTTCACCGGCTGGGGGATGTGCCTCTATCCCACCACTCTCACCTTCCCCGAGCCCACCACAGTCTATCCACCTCTCCTGCTTGGCAACCTTTGGGGAAGCGGCAGCAGACCTAGTGGTCCTTGGGTGGCGGAGGAGGCACCCTGACTCTGAGCCAGCTCGGTCCAGAGACTAGCTGCCTCCACCCTCAGCCCAGAAGGTGACTGCAAATGGGGCAGCACAGCAGAATCCAGAAGGTCCTCCTGAAGACTGCTGCATCACATCCACTGCATTGCACCAATCCCATCATCTTCCCTCTTCTATGCTGTATTTCCTTGCCAAGTATAAAAAATTTAAAACTGTTTTTTTCTTCTCCTTTTTCCCTCCTCTCTCCCTCTCTTCTTTTATTTCTTTCTCCTTCTGTGCAGTGTTTAATGCTGTAGTTAGTCCTCCTCCTCCTTACTTGCTGAAGTCTGTCCTCCAACAGTGGCAGATAACTTTTCACTGCTGTCACCCCTTATAGATTGGGAGGGATCTGTTAGTCGGTTGACTCTGCTAGACCTGTTGCTCCCACGCTTCCAGTTTCTAAACAGAAAGTTCCAGGTGTCACTCAAGTTTCAGTGCCTACCTAATTTGGCCTAGCCAGGGGTTGGTGGGCAATTTTGGTCTTTGGGTCTGTGCTCCCCTTCACTAACACTGTGCACCAGAAAAGTTGCTACTGTTCAGTCCCTGTAAAGCAAAAACAGCCACCAATGCAACAGCTTTTCTGCCCTGAGACCCAGCAGCAGCCAGCCCCTTGCACAAATCAAAAAGTGAACCAACAAAATGCTGTTAACAAATGTTAGATTCCTTGTTGTCATGCTCTCTAACTTTCCCTCTCCTGCATCCCATTGCACTAAAAAAACAAGCAATAAAACAAGAGAAATGCTGTTAAAATGCGCTTGATTTCCCATTGTCCTTGCTGTTGTCCTCCTTCGCTGTCCTCCCCCTGTGTTACTAATACAAATCAAAGTTACTTTCTTCTGGTACTCCAACAGCAGCTCCTTCTTGTTTCTTGCAGCCCTGCAAAAACAATCAGTACGTGTCTTCCGACACGGCGACTAGCTGCAGCCACTTGTTCCAGATTGAACAAATTTAGCCACCAGACTATTCTTGTTAGGCACTAAATCAATATAACAATGCATATTTATAAATAGATCTCATAATTGGGAGGAAATAATTTATCTGACAGACCTTAAATCACTCAAATGCAGCCAAATATATTCAGACTGTTCAGTGCTTTTTACAGCTTGTGAAATATGTTACTATGTTCCTTCAGGCAGCTCTTCAGTAGTGTTTTAAGAACATGCACAACACTAAAACAATCACTTATTTCCCAATTTATAAATCCCAGGTACTGCCAACAATAAGAAGCAGATTTTTAATTTGAAAAGGTCATTCAGTGCGAGACCCTTTACTAGGAAATGACAACAAAGGGCTCTACGTGTTTGGAGTTTGCTTAAAACTACATTTACAAGGTATACAAATAAATAGCTTAAAAATATCCTGATATAAAAAGTACATTTAGATGACAAATAATATATACACAAAACTCTTGCTTGCCCTTCTAATTACATCAGTGATCATGTGATTCCTGGCACCTAAATTCTGTAACTAAGTTACCTACCTTCCATTCTGTTATTCTTTTCAATACACAGTTGGGCAGCTTCTACTGCTCTGGGACTGGTAAAAATAATACCACCGTATTCCTCAGGATGAGAAAGCTGTTTAACAAGAAAATGTTAGGTTTTCATGTTACAAGCCATGCTCTTTTTAGAACAATAATGTCCTTTTTTTATTATTATTATTGGTCAGATGCCATATTTATAGACATTGCTTTTAATTTGATTTACATGTCTCATGGTCATGAACTTTTTAAACAAAGTCTTCCAAAGTTTCTCTAATACAGTTTTTTTTCAATCTTGAATTTCTGCACCTTCTGACCCCTGGTCCTGCAGCACCCCTCTAGTCCTGCACCAACCTCATGGACTTCCCAGTTATGCACCACTTACCCAGGCCACACATGGTGGTCGGTAGCATGCCACAGTTTCTGTCGATGGAGTGACGGGCTCAGGGCAACGCAACCAGTTCACCTGTCACAGTGTGAACTGGTCGTTGGTGCACCCTGCAGTAAGAGCACCACATGGGTGTTGCACCCCCCTCCCCAATATACCTCTGCCATGAAGATGATTATCATAAGTTTCGGGGGGGGGTGGCGGGAACAGCCCCCCATGAAGACAACTCAAATGCCCCGCTATGTTTCACCCACTAAGGGTTGGGCAGCACAATGCCTGGAGCTGCAATCACCATAGGCATTGTACTGTTGCCTTAAAGACAGTCGCCCCGACATGGGTAAACTGCATGCCACGTTGGTTGTGCAAGGGCCTGATGCAGGATCAGACTATGGCTACTTCCCTCTGGTTTTCTCCTCAGTGCGTGTGGTGTATGGCATCTACCAGTTGCTCTTCCATGCAGTGTGCGCTCACTTGTGCTACCACCTGACCTCTGCCTGGGGACAGTCCAGCGGCAAGATGCTGTGCCTCCCCTCCCCAAGGGAGGAGAGTTGTCCTTGGGATGCTCCATTCTCCTTTCCCTGGCCGGCCCCCAGTGACCTGATCTCCTTCCTGAACCTGGATCACCAGCACCGTGAGTGGTAGCCCTTCTGCTGCACCAACACGCTGGCATTCTGACACCCGGTTTAAACTACATGCACTCCTTAATGTAAGCAGATCTTGAAGAATTTTGACATTTCAGGCTGCAAATGACCTTTCTCTGAGGCAAGCATGATGAGCTGATCCAACATTTCTTTGACCCTGCTCACTGATGATGCATTTTTAGAAACCAAGTTACCATAACAACACAGTGCAACTCAGGAGGTTTACTCATTATATAAGCTTCTTCAAAGGACAAATATGAGGTGGTTTGCTTACTCTTATGCCAAGATCTGCTACATCTCTCAGAAGAAACTCATGCTATGTAAAAAACAGTTTAAAATAGCAGTGGGAGCTACAGTGAAAATGATGACCTATATTTTGTTATTCTGCTGGTGACCTGGGTTCAGGAACAAGTCTCAGTCGTTGGGGGCCAACTGGGGGAAGAAAAGTTGAGTGCCCCAGCAGATGTTTCTTTTCTCTGCAGGGAGGGCATTAGATCCACAGGGCAGGTGCAGTGAGGAGCTGAACGGAGGGTAAGATGCGTACGACGCTGATGGGTGTGTGCTCTGCGTGCACATATCATGACGTCCTAACATGCAGTATCCTCATGGGGAAGAACTGGAAGAAAAAAATCCCCCAGCCAAAGCAGCGTGACAGCCTGCTGAGCTCTCGGGCCTCACACCTGCTGACCTACATACATCTTCCCCGATGACTAGTTGAGATTTTCTGAAAGGTCTTGGCTCAACCAATGGGCCCCGCTATGGAGGGCAAGCCATTTATTTATTTATTTAGCTTTTGTTGACCAGGTGGGGTACACTAGGCACACATATGCCTATTTTCAGGTAACGACCCAGGAAAGTACAGTACAGCATATAGGAGTCTACAGACCAAAGGATGAGGTAACAAGAACAATACAACAGTACATGCAAGCTATGGGAGTAGCATGGGGAAAGGTGAGCCTTAGGGGAAGGTGAGGTGATGAGGCTGGGACATATTAGTGGGTCGTGAACATAGCCAAGGACCGGCTGGGTCTGCGGAGATAAACTGAAAATTAAAAAAGATGTATATACTTTGTTATTCCAGTTTAGAGTATCCCTTACATCGAGACTTGTATGATTCTTTTGTTTCCCCTATTCTGAGTCTTCTTTAGCACTTTTTTAAACATTTGATATATTAAATACAGTGCTCCTTTTAATATGGATTGGACCAGGTTTTCATCAGTATTCCCAGCTGTTTTGTACTTGTATTGTCTCATAAGGTCAGGGAGCACTTTCTTTATCTTCTTCCTAGTTCATTGTTATCAAATTGCAAATAGGTGGGGTAAAGCCACTCCTGATAGGCTGTATTTATAACCCACCTAAAGCAGCACTACCTGCCCTTAAAACTCTGACCGATATACTACATAAACTCCTCCCTGGATGTGAAAGGATAATCTTGGGAGACTTCAACCTCCATTGGTCCAAAGATATTAAGAGAGGGGAAAAGGCTGCCCTACATGCCGCCCAACTCAGCCAACTCATAAGTGAACCCACGACACTCAATACAAAAACTGGAAACCACACAACCCTCAACTGGCTACTGGCATCCAGACCTGAAAGACTTAAGGTGCTGGGGATTTTCTCGGACCCTATTAAGTGACCACTCACCCATTTTCGGCATATGGTAGAACAGCTTTCAAAAACTCCCTCCAAGAACTTTATGGGCCCAGGACATCTCCAACTTTGACCTACGTTCCTTCATTGGTACTCTAAATAGAGTTAATTGCGATAAACTAAAGACACTCCCTACTCTAGACGAAGCCTTAGACGTCTTCCAAAACACCTTTCTGTCAGCAGCAAATAAGCATGCCCCCCCCAGCAGCTTAGAGTTAGAGGGCAATGCTTGAAATGGCTGTCCAGGGAACTGAAAAAGCTTATTAAAGAAAGGGACAAAGCCTGAGCGCTTTTCAAATCCTCCAACCTTCAGAATGATTGGCAAAAATACAGAATGCTATGGAATAAGTGCAAAAGAGATTTAAAATCCACCAAGCGGGCTTACCTAAGGAACCTACAAGACAGGAACCTAGCAGACCACAAAAAGTTCTGGACTCAGATAAATGCCCTCCTAAAAGTTTCTTCCAAACAAGATGACTGCTAAATACAAGCCAGTGACAAATGCTGCAAGAACCCCAGCGACTCAGCCATGGAACTGAATTCCTTCTTTACAAACCTAGACAGGCTCAAGAACTACCCTCCTGACAGCTCACCAGGACCCCCCAACCCGGGTGCAAAAAATCTCTCACATCCTAATTTCCACCTTAGGCGTGTGACTAGGAAAGAAGTGACGAAACTCCTTATGGGACTTAAACCAACAGGCACTGCAGACTACGACAAGCTGGATCCAAAACTCCTCAACCTCAGAGCACAGGCAATAGCCTCACCCATTGCAGTAATATTCAATCATTCTATCCGAGAAGGGAAGTTCCCATCTTCCTGGAAAGTTGCCTTAGTAATGCCAATATACAAAGGAGGGGAACCAGAGAAAGTTGAGAACTACCAACCCATTTCCATCCTCTGCACACTAAGTAAACTACTGGAGGGATTAATCTACAACTAAGTCACTGACTACACTGAGCACCACAATATACTCACCGCAAACCAACACGAGTTCCGAAAGAATCACAGGATGGACACAGCCTTAGTCTACCTGACACTGGATATCCTGAAAGCACTAGACAAAGGTCACAAAACTGGAGCTGTATTTACAGACCTGACAAAGGCCTTCAATCTTATGGACCACCAATTACTCCTCTCCAAGCTATTTTCATTAGGTCTAGACAATCTGGCGCTAAAGTGGTTCTCGGATTACCTAACTAAAGATCTCAGTTCATTAAATGGAAGAGCACTCTGTCTGACAATCATCCCATCAAAAAAGGTGTCCCCCAAGGATCTATATTGGGCTCACTCCTATTCTCACTCTAAGTCAATGATTTACCGAACAATCATGGGGAAGCCAAACTCCTGCTTTACGCAGATGACGTGGCAATCTACCACACTACAAATTATGTCACCAAACTCAAGGCAATGCTCATGAAAGACCTGCACATGCTTGAAAACTGGCTTATTTCCAACAAACTGGTCCTTAACAGGAACAAAACAAAGGCCATCCTTTTTGGCCCTAAAAGTCTAGGTCCCCAAAGACAGACCCTGCTATAGCCAGCCTTCTCAAACGGCTCCCTGAACATAGTTGTTAACTCTATCAAATACCTGGGAGTCCTCCTCAACCAAGATATCACATTTAAGGACCACGTTGAAAACCTTACCAAGACCCTACACAAAAAACTAATGCTCCTGTACAGACTCAGCCCATACCTCTCCAACACGGCATGCCTAAAAACTGCCAATGGTACTCTCCTGCCCACTCTACTCTATGGCTCCCCTGTCCTGCATATAGTCAGGTGTGCAGAGCTAAATAAACTCAAATCCCTATATCATGCAATCGGGCTGTTCACGACTAGAGGAGCCCCACACGATTATTATTGTGGAGTGTTACATAACCTGAATTGGCTCTCACTCGATGGAACGCTGGAATATGCTGCTCTATTCCTAGCCTATAAACTAAGGAGCAATAAAGCGCCACCTAGTCTCAATGACCTACTAAAACCAAACCAGACAGGTGCCCTCTCAGGTCATCCAAATGACCTCTCCTAAATATTCCTCAAACGAGGACTCAAACAGGGGCAAGGTCCTTTGCCATAGCAATTCCTACCATCTGGAACACTCTTCCCAACAACATCCAAGAAAGCTCCTCTCTGGACGTCTTTAAAAAAGGCCTAAAAGAGCACTTATTGGAACGCACCTCATGCAACTATCAGTGAGAGCCTCTTTACGTCATAGAATGGTTGCCCCTGCTTCTCATCCCCAACCCCCCATTCGGTCTTACCAGGCTCTACTTATGCACCAAACAGCTCTCCAATTTAATACAGATCCCAGTAGGCTCTGTGATTAGATTTCCATCTCACATGCCAATATAAGACCCATCAATTGTCCAGTACTGACAAATATCTAGCCTAGGCTACATATGCATCAAATGTCTAGGACTGATTGTGCTGTTTTAGTGCCATACTGTGCCACTGTAACTAATTCTTGTGTGATTGTATGAATGACAGTTCTCGCCATTGTGTATTGTACTGTTTAGCTTGTAACTTATCTCTGTAATTAATTCCAGGTCGCCCCTGAAAAAACCTGGTCAACAAAATTCAAGTAAATTTTAGTCATAAGAAAAGTGATGGTATACAATGGGTGTTCAAAAGCAACAGAACATACTGATAACTTAAACCAAGCCATATAAAAAGGAGCACTCCTTTTATTATTACAATTGTAAAAAACAAAATGCTAAGGCAGACTCAAAATGAGGATGAAGGGGTATCATACAAGACAGAAGATAAAGGGCATCTTAAATTGAACATTATACAATGGCAAGAAAGAATGCTTGCCTCTGATTGGTCAGTCTGGGACTGGACCCGTGTTGTTATCCCAGTACAACATCATGGATCTAGTCCCAGCACACATATGACTGAATGACATGCAAAATATCATTGCCCATTTGAGGCTGCCCAGCTGCTTTCACAGAGCTACAGTAAACCCGCAGTCAGCAGGGCAGGTTACAAAAAGGCAGCACAACTCTCTTCAGTCCCGTTATTCAGCCGGCCCTAAACATCTCCCTCCCATCATGTAACACAGAATTTCCACCCCTCTCAAAAACCTCACTGTCTGAACTTTTTCCTGTGCCCCAGATCCCAAAATAATACACAATTCCTCACTTTCAACAGCTTTACCGTCCCCGTTTGTCAGAAACCGTCAAGACACTGCCTTGCTGTTCTTAGTCCCACTTGCCCCACCACCACACAAGCCACAACTGGAAAATGTAAAAGAACTTTGTTTGAAAAAGCCGTATCTAAAAATCGGGTTTCTCCCTGCTCGCCAGCACATGCGCACCACAGTTCAACACTCGCTCAACACGACGATCAGCTCAGTGGCCGTTAAACCGCCGCACTGCTTACTGACTTACTATACCTGCCCAAGTCTCACAATGGACCAGTGGGAGGGGGACAGCATGTAAACATTAAATATTCATGCCGATGTAGAACTCTCATAAAGGAAGGCGAGCATGTCATCTACCGACATCATAGAGCCACGCTCACTCACTGACTTAACTGATTTTTCTTTCTTTCATTCCTTTACCTCTTGGTACAAACTGCTTCAGACTGGCTTCAACTGCATCAGAGGCTACCATACAATAAAAAAAAAGAAAATGAATGGTGTATGTGTGTGTGAGGGAGGGTTGAAGAGAGGGTTTCATTTATTTACACCAGCACCACCTGCTGGGCAAAATGGAACTATTTTTCTTGATATACCTCCACGATCATAAATTAACTAAAATGTCTTTAAAAATGTTTTCTTTTTTTTTCTTTTTTCTTTACATAAACAAGCCATTGTATAAATAACAATAATGCACTTCAGGGTGTGTGTTGTGCTGGGATATTACCCTGGGATGATTAGTCGCACTCGGCCTGCGGCCTAGTGCCCAATCACCCCAGGCATGACGTTATCCCAGCACAACACACACCCTGTCGTGCATTATTGCTTAAATAAAGTATAGGTTCAACAGGTCCATCGGCACAGTGGTAGGGCTACCGCTCATGGCTCCAGTGACCAGGGTTTGAGAATGAA
Organism: Neoceratodus forsteri; assembly: GCA_016271365.2. NCBI lineage: Eukaryota > Metazoa > Chordata > Ceratodontiformes > Ceratodontidae > Neoceratodus > Neoceratodus forsteri. The sequence continues at coordinate 333,792,709 of CM028135.1, read as the reverse complement.
TGTGGGTTGTGGGTAACTGGCCCAGAGAGGAAAGATCGAGCATCCCAGGGACAGCTCTCCTCCCTTAGGTTGGTGGGGGGGGCTCTGCATCTTGCTACCAGGCGGAGGCCAGGTGATAGCATTCATGACTGCATCTGAAGGGAAGGGGGTACCATTAGGCACCCGTGCACATACACTCCAAAGTGTTCGTGCATGCGTGTCACTGCACCCCGGCACTCTGGGAGGAAAACTGGAAGAAATATGCCCCAGTTCAATCAGACACCCCTGCAGCCACCGCATAACCAACACGGCAGGCAACCTACCACCATGTGTGGTCCTCGGTAAGTGATGGACAACCAGTAAGAGCATGAGAAGGTCGGTGATGGGCCTCGGGGATGACGCCAGTCTAGGGGGACGAAGGAGCAGAAACACACAGTAGAAAAAAGTATAGGTCAAATTTTTCACTGCTAAAATGTACTGTTGCTTTAATGCAACAGTGCAGGCTTTGTAAAAAGAAAGTTTTAGCACACCTGTTTAAACTTTTTTCTAAATGCTTCCTGTCTTGTGTACTACAGATTAGTTTTCTTTTATATACGTTTTCCTGGGATATTGCCAGACTCGCCATGACAAAAGTCAGCCAGGTTTGGCGCTGTATAGCCGCTCTGTTTTTTTGGATACACATTTGTTTGTTAATTCGCTTACTTACTAAATTTAAACAGAACAATATGTTTTTCTTAATAGCCTGTAACATTAGCATTACTGATGGTAACTACACTACCATCATCTGCTGTAAAACTCAGGCTGATCTTAGTAATATCTGTGCCTGGGTGGTTGAAAACCGCTTTCTGTTAAATGAGTCTAAAACAAAATCCATGTTTTTTACTCTAAGGAGAACTACTTTTAGTAATGAATCATTACACTTGAAATGTCAGTCCTCCAACATTAACACTGAGACTGTCATTTCATTTAAATACATGGAAGTTTTTTTCTTTGTTATATGCAAAAGGAAACTTTTATGACATTTACTGAGTACTTATTCAGGCAAATGAATTCCTGCCAGGGAGTTCTCTGTTGGGCCCAAAATTAATTAAAAATTAAGTGTTCATAAATTCATTATTACTTCAACGGTATTATCATCATTTTATTTCAGATTCAATATCAGCCTGTGTATCTTCTTCCAATCTACAGTTGCTAAGAGGACTTCATCATAGAGCTGTTCGCTTTGCAGTCGATGCTCCGACTTTGACCCACAAATGCCATCTTAAATCAAGAAACACCCTAGCTGAGGTAAGGGTATACATTCAGTTTCAGAAAATAGGGGAGTTTATTTGGGAATGACAGGTGTAAGGCAGTGCAATGGCTGTGGGGGGCAGCAGTCTCCAGGGAGACCTTCTAGAGACTGAGGTGCTGCCCCATCTGCGTGCACCTTTCTGGGCTGACTGAGAAGATCTCTGAACTCTGTGCTGAGCTGGCTAGGATCTGAAGGGCCTCTTCCCCCACCCAGGGGCCACCAAGTCAATCGCCATTGCCACAGAAGATACCTAGAAGGAGGGCTGGCTAGACTGTGGTAGACTGTGGGAGGGCAGGGGTGGTGGGATAAGAGAACACATTCCTCATTCATTTCCACTAAAGAACTCTTTTGCTGCCCTGGCAGAATAGGGATGCCAAGATGAGGCACCTGTGGAAGTGGCAACAGAGGATATGGGGGTCATAAGGAGTGATTCTGAATAATGGGAATGGAACAAGGATTCTGACTTTAAATGGGAAATAGGATGGAAAATTAGGGGGCAAAATTAGATTACATTAAATGGGTGGTGTATATAGAAAGCAAAATGGGAAGAGTTTCTCTCTAGAAGGCAAGTAGTGTTATTGGTGTATGGAGATGATTTTTCTGTTCAACTCGACTGGAGGGGGGGTAGAGGGAGAGGGGAGTTTGAGTTGTTTGCTAAGGGGGGGGGGGATTATTTTTTATTTTTAGTATCAGCAGACCTATGTAGATCTACTCTGATTAATCTATTTGAAACTCTAAAATATATTATAAATAATAATTTGGCTAATGAAAAGAAATTTGAAATTGACTGGCTATTGGGATCGAGGAACAAAAAAAATGGAAGTGTGCAGCTAATTTAAATGGTAGAAAGTTTTAGCATGGCCACCTGGAACGTGAAAGGCCTACAAAAATAGATCCAAACTTTTAAAAGTTATAACTTATGTGGAAAGAAAAAATGTGAATGTAATTGTGTTACAGAAGACCCATTTAATGAGAAAAGATATTCAGTGGCTTGAAAATAGGTGGGACAAAACCTTTTTTTTCTGAATTCTCTAGCAATTTTCGATGAGTATTGACAGCCTTTCACAGGAAAAAAGAACACCTTTAATACTCAGACATTCTATAGACTCACAGGGATGGTATGTGTTTGTGCAGTTACATCTTTTTGAAATGAAGTTTATGGTAGTGGCACTCTATGCCCCTAATGACAATAATCCCACATATTTTTTTAAAGATTTTTTCCTTGAACTGTCTACATTTGAGGCTCCCTATATTATACTAGGGGATTTTAATCTTGCCCTTCAGCAGACAGACAAAACGACAGGATTGGATAGATCTCATTGATCTTCTAGAGTTATTGTACATGGGTTCATGGCAGACCTAGGATTAGTAGACCCCTGGAGACAGAAATATGGGAACAAAAGGGTGTACTCTTTTTTTTTCTACCATTTATCAATCATACTCCAGGACAGATTTTTTTCTTAATGTCGAACTCCTTATATTTTGCATTGCAGGACATTCAGTACCCGGGTATCTTTATTTCGGATCACTCACCTTGTATTTTAACTAGCAAGAGTGTAGATTTGGGCCCTATTGTTAAAGGATGGAGAATGGATCCAACCGTATTATCGAAACCTCAAATACAGAAAAAAATAAAAGATGCTTGTGAAGAATATTTTGAATTCAATTCTGGCCAGTGAATAACTATTGGCACTGTATGGGAGGCTTTCAAAGTTTATATTAGAGGTGTTATAATGAATATAACTGCATTTGACAAAAAAAATTGCGACTAATTAATTAAACAAACTGAGGAAGATATTAAAAGTCTAACCAGTATTCATAGCTCTTCATATGATCCAGAGGTATATAAAAAATTGTTACAAAAATGGGATTTACATAATCACTTAATAATGTAAAAAACAGAAAAGCAATTAATCAACACTAGACCACAATATTATTTCCTAACAGATACATCTTTAAAACTGTTATATTGGCAAATGATTTTCTCCCTTTTCAGACATGGTTACAATATAAAAGAATGGTGTTAAATGTAAAAAGAAAACTCAAAATTCATTATTTTCTCTGGTTCTCGAAAAAATAAGGAAATTGTTGATTCAACTGTTTATTAACAAGGTGAGCCTATTGAACTAGTAGATAATTTCAGATATCTAGGGATATCTCTGGATTCAGGTCTCACCTTTGAAATTCATATCAACAGTTTAATCAAAATAATGCATCACAGACAGTTTTATTTTTGGCATATTAGACTATGGTTTGTCAGTTTACACAGCCACTAGTGAAAGAATTTCATCTACTGTAAATTAGATACAACATACAATAGCGCCCTTAAGTTCATGACCGATTTACCATATAGGGACTAGATCCCAAAGCAACTTTGTTTTCAAACTTCCACTTTGTAAAACAGTATTAGGTCAGAAATCATTGCTTTATAGTGCCCCTTTTTTCTTTAACTCCATTCCAGGTTCACTTCTCAACTGTTTTACTGTTTGTACATTCAAAAACAGATTGAAATCCTGGCTTGACACCACTAATGATTGTGCCTGTAATTCTTCTTATATGGATGTTATATTAGTGTGTTTTTAATGTTTTTTTTTAATTAATTGCTGTAAGTTGTTGTATGTATTATTCTGTTTGTCTTTTTCTGTAAAACTTGATGCTTGTGAAAATGGGCAGCAATGCTCATCTCACTTTCAACTATAAAAAATGAGACCGCTCCTCTGTAGTCCCACACCCATCAGGTGGAGGTTCAATGGGTGCATAGGCAGCAGGAGCTACGACACAAGTCTGGAGTAGGGTGGAAGGGGTCACTAGATCCTGGTGTCATGCGATCTCGCACCGTGTGTGCACGCCGTGACCCGGAAAAGGGAGAAAGCGGTTAAAAAAAAAAAAAAATTATATATGGAAGGAAAAAACATAATAAATGAAATTCACAGTGGAGGCCCCAAGGAGGGAGAAAGAGGAAGAGGAGGCAGATTCTACTGGGGGACTCAATCGTCAGGGGGTAGTTTTGGGAACACCAACTAAAAGCAAAATGCTAGCAGTCCTTATGATAGATAAGACCACAAGGCCAGAGTGGATGCATCCAAGGGTGCTTAAGAAACTGGCAAAGGAACTAACTGAACCCGTGGAGGGGCTACTCAATAGCTCAATTCAAACAGCGGTAATTCCAAAAGACTAGAGGGTAGCTGACATAGACACGCTCCATGGGAGACAAGGAGCAATCAGATGACTACAGTTCTGTCAGTCTTACTGCTACTGTGGGTAAACTGATGGAGACCCTATTCAAAGAGGACCTCATTAACTACCAGGAGAGCAATGGACTCCATGATAGTAAATAGCACAGATTCATGACAGAAAGGTCTTGTCAGTCCTACCTGATATTATTCTTTGACTGGGTAATGAGGGTGGTGGAAAAGGGCCATGCTGTGGATTTACTCTACTTTAATTTCAGCAAAGCTTTCCACTTGGTGCTTCACAGAAGGTTGCTGAAGAAGCTAGAGAACCTGGGTACAGCAAAAGACATTCAGAAGAATTAGAAACTGGTTGGAAGGTGGACAGCAGAAGGCTGTGGTTAACATAGTTAAATGAGAAGAGAGGGAACCACCAGTGGGGTACCACAAGGATCAGTCCTGGGTCCAGCCCTTTTCAATATGATCATCAGCAACATGGGAGGAGGAATCCAGGGCAAGATGCGTCTCTCTGCAGACAACACTAAGCTCTGTGGCAGGGTAGACACCAAGGAGGGGGTTAGGGAAATGAAGAGAGACTTGCAAAAGCTAGACAGATAGTAAACAGTTTGGCAGTTGAAATTCAATGCCAAAAAGTGCAAGATGATGCACACAGAGAACAAGAACCCGAGGACAGAGTACTGGGTTGGGGAGAGTAAAGCTATGCACAACCTTGGAGGAAAGAGACCAAAAGGTCATCCTAAGTGACTCCCTAAAACAATCAAACCAGTGTAACAAGGCCTACAGTAAGGCAAACAGGATGCTGGGTTGCATAGGAAGGGGTATTGACCGCTGAAGGAAGGAGGTATTACTATTCCTCTATAGATAACTGGTTAGGCCCCACCTGGAGTACTGTGCCCAGTTCTGGAGTCCTCATCTAAGGAAAGATAAGGACAGGCTGCAGACAGTGCAATGTAGGGTGACCAAAATGATTCAGGACCAGCAGGGCAGATCTCACAAGGACTGGCTCAAGGCACTGAATATGTACTCGCTAGACGCCAGATGAGAGAGGGGAGATATGATAGAGATCTTCAAGTTTCTGAAAGGAATGAAGAAGGTAAACTGCAAGAAACTATCTAGCATAAGTAGCAGATCAAAAACACGGGGGCATGAATGGAAACTTAAGGGGAAGAGATTCAAAAGAGAAATGAGAACATTTTATTTTACAGAAAAGGTTGGTAAAACGGTAGAACAATCTGCCAGCTGATATGGTGGGCAACAAAACTATCAATACTTTCAAACATGACTGGGATAGAGTGAAGGACTTAGTGGTTGCTCAGGATGATAGCAGTAGGGTAGGGAGCATGGGAGCTGGACAGTATGGTTTAGAACTCTGTATGGACAATAGGTCTCAGGTTTTTCAGGGTTTATGGGCAGACTGGATGGTCCAGTGGTCTTTAGCTGCCGTCATTGTCTATGCTTCTATGTTTCCATGTACTAATGGAGGAAAGTGAGGTGCCTTGGCATGGAACAAAGGGGAGCAGATCCTTAGGATTGCTAGGTCAGAGGGGAAGGAAGGGGACCTGGATATCATTGTCCATCTGAAAATTGATCTGGCATGGGACACAGCTGGGGTAGTGCAGGATAGATTTAGGGAGCAGGGGAGGGGCCTGAAGCAGTATTAATGAATGGTTATGTGACCATTCTAAGCCAATAATTTTTCTGGGATTTGCTTTACTTGGGAGCGCTCATGTTTGGTGTTATCATACTATGTTTTTTTTAAATGCACTTTATTGAGAGGAGACGCAATTAACCCAGTGAAAAAGTGAGAACTGGGCTTAAAATTCACTTTTAAGTCATGAAAGGATCCCCCAGGGTCTTACAAGTGTAACCCCCCCCCTTACAAATGGGGGTTCCCGAAAAATCTTCCTTGAGCTTGCCTACATGCTCACTGCCAGGCTGGTGTCCTGCGTTTTAGCAGTTTAAATGTATTGCCAGAGTGCCTGTATTGCCTCTGTGTACTGTCTCTTTAAGAGCTGCCTGGATTGCAGTCATAATTAATCTGAGAGGGAGCTCTGTTAGAAGATGTACTTGTTTGCTGATCATTTGTTAGAGTAGTAAAAATATTGCAGTTTGTTCTAACCTGACTTCTTTGCAGCATGGACAGTTTTGTTTGTTTTCATCATCTTGGTCCTGGACTGCAGAATGGGCCAATCAGTACATTTGGGACTCTAAAATGGAGCCTGCCTACAGGGGCTTGGTGGGGCCAAAACTTGTAGGAATTGTAGTTTTGGACTTTTGGTGCCTAAAATAACCTGGAGGGGGAGCCCTTGTTGTGACTGACAGACAGATCAGCCAACCAAACCTTTTGGATCTTGGGGAAAGTCCCACACTGCTTGCAGTTTCAGTTAGATCTGAGTTGGGAAGTGAAGAAGTAACAGCTCGAGATAGTTCGAGCAGCAATCCCTAGTGTATTCGCGCGGGAGAACTGTGGAAAGGCCTGAGTTTGGCCTGCATGCCTGTCTGCTGTTCCTGAGCAGGAACTTGTGCTTTTTTCGGACTGAATCCAAACTTGGAGAATGAATTAAGACACTGAATTGTGACTAGGCTTTAACCTGAAGAAGACCGAAGATTTGCTGAATGTGATCGGCCTGTCAGGACTTCCAGCTACCTCTGAACTCCCGGATTGTGCAGAGAGACTATAATTGCGACCGGAAAGCCATTTGCCTGGTACAGTGGAATTTCCTTACAAGTGAATGTGCTTATAGTGGGTCGTGATTTAGTTCTCCACTGTTTGTCTGAACTGTGTTTTGCTTGCTGAAGGCTGTACCCAGCTCCACAGACTGAATCCGTATCCATTTCTTGGGCCCTGCTACGCAGAGAAAGTCATCGACGAGAGACCAGTCTGGGGATCAGCCCCCTGCTCAATGCCTTGAACAGGAACAACGCCTCGGTGATTCGTGTGGGCCCTGCTTCTCCAGGCACTCCAGCTCAACAGCCTGCAGTCTCGATTTCATCCTGCCTGTGTCCAGTATTGGGTATTGTGAGTAAACATCAGGGTAGCTCCCTGCAACAACAGCTAAATCTAAAAGTGTTGTCATCTGATTGTCTTGTTGCTTTTTCTTTCACAAACAGAGACCTCCGGCTCCGGAATACAAATAGTGTGTGTTGTGCATGTTGCTTTCTTCCATCACAGGGCCCCAACCAGCTGCAATGTTCCTGGCTAGCCCACCATTTTCCTACCTGGGTACCCAGAGTGTGCGACTGTGTAGGGACTCCGAACTGCATGCATAACTGTCTGATTAATATAGCTTTTAAGCAAATCAACCTGAATACACCCCTCCCTTGTTCAAGGCCCCTGAATAAATCAGATTTAACTTTGTTTGCATTTAACCTGACTGTGGTTCCAGTTTGTGCCAAGAGTATTGTACTGTTGTTATTTGCTGTGCTTAACCTTGTTTTACAGGGGGTCCCCAGGGTCAAGCTAGAGGAACCAGCACTGGTGGTAAGTGCAAACAGTGTGGGTAATTGTCTGGTGCTGGTGAATAAGGGTCATTGTGAAAGTAATAATTGTATATTGTTCAGGCCACTAGAAGGGAAAGAGGGGGATTACAGTGTCCCGGAGGGCTGTGCCCAGGTTAGCTTGACCACTAACAACCCTGACCTCTGGGTGGAGGCACCTATTTCATTACCCAGGCCCCTTAACCTGCTACTAGCCAAGCAGGCAGGGGTAGTAGCCCTTGGGATAGCACCACCTAGGGGTTACACAAGTAGGGGGGAAATGGCAGTGTTGTGAATAATTCAGCAGTGGGAAGAAAAGTAAAAATCAGCTGACACCCCCGATCTCCCAAAAATTGCGAGATTGGATTTAAAATGCAAGAAACCCGCAATCTCCCCCCTCCCCGACTTACAAGCCCTGTTTAAAATTGACAAAAATCAGCCTCTGTTTGGCTAAAGTTAAGTGTCAATTTGCAGGAAAATGCCTCACTGGAGTCTACAGAGAAACTCCCTGACTTTACCAAAGTAGAACATTCAGGTAGTGCCCCCTCATACTGCACGATGGTCTTTCTCTTCAAATAAACCAGACAATATCTTGCTAAAATTAAAACTAGTGTGCAAGCCTTATTTATTTAGAATTATGACCTCTGTGTCCTGTTTTTCAAAACAGATATCGACAGTGCTAAGTTTTTTAAAGATTTGTTACCTTTTCAGAGAACTCATGAAGAGACACAAACTCAAATGACAGGACAGGGATTAAAGTTGCTTCTAGTCCATGTGATGCTAACTCCTTAAAAAGTAAACAAAAAGAAGCATTAATGTTTCTAGCTGTTTGTACAATTTATTTACCCAAGGTAGCCCAGCTGAGATGCAACATTTTGTTATCCATGGGGCCATGCTGCTAGCCAATCTTACAGCTTGATGGCGATGATGAACAAGTACAGGGAGGCCAAGTTGCTTGCTAAAGGTTGCACAGTTAATCATTTACTGGTTCAGTTCTCTGCTCTACCACTGGATAATACAGTCTTCCTTTTTTATAGACTAGGGGCATCATGGGGTCACTGTACACTAAGGTACTGGAAGTATTGATACCGTGAGTAATTTCCCATACTTCAATAGTTAGATTTTATATAAAACAGCACACCATTAACTTACATGCATGCCACCCATGTTGCCCTCCGACCCTCCTCCTTGTTAGGGTGGCAAATGTTCCTCTTGCTCAGCCCTACAGGTCTGATCCCAAAATAGTGATTGTTGTAATGCAGCTATACTGATGATGGTGGTGGTGTTACCTTTGACTGTTGTCATAGTATATAGTTCATTGTTTTTGTATATGGAAAACCATATACTTCCAGATGATGATGTACCACAGTAGTAGTAGCCTCCCTCCACAAGCTGAAGTACAAAGTAAGGAGAACCCGAGGTGAGGGAATCCCCCAGGACACAAATTAATAAAGGGAGCAGGGTGGTAAAGATAAAGGAGGGAAGGGAACAGCAGCATAAAAAAGAGAGGTGGGAAGGAGGGAAGCAAAAAGAAAAAATGGGGGACAACAAGCAGAGTGGAATCAAAATCTGGAAGGCCGTGTGTGCGAATGGTAGAAGTCTAGGAAATAAAATTTTGGACCTAGAGGCCATCATGGCAGAGACCAGTCTGGATACTGTGGCCACTACTGAGTCATTGTACTCGGAAAACCATGACTGGGACATGACCATACCGGGCTATACTCTGTTCAGGAAGGACCAGGTGGGAAGGAAAGGAGGAGGAGGAGGTACATTGCTTTATGTGAGGGAAAAGCATAAAAGCCACAGGAATACAGGGAATACAGGGGGAGGCAGAGGTACTGTGGGTCTCCCTGAAGACGGGGAAGGGAGCCACTATTCACACTCAATCTACAAACCTCCAGCACAGATGGAGGAATCAGATAATGTACTGGTAGATGCCACTGGCAAGATGGCAGAAAAGGGGAAGGTGCTGCTGGTGGGGGACTTCAACTTGCCAGATGTGGATTGGAGCTGCCCAGTATTGGCTTCACCTAGAAGCAGGGACATCCTGGACTCTCTGCAGGGGCATTCCTCAGGTAACTAGTAATTGAACCCACTCTGATTGGGCAATACTGGACTGGGTACTCACTAACAGGGACAGTGTTTCAGACGTCAAGGTGGGAGGCCACTTGGGGTCCACTGACCACCATATAGTGTTGTTCAATATAAGGACGGCTGCGGAATGGAACCACACAAGGGTGAGGGTCCTGGACTTCAGGAGGACAGATTTTAAAAAGATGGGTGAATGCATCAGGGATGACCTAGCAAGGGTGGGTGACCCGAGTGGGGTGGAGGCACAGTGGGCAAAGATAAAACGGAATGTAGTAAAGGTAACAAACCTCTGCGTCAAACAAGTGAGCAAAAGCAAGAGGAAAAAGAGACCGCTATGGTTCTCGAAATAGGTGTCTGAAAAGGTAAAAGCTAAGACGGTAGCATTCACAAGGTAAAAGACGCAGGGGGAGGATGACAGGGAGGTGTCTCGGGGGAAACAGAGGGAAGCAGGGAAAGCAGTAAGGAGTGCAAAGGTGCAAACTGAAGAGAGAAATGCCCAGGAGGTATGAAAGGGGACATTTTTTAGATATGAAAATGAAAAGAGGAAGACTAGGGGTGGGACTGTAAGTTTAAAAAGGGAAGGGGGGCAGTACAGAGGAGAATCAAGAAAAGGCAGACATCCTGAACAAATAGTTTTGTTCAGTATTCACAGGGGAAGAAGAAGGGCAGGGGTGTGCAAATCCTATAGCCCCCTGTCCGGGGCAAGAAAATTTCCTTAAAGGGCAAGTACAAATAGAGAGCTAATTTCATTATAATGAATAGGGGCAAGTGAAAATTAAGCTACAGTCATGGTTGGGCAAGTACTAACATTTTTGATCTGAACACCCCTGGAGAAGGGTAGGGGCCACAAAAAGCAACAAAAGCTTTGGAGGAAGGGAGATGGACACTAGTCCTGTTTTGGAGGAGAGAGCCCTGAAGGGACATGCTAATCTGAAGGTGGATAAAGCAATGGTGCCAGATGGGGTGGATCCAAGGGTTCTGAGGGAGCTCAGGGAAATACTGGCTGTACCTCTGACCATTCTATTTAACAGCTCACTGGAAACAGTTTCCTGAGGGCGGATGTAGTCCCACAACACAAAAACACAAAAGTGGTAGCAGGGAGGAGGCTGGCAATTATGGGCCAGTCAGCCTGACAACGATGGTGGGAAAGTTAATGGAATCACTGCTGAAGGAAAGGATTGTGTAATATCTTGAATCTAGTGGGTTACAAGACCCAAGGCAGCATGATTTCACTAGGTAGCGGTCATGTCAAGCGAAATCTGATATATTTCTTTGACTGGTTGACCAAGGAACTAGAGAAGGCTGGAGCAGTAGACATGGCCTACCTAGATTTCAGTAAGGCGTTTGACACCGTTCCACATAGGAGACTTGTAAGCAAACTGGGTAGCTTAGGAGTGGGTCCATAGATGGTAAACTGGATAAGAAATTGATTAGGGGACAGGCGACTGAGGGTGGTGGTAAATGGAGTTCACTCCATGGAAGGGAGGGTGGCCAGCAGGGTGTCTCAGGGATCAGTAGTGGGACCAGTTCTCTTTAATGTCTTTATAAGTGACATTGCAAAGCAGCTGAAAGGGAAGGTCTGCCTCTTTGCAGATGACACCATAATCTGTAATAAGGTGGACACTCTGGGGGAAGGGGCGGAAAGGATGAGCAGAGACCTGAGAAAACTAGAGGAGTGGTTAAGGGTATGGCAGCTGGGTTTCAATGTGAAAAAATGCAAAATAATGCACTTAGGACACAGAAACCCGGGGTGGAGCACAAAATGGGTGGAGTGGTACTGATGACCACCAAGCAGGAAAGAGACCTGTGGGTAATCATATCTGATGACCTAAAGGTGGCCAGGCAGTGTGACAAGGCAATAGGGAGGACAAGTGGGATGCTGGGGTGCATAGGGAGGGTATCACCAGCAAAAAGATGGAGGTGGTGTTGCCTCTGTATAGATCAATGATAAGACCCCACTTAGAATATTGTGTACAGTTCTGGAAAACAGATCTCCGGAAGAACATAGACAGAGTGGAGGTCCAGAGGAGGGCAACTAAAATGGTGCAAGGTCTGCATCAAAAGACTTATGAGGAGAGACTAAGGGACCTCAGAATGTACACCCTGTAACAGAGGAGGGAGAGGGGAGATATGATAGAGACCTTGAAATACCTCATGGGGGTAAATAAGGTACAGGAGGGGAGTATTTTTCAGAAGAAAAGTTGCTCAAGAACAAGGGGGCATACTATAAAGCTGGAGGGGGCTAGATTCAGGAGTGGAGAGATGTGAGAAAGTACTTTTTTACAGAAAGAGTGGTGGATTCCTGGAACAGCCTTACAGCAGAGGTGGTGGGGGAAAAACTGGTGGGGTTCAAGAATTCATAGGATAAGCACAACAGAATCACAGTAGAAAGGAAGGTGGGAGGGAAAAAGAGCCGTAGATCAGAAACGGTCTAATGTAATCGTGTAGGTAGGGAGAAATGGGCAGACTGGATGGGCCAAGCGGTCCTTATCTGCTGTCAAGTTCCATGTTCTCTGTTTCTGTCAGAATGCTGTTGTACCACAGTAGCTATTTCACTACTGTGGTACAACAGCATAAAATCCTGTGTCTATTAAGATTCCTCATGCTTACCTACAATACAGATTCCTCATAACAAAGATCTCTGCAATGCTGAAAACAACCCAAGTGAACTGTTTGTTAAGAATGACTACTGGAAATGTTGCCAGTCATGTAGCTATTACTTTGGCCGGCCCGGTGAAGCTGAGGGTTGAAGTGCTGGACGCCACACCTCGCGCCACGCCGGTGACCCGGGTTCGGAAGCAAGCACGGGTTGTCAGGGGTCGGCAGGGGAGGGAAGAGACTGAGTGTCCGGACGACTGCTCTCTCTTCCCGGGGAGAGCTAGGGACAACGTCCGCTCAGGGAGCGACCTCTGGCGGCGGCTGGAGGTAGCCAACCGAAGCGACGTGGCGTATGCCTGGGGGTGGAGCCACGACAGTACGTTGCCTTGACAGCCAGGCTCCACTGGGGTTCATGAAAAACACAAATCCCTCCCGCCTCCCATTGATAGGCGATGGCGCCTCCCACCCACAATCCACACTCCCAGAGTCGGACTCGACTCTCTCCACTGCCCCTCTCCTCCCTGGTCTGGAGCTCAATACTATAAGAAAGAGTGCCTTGGGCGGGGGCAACACTTCCCCGGAGGGCAGACTCAGGGGATGTGCTGATGCTGGGGCAGAGCGGAGAACAGTCAAGTCATGCGGGGAGGTAGAGACCGAGGACCTGGAAGGATGCCGGAGAGAGTTCAGTGCGGAAAGGAGGGAGCCAAAAATACAGTTTGAAAAAAAAAATGTAGCTATTACTTCAATCACATAAAATGCTTTTAATCTTATCCTGTTTGCTCAGTTTTCTGTTTATTTGACCACAGCTTGAAACAGTGTTAGAAAGAAGGTAAATGAATTAAAAGTAAACCAACATATACTATAGAAAATAAGGTATAGGCAACCATACACGACAAGGCTAATGTTTTCATCGAGGGGTGAGATGACATCACAGACCTCAACAGCGAAGCTCAAGAGGTCTCTATGATGTCCTTTCACCTCTCAATGGAAACACTCCCCCACCACCTCCCCAACTCCTGCCTCCTCACCAAATGAATTGGTATGTAACAAAGTACCTAACTACTTTCCCTTTAGCAGGTTATCTGCTATCACCACTAGTGGCCACTGTAAAACACAGCAACACTTTTTTCTTTTTCTTTTTTCCATTTATTTTATACTGAAAAAAATCTGTGAGCAAAAAATGCCTGTTTTCACAGATGTCCAGTGACAAATAAAATGACAATATACAAAACAAAATTACATAAATACATCAATAAACATTTTGTTGCAAATACATTAGAAACAATTACAGTCTCTGACAAAAAAGTACAGTTACGTAAGAAACTTACCGTAACAGTAGATCTTCGAGAGAGGGTCTTGCAGTAGGTAATTACATATAGGACTGGCGTCGGCAGGCAGCAGGACCCACATAAAAATTTCTAGCTAGCAGTCCCTGGCGAGGACCGCCCCCATGTCAGGTGACCGGCGTCAGGAGATGTCGGTATAAAGGGGCGGTCCCGGATGCCCTCTTCCAGTTCTTTCCCGCCACAGGCGAAGAGGCCGGACGAGAGAGGAGCGGATATTTCCCTCAATGGAAAAGGAGCTGAAAAAGCCTAGGGGGATGAAGGGTGGGAAGGTATTACCTACTGCAAGAGCCTCTCTCGAAGATCTACTGTTACGGTAAGTTCTTACGTAACTGTACTATCTTACTTCAAGAGGGCTCTTGCAGTAGGTAATTACATATAGGACTGAATCCCAAGCAGTCTGTTACAAAGAAAGGCACCGGGAGGAGGAAAACTACTCCAAGAAGCAGTTCTAGCCCTGCAAGCCTCAAGATAGGAGGCCTTGCAAAACAGCTAGCCCGAAGCCTGCTCTATGGCGAGAAGCAACATCCAAACTGTAGTGTTTCGTAAAGGTATGGACAGAAGTCCAGGTGGCGGCAGCGCAGATGTCTGCCGCAGACACATTCTTGAAACAAGCCGCAGAGGCAGCTACTCCTCTTGTGGAGTGGCCTCTGACTTGACCCGGAAGGGTCTTGTGGTATTTGTCATAACAGAAAGTGATGCAATGAGCAATCTTTCTTTTAAATTATAATGGCCACCTGGTGATGAAACATGGGCACTGGTCGACTAACAAGGCCCTTGTTAGTTGACCGGTGCCCACATTTCATCACCAGGTGGCCATTATAATATAAAAAACTGATCGGAAAGCCATCGTGCATATACTATAATGGAGTGCATCGCCACGCTCTCCCTAGCATCTCATCATCATGTTAGTGAGCACTGGAGCGGAGTGTGGTTTGGCCCCAGAAACCGGAAAGTCCGTGGGACCCAGTGGGGCTAATTTTATGAGGGCCAGCAATTTTAAACACATGGATTATTTTAGATCCCCTCTGCAGCAGTATCATCAGAAACAGATAAGGTATCGATCCAGCAGGTGCGAATGCTGAGACTGGTAAGTCTCTTTAAAACTGCCAAATCTTGTAGTACTTACTGCTGCTTACAGCACTACATTGCTACCTTGTCGCTGCTTTCCTATGTCATACTTAAGATTATGACTGGATGCAAACGCCACTCAAGTACAGCTGACACTATCCAACTGTCTAGATCAATAGTTCTCGGACTTTGTCACAGTGAGCCTCCCCAAATCCATGGAAAAGATTTTGAGCCTCCCCCTGAATTGAAATAATCTTGGGCCTCCCCAAAGAAAAATAACGTACTGTACTTTGCGCAGTACACCATAAATAGATTGAAACCCCTTTGAGTACTTGGCTCACATTCAGTTCTTTGTCTTCTGCTTAAAGTTGGACCAGCATAACATTCTGTGGTGATTTGCATATGCAGTCCATGATGCTTTGCATTGTGGGGGCATGTGTGATTTTTATATTTTCTTGAAACTTGGCTTCCCAGCCAAATGCCCTTTGGGGTAACCCTTGCCTCAGTGTTTGCGCACAGAGGTTCTTTGTCTTTTAAATAGTTTTTTATTTTAATGGGTTCACCACAATATATCCAAGGCACACTGCCTTAAGGGTAGCTGGTCCATTCCACTGGGGTGTCAAACAGATGAGGCATACTGAGGAGTCCTGGTAGGATGAAACATGTGTCTATGTCTTCTGTTAGTACCCTTTGCAAACTGTGTGAGAGGCCTTTTGGCACCATGCAATTCTGCTTAAAGTTGACCAGCATAAAATCTGTGGTGATTTGCATATGCAGCCCATGATGCTTTGCATTGTGGGGCATGTGTGATTTTGTATTTTCTTTGTCTTATACTGACTTGAAACTTTTGAGAAAGAGCTCCTGTGCTCAAAGGTTTTATCTGAACAATAAATAATTAAAATATTATTATTCAGCTTATTGTAACCCCCACACACACACACAGACCAGCCTAATTGCTCTGCTTTTTTCATTCTTGAACCATTGTTACCCTTTGTTGCAGTACCTTCATGGGTCAGACTACTTCCTCTGTTTCCTCTCTATATAAAATAACCTTCCTACACACTTTGCCTCTCCTCCCTTCTCTGCTCCTAAGCAACTTCAGAGTTACTTTGCTCCTTCTTGCTATTGCTCTTAGCACTTCTATGCTCAACCCTTGTATTAGGCTGTTCTGCCATCAGTTTACAAATTGATCAATTACCACTCATTATTAATTTATTGTTCACGTTAATTTGCACCATTGCTCATTCTATATTTCTTGATTGTTTTCTGTTACCTTTTTAAATGTATTCACTCCCTACCCTTCCCTGGGTACACCTGAAATGAGCCTTGGCTCATTCACCATCCCTTGTCACCTATTAGTAAATAAATACATAAAATTCACCTACTACTATTATTCTCTTTCAGTTTGCTTCATCTCTTCACACAAAATATATAAAACTCAAAATTTAAATACAGTACTTTTTCAGACTTGCTTGAGCCTCCCCTGGAACAGGTTGGGGCCTCCCCAGGGAGGCTGGCCTCACCATTTGAGAACCCCTGGTCTAGATTGATTTGTCTAATTTGTAACTTATGTATCCTTTGTCTTGATTGATTTGGATAATCTGTAACTTTTGTGTCCTTCTCTCAATGCGGAACCTTTGTAAATGAGCACTTGTGCTCAAAGGTGCAAATCTGAATGTATAAATAAATACATATCTGTGATTAACTAATTGATTAATCGTGCTCAGGAGGGTATACAATTCAACACAGGGGGACACCCCAGCACCTTCCACTGACGCAGAGGCTGGTCAAGCCTCGATGTGCTGGTGTTCGTTGTTCCCAGTCCCAGCAATCATAGCATTAACTGTAATGTTGCTACATAAACATACTGTATAACTATGTAGCCGTAATAAAAGTTATTATAGATCGAGGGAGCGTTCCCAACCAATCAGAGTGCTCCTTTCCCTTGCACGTGAGACAGTCTTATTCTGTGAAGAGCGTCTCACGTGCAGATGCCCTGGAAACAGGCATGTTCTGGGAACAGTATTTTGTTTAAATATATTATTGATCACTCTTGATCAATAATATATTAATACATCTCCCGTCACCACTCGTTCCTGTATTAGAGTGGTTTCACTTGCCTTCAGCTTGAGCCAGAACAGCTCAACTTTGCTTCACTGTTCTCACTCCAGCCAAAGGCACGTGAAACCACTCTTATACAGCAACAAGTGGCTCTGGGAGATGTATTAACATATACACCTAAGCATCACATTGGTCTGAGAATGCTATTGTCACTGGTTTTTCTTGCATATCCTTTTTGATAAGCAATAGGATTAACTTGTGAGTGCTGTTTTTACCTTCAAGCCTTCCTACACAAAGGGCCTGCAAACCAGTAATCTGCACAATCCAATAATGGCAAACTAGAGCGCCAGAGCAAGGAATTCTACACAACTCAAATCTGATTAGTGATCCCAAACAGACTGCAAAGGCATTTAATGAATACTTTAATTTTTCATATGCATTTTATTTCCAGTTCTTTCTGGCTGCCCCTCTTCTGACCAACACCCTTCCCCCCAGCCCAACTGGCTTCATCAGGACTTACCTTACATTGACATCCTCTGCCACAGGACTGTGGTGGTGCCCGGTCACCAGTGTGTGGCCTGAGAAGGGCTGGGCATCATCCTGCAGCCGGGGGTGTTTTACCACCTGTATTTTACCCTGGGGCCCACGGATGCGCAATGGGTGCGATATGCGAGCTCCGCCTCCATGGAGACGCGCACGGTGTCCTGAACATCGGTTCTCTTCCCTTCTTGGTGGCATCACATGTGCCGCCGCCCAGCAGCTGCTGGGTGGCAGTCAAACAGCAAGCCACACTGACCCCCCTCCCCGAGGAAGAAGAGTTGTCCTAGGGATGCTCAATCTTTCCTCTCCCCGCAGGCCCTTGAGTAACCCAAGTTGGTTCCCGAACCCAGGTCGCCGGCATGGCAGGAGGTAAGGCATCCAGTGCCTCAGCTCTCCACATCACCGGGCTAACTTTATTGTATGCTTTACTGACCTCAATGCGTACAAAGACCCTACTGCCATCTCCTCCCCTGGCTCACCCACCCCAGACACTCACCCCAACTTCCATTTTAGGCTTGTCACCTACAAAGAAGTCCTAAACCTGCTCCTAAAAATTAAAGCAGAAAAACCTTTGGGCCATGATAAACTGGAGCCTTGACTCGTAAAACTGGCTACCACAATTTCTGCTCCTCCCCTGGCTACAATTTTTAATTTGTCACTGCTTTATGGTACAGTCCTTCTAAAATGGAAGGTAGCACATGTTGTCCAGTGCACATGGGCGGAGAGAAGGAACTGACTGGTCCCGCAGACATGGGATTACTGGAAGTTCACAGGATATATTTAAAAACATCGGGGGTGCCAGCCCAGTGGTGCTGAGGGCTGAGGCGCTGGACTCCTTACCTCGTGCCAAGCCAGCGACCCAGGTTCTGGAATGACCTCGGGTCTTCGGGGAGCCAGTGGGGGGTGGGATTGAGCATTCAAGTGTCTGCCCCACCCCCGTAGTTCCACTCCCATTGGGTGGAGATTTGATGGGATGCATAGGCAGGAGGAGGCAGTGGCGACTGCCAGGGGTGGGGTGGAAAGGGCTGAGCCAGTACCCAGCATGCGTGTGCGCCTCCACGTGCATGTCTGCCGGGGTCCTGGGAGCAAAAAGGGGAAAAACTGCAAAAGCTAGTAATGGGGGAGGAAAAAAAAAAAGGGAGCCTTTCTTTTTTTCTTATGCGAACCCAATCCTGTGGAACTCCCTCCCACGCTATATACAGTACATGAGAGCTCATCAGTGGACATTTTTAAGCAGCAGCTCAAGACCTTCTTGTCTAAACATACTTTTATGATAAGTTAGAATATTTTTACAGATATATAAGCATAATGTATATGCCTTTTGTATTGTACTGTGTTGTTTTAAATTTTTTTTTTTTTTACGAATTTTAAAGTGCATCTGGGGATTATAGTCTCATCCAGCCTTAAGGTAGGAAACCAGTGCAGCAGGGCAGTGGGAAAGGCAAATGGAATGTTGGCTTGCATAGGCAGGGGCATTACTAGTAGAAGGAGGAAGGTAATACTGCCCCTTCTACAAAGCCATGGTGAGGCCATATATGGAGTACGGGGTCCAGTTTTGGAGACCACACCTCTAAAAAGACATAGATGGGATGAAGAGGGTTCAGAGAAGGGCAACCAAGATGGTGCAGGGTATGCAAAGGAAGACATACGAGCAGAGGTGCCAGGAGCTGAATCTATACACCCCGAAGACTAGAAAGGAAAGGGGAGACATGACTGAAACTTTTAAATATGTGAAGGGGCTCAACAAAGTAAGGGAAGGGAGTTTACTTAAGAAGAAGGAGGGGGCCAGAACTAGAGGGCATAGCCTCAGACTACAAGGAGGAAGATACAGAGGCAATGTGAGAGAGAGATTCTTCACTGAGAGGGTGGTGGAGCCCTGGAACAGACTACCAGAAGAAGTGGTTGGGGCTGAGTCAGTGGAGGGATTCACGAGGGCATGGGTCAGATATATGGGTCTGAATAGCGGAGAGGGCGGGAGGGGGGTGTTGGGGGGGAATTGGGCAAACTGGATTGGCCAATGTGGTCCTTTTCTGCCATCAAGCTTCTATGATATGATTCTATGTGAAGAGCACTGAGTCACAATTGAGAAGTGTGCTATATCAAATAAGGAATCACTGACTGATGAACTATTGCCCTATTTCTATTCTGTGCACCTTGGCTACACTACAAGACAGGCTAGTGTACAACCAATTGCTTATCTATATAGAAACCCACTCCCTGCTTACAGACTTTCAGCATGGCTTCTGCAAGCACCATGGCATTGACTCAGCCCTGGTACGCTTTACCACCATGCCATTGCCACTAACCATGGTAACCACACAGGGGCTGTATTTGTTGACCTCACAAAGGAATTCGACCTGATCAGCCATGACCTTCTGCTCCTCAAACTGAAGAGCCTGAGCCTTGGCCAGCTCTCCTGTCAGTGGTTCACTAGCTAACTTGTAGGGCATAAACAGGCAGTCAAGTGGGAGTTGTGCCCATTTTCCTTGCGTGATATCTCAGATGGGGTCCCTCAAGACTGCTCCTGGGGCCTATACTGTTCTCACTTTTTGTCAATTAGCTCCCCTATAACTGTGGTGAAGCCAAAGTCCTGCTATACACAGATGACGTGGGTCCTATATAGAACTGGCCTTGACATGAATATTATTCCTGATGGGCTAAACAAGGGCTTCAGTGAACCAGAACCATGGTTTATCTCAAACTGACATACCCAACTGGAAAAAAACTAAGGCCGTGCTTTTTGGTTCTAGAAAATCGGGCTCTGGCCAAAGCAAGCTACTACTGATCTCCACTTCCTCTTTTGCCCAACTGCAAGTGGTTGATACTATAAAGTACCTTGGTGTCTGGCTTGACCAAGAGCTCACTTTCAAGACCCACACTGAGGGTACCACAAACCTTCTTTCCCAAAAACTGGGGCTGCTCTACAGGCTCAAGTCCTATCTTACTAATGAAGCCTGTATGTCTGTTGCGAATAATTTCCTCCTCCCTATGCTTCTGTAGAGAGCCCCAGTCCTCTCCTCTCCTCCCTGAAAAGTGCAGAGTTTACCAAGCTTAAAACTATGTATCACAAAATTGGCATCAGGCACAGGAAACTGAAAACATTGTTGCAATGTCCTTGTCTCTCTGCACTGCCCCCCCAAGAGAGTCTGTACTACCCCACTTTCTGTCTGGCCTATAAGACCCTAACAAACTGTACCCTAGTTTCAGAGATATACTGGTCTAGAAGCCCACCAGAAGGTGCCTCCGCTCCTCCTCCCAGCCCCACCTGGAGGTTTCTCGGACCCAAACTACATCTGGCATATGGTGCTTCTTGTACAAAGTCCCCTTGCACTGGAACAAACTCCCTTTTCAAAGGGTGATGCAGCGCTTTCGTCAAGCCCTACATCAAATCCTGTATTTGACACAACTGCGCCGATCACCTTTGCCACAACTGTGCCGATTTTGGTAAGCTGGGCACAGTTGTGACAATTTATCCAATTTATATCGGTTTGTGCCACCTTATTGGCGCAAGCCCTGTAAAAATGGTCCCTGGGACTGCCATAAGCTAGACTGGAAAAAGTTGCCCTAACTTGCAGTAATTGGTGCACAGGATTGAAAATCCCGCTCACTGGCCAGGTGATTGCCACAAGCCCTATGCACCATATCTTCAGCACACCCAAGGCTTGTGGCAAACAGGGCCTTTGAAAACTGAGCCCATTGTCTCTATGCAGGACTGCCATACCTGTCAGGCCTTCAAGAGACTCCAGAAACGACTCCTAACCCTAAAGCCACACTTCTCTTGTTTCCTCTGAGCCTACCCCATCTCAGCTATGCCTTACAGTGGCTTACATGCTTACCTTCTCCGTTGGCCTTGGAAGTAGTCCTCTAAACCTGATTTGATTTACTGTACCATTGCACACTGGACTTTGTCCCATCGACTGTTCACAGACTTTGCTATTTAATCTTGTGGATCCTCATTGCTGTACCTGTTGTAACAACCAATGTCCCTATATCCTCTATGTTGTTATCTGTGCCAATGTGAAAACAAGTCATTTCCTGTATGTAACTTATCCCGGGATTGCTCCTGAAAAAGAGATGCAAGTCTCCATGAGCAAACCCGGTCAACAAAATCCAGTAAATAAATAAAACACAGCCTTGTTGCATATGGTTGTTCAGACACTATTTATGCTTTGCAGATTTCATACAATGGCATCACTGTTCTCGACAAATAAATTACTCAGGGATTTTGCTAGAACTAGGAAGACCAGGAGTCTCTCAGACCCCACTCTCACCTCACTGCAACCAAAAGCCCAGTGTACTAATTTACGATCCAAGCAAATAGAGAATCCGAATTTCCCATGGAGCCAGGGAGCTCTGAAATAAAATGGTGGATGCATTTTATATTGGTTATGTATGAAGTCCATGAATTTGAGTTTTTTGTATCTTTGGACTCAGTGACGCACAAGTATTGTGTTAAAGGGGAACAGGATGTCTGTACGAATTGTCAGCTGTTTGTGATGTTCCTATCTTCAGAAATGATATGCATACCCCAAAAGGATGAGTAACATTTTGCAAAAATATGCATTTTGTATTGTCCTCTTTTTAAGGACAACATTCTGTTTTGCTCTCTTCATTGAGCCAGGAATTTATTTATTTGGCTTTTACTAACTGGGTAAGCTCAATGAGACTAAAAGTCCTTCTCTTGCTTGGTAACTGTAAGTACCTCCCCCATCTTATAAACAGCTGTATATAAACAAGATGTATGACTTTGCATTTTTTGGCACTTAAACCCAGCTGCCACATCCTAGACCACTCCTCTAGTTTCTCTAGATCCCTTTACATTCTCTAAACCCAGAGTGTCCACCCTGTTGCAGATTTTTGTGTCATCCACAACGAGGCACTCCTTCCCCTCTAGTTCCTCAGCAAAATTACTTATGAAGACATTGAAGAGGACAGGACCCAGTATCGATCCCTGTGGTACTCCACTGGCCACTCTGTCTTCTTCCAAGTGACTACCATTTACCACCACCCTCTGCCTTCTTTCAACCCATTAGAAACCCAGCTCACCACCTTCTCCCCTACCCCCCAGGTTGCTAAGCTTCTTTATCAGCCTCCTGTGCAGTACAGTGTCAAAGGCTTTACTGAAGTGCAGACAGACTAGCACAAGTGTTGGAAAAGAGGCTCACTCACCACAAATTTGTGGTGCATAAGACTCATTTCCTACTCTTGTGCTAGTCTTGTGATACGCAGTTGGAAGAGGCTCCTCCCCATTGTTTTCTTATCTTTACAGAATTTGGTACCACACTGGCTGATACCTGAGGTCCAGATAGGCCACACCCGCTGCCCTCTCCTGATCTGTCTCCCCAGTTACCCAGTCAAAGAGGTTTGTTTGACATGACCTCCCCACTGCCAAGCCATGCTGCCATTTGCCTGCAGCCCATTTGCCTCCAGGTATGCAATCAGTCTCTCCTTCAGCTACACCTAACTGTACAAAACTGGGGCATTGCAAACAAATAGAATGCAATCCTATATCTATCTATATAAAACTTAAACCTTCGAACTGAAATACAGTCCAGCCCTAGACCTTCAAACTGAAATCCAGTCCAGTCCTAGATCTATAAATAAGCTACTGGTACTTCACTTTATTTGCAAAGTTCAGTGCAACACTGCTTAAGAGAAATCTAACAAAACAAAGCAATGCCTACCATCACAAGAACATGTAGGCCTGATTTCCAACTGTCCCAAGGAGTAAGCTGGATGCACAAATTGCTTGTGCACTAAAAAAAAAAAAAAACACTGCACCAGCAAACTGAAGAGAAAAACCCAGTAGTTTTTCCACAGGGGCACAACTTTACCTTGTTTATGTACTTGTAATGCCCGGTGATACCAGACGTAACGTGCCAGTAATTAACAGGCATTCATCTGATTCAAAGTATTGTTGTTCAATATGGTAAAACAGTAAGAAGTTATTGTCAATAACTTTCAATCACTTTATTGGTCACCGAATACAAAAAAACCCCCACAAAGACAGAACACCGGTCTTCTCCAGTTTTTGTTTGTGCTATCATTTTCCCAGGTCCATCCTGTGCGTGTCTATCTTTGCTAAGTTTAAGGACTACCCTTGCTAAATCAGCCCCTTTCCCTGGTGAAATGTACTTGGATTATGTGAAAAATCTTGTAACTGTACTTATTACTGCTGTCATGTCCAAGGGGTGCATACACCTTTTAATTTATGATGTACTGTAATCAAACTGTTTTATAACCACTAACTTCTGTACAAAGGTACCCTCTTTTTTTAAAGTTTATCTGTTTTTCCCCAGGTCCCCACACCATCTCTCAGCCACCCACACAGCCCCACACCCGACATCAGGCAGCTGTCCCAGTCTTCCCCCACGATTTCCCCTCTGTGGCAGGGTGGTGAGGAGCCCCCAACTTGACTCACCTTGAATCAGATCCAGAGTCCGGGGAAGCGCCATTATGAGTCGGGGCCTGCGGATGGTGGCTGTTTCATCCTGGTCGACCTGGGATCTCTTTTCCTTTTTCCGTTTTCCCCTTGGGTGGAACGTACAATGACAGCAATGGCCGATCTGTGTGTGCTTCCACCCACAGCACGCTGGCCTACTGCTCCACCCCCCCAGGCTTGCGACAGGCTCTATGGTGCACTGGCACCCAGCCGTCGCTAGGTGTCAGGGATGCGCCGACCCCGTACTCCCCGCTCCCCGGGAGAGGAGAGCTGTCCTACAGACACTCGATCCTCTCCCCCCCGGTTGACCCCTAGTGGCCCATTCGCACTGCGAACACGGGTCGCCGGCATGGCAGGAGGTAAGGCACAGATGCCCCAGCCCTCCACGCCACTGGTCCGGCAACAAAGGTACCCCTTGAAAGTGAGCCATTGCTTAGTGATGTGCTCCCATTCATTCTCATATGAATAAACGTATCACTATAACCAGGGCTTCAGTTAACTCCAATTTGGGAGTATTTGACTCCCACAAATACTAACATGCTAACATACTATGAAGCCAGCAGAATAGGTCCTATGGTCTATAGAGTCTGCTCGATGGTCAGTGCCTATGCGGGCACAGATTTTTAGCCCTCCCTCCCACCACACAAGGACTCTTATTTCCCAGCAAGGCTCCTGGATGTACCCTCCCCCTGCACCTATCCCAGCCCTTCTAAGGCAAAAACTTCCAAACAAAGGGGGAGGAAGTCACTGACTTCCAAAACTGAAGGCACAGAAGCTAAGAAAGCATTTACTTTTCTAAAAGAAATTGTATTTTATCACTAATATTTGTATTAAGATCCATAAACTGATCCATCTTAGAATACTGGCTTTCAAATTGTGGGATCTGGAAGTACTTTGACTTCCAAAAAACTGGAATGACTTCCAGACATGGAAGTATTTGACTTCTACAAAAAATGAATTAACTGAACCTCTGACTACAACTGCTACTACTTTAACAACGATGATAACAAGAAAGCTATAGTAAGTCCACTACTCACCTTAATATATGGGTCTGGTCCCAGTTCACCATCTTTGGGGTCTTTCAGCAAAAGAACTTTCATTGTTCACAAAACATTCACACGAGTGGTGCTATAATATGCCAGTAAAGAAAATTAGATTATTTTAATAAAAATACAGACTTAGAAATAGACCTTAAAATGCAATGTCTTTAAGATCACAAACCTCATGTAATAGTGGGTGTATGGTTGGCTTCTGAGTTTTTTTTGTTTTTTTTTTTTTATGTTTGAACTGCCCGCCCAATGAGTAAGCATTTTCCAGCCACTGAAGTAGAGAAATGTTTGCTCTGATAAACATGTTGGAAGTGACAGATAACAGCTGCTTCTCAAACTATACAGCCTTACAAAGACATTCTGTTTTCCCACCACCTCTACAAATTCTAACTTTGTGTTAGTGATGGAAAATATTTAAATCCATGATCCATTTCCCTAGTTTTTCTCCACTGAAAAAGTTTATGACACATGGGTCAAAACACTGGACTCATGGTAGAACTTCAATTTAGAGACAGAGGACTCAACAGTCGCAAAAATGTGTTGTGGTGCCCCATAGTAGCCTTTTTTGCTATGCCTGAAGCCAATGTACTGTTGTCACTCTGCATAAAATGCAAATTAGCTGATCAAGATATTAGTAGGCATAAACTCCATTAACATACAGGATTGCAACAACCGCAGGGTTGGGCCAAAACACTCACCTGGCACAATGTCAAGGGCTTAGCACTGAGCCAACAGTGCTACTGCTGTGTTTGTGCCCCCATTCACCTTTTATCCCAGTGACAGTGGTGGAGGGTATAAAACATGGGTCAAATTAGATCTACTAGTGTAACAAAAGAAGGTCCAAATGAGAAATGACTGGATCAAAACCTAAATGAAAGTACAACTTTCACCAGTACAAAAGTTTAAACTTGTCAAGAAAAAATATGATTCTTCTGCCCACTTTCCCATCTTTCAGCTATTATTACAGACCAGGTGCACTATTGTAGGCCCACTGTCTAGTGGAAGATGGGCCATATCATATGTGGGCTAGATGCAGATTTTTCCATTTTTCCCCCATCAAGCACTGTCCCTGTTTTACCAGTTTCTGGGCTGCACAGTGTCTCTGGTGGTCCAGTGGCACCCCCCAACCACACAAACATTCTCACTGGAGTCCAGTGGAACCCCTCCCTAGTCATGTCTCTTTTGTAGCCTGAGTTTAGTGGCCCCACACAAATACACTCCAAACTAGGGTGCCCCACACCTGATGCTTGCTAATAACACCCCCTTGCCGTAGTAGGCAACACTGGGATGGCCCCCCCATATGCTGCCTAACAACACTCCTCAACAGTCTGAGACACTGGGGTGCCCAGTCCCTGGTGCTGCCAAAGAACACCACACGCACACTCTCCGACACCAGGATGCCTAACCCCCTCTGCTGGCTAATAACACCCCCCAGCACAGTATGCAACACTGGATTGCGCAACCTTCAGTGCCACCAAATAACTCACAGATACTGGGGTGCCCAATCCCCAGTGTCAGATCCCTGAAAAAAGAAAACTGACCCTCGTCATTTCCCATTTTGTTTTTACTTGAGACAAAGAAAACCAATCAGCGATGTCTTCTAGCCCCCTGACTCACCCCACCCGACCCCCTCTTAGCACTCCTCCCCTGATCTGTTACCTAACTAGCCCCATGAAGTAATCATGTCTGCGACCGGTGAAGATCCTCTCCCCACCATGCCCAACCATAAACTGACTGAAAACAAAGTAACTCAGGTTAATGGCTTTTTAATGCATTTTGAATGTTTACTCATAACTTTGTCATTTTCTTATATATTTCTGAACCAGATTTTCAACATAGTCTTCTTTTTATCCCATCTCATGAACAAGACAGATGCACTTTTTCAAATCCTCTCTGAAATATGTTTTCACAGTTACTCTGCGAAATCACTTTTCAGACAGGATTTAAAAAATTACACCTGCCTTCATCACAAGGTAGGGTAATAAAAAGACTATGTTGAAAATCTGGGGTCAAAATGTATAAAAAAATAAAACAGTTATGAAGAAACATTGGTGTGCACAACAAGAAACTTTGGAGCTCATCGATGCTGGGTGTCCCCCCAACTACCCAGGCCTACACATTTTTATTCTGCACATTTTCATTCCTCCTCACGACTACTTTTTTGTCTCCCTGGAACATGCGGACGTACTCCATATCATCACCATTTATACCATGGGGGTGAGAGCTTTCTCAGTAGGATAGCCTGTGTTATTTCCACTGCCGTGAGAATAAATCCTGAAGACGACATTTATCCACACTCTGCTGATGTCACCAGAGTGAGGATAACTGCACTACGCATTCTTTTATGTAGTTGACCAGGAATAGCACACTAAGCTGAAAGCTTTTTTACAGGTACGACCTGGGAGCACAGGAAAGCTAAATGACTTGTTCAAGGTCACGCAGTATGCAAGCAGAAGCTGTAGGATTCAAACTCAGGTCTGGTGGGTGTTACCAGATTTGCAGCTCAGAGCCTTAAAGCACTGTGTTATACTGCCTCCCTAAAAGAAACTGCTTCAGGAAACAGTTTCTCTTTCTCACTGAAGCTGCAACTTACTCAATTAGCTTTGCAAAAGACTCTCACCTGTGTCCCATTGTATTTCTAACATTCCTAGCCCATTACTATGCTGATCTCATCTTCAAAACAACCAAAATTCTAAATGAGACTCTTTTACAAAGCAGTTTCTGTTTCTCAGTGTTACCTGCAGCAGTTTGTCTTTCTCACTGAGACTGACTCACTCAATTAGGTTTGCAAAACACACTCACTTGTGTTTCAGACTCCCAGTCCATTCAGAACACACACACGCACACTCTGACAGCACACACAGAATGAGCAAGAAACACACAGAATCAGAAAAACTTTTCCTAAAGCTCTCACCCCTGTGGTATAAATCGCACACATGATGGGCAGATCATGGGATAAAGGAAATATTCTCACTCCTGCAGAGTGAGGCTCTGCATTCTCACTCATGCCTTTGGCACTTGTGAGAATACAGAGCTCACTCTGCAGGAGTGAGAATATTTTCCATATCCAACTCCTGCCCATCATGTATCCCCTATTTATCCATGCTTTCTCTCTGACCATTCCCCCCCATTATTAAAATTGGACTTGGGCAAATCTCAAAAGCTCTCCAACTGGCACTTGAATCTCTCACTCCTCTGGGATGTGGAATTCAAGAAAATAATAACTGCAAAGATCTCACAGATTCTGTCTGAAAATTCCACCTTGGATATTTCCTCATGTATATTATGGGACACATTAAAGACAGTTCTCAGTGGGAAAATAACTGCATATGCTTCCTGCAAACAAACACCGAGAGGCTTTTTACCATCAGTTGGAGGCAGAATTAAAGCAGCTGCAACCAGATCCTAGCGGCCAGTTGCCAGAGGGTCAGGACCGCATTCGCCAATTGAAGGCACACTTACAAAAGATTCTAGATCAGAAAGTACAAATGGCACTTTTATTTCTTAAAAAATATTGGTATGAAGGTGGGCCACGAGGAGTCAGAAACCTGGCAAGACTGTTGCGAGGCCACAGAATTGCCTCTTGCATAACTCAGAAAAAGTGTCCTCCTCAGGTAAATTACTATCTACCACCCCAGACATTTTAGGTGTTTTTCAAAAGTATTATCAACAATTGTGCACAGAGTCCTCACCCCAGATGAGATTCAAATCATAAAATTTCTCTCTCAGGTCTCTCTCCCAACAATTTTCAGCTACCGCCGCTGCTGGCCCCGATTAGCACAGAAGAACTTAAGGAAGCTCTAGCTAGGGCCAAGACACTGAAGTGTCCAGGCCCAGATGGGTTTCCATCCAAATGGTACAAGGCCTTTCTTAGGCTCCTAGCCCTCGTACAGTCACTTTTCGAGAGGTACAGGAGGGAGGGAAGAGCCCCACCCCCCCGGGCCTACACAACTCTTTCTCCAATATTAAAACTGGGTCTTGATCCCAAATCCCCTTCCTTGTATAGACCCATTTCCATATTAAATACAGATTACAAACTGTTTATGGTAATTTGGACGCATAGAGTTAAAATGATTCTCCCTTCTATTATACATCCCCACCAGTCTAGTTTTATCTGCATGCGCCAGACCTCAGATAATATCCATAGAGCAATCCATCTCTCCTGGACTATATTAATACACGGTCTGTCCCAGCAGCCTTGATCAGCTTAGATGCTGACAAGGCCTTTGACCGGGTCTCATGGCAATTTTTGTGGAAAACCCTTTCCAAATTTGTTTTTCAGGAGAAGTTGATACTTTGGCTTCAGACATTTATGCAACACCCAAGGCACATCTCTGAGTAAATGGCCATTTATCCTCTTCGATACCCCTGACCTTTGATACTCACCAGAGTTGCCCCCCTTCTCCTCTCCTTTTTGCTTTATATACTGAACCCCTGGCGGTGGTCATCATGGAGAATGGGTCAGTGGAGGGGGTCCCAGTGGGGGGAAGAGATATTTAAGATTTCTCTAAATGCAGATGATATTTTGTGTCAACCCTGAAAACTCAGTCCCTGAAACTTTGGCCATACTCCACACTTTTGCGTCAATTTCTGGATATGTTATTAATGTGGTTAAGACGGAGGTGTTGGCTCTTAATTTTTCTCCCTCATAATCTTTGAAACAATTATTTTCCTCACGTTGGAGGTGTACCAAAATGAAGTACTTAGGGGTACAATTACCCCCAAATTTAATTCACTTAGAATTGCTAAATATGAGCCACTGACTCGGGTGATTGAAAGAGATCTAAGCCAATGGACCCGCCTTCCACTACCTGGGAGTCTGGATTGACAATCGACTATCCTTCACCAACCATATCGAGGAACTGATAAAAAAACTAAGACAGAGACTTGGACTATTTTTTAGGATCAAACACCTTCTCACTAAAGAAGCCAAGATGAGGTTGGTCCAAACTACCTTCCTTTCACTGCTAGATTACGCAGACTTCCTCTATAGCCAGTGTCCTGCCACCATGCTAACCAAGCTTCATACACTCTACCATAGAGCACTAAGGTTCATCACTGGCCTCCCCTTCTCAACACACCACTGTTCCCTATATGCAGCTGTGGGGTGAACCTCCCTATCCGATAGATGTCAAAGAAATGCTCCACTTTGGACATACAGAGCTATTACCAAAAAACTGCCCCAGTACATTTTTGACTGCCTTCCGCTAAGTCTGGTAGGTACCTATGCACTAAGAAGTACTGCCTATATATTGCTGAAAGTACCAAAGGTAAAAAATACGCTTTCGTAGGGCCGACATAAGTTATGTGCTGCCCGTTCTGTGGAAAAAGTTGCAAAAAACATTGAAACTCATCATTCCTACTAACCTATCTTCCAAACTCTATATGCTCGTTCATTTAAGGAATCCTGCGAATGCTTTCCTTGCCCCTAATCTTCCCGTTTTGCTATAGGTAGTGCACTTCTATATCCTATCCGGCTTCTTTGCTTCCACCTATGCTCATTTGTTCCCATCCATCTTCTCACCCTTAGCTCCTAGATACCTTATTTTTGGTCATTGTGCTGATATCTAAATACTGTTGATTTCCACAGCCATGCTTCATTGCTCTACCTACCACTAATTAGGCAGGAACAGCACTCTATGGTTGCTGAAACTTATACCCCCTGTTTCAGCACCTTGGCCCCTCCCACCCTTAATGCTCCCCACCCTTACTGCCCTTATACCTTTTTTCGCCTTCCCCCTCCCACCTTCCTTTTTGCCCTCAAGGTACTTTCCCCTCTCTTCCCCTGCTGTGCTCCCCTAGTCCTACTAATTATATTTTTTTGACTGCTGGAGATATGTTGTGGACATCTGCTGTAATCATGGTTATGTTTCTTGTGCTGGCTCTTGTGTATATACTGTCATCATTTACCAAATGTGTTGTACTCGCTAATACTACCGCTTTCTAGATGTCACTCTTTCTGAATACTGTAACCATTGTGAACTTTGATGTCTTAATTGTATTGTACACTGGTCTCTAAGCTATCCAGGTCCATCTTGAAAATGGAGTTTTGCTCAATGATGATCGCCTGGTTAAAGAAAGATTTGATTGATTGATCTGATCTATCCAGAGTTGCTGCCATTCACATGTCTATTCTACCTAGACATTTGTATCTGTTTCAGACCCTCCCAGTGACTCCTTCCACTTACATTTTTATATCTTGGAACATAATTTTGTCCAGATTTGTATAGGTGGGCCATCGCCCCCAGTTCCGCTGGCCACTTTTGCAGTTACTGGTTGATAGAGGGGGGGACAAAACCTTTCCAATCCATTGGAGTAGTACAGAGTAGTGCCCTTTAAAATGATTCTGCTTTGGCGTAATCCCTCATACAAGGCAACTTGAAAGCATATAGAGTTTGTGCTCAATGATTTGTTTGATGTGGGGATGAAGGTGTTTGCTACCTTGACTTCTCCTCTGTATTTTAAGGCATTTATGTTTGGCACGGACGATACTCTTCGGTCTTGGTTCAACGTGCGTGCCCAATCCTCGTTGGCCCCCATTTTTCACATTGTCGGTTTGTTATCCAGAGGTGGACTTTTTGCCAGATCGTTTTGATCTCACTTTTCAAAGGTGGCACCGTCTGGGATTGTCACGCATTTTCCAATTTCTTGACACCCAAGGGGTGGTCTCCTTTGCTCAGTTACACGCTCTTTACCAATTAATTAAGCATGAGCATTTTAGATAACTACAAGTGCAGACTTTTTTATTGCATAAGGACCCAATCAAGAGTAAATTCCCTGATCCAATGCCCTTATTACTGAAGCTTCTTTTGGACTTGCTTACGGGAATAGCCTAACCACATCTGATTGGTCATGCCTATAAAGGCTTGAGAGAGTATGTGAGTGATAGCACGCAGTCTATCATGGAGGCTTGGAATGTGGAACTCTCCACAAAGCTATAATATGAGATGTGGTTAAAGTCTATTCTGCCTTCAGGAAAATCTCTCAGGCTCCCTACTTGCAAGAATTTATATGGAAGTACCATACTTGATTTTTTAACATACTTCACTAATTTGTCAGGTATCTGCCGATATCACATGATGTTTGCTGGAGGGCACATGGAGAAACTAGGGCTAATTCAGCTCACATTTTCTGGCATTGCCCTGCTAATTCTACTTTTTGGCGGGAGCTTGAGAGCCGCCTGAAGCAACTAGTAGGCCCTGAGCTGGTCTTATCCCCAGAACTGGTGCTTTTGTACATCTCCTCTGATAATCAACCCCTTCCCTCTCGAAGTGTGCTTTATATTTACTTAATAGCCAATAAAAAGGCCATTACTCGCCTATGGCATCGACCGAATCCCCATACGCTTGCCCAATGGCATACTACTGTAAATTTTTATTACATCGAGAGACTCATAGCTCGCCGTAATGGACAGGTGGTTCATTTTGAGCTGTGTTGGAGGTCGTGAGTGTTTTATGCCTCACTTGAAGATACTTCATTTGTCCCATGATATTTAACATTGAATTAGGGTGGGTAAAGAAACTGGTCTGTAACAGTTTTTTTTTTTATTAGATATGTCACCTGTAACAGTGATTTTACTTCTCAATTGTAGGTGTAATACTATATGACATTGTGGGGTTACTCCTAATATAGAAACATCTTCCAAGCATTTAATTCTCCTCCCCCCCTTTTTTAATAATATAACAACAGATGTGTTTAATTTCATTTGATGTATGACCCTATTTTTAGTGTTCTCCTATCAAATGTATACAATGAAGAATATTGATTTATAAGCATGTTGTAACATGCTCTCTCTGCTGCAATAAATAAAAAGTTAAAAAAAAAAAAGACAAAACATTGGCATTTTTTTAATGTTTACTTAGAACTTTTACATTTTTTGAGATCTTGACCTCAAATTTTGAACATAGCCA
The DNA here is from genome assembly GCA_016271365.2 of Neoceratodus forsteri. Classification (NCBI taxonomy): domain Eukaryota; kingdom Metazoa; phylum Chordata; order Ceratodontiformes; family Ceratodontidae; genus Neoceratodus; species Neoceratodus forsteri. The sequence goes on along the minus strand of CM028135.1, from coordinate 333,759,666 downwards.
TTTGTTTACCCCACCTCAAGAACATGACAGACGTCATTTTTCAGATCCAACCCAAAACGTGTTCTCACAGTTGTGCCAAAAAATGATATTTTGGGCAGAATTTCATAAATGACACCTGCCATTTTCATAAGATGTGATGATAAAAAGCCTATGTTAAAACATTTGGGTTAAAATCTAAAAAACAAAGTTATGAAAAACCAATGACATTTTTCAGTGTTTACTCATAACATTCAAACTGTTTACATTCTGAGCCCACATTTTCAACAGTCTGTTTTTATACCCCACCTCATGAATTTGGTAGGTGACATTTTCAAATCCCCCTCCCAACCCTGTTTTCACAGTCGTTCAACAAAATTACATTTCTGGGGGGATTTCTTAAGTAATACTTATGTTTATATGTTGGTGCAATAAAAATACTGCTTTAAAAATTCTGGGCCATAATCCAAGAAAACAATAATGTTATATGCAAACCTCTTCATTTCCTGATTGTGTTAATGTTACTATTAAAACTTGTGTTATTAATTTGTTGATTTTAACTGCTGCGCTATCTACACCCAACAACTACACAGCAAATTCAAGCAAGCAAACATGACTGGCATTTGCCAATGCTCGTTTCCAGATCTGCCTGATGCTTACTGGTACAGTACTTCTAAAATGGGTAATAGAAATCCTGTACTGTGATTGGTCGAATCGAGTCATATAACTGTGCAGGTATTACAGTATAATCACATGGGCCAATTATAATTCTGTTTCTTTTTAGCTTTTGGAGATGTTTTTCTCCATTTAATAAGCAGGATAACACTCTCCAGGGTGTGGGTTGCTGGACAACCTCAATTCTCTTGAGGCTGAAGGCATTCGTCTGTGCCCTGTGTCCTACAACCCACCCTTTTTTTTTTAACAACATAACTGAGTGCTATGTCATGTGTTGGTTCTGCTATTGCTCTCCATATTGGGCATGCCATAAAACCTTTTTTTTTTTTTTTTTGGTTGGGGTGGAAGTACACATACACCTATGATTTATACAAGAATTACTAATCTTTTGGGTTCTCTCGGCACTCTGTGTATCAGATCAATGCAAAGTTTTTTTTGCAAGGGAGACAGATAGTGACTCATTTTATTGTCTCCTCAAACTGAAAGTGTTTATGTAACTGTGGTTACCCTGTAAGAGGTTATGCAGTTGACTGCAGAAGTACAGCACTTATATTGTCCCATCCCTATTGAGCACTGCCAGCTCTTATTTCTCAGAAAGAGATTTACCTTTTAGGGATAGGGACAGAGTTCATAGATAAACTTTTAGTTTCTAGGAACATTGCTGTATCCATCAGTGCTTTTCTTTGTACTTTAAATGTTATTTATTTGTAAATTTACAACCAGAAGAGGCACACTGAGCCGAGGCTGGTTTCCAGATGTGACCCAGGGGAAGGGGCTACAAAGGAAATGGAACTGAAAAGTCAAACAATACAGTCAAAAATCAATTGCCAAAATGACAAAAAAAGCAACAACTGGTTACAAGATTCAACAACACTGCAAAAGCTTGGAGGAGCACACAAAGAAAATGAACTGGGTAGATACATTAACCAGAACAAAACAAAGAAAGTATAACAAGGACTATATGTTACCATGAGTGTATGTAGAATAAAGTGCAGTTCTTTGTAGTACTGTATCAATAAAGTTTGAAATACAGTATAGCTTACATAGGTGTAGTAATGTCGTGGAAAGTTCATATGACTGCACAGTCATAAGGCATGAACAAGTCAATCCACTCAGACCTGGGAAGTGGGGAGTGGAGGCATACAAAGGAAAGAGGAGAGAGGCGGTCAGAATGGAGTTAGTACAGGTAGGGAGAAGTGAGTGGGGCAGGAAGCTCATGTTCTGTTGGTTACAGTCTGTTTTTTCACCTGAGTACACAAAAGGCACCTCAGGCTGCAGATAAAATATGTTGGTCTGTCTGGTGCAGCAGTCTAAGTCCTGAAATTGCAGGAAACTCTTTCCACAATTTGGGGACTTAAAAAAAAAAAAAAGAGAGTTACTTGCTAGCATCGGCTACTAGTTATAGAGATTAAAACACAATCCCTAGGAATGAAGTTTCATTGGACTGTAAAAATTCTGCATGCTCAGGTTTTGGGCCATAACTTTAAGCCTACACAGATGATCTTACATAGAAACATAGACTTTGACAGCAGATAAGGACCACTTGGCCCACCCAGTCTGCCCATTTCCCTACCTACTGGATAAGATGCAGATTCTAGTTAACCAGCAGCCTACTTCCTGCCACCCCCACTACAATTGCCTTGTGTCTGTCCCATGCATGTTTGAATTCCCCCACTGTTTTAGCCCCAACAACCTCCCCAGGAAGGCAGTTCCACGCATCCACCACTCTCTCCGTGAAAAAAAATGTCCTCACATTACCCCTGAGCCGTCCCCCTCTATCTTTAAATTGTGTCCTTTGTTCTTACACATCTCTTTTTCTGAAAGATGCTACCCTCCTGGACTTTGTTGATTCCCTTGAGGTACTTGAATGTTTCTATCATGTCCCCCTGTCCCTCCTTTCATCTAGGGTATACATATTAAGCTCTCTCAGTCTCTCTTCATATGATTTCTGATGCAGACCCCGCACCATTTTAGTTGCCCTCCTCTGGACTGCTTCCATCCTGTCTATGTCCTTGCGTAGATGAGGTCTCCAAAACTGCACACAGTACTCCAGATGGGGTCTCACCAACTGTCTGTACAGAGGGATAACCACTTCCCTTTTTCTACTTGTGATGCCCTTCCTATGCATCCCAGTATCCCTAGCTCTCCTTACTGACTTCTCACATTGCTACCCACCTTTAAATCATCTGATATGACTAACCCCAAGTCCCGTTCCATTTTTGTTGTTGTTAGTACCTCCCCTGCTATTGTGTACTCTTCTCCTGGGTTTTTGTTTCCCAGGAGCATTACTTTGCACTTCTTTGCATTGAATCTGACAGAACTGCAGCATTTATGATGGTTCTGGCCACTTCCTGGTTAATCAACTGAAAAGTAGCGTAGGTGGTACCATCAGGGCCCATGAGAGGGTGGGGAAGCCGGGTATAATCCCCAGGGCCCGGCGCCAAAGAGGGGCTCTGGCTGCCCAGCATGCTATTGTACACAACTGCATGGGGCCCCAGAGTCTTAACTTTTCCCCGGGCCTGGAATAACTCTCACGGAGCCTGGGTACCGTGGTAGTCTTGAAAAAACACACAGCTGTCATCCGACAGTCCTGCAACAGTTTAAAATTCCAGTTCTAGCACTTTACCTACAGTAAATGCCTCCATTACACATTGCACCAGGACTGGATCAGGGACAATCTGACCCCTGGCACCAACAACCAACCAGAAAACACTGGATTTGACTCGCTTTTAGTGTAAAGCAGAATAATAAACCAGCAACCAAAAAGCTAGATGTTACCCTTTCTTGTTTATGTGCTTGTGTTTTTATGGTACTGACTACAGCTTGCAGTGGAACAAATGTATTGATTTTGTACACAGTTGTGAAAGGCATGTACCATGGGACGCATCGAATCACTGCTCCTACTATATGCCACTTCAGGGTTTCCCACTTGGCAGTAACACTTCCACTCATTGACACATAAACCAATTTATCCACAACAACCTCCCTCAACTTCTCAAAATTAGTTCTTCTGCTAACATCCTGGTCTTTGGTGAAGTATCCTAGCAATACCACCTCAAATTCAATCCTATTAGGGTTACTGCTACCCACGGGTTTTCCAACCCTTGCTGCCAGTTCTGGCCATATCATCTCCACCGCTCAGCAGCAGATGAAGAACCTCATCACCTTGTGTCCCATGCCTGACATGGTGAAGAAGGCTACAGTACCTCACAACTACTAGGAAGTCCCTCCCAGCATTTCCTCAGGCTTCTGTCACCTTCCAGTCAATATCAGGTCTTTTAAAATCCTCCTTGAGATGAGTTAAGGGTCCCATAGCTGCTACCCTCTTAACTGCGTTTGCCAATTCCAAGTCATGTTGTCCTGTACTACCTACTGGTCTGTAACATACTCCCATAATTGTCTTTTTTGCCTTCTTTGTGTCCTATTTCAAGCCACAGGCTTTCTGTACTCTTCCCATCCCTTCCCACTATTTCCTTCTTGCTTGCTGTAATTCCTTCCTTTATGTATAAAGCAACCACTCCAACCTTCTCACCCTCTCTGTCCTTCCTGAAGACACTATAATCCCTACCCTTGTGTCCCAGTTTATTCCTTTTCCACCAGGTCTCTGCAACTTGCCTCATGAAGCTTACCCCCCACCTCATCCCTTTTGTTTGCTGGACTCCTGAACGCCACCATTATTTAGTGAAGGATTTATTTCTCCCCCTTCCTGCTTTGGGCTTGTTAGAGATAACCTTTTTATCCCCTGTGCCAGAATGGGGGATCGATGTTCTCCTACACCTACCCTGTCCAACCTTGCCGTAGTTTAACACTTCCCCTACCACTCTATCCAGTGTGGCAGCACTCCCACACCTTCTGTGCTCAGGTAAAGCCAATCAGTATGTATAGCTTTCCTTGCCCTAGAATGCCTTTCAGTGTACGAGGAACCTAGACCCCTGCTCCCTGTACCAAACCCTGAGCCACACATACACCTGCCCAATCTGCTGCCTCACTGGGTCTGTGCATGGCTTGGGTAGCGTGTCTTAAAATACTGCTTTGGAGGTCATGTTCCTAAGGCTCTTGCCTAGCTCCTTTAAAGCATCACTACAACCAAAAGGTTTTTTCCAAAAAGCCAGTTTCAGCTACTATTACTAAAAATATTAGCAAACCTGTCAAATCTACATTTCTAGGTACTTTCTATGCTTATGCTGTGCACCACAAGTGTTTGTTATTGCCTCAATCCTAACCCTTACTAGGTCTACAATAGTATTTATTTGCCGAATCTGGCTGCCATCTTTTGTTCTCGAGAAAAAAAACTAAACTGAAACATTAAGTCAACACTTGAATGTTGGTGGAACTACAAAATGTTATCACCAAAGTAAACTGGGAGATGCCTGTAATTTTTTATAGTGAAAAAAATGCAGAGTTGAATTTTTTGCCCAGTTTCGTTTCACTGCTGCTTTAATGGAAAGTTCCCCTCAGTTATTCTGTTTACCTTAGTAGTTTGTAAGCATGAATAATTGCTTCTATTGCACCCTCCTAATTCCATCAGGATTTAAATCTAAATGAAGGTACTTAAATCTGGTACAGAACCTGATTGACACCATTGCAAAGGTCATGACCCAAGTCACGTGAGGCATCCTGGAAATTTATGATGTTTTAGTGCTACAGCCTGCAGTACTTATACTATATTAGTCATTGCTGTTACTGTTCTCTACAGTCCCTATGTTCTTGTTTTATGCTGGCCATGAAACTTTTCAAGGCATAGTAGGTGCTCTGCTGTTTTCTGTAGTTTAAAGTGTATCTGAGTTAGGAAAAAATAAATGCTTTTAGAGAATACAGGAACTTCATAAGACATGTAACGGAACTGAATGAGAATATAACTTCTGCTGGTTTGTGCATGTATGCATCGTCGAGTCCCATGATGCCTTGTACGAGTGGGGTCATGACCTTTGCAATGGAGACAAACAGGTTTTCACACCTGGGCAAAACAGAGTGAAGTAACCTCATTTATATTTAAATTAAAATGAAATTAGGGGGCTGCAAGAGAGGGAATCATTGTGCCTACAAACTACACAGGTATGCAGAGAATAAGTTGAGGGGACTTTCCCTTTAATTTATCTTTCAGGGACTCTGGTCTTCCACTGCCTATGTCAATGGCACCAACAAGCACTGAGATGGTCAGTTCACCTTTCCCCTCCTGCTCAATTCATATTCATACATACAGGGTAATCAGCTTTTACTTTGTGTACGTATTTTTCAGTTGAGCACCAACAAATTATACCCAGCTTTCAATACTGCTGATCTGAGGATAACTTAACCTGCAGTCTCTTCCTTTAATTAGTCTTGCAGGCAAATGAACAGTATTGAAAAGTCAAGTAGTCTTCATTGCATAAATAATTATGTTATTTAAAAAACCCATCAAGCTGTGCAAGCCAGATCGTTAATGAGCCTCGCCTTTATTAAAACCAATGAAGTAATTTAATACACACTGTGGTGGTATTATGAGGGTGTCATAGTGATCTATCGTCTATTATAGTGATATAATACTTCACTATAAACAAGGATCTCACCGTAAGTCCCCACTGAAGAAACAAAAATAACCTTGTTTCAGAAATCATTTCCACTTTGTAAGTCATATATAATCAATCCTGCTGCATCTGTCAGATTTCAAAGTAGACTTGCCAATTTTAGACAGCCTTATTACCTTTTTCATCTCTGTTTTCATCACTGGCATTTCATCTCTCCTGTATTTTATCCTGAAATTATCATGCTAGTTCTTACACAGTTATGGAAAGATAATTGGTACCATCGTTCACTTTTTGATTAGAATCAGTACACAGACTATGTTTATGATGTGTTTGGCAAAAATAGTTTTTAAGTTACAAAAGAACTCTTGAGTCTATAACACTGCTGGTGGCTGGAGAGATGAGGATTGAAGATACAGCCCTCCTCTAAGGAGCCAGGGTTAAGTTGGGCAGGAATCTAGTTCCTCTACCTTTTACAAAGCTGTATGAGTTCCTGCACATCTGTCATCTTTTTCCATTAATTACTAAAGGAGAGTTCCACCACCTAGAGATTACAGTTCCCCTGCATATAAATGCACACGTGACAGTTACCCCACTTGAACATTTTTTTTCCCAGTTTAACCATGCAACTCAGTGCATCAAGCCTCTCTTTAGGCCAGTGAGCAGGTAGGGTATCATCTTGATAAGACAGTGGGTGGCCAAAGTAGCCCTCCTACTGCACATTATGGTCTCTGATACCTTGCTTGGTGGGGGACACACCTGTTCTGGTGTCAACACTGTGTCATGGAGTGCAAGGAGTAAATGGAAAAGGGGGAGGGGCACAGAGCACATAATGTCTCCTCACTCCTTCCCAAATGTGCTCCCTATGTGGTCATGGAACCTACCCCACCCCCATTCCAAAGTCTTTTTCTGTGGGGATAATATTATGCATCCCATGATTCACTGTATTACTCTTGCAGTGTTTTCAGTCCCATTTCTTAGCCTGTAATCCACGGAGTGCATGGCTCTGGCCAGGAATAGAGATGGTATCAATTACTGTTTAAGTTGTACTGTTACTGTGTATAATTTCAATAAAATATCAATTATTAAAAAAAGTTGTCTTCTTGGCTGGCTGGCTGGCAGCGAGGGCCTTATAGGCAGGGTGCAAGCTCCTGAGATTACAGGGTGAAGGCTATTGATCCAGGTGCTAATGTGCTATGCACAACAGGTTCGCTTTTTCCTGGGCAGTCGCTATGAGTAGTATAACACAGAAGTTACAACAGCAAGCTGTGAGTGAGCTTGGTACATCTAACAGACCTGGCTTTGATTCCCAAAACATCGATTTGCATACTATGTAACACTAAAAAAGTCACTTAAAAATCCTAAAAAATACCTTGGAGTTTGGCTGAGCTGTCACCTTGACTTCTTTGCGCATGTGGACAACATCCACCAGAAGCTCCTCCCCACACTTTGAGCTTTTTACAGGAATAAAGCATGTATTCTCCTTCCTGTAAAAAGAGAAATCTTTTTGAAAACAAGCCTCCCAATTTTAGAGTATGTTGACATTGTTTACAGTGCTGCTTGTGAGTCAGTTCTGGCCAGACTGGACCCCCTCTTTTACTCCGTCATTCCGCTTTAGACTGTCCCCCTTGCACCCACCACTGTTCTCTCCAGTCCTCTCCTCCCTTACTTCCCTTGAAGCTAGACGCCTATCTCACTCTGCTTCCTTTATTTCCAAATTCTGGCTTGGTTCTCTACCCCTCATACTTCACCTCCCTCCTTTTGTCCCCCTCTGCCCCCACTAACTCTCTGTAATTTTGACCCTTGATCCCTCACCCTTCCTTACATGAAATCTTATGTAGGCCAACCTGCTGTCTCCTTCCAGTTACCGTTCTGGTCTTCTCTTCCTCCTGCTGTCACCTGTCCCTCCTCCCTCAAATCCCTCTGTGACTTCACTAGTCACTCCTGTAATAGCCCTTGATTGCACCACAACCTGGCATCCTCACCCCCTACAATCTCCCTTCTGGGCACCATCTCATCAGGATTTTTGCATTTGGTCTGCGCCAAATCTAGTCAATACTTCAGTCATTCAGATATAGTGAATGCATGTTTTATTCTATGTTCATGCTTGATTTGTCTAAAAACTATCTTAGTTATTTACTGCATACTGTTAAGTTTTACTGTGCTCCGCTTCCCTCCACCACCACCACCACCCCGGACGTATCTGGAAACAAGCTGTTACCAGATCAGTATATCTTTCCTGATAAAACTTGAAATAAACAATCAAACCCAAAAATAAATAAATAAAAAACTTGACCTCCCCATGCTCCAGGGATTTGACATACCTGAAAACAAGCTTCTGTTCAATGTGCCTTTCCCAGCCAAAAACGGTAAAATAAATAAAAGTAATCAGACCCACAGGGAGGCGCTTCATAAACTTAATGAGGTCAGGACTGAGGGACTGGAAAAAAGCTTAGCCTGTGTAAGTGAAAAAAAAAATAAAGCTCCCTGTTTCCAAAGCTGTATATACTCATTCAACCCAACACTAATTAATGTGTTCTGGTACTGTAGCACGCTACCAACTGATCAGTTAAGCAGATATTTTATCTGGCGCTATATAATCCTGTCAGTGTATTATAATGTTTGGGATTATGTGTATTTCATTTCCTTAGTTACTTTATATACTCATATACAAAGTACTGCATCAGCTGTTTATCCCTGATAAATTATTGGTTCTATGTCCATTAATGTGTGAGTATGACAGCACTTAGGCATTTGATTGTAGCTCAGGCACGGTGTGAGTGGGTGTTGTGCAGGCCTTCCCACTGTTGTACCAGTGCATTTGTTACTGATTTGCAGGGTGAGAGGGCAATACAGGGTCCTTGCTTATTCAGTGTGAAGCTTCTTTACTACAAAGGCTGCAGCACATTATATGGAGTAGTTGTGGGATTTGAACTTTGGTCTCACTGTAACTGAGGTGAGGAAACTAAACTCATTTCACTTGTGACTTGAACCAAAATGTGAACCAAGGTCTATAGTATTGAACGTCCAATAATGTCACTTCTGAGACATCCAGCTTTCTGTCTCTGGTAAACTGTTAAAAAACGTTATCATATTGGTAAGAGAAAACAAGAATCAGAAATATGATGTGATATCAATGTCTTTTGTAAAAGAAATTCCAGACTGCCATTACAAACATGGCTGCACCTTTACACTCACTAAAAAAGTAAGCTGGGCCTTAAAATGAATCTTTCTCAAAATATTTAAAAAAGTAACAACAATTAAATGTTCTTTCCCGTTATGATCCCCTTTTTACACACATACACCAATTTAAAATATGAAGTACTACTCATAGCTTTATTTTTTTGAGCTTCTTTCCTGACCTTCAAAAACCCCTTTCTGTTCTTACCAGCCTATCTGAAAAATCTTTGCTGCTTAACCCTTCCAAGATAAAACTGGACCACCAGGGATTTTATTAACAGATGCCAACGATCAGGCGATATGGTGGGGGGAGGGGCACAGCACTCCCAGGGCATGGAGCTTGTGGACAGTATTCTGGGTGGGCGGGCGGCCACCCACGGCTGGCGGCTACCATGTTGCGCCCTGCAATATGGCAGCTCGCCTGTGGGTGGCCAGAACTTGCTCCTGGTTTTACCAGGCACATCTTTCACGCCCCCTAGGCAGCCCAAAGTAGGTTTGTGCCAACATATCGCCGCCCCATCCCCAGGCTGAATATCAGAATGTGCCGCGCCATGACACACCCCGCACTTGCACGCGCCATTACTGGTCGCCCAGGCGCGCATCGAGGATACACAGTGCAACTTGCCCTTTGAATATCGTCCGGGGCACATTGGAGGGTTGCGCGTGGGCGCAACCTGTTACCTCATCGCAACCCGTTTGAATATCCAGGCCCTGGTGTTTACCTAAAAAAAAAAAAGCTGTTTTTCCCCTTTTACAGCCTATAAGGGAAGGGGGGCTGAGGAATCTTAACATTTCATAATGTCGCACTGATGCACAGTCAGGGTTACTCTGTAGCAGCAGACCACAAGCAGCGTGAACTATGGAGAGACACACACACACCCGCACAGTGTGAGCAGTTGACCAGCGCAACTCACAGTGAAAGTCTCCACCACCTGTAATTTTGTTCTCTCTCTCTCTCTCTGAAATGCAGGCAAAGGAATATGTCAGCTGGCCAAACATTCACCTCCACAGTGCTCTTCACGGGAAGAGCAGTTGAGGATGCGCAGGACAGAGAGACAGCGCACTACAGAGAGAGAGAGAGGGTCACAGAGTGATCAGACAGCACTATGAGTAGCAGCTTCTGGGAACCGGGTACCGCAGACAGGGGAAAAAGAGGCAGTCCCCCCCGAGCCTGTCCTTTGTTCCTGTTCTCCCCTTACAATACCAGCCCTGCAAGCAAGAGGGAGTCGACACACAGAGCGAGAGCAAGCAGCGAGTCAGGCACATACAAACACAGGTAGTTGTACCTCAGTAATTATTCTGTCCTTGCTTAGCCACGTGCAGCGGGAGAGAGAGAGATGTGCTGCACCCAGACATAGAGAGCGATGTTGGTGCAATCTGCTGTGTCTCTCTAGCTGTATTAGTCGGGAGAGTGTGAACAAACCCGTATTGCATTTATTTATTGTAGTGCCCATGTCATATTCCAAGGGAACTGAACCCAGCCAGAATGGAAGACATTGTGAGAGAGAGCCAGTGAGTGACAGGCAAGAGAGAAAGAAAGACAGTGATGTGTGCCAGCGTGACCCACTCCTGCCAACACCAACCTCACACCCTACAACACCCCTCGCCATTGTGGGACACTAAGGAGCCCACTCTCAGTGTCCCCATATCTCCCCTACACCATCCCAGTACTGGGGGACACCAGTGTCCCCAACAAAATTTATTTTTCTTGTTATTTGCCAACAACAGGGTGCCCAATCCCTGTGTTGGCAGTAGTCCCCCGCCAGTGTGAGACAATAGGGAGCCCACCCCAGTGTACCCAAACATTTAGATACTGAACCCTGTAAAAAGGAAAACAGTCCCCGACATCTTTTTTTTTCTGTAAAGAAGAAAACCGTCCCTCGTCGTCTCCCCCTGACCACCTCCCCCATCCCGTTCCTCCCACTGAGCAACCCACCTCCCCACACCCCGTCCTACCCTATACCTACTACTGGAAACCGTTGGCTGCCATCTTTTGTTGACCGAGACACATCTGCAATCTTCAAAACCAAACCGTAAACTGAAGAATCAAAGTAAGTTCCGTATAATGGTTGTCAATAGCATTTTGAACTTATGTTAATATGTCGGCCATTTTTCAGAATTTGTTCACCAAATTTTCAACACGTCTCTTTGGGACCCCACCTTATGAACACTGTCACTGTCGTTTCATTAATCGGACATGTAAGGTGACTTCGCAGTTGCTGAACGGAATCACCTTTCGGGAAAGATTAACGAAATGACAGTGCCAGTGTTCATGAGGTGGGGTCCCAAAAAGCCAATGTTGAAAATTTGGTGAAAAAAATTCAAAAAAATGGCTGTGTTACATGCGTGCATTGCGCAGTTTCTACACAGGCACATAACTTTGGTAATTTACAATATTTTGACTCCAGATTTTCAGCACACTCATTTTGTCACGCCACCTCATGAACAGCACAGCTGTCATTTCTCACATCCGGCCTAAAATGTGTTTTCACACCTGTGGTGCGGTTGCCATGTGGAATCACCTTTCAGGACTGATTAACAAAATGACAGTGCCAGTGTTCATGAGGTGGGGTCCCCAAAAGGCCATGTTGAAAATTTGGTACGTACGTCAGTTGAATTTATTCTATGCACACGCATAACTTTGCTATTTTTAAATCTTTTGACACCAAATTTTCAACATAGCTATTTTTTCACACCACCTCATGAACAGTACAGCTGTCATTTTCACATCCTTACGAAATGTGTTTTTGCATGTGATGCAAAATAAAGCGTTGCAGTTGCGCGTAATTCGTTTGCATTTCACAATTTCTCTGTACCGGAGTACATGAGGTGGGGTAATAAGATGGCTATGCTGACAATTTGATCACTGTTGTTGGACATATGGAAGCGCAGGGCCCTACATACATATGCACATCTATGGAGGGACCCAGCGCTCCAACAGTAAAATAAGGATACAATTATATTATCTCAAAAAGAAGGGAAACTCATTGCAAACAAACTCTGTTAATGAATGCATCAGTTAGGGTTTCTATTACAGCAAAAAAAGTCTGTAAATTTGGTGTTAGGGTTACCAACCCTACCACCACCACCACCACCCCCCACCCTCCACACACCAAAAGGCGTCAGGGTGTGCTTTAGGGTCGTCAAGCCCAACTCTCACCACATTGTTCTATACGTTACCATTTCACCTTGTTTACACATAGAATGGGGTGAGAGTTAAGCCCGATGACCCAAAGGCACACCCCAACACTTGTTAGTGTGTGGAGGGTGGAAGTGGGATGGTAGGGTTGGTAACTCTAACACCAAATTTCCAGATTTTTGTTGCTGTAATAGAAACCCTAACTGATGCATTAACAGAGGTTTTTTTGCAATGAATATATATATTTTCATTGAACAAATGTCATTAATGCATCAGTTAGGGTTGTTACTAAAGCAACAAAAGCAGGGAAATGTGGTGTTAGGGTTTCCAACCATAACACCCCACCCCCACCCTGCAGACACTGATAGGCGTTGGGGGTGTGCCTTGGGGTTGTCAACCCCAACGCTCACCCCATTCCATAAGTAAATAAGCTGAGATTGGTACAGTATAGGAGAATGGAGTGAGCATCAGGGCTGATGACCCCAAGGCACACCCCCGACGCCTGTCAGTGTCAGCAGGGTGGGGTGGGGTGTTAGGGTTGAAAACCCTAACACCATATTTCACTGCTTTTGTCATTTTAGTAACAATCCTAACTGATGCATTAACGATGTTCTTTGCAATGAATGTTCTTAATTTTTCAGATAGTGTAATCATATCCTTATATGTCTGTGGGAGCGCAAGGCCTGGAGGGCCCTGCGTTCCCAACTCTCCACAGATGTGTGTATGTATGTAGCTATGGAAGCATTGGGCCCTCTGGGCCCTGAGCTTCCATTTATAGGGCAACAGTGACCAAATTGTTAGCATAGCCATCTTATTACTCCACCTCACGTACCTCAGTACAGAAAATGTTCGAATCCACGTCAAAACATAATTTTGTGCAACTGCAATGCCATTACGTGCCACAGGTGCGAAAATACATTTGGGGCAGGATTTGAAAAAAATGACAGCTGTGACATGAGGTTGGGTAATAAGAAGGCTATGTTGAAAATCTAGGGTCAAAATTGCTAAAATTTCCGAAGTTACAAGTGGGTAGAACGAAATTGCAATGAACGTTCTTAACTTTGCCATTTTTAGATGTTTTCACCAACTTAACATGACTTTTTGGGACCCCACCTCATGAACGCTTGGTGGTGAAACTTATCAGGGTCCTGAAAGGTGATTTTGCTTCAGCCATCATGAAATCACCTCTCTAGGCCTGATTAACAAAATGACAGTGCCAGTGTTCATGAAGTGGGGTCCCAAAAAGCCCATTTTGAAAATCTGGTGAAAAAATTCCTAAAAATGGCAAAGTTATGAACATAAGTTCAAAACGCCACTGAAATACATTATACAGCACTTACCTTGATTCCTCAGTTCACGGTTCGGCTTTCAAGAGTGCAGACATGTCTCGGTCCACAGAAGATGACAGCCTACGACCTCCAGAGGTAAGTATAAGGTAACGGGTGTGTGGGGTGGTGGGCACTCAGTAGAAGGGTTGGGATGGGGAAGGGAGGGAGACAGCGGGGACAACGAGGGACCATTTTCTTTTTTTCAGGTTAAAAAAAAAAAGACGTTGGGGGAACTTTCTTTTTACAGGTACTACTACATTAATATCTGGGGACACTGAGAGTGAGCTACCCAGTGTTCCGCACTGCTGGGGGGAGGGGTCTTATAATGCCGACATGGGGATTGGGCCCTCCGATGTTGGCAAATATTAACAGAACGGACTGCGGAGGGGAGACATCAGACACCGGGGGTGGGCATCCCAGTGTCAGATTATATAAAGAAATAAAAAAATAAAACTAAATAAATATTTGGGGAAAATGGGGGTGGACTCCCCAGTGTACCACACTGCTGCAGGGGCTTGTAATGTTGACACAGAGACTAGCCCCCCCCCCCGATGTCAGCAAATAACACAAGGGATTGTGGGGGGGGGCATCTGACACTGACGGTGGGCATCCCGGTGTCAGATTATATAAATAAACAAACTATGGGGGAATCGGAGGGTGGGGGGGTCCCACTAGACACTAGGGGAAAGATATGAGAGGGGGTGCAACTAGACACCAGGGATAAGTGACAGTGATCGGTGGGTGCCACTAGATATCAGGGAAAAGGGCGGCTCACAGCTGAAACTGCAGCTGGCAGCACGAGTTCCAGCTGCAGTGGCAAAAGTCAATAAAATCCCACTGTTCTCACACAGAGAACGCTGGAGAAGCGGTCTTCCTGCTACGCTTGGCCCCCGGGATTTTGGGTGCCTAGAAAAGGCGTTTCTTGCCAAAATTAAAAAAAAAAGTCAAACATCAGAATGTAGCTAAACAGGTCCAATTTAGCCAAGTTCTGATGTTTCTTCTTTCTATTCCATTCACTGTTCCGTGTTTTCTTTATCTTCTACTCTACCGTTAACTGAAAACAAGATGGTGGACATAGGAGAGCGCTGCGAAAATGTATTAGTCTCCCTGGGACACTCTATGACCCTGTTTGCGAAAATACAGAGCTCCTGCGAAAATAAATCTATTTTTGTGTGGAACATCTAACATTTTCCATAGGAAATAATGGGAAACATTGAAATTTAATAACTGTTGAATGGATTAATATTTTTTCACCAAACCTTCAAAAGGCACATCTGTAGCCATCCCTGTGGCGCAGAGGGTTGAGGTGCTGGATGCCTTACCTCACGCTATGCTGGTGACCCGTGTTCGGGAGCGACCACAGGTTGTCAGGGTGCCGGCGTAGAGGGGCAGAGCAGGATTGAGCATGCGGCGGGTAGCTCTCCTCTCCTGAGGGGTGGTGAGTATGTTGCTTCCCATTAATTCGCTCCCACTGAATTGGAGATCCGATTAATGTGGCATAGGCGGAAGAGGTGGCAAAGTATCGGGAGGTGGAAGGGGCTGAGCTGGCACCACAGGGCGTGAAGTGTGCCTCCACATGCTCCCATGGCCATGTGCTGGGGCCTCGGGGTGTCGGGGGAAAATCCGTAAAAAATACATATGTGTACCCGTCGCCAGTTGGCGGGAGGAGGCGACAGTGACCAATAAGCATAATAAGGAAAAAAAAAGGCACATCTGTGAGGAAAAGGCTTTCTACCAAGAACATTTCAGACCACAACCTAAAACAGTTTCTGATATACAGGTGGACAAAGGAACAGCAAATAAACACGTACATTTAGGGATTTTTGACACTCTGTATCTCAGAAACCACATAGTGAATTCACACGAAATTTGCCACGTCTAGAGACCTACCGAAGGACATTATGCATTCAAACTTTCTTGCAACTCCACTGAAAGGTTGCAAAGTTATTAAGGTTCAAACATTTGGCTTGAACGTAGAAGTAAGCCCTCAACCCTAACTACAGTAGTGCTAATACATCACTATATATCTAGCTATATATATATATTAGAGGCAAAAAACTCCGTTTAATGCATTAGTTAGGGTTGTTCCACAGCGACAAAAGTGAGGAAATTCGCTGTTAGGTTGAAAACCCTAACTCCGGGACCACCCCCCAGCACCACACACACACACACACACACACACACAAATGCAAGTATGGGGAGGACCAAGTCAACACAACCAATGACAGACATCCAGCAGGAGGTGACAGAAATAACAAACAATTGTCTAAATGTACTACAAGACATCCCACCCACCTGACCAGGTACTGCATGCTCAGTGGAGATCAACAGCAAAACTGAGGCCATGTACACAAGCGTACACATCCCTGATTGCAGCTACACACAACGTCCACACACTTAGTAGTTGCATGGCCTTACCTACCGATGCCCCACACCAGACCACACCACATGTAGTTGGCCACCTGAGCAATAGAGTTCAGCAAAACCAAGGAGTTGTACAGGTATAATATCTCTGATTATAACAAGGGTTTGAGAAATGCAGCTTTCTAATTGACTATAAACATTGTAACAGCCTTATGTTTAGTTTTTATTAACATATATGTAGAGCCTAACCATATGATGAACATGGTTTAATGTTGTTTAAAAAACAGTTTTATTATGATACAATAAGCCACTCCCAGGTATTATGTTAATGGTCAGTTTATCACTGTCTAGCGACATGTGGCACTCGGCTATGCCTCATTCAACATTAAACCCCTACAGGGTGATTAACAGACCATTTAACATAACTGTTGGTCATGCCTTATTGCTTAATTGTGTGGAGGAATTTTTATATATATATATATATCTTTCTTTTATGCATACACATAGAGTGGATTCATGCATACATATAAAGTAAAGTGTGTAACAACATATATATATATTATGATTATAATGTAGAAGCTGCTAGTGTAGTTGAGTATAGCCAGGTCTGAGTAGAAGCTAAGGGTCATTATAAGTTTGTAAGAATTGCAAGGCAAGCAGAAGGCAATAGCTCATGCTGGCTGAAACCAGTTACTTAAAGTTGTGAAAAATAGCAGTTTAGATAAAGCTGAACAGAACTGATGGTACCAGCCTGAATAGCAAGCTTGGGCAGGAAGCAGAGATAAGAACATGTAGTTGCATTGAAACCAAGCTGTACGGTACCATGGAGTGAGTGAAACTCATTGTTTCTATTAGGTCAGCTTGACCCAGGTGTATGTATAAAGCAGTGATGTAATAAGCCAGTGGAAAAGTACCTAATGCATATGAAACTGTTTTTCTGTTACATTGCTAAGAAACTATGACTGATTTATACTGAAATGCTAGTGTGGTTTCAAGATAAGAAGTGCTATAAAATACTGTGTAAAACTTAGTTCGAGGAGCTCTCTGTCTTTTAACTGAGGCTCCCATACATATGTATGTGCAGACAATAAACTGAGTTTATTGGAATAACCATTGGGTGTGGTTATTGAGTATATAGAATAAAAGGTAAAGTATATACAGTAATGAGAATCTGCGACCACAGTTTTTGGCGTAGTCGGCAGGATGGCTTCACTTCTCCGTGTCACACTGTGATGGGACTGACAAGTACTAGTCTCAGGGAAAGGTGGCCCCGGAGGTTTAAGTCCCACCATACGTGTGACGCCTTGAGAGCGGTGACAGTCATCAGTTACTGTTTCTGGGTGCAGGGTGGCACCAGGTGCTAGGGGCACTTTCGGCGTCGGGGCCGCCCGTAAAGTAAGAGTGCTAAGGGCACTCGGCGTCAGAGGACGCCCGTAAAGGTAAGGGTGCTAAGGGGGCACTCGGCGTCAGGGGATGCCCGTAAGAAGTATAGGAGTGTTGGGCACTCCGAGTTTGGTCAAGGCGCCTATAAGGGACTAATATGGGAAATCAGGGGACAAAGCAGGGAGGCGGGGTAGAAACCGGACCAGCGAAATGTATGCTGAATAAGTATGGTGGGGACTCGGTCTGTCAGATAGGGAATTGAAATAGATGGACTAAGGGCGTCTTCCCCCAGGGAGGGACACTCAGTATAGATGTCCTCAGGGAGACTCGTATTAGACTTAGTGAGTGGGAAAAAACCCACAAAAAGGGAGAGACGGTGAAATGGCATGTGTTTAGAATGTGGGAAAGAGAAGCGGAGCGCAGATTTGAGAGTCAACAGAGAGAATTAATGTTAAAAGAAGGGGAAAAAGAGGTAGGCACGTCAAGGAGGCAATATAGACATCACGATACCCCTCCACCGTGTCGGCCACCGCCGACGGCTCCACCGATACCTGAAGGTGCACAGGCAGCAAATCAGCAAGTGCTAGTGCAACCCGACAGCTCAGGATCAGGAGCGGTGCCCCGGCGGTACCCTCCCCTCCCACGGACTGCAATGGACGGGGGGACGAGGACGGAGCAGGAGCCCACCTCCTCGGAGTTACATGTGGAGGGAGAAAGTGAGGATGAGGAGGGGAGCAAAGAAACGCGGCCCCATACCAAGGGAGCTGAGGGAGGAAAGGGAAAAATGCGGACGCGTCCCGCGCAGAAGGACAAAAAAGGAATGCTCGCCCGGTCCGCTATGGACGGGATTGAGCATTTGGCAGAGCAGTTCCCTTTGGTTCGATATCCCAACCCAAATCCCGGGGCAGACGGGCCACAGCTCATTGAAGTAGAACGACCCTGGCATCCCGATGAGCTCAAGGATGCTTTAAAGGAAATACCGAAACCCCATAAAAATATAGAGGAGTACATAACAGAGTTGGAAAACCTAATTAAAACATATGAACTCTCGCCTAGGAAGCAGAGGAGTCCCAAGACGCACTTTGAAGGGACGTTGGGGGAAGTTAAGGCGTCCATGGAATGCTAATACTGACAGAGATCACCTTGACGCCGCTTTAGGCACGATCTGGGGAAAATTTAGAAAATATCATTGTAAAGGTGGATTGGGACCGAATACGAAATGCCAGGCAGACAGAGGGCGAAACTGTAAGAGACTACCGGGAGAGACTGGAGGAGGTTTTCCGCACTACTCTGGTATAAAGCCAGACAACCCGGCCTATGACAGCCAGCGCTATGGCATTTTGTGCTGGGTTATTAGAGACTATTCAGACGGGGTAAAGACAGTTTTGCGCTTATTGGGAAACACAATTGTTGAAGGAGGTCTTTAGGTATGGAGCATGTTGAGAGACAGGCAAAGGGGGTGGAAAAGGAAGAAAGGAAAAAGTTAGAACAAGCGCAACTAATGTACTATTCAAGAGATGGAGGACAAGGTATTACGGGCGGGGGCAGTCGAGGTCGAGGCAAAGGCAGAGGACCCCCGAGGGCTAGCTATGCCCCAAATGTTGGACCAGGATACCATCAGCCCCAACAGATGCAAGGAGGACCTAACACGAGGCAAGGAGGTAGGGAAATGGGGCGAGAAGGTAAAGACATTATTTGCTTTGCATGCCAGGAGAAGAGACACGTTGCTCGAGAGTGCCCCAGAGTCCAGCGGTCGCAGTGGCAGCAGCAGCGCCAAAACCAGGAGGACGGGTACCCCCTACCTCCACCACCACCACTACAGACACAACAATGGTCAGAGCCAATGGGGCCGACCCAATGCAACCAAGGGGGCCAGTATAGATCCAACCAGCAAAACTCGCAGTACTGGTCCGACACAGGAAATATGGGTAACAGCAGCTGATGGTTACAGGAGCACCCGTTAATGGTTCGAGTCTCTGCCACTCCGGCAGGGAGTCCCTTAATGGAATTGATGGTGATGGATACTTTATTGACTTTTCTTATAGACACTGGAGCGTCTGTTTCGGTCATACAACAACAAGAACTATTGCCCCTTTGTCGGGAAAACTGGTAACAACAATTGAGCTTCAGGAGTACCCTGCATGAGCAGGATGACGTTGTCTCTTTACCCGTAAAGTGTGGAAATACTTTGTTAAAACATTCCTTTGAGCAGTTCTACCTGCCCGTAAATTTGATGGGACGGGATCTCCTGGCAAAGGTAAGTGCCCAAATTAAGTGTACTTTAGGGAAATAATTGTTGAAGCACCAGCGGTAGGAATCTATGTTTGTAATGAAGGGGAGGGGGATTGGCTGTACAGTTGGAAAATTGTAAATTCAGATGAGCACTACTAGTTGGAGAAGTGGGCAGAAAAAGTAACAAAGGGCAACATGCAGTTTAGGGTTAATCTGCATTGTACGGCACACTATGCTGTGGGGGTTAGGAATTATGAATCTGAATGAATGTGGGATTGAAGCGGCAACAAATTTGAACAATGGTTGTGGGTGCATAATCTGTATGTGGGTAGAGATAGGGTGGGGTCTCAGTATTACTCACTGAGGAGCAACAAAGGTGTTTAAAGTTCCTGATTCATATCCACATATTTCTTTTGGCAAAGAAACCGCAGCTGCAGTGGAAAGATTTGGGCCCTGGATGGCAAGCATGGTGCAGCTAAAAGATTGGGTGGATGTGGAAGGAGGGCAGAGATCAGCGGAGGGGCAGTGTAAAAGAATTAGTTTAAAAAAGTGGGTGCAAGTATGTGTATCAGAAAGGCAGGTAAATGTGAAAAAATGGTGGGAGAAGGAGAAAAAGCAAGACCCTGAGCCTGGGTGAATTAGTCAAATACCAGAAGTTCTGTGGGCTACATCTAAGTATGATGTGGGACTAATGAAAGGAGCACAGCCGCTAGTTGTGGCGAAAGCTCATACAGACCGAGTCGACACCAGTACCCGTTGGGGAGGGAAGTAGAAGAAGGGATTACACCGGTGCATGCTGCGTTAGTACAAAAGGGGGTTATTGTTCCATGTCCAGATGCTGTAGTTAATACACCAATATTGCCAGTAAGAAAGGGAAGTGGGGATTATCGCTTTGTGCAAAATTTGAGGGCAGTAAATGAGGCAGTACATGTAAGAACTCCTGTGGTACCAAATCCAGCTACTATTCTGTCAGAGATCCCACATACTGCCACGCACTTTTCAGTCATAGACTTAGCAAATGCGTTTTTTAGCATACCAGTGGATCCGGCTAGCTGAGAATGGTTTGCATTTACGTATAAGGGTCAAAAATGGACTTGGACTCGTATGCCACAAGGTTATGCGGAGTCACCTGCTGTGTTTTCTGCTCAAATGCGTGAAAACTTGCAGGGTTTTATCGCCCACAGGCAGCGCCCTAATCTAGGCACGTAGATGACTTACTCCTGCCAGTCCTTCCAGGGAGGCGAGTGAAGAGGACACTAGAGCTCTGTTGATTTTTCTAGCCAAAATGGACATAAAGTCTCAAAGGGTAAGCTGCAACTGTGTGCTACCAAGGTACATTACTTAGGTCACATACTCTGCAGAGGGAAGGCAGTTAGATCCCAAATGCATTCAAGCAATCACTGAATGGCCCGCCCTGTAACCAAGCAGCAAATGATGTCATTCCTAGGAATGGCAGGTTACTGTCGTGCCTGGATAATGGACTATGCTTACATCATCCAGCCATTACACCACGCAATCTACGCACACAAAATGAAAATGACAAATGAGGTGCAGTGGTCCCCGGTTAGAAACGTCATTCGCAAAGTAAAGAAGTACTGGCCAGCACTCCATGTTTGGGACTCCCAAATTATGAGAAAGCTTTTAACCTGTTTGTAAATGGTCAAGGGGTTACATGTCGGCAGTTTTAACACAAGATCATGGAAAGCCAGAGGCCAATTGCTTATTATTCAAGAACGGTTGGATTCGGTAGTGGCAGGTATGGTCTCCTGCCTACAGTCCGCGGGCGGCAGCCACAGAGGCAATAGTTTGTCTTGTGTGAATCTGGTGGGATTTTGCCCCTTTACTGTGCATGTACTTACGCAGTGCAAGCTATATTGTTACAAGCCGCAGCAGCTCATCTGACCCCGGCGAGAGTTTTGCAGTACCAGAATGTATTGCTTACAATGTCAAACATTACTCTCAAGCGGTGCACCACCTTGAATCCGGCAACCTTGTTGCCCTCCCCCGACGATGGTGAACAACATGACTATGGACAGATAATTGACTGTGACAGTAAACCTAGACCAGATATAACAAATGTAGCCCTGACAAATGCAAAAGTTAAATATTTTGTGGATGGCTCAGCTTTTAAAGACCTAAGGGGGGTGACTAAAGTTGGTTATGCAGTATGTACTGTGTCTGAGGTAATAGAGAGCAGTTCATTGCCATCCAGTTTCTCTGCCCAGGCTGCAGAGTTGGTAGCCCTGACGAGGGCTTGCGCGCTTGCACAGGACAAAACAGTAAATGTGTATACAGACAGTCGGTATGCCTTTGTGTGGCACATGACTTTGGACATTATGGAAGCATAGAGGTTTTCTTACGGCTACGGGTAAGCCTATTGCGCATGCAAAATTGGTAAAAGATTTACTGTTTGCTATTCAGCTACCTAGAGCACTGGCAATTGTGAAATGTGCAACACACACGTCTAACAAAGATTTTGTCTCCACAGGTAATGCTGTAGCGGATGCCGCAGCAAAGGCGGCGGCTCAGTCAATGGGTGCTTCAGTCTACCAGTTAACTGTTGTAAATAGTGAAACTTGTAACTTGTTTTCTCCACAGGACTTAGTGGCGCTCCAGCGTAATAGTACAGAGGCAGAAAAGCGCCATTGGAAGCAGCAGTGTGTACTTAATTGGATTTAAAAGTGTGGGTGTGTCTGAGAATGGAGACCATGCTTACGGGATCGGTATTTCCGTGTTTGTAAAATTGGCTCATGGAGCCAATCATGTTTCAAAGACGGGCATGGTAGATTTTGCAAATAAGTATTGTATGTTGTTGGATTTACTAGCTATGCTGAAGTGTTTTGTAATAAGTGTGTGATTTGCATGCAGTACAATGTGGGCAGAGGACAGCATCTAACCCCTCTGCCCACCCAATTCCTGCTGGTCCATTTGAGCATGTTATGATGGACTTTATAGAGCTTCACCTGCGTGCCAAGGCTATAAATATTGCTTAGTTATTGTAAATATGTTTTCAAAGTGGTGGTAGGCGTTCCGACTTGCAGGGCGACTGCATGCACTGTGGTAAAAAGCCTAATTGAAAAATTATCCTCGCTGGGAATTGCCCAGCCGCTTGTCATGCGATAATGGATCTCATTTTGCAAACAAAGTGATAAAATCATTGTGTGAGGCCTTGCAGGTGGACCTCCGATGCACTGCGCTACCATCCCCAATCGGGTGGGGCAGTGAGAGCAAATCAGACTCTAAAACTCAAAATTACAAAAATCATGGCGGAGACCAGTCTGACTTGGGTGACTGCTTTTGCCTCTCGCCCTCCTGGCTATGAGAGGGGGTGAGGCTGCCTTGGTCTCCCCACATGAAATTTTACTAGGGCGGCCATTGCGAATGCCAAATGCCCCTTACCCACAAAGTCGAATCACCCTGCATGGAGTAAATGAGGAAATGCTTACTTATTGTTTATCCCTTAATGGTGTCTGAGGTCTTTCTATCCTAGGGTTAGGGCAGCTTGCCAGTGCCTACTGAGACACCCCTGCATCAGATCCAGCCTGGCAATTTTGTTTTGGAAGACTCAAGAAAAAAATGGAGTTCCCCAGGTGGCGTGCTCAGACCAGGTCCTGTTGACAACGGCAACAGCAGTAAAGGTTGCAAAAGGAGACATGGATCCACGACGCATTGCCGCGTAGTGAGAGCAGACCTGTCCGAGACCCTTACAAACCGAAAGGGATTAATGCTTGGAGGACTTACTGTTCTTGCAACCATTGTATTGGTGGGGTTCTTGCAACAGACTTCTGCACTCCTTTAATGAGAAGCATCAAGAGTGCTGAGCCCCTGCATTATGCAAATACCTGGTGGACTTTAATAAAGTTGCATGCAGAAAATATTAATTTGTCTAATTGTTACGTGTGTGCCCCTCCCCCTGCTTCAGCAAAGGTTGGGCTCCATCTATACCCAGAACCCTTCCCTCAAAATGATACTACATTGCTCTACCAAACTTTGGCATTGGTTTCTTGGTACGTGCCGAGAGCCAGTACCTATAAAAAATTGGGTCCTTGAGTAGAGCGTGTCCTTAGTAATGTGACTGTGTTGGCAGGAAGGCCCTTCCTCACGTGGTATACGCCAGCGCACCCCAACACAACTGGTGAGCTCTTGCACATATGGCCCCGGGTTCCGAGGTCCCAGCCAGTGACTTGTCTCTGTAGCAGTAAGGTGAGGGTTCAAAAATTGGGCTCATCCAATTGTACCACTACTATTGCTATAACTGATCTACAACTTTGGGTGGTCCACGGTGTCGTCGTTCCCTTTGAGACTCTAACTGGTTTATACTGGGTATGTGGAAGTAAGGCGTATACATTCCTGCCCTCACAGTGGGCTGAATGCTGTTACTTGGCTACATTGCACCCAGTAGTGCAAACTTTCCGTATAATTAACCCAAATAACCACACTATCAGAGTTAAACGAAACCTAGGTAGGCCTGTTCCACCTAAATCTATTCGTATACCCTGGTATAAAAAATTTAGAGCTGGAGTGTTTCCTTGGTGGGGGGTAGTGCAGGCAATGCACTACATAAATCAGTTAAGTTATAAAATTGAAATTCTTATAAACAGTACTAAAACAAAATTGCCTTTAGTAAATGCTGAAATACGAGCCACCAGATTAATGGCCTTGCAAAATAGGGCAGCCCTGGACTACCTTCTAGCTGCCCAGGGTGGGTATGCGCTTGTCATTGGCGAAAAATGTTGCACATATATTCCTGATAATTCAGAGGCCCTAAATCAGGTCCTGCAAGGGGTGCAGCAGTTGCAGAATCGAGTTTTGAGTGAGCATGCACCAGTGGAAAAAGGCTGGGACCCCTGGTCCTGGTTTTCTAGCATCTTTGGTGATTGGGGAGCCACCGTGTTGCATTGGATTGCGGTAGCTCTCCTTATTCTACTGGCCATTTGGCTTGTGGTCACTATTATGAAAGCGTGTATTTTTCGCTTGTGTTCTTTGAGTACTCCCATCTCTGCCCAAATGCCCCTGCTTAATTATCAAAGGAATCTTTTTCCTAGAAGAACCCCCATTCCCTTTTGCACACATAGATGACTCATTGTAAATTTAGTTGAGGCAGAGCCTCAAAAAGGGAGTGTGGAGGAATTGTTTATATATATATATATATATATATATATATATATATATCTTTCTTTTATGCATACACATAGAGTGGATTCATGCATACATATAAAGTAAAGTGTGTAACAACATATATATATATATATTATGATTATAATGTAGAAACTGCTAGTGTAGTTGAGTATAGCCAGGTCAGGAGTAGAAGCTAAGGGTCATTATAAGTTTGTAAGAATTGCAAGGCAAGCAGAAGGCAATAGCTCATGCTGGCTGAAACCAGTTACTTAAAGTTGTGAAAAATAGCAGTTTAGATAAAGCTGAACAGAACTGATGGTACCAGCCTGAATAGCAAGCTTGGGCAGGGTTGGGCAAGAAGCAGAGATAAGAACATGTAGTTGCATTGAAACCAAGCTGTACGGTACCATGGAGTGAGTGAAACTCATTGTTTCTATTAGGTCAGCTTGACCCAGGTGTATGTATAAAGCAGTGATGTAATAAGCCAGTGGAAAAGTACCTAATGCATATGAAACTGTTTTTCTGTTACATTGCTAAGAAACTATGACTGATTTATACTGAAATGCTAGTGTGGTTTCAAGATAAGAAGTGCTATAAAATACTGTGTAAAACTTAGTTCGAGGAGCTCTCTGTCTTTTAACTGAGGCTCCCATACATATTTATGTGCAGACAATAAACTGAGTTTATTGAATAACCATTGGTGTGGTTATTGAGTATAGAATAAAAAGGTAAAGATATACAGTGTGTAGAATCCGCACCACAATTGTCTTTATGAGTAGATACTCTCTCTCTGCTAGGCACTGCAGCAGCTTTGCAACACAGTGTCCCACCCAGTTACACCATACACTGTCTAGTTACTGGAGAATGGCTGTGAATATGAATTCATGAAGATGAACAGTGTAACTTGATCATTACAGTCATCGAAACCTTAGTGTGATTATAACTGACAGAGTCAGTGATAGAGAATAACCCCTGCTGTCCTAGTACACTTACCCCATTGTGAGTTAAATCAATACTAAAAGACATTCTGTTTATATCTACACCACACCTACTTGATTCCTGTTGTACCACAATTAACATAGTTATCACTTTGATAGCATCAGTGACAGAAGTGTGGCAAACCCAAACACTAGGCATACAGCCTGAGTATGAAACAACTGTTAAAAAAATTACACTGTGTCCATAAGTGGCATAGATCACTCATTGCAACAATAGTAAATGTATTACTATTTGAATAAGTTAGTCATCACAGATGCAATGAGATTGTCTTTATCAGTTACAACATACTCAGTAAGTGCCTACAGGAAAATCTATCCCATATACATCTCCGATACAGGTACATCCTTGTTGGCTCAGTAGTGCTATGATATTTAGAAGTTGCTTGGCCTGATCCATGCAATTACACTGTTTCTTACAAAGAATACTTACTGCATCTTTAGTATTGAAACACACTGAAGGTCTATGTATGTACATCAGCAGTACACCTTCATCAGTAAGACTGCATCTGATACTGGCAGTACGAATTTTACAGCGTTGAACAGGCAATGCTTTTCCATACGCTTACATCAGCCTCTATCTTGAGTAAACCGTTGCAGTAAATGTACTACTATGTAAATCACATACTAAATGTAACACTACTTTTATCTTGAGCATGCTAGTGTCTTGTAGTTAATTTATGTACTTCTCTTAATTAATGTATACTCACTAGTGTTAAAACCTTTCTACAACTGTCATCATGCACCTTCAGCATTTATATTGACTAACGACACAGTACCAGTTGTGGTGTGGTGGGGCAGCGGTAGGTAGGCCATGCAACTACTAAGTGTGGTATGTGCAGCTGCAATCAGGGATGTATACGCTGTGTACATGGCCTCAGTTTTGCTGTTGATCTCCACTGAGCATGCAGTACCTGGTCAGGTGGGTGGGGATGTCTCGTAGTACATTTAGACAATTGTTTGTTATTTCTGTCACCTGCTGCTGGATGTCTGTCATTGGTTGTGTTGACTTGGTCCTCCCATACTTGCATATGTGTGTGTGTGTGTGTGTCTGTTGTGTGTGTGGTGCTGGGGGTGAATTCAGAGTTAGGTTTTCAACCCCAATACGAATTTCCTCACTTTGTCGCTGTGGAACAACCCAACTAATGCATTAAACAGAGTTTTTGCCTCTAATTTCCTTCTTTTGAGAATGATAATGAGAAATAGTAGATGTAATCTGTAGGGGCGTAGGGCTAACATGATGTCTTGTGGCATATGTAACAGGAAGAGCAATGTAGCCAGAAGCGCCAACAGTGGCGCATATGGTAACGCAAGGCAAATGACAACAGAAAGGGCAATGCACAGGGTGGCATAGACGGGAACAGTCTGCCACGTGATGTGTTGTCACATAGTAACATGGTGCCTGCAAACGGAAATGCCAATGGGCATGGTGATGCAAAGTGAAACAGAAAGAGAAACAGTACTGTAGACACAAATGGCAAAAAATAACAGAAACACAAGTGCAAATGAAAACGCAAAGGATAACGCACATAGGGCCCCGCGCTCCCTGCACGTAATGCAGCAGTGGGAGAGCGGGGCCCATTCCCACCACATGATGTCTTGTGGCATAGTAACAGGAACAGCAACGCAAACAGAAGCGCTAACAGTGGCGCACAAGGTAACGCAAGCGCGAATGAGAACAGAAAGGGTAACGAACACGGTGGCGTAGACGGGAACGGTGTGCCACGTGATGTCTTGTCACATAGTAAAATGGTGCCTGCAAATGGAAATGTCAATGGGCATGGTGACGCAAAGTGAAACAGAAACAGTACGGTAGACACAAATGGCAAAAAATAACAGAAACGCAAGCGCAAATGAAAACGCAAAGGATGACGCACGTGGTGGCGTAGACATCAATGGTAAGTGAAACGGGCATGGAACAGCAAGCGGAAAGGGCAATGGTAACAGTAATGTAAGCGCACAGGCTGGTTTTCCCCAAAAGCTGAATAGAGAAAGACAGTGAGTACAAAGAATGTATGCATAATAAAGGGTATCGGAGCAGAAAATGAGGACTTGGAATACTAAATAGGTTATATCTCAGGAACTGTACGACGTAGAAAAAAAATTTAAAAGTCGTATGATTTATGACTGTCCTGGCTAGTTTTGTACTTAGCCACGAAAAGTCCGTATCTCGCACCGTTTCTGAGATACGGGCCCTGAAAGGCGTAAACGCCGTGATGTTATCCTAGGTAAAAAGAGAAGTTCGAGCACCATAACTTGCCTCTCTGCAGGGTTTTGAATAATCGCTGTCCGCCTGTCTGGGACAGCCAGTTTCACTTGGGACAGCTGGTTGTGATCTAATGCCTGTCCCTGGGACAGGCGCTTTGGCGGCAAGCGCTTTACTAGCGCCGAACCCGAATCTCCGCCTTTGCAGCAAGGGGATGTGCTGGGCACTAGGACCCAGTGGAGATCGTGGAGGAACAGCGCGCATATTGTGACTGACCACCCGCCCTGCCCATCAATGCCAATGTCAGGTGACTTACCATTGTCATAGTCACCTGACGTCTGTCTGTCTGCTCTGGTGGTCGGGCGGGAAGAGCCAATGCATCAACAGGCATTCTCGTCAACCGCGCATGTGCAGATCACTGTTGCACATGTGTGGTTGACGTTTCAGTACTCGCTCTGCTCATTCTCACCAGGGATCTTGTAGGAGACGGACGGAGAGCAGAGCGAGTGTTTAGCCACGATCAGCCAACGCTGTAATTCACTGCCATTCTACCAGGCAAAAAAAAAGCCTGATATAGATACTGTTCACAAGCGACTTCACTTCACTGTACAACAAAAAAGAATTAGCTCAGGCTAGCAGAGGGGCGAAAGGAGGGGGAATAGCACTGTCTGAGTCTGAGAACTTGAACTTACAAGTTAACTGCTGTACCTCTACACTTATAAAAGGGGAAAAGCCTACAAATAGCAGGGCTGTTAGCCTGTTAATAAAAATAACGTTGTGTTGATGAAAAAACACAGAGATTTATTAGGCAGGCAGGCTGTTCTCTCCACATCTGGTTGAGGAGGGGGAAAGTTTCCTGACCTGTCTGGGACTGAATTAAGAACGATCTCTCAATCAGAGGGAAATATATAAAAGAAAAATATTCTAAGTCTGAATTTGGGAAAATTATGAGCACCAAGAAAGAGCCCTGAGTCTCACTAAATCAGAGGGACTATATACCTTGAGGGCTGGTGTGTACTAGGCTTCTAGTGAAGAGGAGAGGATTGAATTGAGATATATAAAATTAAAGAAAGAAAAGAACTATAAGAAGGGATTAGGCAGGACACATATTTCAGATTTCTGGGGTTTTGTTTTGTGGATAAAAAAGAAATACTAAATCAAAAGTATAAGGAGTGCCTGCAGTGCTTCTGCTTGAGAGATAAGGCTGTAGGGTCCACTGTCTTCCAAGGTGCTTACTGTACTTTAAATTGCATTACTAAGTTAAGTATTCAATTTCTTAGCTAAGTAAACCAAAGGGAAAATGTCATTGTTAAAGTTTGCTTTAAAAAATAGGAAAGCCTTCAGTTTCGTTAAGAGGGAGGAGAAAGCTCTGCTTCCTCTATGTGTATTGCTTCCATTACTGATAGACTCAGTAGCACCAACTATTCACCCCACCATTGTGGCCACAGATGTGACAACTTGCAGTACCACTGCCAGTGCTGATATGCCAGCAACCTGACTACTGTTGAAAGTGGACAAAAGAAAAGGGGTTCCAGGAAACCTGGAAGAAAAATAGGGAGTGGCTACTATATGAGCCTGATGTAGGCATGACCTGCTCATATTGCAAAAAATACTTAAGGGAGACAAACACTTTCATGAGTGGCTGTAAGAGCATGAGACTTGAAAATGTACGTGCTCATGAACTCTCCAAACCTCATAAATTAGCCAATGAAAAAAATATTGTGTCTAACATTGAACCTTCCAACTTAGCAACAGAACGAGGAATAATACAAATGGAAAAAAATGAGGCAACACAAGTAGAACATTTGTTTAGAACAACTCTTTATTTGATTAATTCAGAACGCCCATTCACAGACTTCCCTGGCATCTTAGAATTACAACATGTAAATGGTACAAATGTCGGAGTCAGTTACAGAAGCGACAAACAGGCAGCAACGTTCACACATTTTATTTCAGAATCAATAAGGATAAAAGATGCAAAACTGGTTAATAGTAACACTTTTATCTCTGTCTTATGTGACTCGAGCACTGATACCTCAGTAATAGAAGAGGAGGCAGTCTATATTAGGACAATGGAAAATTTCCGTCCAGTTAACAAATTTGTTTCCCTTCAGCCAGTCTCTATTCCAAATGGTGAAAGCATTTATAATTCAATAGGTGATGCCTTAGAATTCACCTTGGACTGTAAAGACTGGAAAGAAAAAATTGTTGCTTTTGGATCTGGTGGGTACCCGTCATGTTGGGTAAAGTGACTGGGGTGTTTGGCAGGATTTTGAAAGACGTCTCATTTGTTAGGATTCAGTGCAGTGCCCATAAGTTGGAGCTTGCTATAAAGCAATCAGCAGATCTATTCCATACATGAAAACCACAGATGAAGTCTTAATGGCTATCTATAAATATACCATAAGTCTCCCAAAACTGGGCCGGTCTCAAAGAGTTAGCCAGCAATATGCACTACACCATTCACAAACCAGTTAACGTGTCAGGGACCCGTGGGTTGCATACAGAGAAAGGGCTCTTGTCTGTTATTCTGTCCAGCTACAAGGCCCTAGTTGTACATTTACAGCACATTGCTTCCACACCAGGGCAAACAAAAGATCAGGCCAGTGGGTTCTTCAAACAATAAGTACTGTGAGATTTGTCCTCTTTTCTCAGTTTCTTGCTGAATACCTTTCTGTCATGATGGCCTTCAGTCTAACTCTCACAGAGAGACAGCTCAACAGTAGAAACAATAGTCAGTAAGGTTGAAAGCACAGTGCTCTGGCTAGAGATCTACCTCACGAGGATAAACTTGACAAAGTCTGTAAGGAATTGCTCTTGCTCCTGACTCTGACACAGCTGACAGTGACACTAGCACAAGTCGACTGACGGCTCAGCCAGTACTCAGGTTCAGTACCGTGGATCTGATATCTTCCTTAACTTAGAAAGGGATATTCTATAGATAGAACCAAACAGGCAGTGTTGCGTGATGTTACAAGCCTTCTTTCATCAACAACTGAAAGTATTAACTCACGATTTTCCAATTTTAAAACAGACAAAGTCCTACGGTCATTCGTATATTTAACCCATTACAGTTACCAGATAGTGACCACCAGCTAGCCCCTTTATGGCAATGAGGAAGTCAGAACCCTCACAGAGCACTACAGTGACCTACTGAAGAAACACAATCATAATGTAAACTTGATTGAAGCGCAATGGTTAGAGCTTAAATCACTTATGAAAAATCACTGAATGAGCTGTCTCCAAATTTCACTATTTGGATTTCTGGCAAAAAATCTCCATAATGATGCACATGAACAGCGATTCCCTGATATTCTGGTCTTAGTCACAATAGCTCTACTGATCCCAACCCAAACTGCAGTAGTTGAGAGAGGATTCAGCTTGATGGGCAGAGTGAAGTCTGACTGGCGGTCCTGTCTGTCTCCTATGACTACATCTGAACCACGCGCGTCAAGCTGTCAGATGCTAGCTGCTACATTTGACCTGCAGGATGCCATAACACTATGGTTCAAATCTGGAAAACAAAAGAGAAGACCTCATGTGAGACCATATGGCTGCAGACTAGATTCAAGTTCTGATTCAGAAATAGACTAGCCTCAATCAGTGTTTTACCTTGAAAATAACCCCTAAAAATCAACAGTTTTCTATTTCCACTTTACAGTCCATTTTATGTTTTAAGTTTAAAATTCACCTTCACAAAAATGTGGACAGGTAAACTTTGTCTAGACAGGCAACATTTACATTCCACCTGTCCCTCGGACAGGCATCTCAAAAAAATTATTTCTAGCCCTGCCTCCCTGTAATATTTTTTCACCAAACCACTGAAAGGCACATCTGTGGGCTGTTGGCTGTCTTCCCTCCAAATTTCAGTAAAAAAGACCAAACCGTTATTTTGCAGCAGGGTGCCAAAGGATTCCTGTAATGCATTGGGCGCCGTAATGTTATCCTATGGGAAAAACCGTCAACTTTGGAGTGCCGTAACTTTGCTGCCATGTAACATTTTTTCAATACAACACTGAATGGCACATCTCGTGAGATGTCGGCCATGCTCCATCCAAATTTCAGCCCAAAACTCCCAACCGCTCTTTGCAGTGCAGTGCCAAAGAATTACTGTCATTTTCCCACAGACTAGAAAATTACTGAAATGTAATTTATGGAAGCTGCAATATTTCATGTACACTTTCATGAGCATCGGTATATTTCTTTTTCCAGAAATCTGAAAAACATATTTCTGGGTGTTTTACCCCAAAATAAAGACATGGCTAGCATCCTCAGGGTCCGACTAGGTGAATACAAAAGAATTAGGTTGCTAGATGGTCCCAAATTTAAGTGCCAAGCATTTTTCTAATCACCAACTGAAAACAAAATGGCCGAGTTGCGAAAGTAACAGGCCCATTTGCGAAAGTAAAAATGCATTTGCGAAAGTGTTGAACTTTTTGTTAACTTTTCCCATTGACTTATAATGGGAAATTGTATTTTGAATAACTTTTGAACTGTTTAATATTTTTTCACCAAATCTTCAAAAGGCACATCGGGAACCCCGGCCGCATGTTCCCTGAAGATTTCGGCCGGTCGCGCAAAACGCGGCGACCTGTACGCCACACCGTGAGAATTCCAGAAAAAGCGTAAACGCGTGCGCAAATCATGCTTAATAACTCTGCAGCCGTGTATCCGACTGGTACGAAACTTGGCAGATGCCAAGACCTATGGTTCTTGATTGTGTATTCCAAATTTCAGCCAAATCTGTCAAACGGTTGCAAAGTTATTAAGGTGCAAAGTTTTGAGGTTTAACATAGAAATGGCTCCTCTACCTATAATATATATATATATATATATATATATATATATCATATTGCAAAATTACATCAGTTGTTGATGTCACACAACAAAAATTTGGAAATTCCATGTTAGGGTTATCTCTCTACTCCCATTCTCCACACACCAACAGACGCTGGGTGCCATGGGGTCATCAGGCCCAACTCTCACCCCATTCCATGTGTAAGCAAGCTGACATGCTACAGTATAGGAGAATGGGGTGAGAGTTAGGACTGATGATCCGATGGCACACCCCATCTGTCGGTGTGTGGAGGATGGGGGGGTAACCTTAACATTGAATTTCCAAACTTTTGTTGCTGTGACATCAACCCTAACTGATGCATTAACAAAGTTTTTTGCAATGAATTTCCTTACTTTTTGAAAAAGTGCGATGTAATTAGTAAATGGTACGTGTTGGTGGGACTGCCCATTTGTGCATAATGATACACGTCTGTGGAAGCGCGGGACCTCTGGGCCGTGCCCTCCCTCTTACACATAACAACAGAGTCATACAGTAGCGCTATGGGCCTGAAAAGGAACCCTTGTAACACTAATTTGCCAATATCTCAGTAACTGCACAACCTATAAAAAAGATTCCACTGCAGTTGTAATCATGACTTCTAAACCTCCGCGCATTCTCTCAACCTCAGAGCGCTGTAACTATGGGCCCATTGAATGTTTTGGGACCAAACCACCAAAAGGCACATCTGTGGGACCAGGGCTTGCCACCCTGCAAATTTCAGCCCAAAAGCACAATCCACTTTGGCACAATGAAGTGACAAAGAAAACAACACATGGGAAAATGTGTTCGTGCAGTGTTTTCACGACAACTTTAATGTGTTTGTGGCACTCCTGTCTCTATAACGGGAATGTTATCGCACAAAGAAAAATGTTGCCGAGGTTTTTTTTTTTTTGATCGTGGTAATCGCCGCGACAAAAAAATGTTGCGACAACAAATCGGCAGAATGGTGGACAAACTTTAAAAAACATATTTCCAGACCCCCTGCTGAAAAACTAATGCCAGGGTCATGTTCCTAGGGGCCCAATTAGGTAAACACAACTGTTGGTGTTATTTTTCGAGTTACGTTTTTTTGTCTGGTTAACTGAAAACAAAATTGGCAGCAGCACGAAAACAAAATCGGGGAGTACGATAACAAAAATGTGATTGTGAAAGTTTTCACAATGCACATATACATTTTCCTATAGGCTACAATGGGACATGAAAAACTTGCATAACTTTTGAATGGATTAATATTTTTTCACCAAATCTTCAAAAGGCACCAGTTTAACCCAGGCCACAAATAGACATGGAAATCTGAATCCACTCAGACGCAATCTTCCATCCATTATGCCCGATCGAGAAATGTGCAAAAGTTGGGTAATTTTCACTTTTTGGATGTGCTACGGTTCCACAACTGTACATCCAATTGGAACAAAACTGTCCAGATCGAGAAATCTATTATTGCATGCAAAATTTCAGGCAAATTGGACAAACAGTTGTAAAGTTATTAAAGTGCAACTATATATACATACATATACATACATACACACATATATATATATACATATGTAATAGATAAACCACTCTGACGTGTGCGGTTGTGCTCGGATATACGCACGCCTTGGCGTCAACCACCCAAGGCGTGCGTATATCAGAGCGCGACCGCATACCTCAGAGTGGTTTATTTATCTTATAAAATGTCAAAATTGTTTTGGAGGGGGTAAAAGTGCAGGTGTGCGGTCCCGCTCTGGTATACGCATGGTCATGTAATGTGTTCCAACAAATCAGCAGACATAATTTTCCTACCATTTTAATAAATATATATATATATATCTATATATATCTATATATATCTATATATATCTATATATATATATATATATCTATATCTATATATATATATATATATATATATACACACACACATATACACATACACACATACACACACACACACACATATATACATATATACACACACACATATACATACACACACACATATATGATATCTGATAGGTAAGTGTCAGATATGAGGAAATACCACCATTGAGGGGTCAGACAAGTCATAAAGCCATGAGCCCAAAAGGCAAGTGGCCTTTATGAGCTTGTTTGACTCCAAGATGGTGATATTTCACGAATATCTGTGACTTACCTATCCAATGTTTTCTATATTGCATTAGGTTGGTCTGTTTTGTTTAAAAAAAAAAAAAGTGTGCTGGTTTTGCTTCAAGAAACAATCTGTTTTGCTTTAAGAAAATGCGTACTGGTTTGGGCTGCATAGTTTTGGCTCTTTCAGGTTTCCATAGTGTATAACTTCCTATATAAAAGGAGGTGTCATTCCAGCATTTCTCCTTTTAGTTTTTTCCAGGATGGTGGCATGAAAGACAGCAGCTGAAGTGTTTGGTAAGTGATTCGGGACACTTGTTTTACACAGTTTAATTCTGATTTGCATGTGTGCATGTTTGGCAAATAATATGGAAGCAGCAGTGAAAGTGGCTGGTAGTAATCTGAGGGGACAAGAGCCTTCTTTCGTGAGCAGAAATTCTTCTTTCACGTCAAACATCTATCTGAAAAGCCCTACTGATCATGCTCAGAAGTGAAATTTTAAATCCTTATAACTTTGGAATTCCAAACCACATGGCTGTAGGTGACAGCAAAAAAACACCTATTTTTTCCTCTTTTTGCACTATCCGGATCTTAGGATCTGTACATCTGACTGGAACAAAACTTGCCAAATCAAGAGACACTGTCCCCCAGAACGCACATGCAAAATTCCGTTGAAGGGGGCAAAGCTATGAAGGTGCAAATTTAGGGGTTTAACATTAAACATCCTACTCAACCCTAACTACAGAGGCACTACTGTGCCCCTATATGTATTTATGACATGGTTGGGACTTTTTCTCATTATAAAAACCATCAGGTATTTCCCCTTATCTGCTAATTATCACTACTTATGAAACTACATTGCTTATTACAAAATAATGAACAAAACATTCATCTTGATACCAGCAACTTACAGGATCAGAGGCAGCATTAATTCACCAGGGGGAGATCATGCGAAACAAATCTAATAGATTTCTTTGACAGGGTAACCAGGGAAGTAGATCAGGGTGGAGTGGTGGATGTGGCCTACCTAGATTTCAGTAAGGCCTTCGACACCATTCCACATAGGAGACTAGTAAACCAGCTGGGCAGCCTGGGAGTGGGGGTCAGAAGTGGCAAACTGGGTAAGGAACTGGTTGGGGGATAGGTGTCAGAGGGTAGTGGTAAATGTAGTTCACCCCGAGAAAGGGAGGGTGAACAGCGGGGTGCCACAAGGATCAGTACTGGGATCAGTCTTTTTTAATGCATTTATTAGTCCCTGCAGAGGGACTAGAAGGGAAGGTGTGCCTTTTTACAGATGACACTAAAATCTGCAATTGTTAGTTGACGGTGCCCTTGATTAACCACCAAATGACAATCATTATATATAAAAATGTTTTTAAAGCTGCCACCCCCATAGACTTTAATGGAGCACACCCCTGCGCTTTCCCTGGGTACACGTCATTACGTGCCTGAGCGCAGGGGCAGATCGAGAGACTGAGAAGTGGAAGGGATTGGCTGGTTACCTCGGGGGGCCAAGATATGATCCCTTTCACCTCTAAAATGGCAGCACAAAATTTTATAAGACATACACAGACAGCATTTCATCGATATAAGGAACCAGAATATGTGGTGCAAATCGGATAGCAGATAGGCTGGTGAATCTCTTTAAGTCAAACATACCTGCTTAAGGTGATACATAAAACACTGGACAGGTACGTCCCAGACATTCATGAACTTTCACCATCTGGGGTCAAACAAGCTCATAAAGTCCAGTTGCCCTTTGGGCTTGCGACGTTACGCTTGTTTGACCCCCTCTATTGTGAGATTTCCTCATACCTGACAGCTATCAGATATTCCTTCTTCAGATAGATACATACATACATAGATAGCATATTTATAAAAAATGGGTCAAGTTGGCTTCCACAGATACTGCTTTCTGACTGGACAAACCAAGTCATCTGCCATGCCTCTACATTACACACTAATGCATGGTGCTGCATTTTCTAAGCCAAATGTTTTAACACCAGGCAATAACACACTCCAGAGTGCTGCATTTATTGGGAGCTTTAGTTATCTATTTATTTGAAATTACCCCAACTGGGACTACCCCATGAGATGCAGCATCTTGTTTTCATGGGTCCCCCCCCCCCCAAGGAGGATAGCAGCAGTCAGCAGGTTAAAAACAGTCCAGCAGGAATAGTTACATAAAGGGTAAAATATACACAGGAAAACAAACTCTAAGAGTAAGTATATCGAAACAGTAATCAAAACAAGCTAACAAAGTGCGTTCATTGCAAACACAGAGCATGAGCATCGTCTTACAACATGATCAAGATCAGTTAGATCGGGAATTCTGGACCAGAACAAAAACAGGAAGTTCTATGTTGGCTAGAAAGACTGGAATTGAGCCCTTGCATGCTAGAAGCATTCCTCATCTGGAGATGGAGTTTCAGGTGTCTGGTGCTGCAAATGTAAATGTCTTTCTACCAAATTCACACTTCATTCTGGGAACTGAGAAGGTAAGTGCTGCTATTGTGTGGAGTGAGTAGGTACTACTTGACTGTGTGAGGAGTGCTAGGAGATACTCAGGGGCTTTTCCTTGTGCACAGTTGAACAACAAAGAAAGCCAGTAGCAATTAATCACGTCTGCTTGAGGGGCTTGTCCAGTTAAGCTGGTCATGCAGCAGGCAATGATGGGTACACCATTCAAAGGTGAGGATGAGCCTGCACATCTTGTACAAATGATCCAGTGGTGGTAGAGTGACTTTGTTTGCACAGCAATATATGATGTCAATGGACGGGGGAGACTACCTGCTTCCTTATGTCAGTGCTGAAACAGCGTTTAGACCTGTGGAGAAAGCTGAGCTTGAGACCTATAGTTGGTAAGATGTGATCAACCGGGGGATTCCAAAATGGCTGCGGTAGTGTCACCACGCTTCTACTCTGTTTTCTACCAGCTCCTCTCTAATCTCGCATAAAAAAACTCTCTTTCGAAAGATTTTTGGTGTTTTGCTTATCGACATATGGAACTTGAGTTAAACATTTTAACTCTTTCAAAGAAAGCATGCAAGAGTCTGCAGGAGTAAGAAACAAGCATGTGTCAATGCCGACGTTCGCCACTGGTACTGGTATTGTACAGGGTGGGGCAGAACAAGTCTGCACCTGTAATGCATTATTTTGTGCTTACAATCCCCAGTGTTCAGTCACAGTCAGAAACACAAATGCAGTGAGGGACAGAGGGAAATGCTGAGGCAAAAATCAGACATCCCTAATCAGGGGCAGTTGAAAGGTATGCTCCTAAGGTTTTAGTCACTTTCCAAGAACTGGCTCATAAGAACTCCACATAAATAGGGCTGATATTATTATTATTTATTTATTTATTTTATTGAATTTGGATGACCGGGTAGGCCCACTAGGCCCTGGAGGTCCCTTTTTCAGGGGCGACCCGGGTGTAACAATTACATACAGGTAGCAGATCAGTACAGACAGGTGATAGTAATGTTTTTACAATAGAAGACTTCATAGGATTACAGGCGGCAGGTAGTGGAAAACATACAGGCAAGTAGGACATGGAAGTTGCACATGAAGAGAACATTTTATGTAACGGGAGCAAAATTAGTTAGAGAGTGCTTTGGTAATGGCAAGCAGAAGCTAAGGACCTAGGTTACCTTCTGTGGACTTAGTGGAAGGGGGATATATTGGGACATAAGTGCACCCCATCCTTTGGAGGAGGTCCATTGTACTACCTGGATAGCTATAAGTGGTCCAGTCCGTAGGGCAGCCAGGCAGGCTATGCGTGGTCAGGTCCTGGTAACAAAGGCATGTGCTCCTGTCAAGCAGGTGTCCCTTGAGCTTTGTCCGGAAGCTGGTGACGGACACTGCCTCCCGAACCTCCAGGGGGAGGTTGTTCCAGATGGAAGGGGCGGTGTACGCGAAGGACCTGGACCCGGCTTTGGTCCTAGTCTTGGGAACCACGAGGAGAGTCTGGCCTGAAGAGTGTAGGGTCCGTGGGTTAGGTTTCACCCTAACAAGACCATTCAGGCTAGGGGGAGGTGTGGGACCCAGTAACTTGAATGTAAGCAGAGGTTGGGTAGATGAGGCGAAGCTTCAGAGACGGCCACCTGAGCCTAGATTGGGCCTCGCGAGTGGTGCGCCCTCGGTGCGACAGAGTGGCAAAGCGGATCATCTTGTTGTACAGGTCTGCAGCCTCCCTAACTCGTGAGCGGCCACACCTTGGAGAATCAAATGCTGTGAGGGTGAGCTTTGGGAGGAGTACTCTAGCGGCAATAGCCACCCTAGCTTCAGGGATAATCTGGTCCTTTAGTCTATAGAGGATTCCAAGTTTCCCATGGATGGCTTTTGTAATTTGGTCTACATGTTTTTTTAGTGTGAAGCCTTGGTCCAGGGTGAGGCTAAGGTATTTGGTGGAGGTGACCACCTCAAGTTTTGCACCCCTCTGGACTGAAGTTGTAGGAGCGGTGACCTCTCGGGTCCCAGGGATCTAGGACCAAACAGCATCACCTTCGTTTTGTTGGTGTTTAAGACCATTTTGTTCAGAGTGAGCCAGTCCTCCATCTGAAGGATGTCTTCTTGGAGGGCTGTCTCCAGCTCTGGTAAGTTAGGGGAAGCTCTGTAAATGACCGCGTCATCAGCATACTGGATAATGCTGCTGCCGCATCAGTGTGTGTGCAGATCATTTATGAACAGCGTGAAGAGAAGGGGGCCGAGAACTGACCCTGAGGTACCCTTCTTTGAGTGGTGCTAGGTTGGAGACTTTGTCCTTCCACTTGACCCTCTGGGTGCGTCCGGAGAGATAACTCATGAACCATCCCAGTGTATGGGTGTCAAGTCCAAGTGAGCACATTTTTTGTAGTAGGAGGTTGTGGTTTACGAAGTCGAATGCTTTGGATAGGTCAATAAAGACCGTTCCTGTGCTGACCCCTGAGTCATTATTGCTCAGTACTTCTGCCGAGAATTTTGTTAGCGCAGTATCAGTCCCATGCTTGGCTCTGAAGCCATGCTGTGACGGTGAGATTGCCCGGTGGATTTCCAGGTATTCTCGGAGTTGGGAGTAAACTAGCTTCTCCTGTACTTTTGCCATGGCACATAGCAAGGAGATAGACCTGTAGTTCTCTATAGGCTCTGTAGACCCTCCCTTGTGTATGGGAATCACTAGAGCCTGTTTCCATAGCTCAGGTACAGACCCCTCCATGAAAGACGTGTTTATCAGCCAGGTTAGAGGCTTAGCTAGAGCTGGAGCCCCCTCCTTGAGGATTCTGGTTTGGATCCCGTCTGGGCCCCCAGATCCTTGCGAGTATAGGGATTTGAGGATGATCAAGACCTCCTTTACCCTGACCAGCCTCAGGTGAAATAGAGGGTGGTCAAGGTCTGGGGCGCTATGCTGCCTCGCTCACTCCTGTTGTCAGAGGGTCCCGCCTTGTATGCATCCAGGTTCGTGAAGTGCCTGTTAAGGGTCTCCGCAATGAGTGATCCTCATCTATTAATTGCCCATTGACCATAATTGGACTGGGTGTGGTTTTTTGTTCCCTTTGATAAGTTCATTAATATGCGACCAAAAAGCCTGGGA
Source organism: Neoceratodus forsteri (assembly GCA_016271365.2). NCBI lineage: Eukaryota > Metazoa > Chordata > Ceratodontiformes > Ceratodontidae > Neoceratodus > Neoceratodus forsteri. The sequence continues at coordinate 333,719,075 of CM028135.1, read as the reverse complement.
TTGCCTAGGTTAGTTTTTTGTAGGTTGGTGATGTAGCTTTTAGCTGACTCTGTGGCCTTTTGCATTGGTTTCTAAGAGCCCTGTAGCTGGCTAAGTCCGCCGGTATCATTGATTTCCTACTTTTTCCAGGCCTTGTCACGGTGGACATCAGAGCTTTTAGAAGGTAAGATCCACTTATAGCAGCACCCTTTACTCTGTGGGTTTTCATTGGAGCTAAAAGGTCAGTAATTTGGCGAGGATGTCTGGAAAAATTTAACGGCATCCTCCAGGTTAGGTAGGTGTCTTATTGGGCTCCAGTCAATGCCATTTAAGTACCCAATGAATTGGTCAGGATGGAAGTTAGAGTAGTCCTAGTAGTAATAATCCTAGGCGGAACTTTATTCGCACAATTCTTCCAGATGGCAAATATCGGCGAATGGTCGCTCAAGGCATCGGCCAAGGTCCCAGACATTTTTACATTACTAGGGGTAGAAGCCAGGATCCAGTCAATTATGGAATGCCTACCTGATGAGTGGTTCATTCTGGTCGGTAGGGAGATGACTTGTGCAAGGTGGGAGTCATTTAATATACTGGTGCTGGCAGACTTCGCCTCCAGGGCCCAGTTTAGGTTGAAGTCGCCCAGTAAGATAAGCTCGGAAGCAGATTCTACTACTGGGTTCTTCAGGAGCGCATCCAGAGTTCCGAGCACATTGGTAGGGGCTACAAGTCACCCTATTGTGAGGTGCTTAGCCCCACCTAATGTGAGCCGAGAAGATGGCCATGTCAGGGTCATGCCTTGAGGCATGCTAACTAGGGAGGATGTTACTGTGTCCCTTACATATACCAAAACCCCGCCCCCTCTTCTCGAGGGCCTGTCCTTTCTGAAGAAGGCGTATCCCGAGGCAGCTACTTCGTGATCCAGAATGTGGAGCTTCAGCCAAGTCTCAGAGACTGCTCGTATATCTATAGGCTCTCCTTGGCTGTGCCTTCACCACTAAATATCTTTAATACTATCAAATTTGGGTCAACCTGGATCGGAAAGCTACTGATAAGCTGCATTAATCCAGCAACCCCACTGGCCCCTGGGCTAACTGAGTGGCTCCTTTTTGAGGTACCATCATGTCGGGCCCTATATGGCTCCTTTTACTGCCCCTTCTTCTGCTGATACCAGCTGCCCAGCATTGGACACCTGAACTACCATCATGTTTGGTCTACAACGGCACCTTGTGCTGTATACCACATGGCAACTTATCCTTTAATTGCCTCCGTGATTCCAAGTACCAATACTTCGAACCCTGCTCTTGGACCACACATACCAGTAGTATTTATAACACTCCCCCACCACAAGGTCCACCTCCCACCACGCAGACTTCTATCTCCTCCCCGCCTATTGTGGTAGGGGTACTAGCTCTTGCTACAACAGATCAGCTCTTCTATGGTGGCTACTTTCCATTCTCTAAAATCATCAGATCTACTAGACGGGAGAAAGGCAGGAATTACAAGCTTATAATTAGCGCTCTTAGAAAAATCCTACTTATCCTCCTGCTTTGTTCAGGCAACGTAGAACTCAACCCTGGCCCCCCCAGAAGCTATTGCTTTGCCAGCAGAACTAGCAAATTTAAAAGGAATAAGCTTCTTGCATATTAACGTATGTAGCCTCCTTAAAAGATAACCTTAATACAAACCTGGGTAAATCATACCTCTCCTGACATACTTGTGATTTCCGAAACTTGGCTTAGACCCAGCACCACTGATAGAGAAGTAAACATACCCAACTATGCCTTGTTCAGAGCTGATAGGCATGCCAGAGGAGGAGGGGTAGCTATCTACGTTAAAGACAAATTTTCTGCCTCCTGCTTAACCTCGGCATCTGTCGCCAGCTAATTTGAATGCCTAATTCTCAAAGTGGAAATTACAGACTACTGCACTCATGTAATAGGATGCTACAGACCACCGCCTGCTGGCCTACAGCTTGTGTCATATCTAAGTGACAAGTTGGGACAGGGGCTGCCAGAAACTATTATTTTAGGAGACCTCAACTTTGACTGGCTCTCTAACACAGCTGCCCCTTGCATCCTTCTGTGATGAACATGGGCTGACGAACTTATTACTGAACCAACATGCTCAAACGTGAAGAACCCCAGTAAAGTACACTTTTGATGTGCTAATGGTGAGCAAACCTCATCTCTTCTCCCACGCTGATGTCTTCTTCTCAGACGCCAGCGACCATTGTTTTATTGCGGAGTAAGATCCACCAACAACCCAGCACCCATCAGCAAGTCTCTATGAAGAGATCCAGGCGCAACTTCAATGAACATGCCTACCTAAACGAGCTTAAGTACAGTCCTGAGTGGCAAGATTTCTACCTGGCCAAAACAATTACGTCAGCTTACAATATCTTCCACAACATTCTATCAAGGGCCCTTAATAAGTATGCTCCCTTATTAAAGTTCGAACTAGGACCAAAACCTGTAAATGGTTCACCCTCAGATCAAGTCCTTGCTTCTAGAAAGAGATAAGCTCTGGAAAAAGCATGCAGACTGAACACTGCAGAGGACTGGAACCAGTTCAGGAGACTAACAAATTTATGTACCAAAACAATCAGAGAATCGAAGACCACCTCTTCAAATCCAAACTCGACTCTGCCACAAAGAGCCCAATCAAGCTCTGGAACACAATCAGTGATCTGCTAGGCCACTCCCAGGAAATTCACTCCCGACCAAGATTACCTCTGGCAACTTGACTATAACCGAAAAGATGGATATACTTTGACGTTTCAATAACCACTTTGCTACTGCAGGCATGGCATTTGATAACTCCCTGCAAACATACTTCGCTCCCAGACTGCCAGCCAACTGCCTGAAACTCAGATAGCTTTGCCGCCTTTCTCATTTCAACCTGCTACACTGAAAGAGGTAGAGAACCTCTTGCTTCAGTTGGATACTAGAAAAAGTGCTGGGGCTGACTCCTTGACCCTTACTTCCTAAAATTGCCTACCACGACTAGCGATACCGCCACCCACCTTTTAACTTATCCCTGTCTCAGGGCACTTACCACCTATATGGAAGACAGCGCATGTCATACCACTGTTCAAATCAGGTGACCGTGGCGTATCTCAATAACTACAGGCCAATTTCTCCTTCCGGTCCTGTCCAAGCTCCTAGAGAAAATTGTAAATGCACAGCTGAGGACTCACCTTGAGTCTAGGAACTGCTAAATCCTGTGCAGTCCGTTCAGAGCTAAACATAGCACTATCTCAGCCCTCGCCAAAGTTACTAACGACTGGCAGCGTAATCTTGAGAGCAAAACTTTATTTGTGCTGTTTTCCTTGATCTAAGCAAGGCTTTGACACCATCGACCATAGTCTGCTCCTCCGCCCTTCAAACCATAGGTGTGACCCTCCTCTCTGCGTTGGTTCACTGACTATCTTACAGGCGCTTCAACAAGTTAAAGCCGAAGGAGGCCTGTCCCTTTAAAACTCTGCAAAGAGGGGTACCTCAAGGTTCTATATTAGGGCCCTTACTTTTGCAATCTACATTAATAACATCGACTACTGTATAAAGAAGCCAACATCCATCTGTTTGCAGATGATACAGTTCTCACGTGAGTCGCCCAACACCTGAAGCTGCCTGCATGACCTACAGTCAGAATTCAACCTTTTGCAAAGCCAACTCCTCCAAAAAAGCTACTCCTTAATGCCAAAAACTAAAGCGATGGTCCCTCTCCTTTTTATCTGTACAGCTAACCCTGTGTCCAGTGGGACAGTTCCCAAATTACCACAGTTCTAGGTGAAAACTAGAATTTGTTACAAAATTCAAGTATCTGGGAGTCTGGATAGACCAAAGACTCTCCTTCATTGAACATATCGAGGACTTGCTAAAACGACTTCGGCAAAGGCTTGGACTGTTTTTTAGAATCAGCCAATTTCTCACCAGAGATGCCAAGAAACAACTGGTCCAATCCATCTTCCTATCATTGGTTGATTACGCTGACTTCCTCTACACCCAATGCCCCAACTCTTACATGGCTAAACTGGACACACTCTACCATCGAGCACTGAGGTTTATAACGGGACTCCCCTTCGACACATATCACTGCACCCTATATGTGGCAGTGGGATGGACATCACTAAAGTTCAGGCGCCACAGAAACGCTGCTCTCTAGACCTATAGAGCCATCTCTAATAAGCTGCCTTATTATATCTCCTGCTGTCTTCCCTGAGTATAATTGAGAAATCACGGCGTTAAGTTACTCAGCTATTACACGTAAAGTACCCAAAGCAAAATCCGCTTGGCAGGGCAGCCATAAGCTTAGTGCTACCTACCTTATGGAGCGATCTACAAAACCCTCAAATTAAGCACTCTAATCGGTATAAATGCTTTCAAGATGCTTTATTTCCGTTACAATCAGAAGTATATAACTGCTTCACCCACTCAGACCCAGTACTGGTATATAGCCACTCTAGACCCAATTTTAAGTTCTGACCCCCAGCTTGCTCCTCACCAGCTTAATTGTTCTCTCTTATCCCCTGTCTTATCAACACTAGGCCCATCCATCCCCTTATTCTTCCTTTCCCAACCTCGGATAGGAGCTCACTACCCTGGGTTGTGACATCCTACCATGCCCCATACTTTATAGCATTCAATCCCGGCTCACACATACTCCTTTTCTCCATCCACCTTCTCTACATCCAGCTTTACCAACTCCTTTCTGTGCACCGTGCCCTCCTAGCCTTTCTCCCCTACTTCCTCCTCTCTTCCCCCTACCTTCACCTCTACCTGGTATATTTTAATTTTTTCTTCCGTTACTTCCTCCTGCAACCTTAGATAACCTGCTTTATCTTCCTATAGACACTTCTATGTATGTAAATACTGTGTAATCTGTACAATATCTGTATAATTCTATGTACATATGAACTCCTTTTTCTTCCTCTCTGTAAAGAGTATTATCTGTATTGCCTTGTAAATACCTGTGTTGACCTGTATATACAATTGTTCATGCTCCACCCAGGTCCATCTTGCAAATGAGCTTCTGCTCAACGATGAACGCCTGGTTAAATAAAAACTTGATTGATTGATTGATTGATTGATATCTGGTTTGTAGACTGCTAGCCAAGCTTGTACTTCATGGATCTTAGGTCTCAGGCTGCAAATGTTCATATGCACCAATCTGAGACCTTTGGCTCCATCCCAGGCCTTATCTAAAGGGGAGGAAATAGAAACATTAGGCATCCCTGGGCCTGGGTTAGGCTGGATGTCCCCCCCCAGTAGCAATAGCACTGCAAGCGAGCTCCGGAGAATGAGGGTTGGAGGTGGTAAACTCAGAGTAGTTGGGCATAGGGTTAAACTCCTGGTGAGGAGAAGGGATCGGTAGAGGATCCCTTTCCTAGTGAATTCATGCGCCACTAGGAGAAGGATGTTACACCTGGGAGAGGGCAGCTGTAGTGTATTGCGGTAAGCTTTCCCGACCCCCCATAGGCATAAGGGGGGCAGTTGGCACTACTAATGAGCCAATCCGTCCCTAGCTGGGCCAGAATGTAAATCGTTGCCAAGAGGATGCCCTTGTTCCAGTTCCCAGGGTTCATCTTGACACTTTTCAAGGCTCCTCTCGAGGATCCCAGATGACTGGCCTGGTGGGTCTTGGAACCTGGGACTGGCGTCTTATCCCTGCGGTTGCGCTCATATGCAGCACGTCGGCTGTGGACACCAGAGCAGGTTCAGCCTCCAGTCGGTTCTGTTAGACGAGTGCGGCTCGTTGCCTTTGGAATAAAGTTCCCTGTCTGACCTACTATTATTTAAAGCAAGTAACTTAGTGGGGAAAACATCAAGATCTGGTCAACAGCAGTGGTACAGTTAGAGTTTCCCAGTGAGACAAATGGCGATGCAAGGATCCCTGTCTAACTCTTGAAAGGCTACTTATTAACTTATAGTGCAGGGAGCCCTTTAAACCAGAGCATAGCTAGCAGCAGGAGTAGGTGGGATTTACACTATGCAATCACATTTCCTGTTATTAATTTATAGTAATCACCAGATACATTGGCTAACTATTAAACTACGAGAACAGTATTTTTTTTTCTTTTCTCAGCGTTTCAGTAGGCTAAGCAGTGCTTAAAAACAAGAGCCTATGTATCTGTGGAAGACAGGAGAGTCAAAGTAGAGGCATGAGTCCTGGGTGTCAGAGACAGGGGTAATAGCCCAGTGTGGTAGGCTGCTGAAAGGTTGCCCTAGCAGTTGAGCCTGAAGATCTGCCCCAGGAAGAGAGGGGCACTCTTCGGTGAGAATGGCTGCTACGGATAGAGAGAGAGGCAGGCAGCAGTTCGACAAGTCACTGGCTTCCCGTGGGTCAATAGTTTTAGGGGAGTGCTGGACTGCAGATGTCACCGGGGAGCTCCTCCTAGGGTTGTGAGCCTCGGGACCACAATTGGTGGGTATCGAGATATGGGCAGGGCTTCACCCAAGTTCAGCCTATTTAACACACCACAACCTCAGGGCAGGTGGGTGGGAATTTCAAAAAACAAAAGTGAGTCCTGTAGCTCTCCTCTTGCTGGCTCAGGGATTCTTCGTCGATCGGCAGGCAGATGGCCCGAGGGAGATCCGCCCGGCTGGAAGAGCTGCTGGCGCCTCAACCCCGGGAGACGAGATCGTGGCAAGATTAGTTCGAGGGGGGGGACCCGAGTTTCGGCAAGTCGCCCTCCCGCCCCAGTCCGTTGTGTTCCGTGGATAGCCTCAAAGTAAGGTGGTAGCCCTTTAAAGGCTCAGCTGTAGCTCCGACGAACCCTTGCGGCCAATCACACCAGTCCTGCATGAAGAGCGCCAAAATTCAAAAACCAAAAGCGAGTCCTGTAGCTCTCCGCTTGCTGGCTCAGGGATTCTTCGTCGATAGGCAGGCAGATGGCCCGAGGGAGGTCCGCCCGGCTGGAAGAGCTGCCGGCGCCTCAACCCCGGAGGAGGCAGAGATTGCGTGGCAAGATTAGTTCGAGGGGGGGACCCGAGTTTTGGCAAGTCGCCCCCCCCGCCCCCAGTCCACTGCGTTCCATGGATAGCCTCAAAGTAAGGTGGTAGCCTTTTATTATTATTATTATAATTAAATTAGGCACTCCTCATCCCCTTCATCCATCAGTTTAGCCCTGAGAAACTTCTTCTCCCCATGCTGTAACTGCACCTAATAATCTACCTCCCCAATCCTATTTTCATCTTGCTGCAACCCCTCCATCCTCTCCCTTGCCCTATCCAGGACAATACCTCCCCCTTACCCTTATTTTTCAACCATACCTTATGAACTCCAGCCCTATTCCCTACGCATCTACATCCACTGTCCCCCTTCTAAAACCCCACCTGACCATTTCCTACATGCATACCCTGCCTTGTAGTCCCTCCAAACTCCTGTTCTAGTTCCCTCAACAGTTTTTGCTACTCACTCAAGCACTCCCTTAAGCACTTATTTCATGTTCCATGATCAGTGTGATGGTATTGCTGTGCTGTAAGTTGTATATAACTTATTGTTTACCATTGTCAATATTGTGTAGCTTGTTCCACGGCATTTGTGTAACCCGCCTTCAAATGTCCTCACATGTACTTATGTGTTTCTGTTACTGTATTCTGCCTACCCACCTATACCCCTTCCCCCCAGGGATGCAATGGGAGATGAGCAATCCTGATTGTTCAGTGTGCCTTCCTGGTGAAACTTTTCAATAAATAAATAAAATAAATAGTGAAAAAAATATTCTTACCATTTATTAAAAAAGTGCAGATAACAGTCCTACACCAGCAGTGTGCACAAACAACCTGCCGAGGCTATGATGTCATAGTAGACATAAACTGACGTTTTGCTTGGGGGTCCCAAGCTTTCTCAGAGTAACCTCCATATAGCAAAAGTGCCCCTTATGTAGAAGTTCATATGTAAATATGATAAAATCATACATAACAATGTGGTTCAAACCAACTGCTCTTGTAATGGCTGCACCATTTTTACAGATCAAGCAATGCCCCTCAAAATCATATAGCAAAAACAGCTAAATTCAAAGCTAGTAAAAGAATGCTTAAAACAACCTGCTAAAAATACTTAAGGGTAGCTAAAACTAAGTGCACAAAGATTACTCAATGTTATTCAAATATTTAGAGGGCAGAAAAAGGATTTATTATCGCAGGTGCAAATAAATATTAATGCCCCCAAACAATATAATTTAATTGTACTTGCATCGATGCTGTGCCCATACTGTATATTACATAAATGCCTCTAACTCCCTAGCATGACCTGCCAAGAAAAAATTATATATAAACTGCCAGGGAAAGTACTGTATGGCAAAAGTGCCACTAGCTTCAAAAAGCCATACTGTAAGAAATACATATTATAGAGTATAGCAGTGAGCACATAGTAAAAATATACAAAAACAAATGGGCAGACCTGCTACTGGATTTATGAACTGGGAGCACGGTTAGGTGGGAGTTTTAATGACATCGATTTGTCTGATTTTTTTTGTTAAAGTGGACATCTCGGGGCACTTTTGCAAGCCCCCTGCCTTGGACCCAGCGGCAGCTCATCTGTAAAAGGGTCCCCTACGGACACCTCGGGGCACATTTGCAAGCCCCCACCCTTGGACCCAGCGGCAGCTCATCTGTAAAAGGTAGCCATCTGAACCAACTTTGGCACCTAGTGCCATTTTCAAAATCCCGAGTGCGCACAGGATTAATCTGATTCAGTGTTGCAGCTGTTCCACATTCAATTAATTGGAGCTGCTTCACATTTTAACTACTTTGCTTGTGCAAACTCCTTCCCTGGCTTAATTTTTCACCCACCCCCCAACTCCCACTTGAACATCTTATTAAATAGTCCTTAAGCCCAACTAGCCTCACCCTACTTGGCCTTCTGAGCCAATTACAATAATTATCCTTACCTAGCTTAAAGGGCCAGTTGCAACTCATCTTGCTGAACCACACAAGCATATTTTCTGTGACTGTGACTAGGAGACCCATCCATCTGGCTTACCATTAAGTACACTAGTAACTGCATATCCCTTAGGGCCTGTCATCCATGCTAATCTCTTACTTTATAGCTCTCCTACTCTCATATTCATCTTGCTTCCTATTCTTTCTCTCCACCCTAGGCACTCACCTCTCGCCTTTCACCACCGACTCTCCTCAAACCTTTCGTCCTCTGTCAATTACATCAACTGTCCTCTCGACTGTTCCCCCTTCATTTCTTCTACTCAACATCAACTATGTTTTCCCACCTGGCACTAGTCTTCATTTTCTTCCAATGTACAGCTAAGAATTCCACCCCTTTGGCTATAACACATCTGATCTAACATCTGTAACCAACCCCTGCCCATCATTCCGCCCTGTGCAGTGGGTTACAGCAGCTCTCACACATGGTGAAATTACAAGTTATCCTCCCTCGGCTACCCAGGCCTCTCTGAGTATTTTAACAACCCCTCTTTCAATCAGGACACTCTTGCTTGTAGCTATGGTCTGTCCCCTGCGTCACATGCCCCCTCCGGCTACCCCTTTCCATCGGGACTCCAGGAGCAAGCACCACAATAAGAAACAGATTACTGCAGCTAGAAACAATCTGAAAAAACTTATCCTGCTATTACTTATATGTTCTGGTAATGCTGAAGTGAATCCTGGTCCTCAAATCCCCCTTGCATCCCCCTCAGACTTTGCCACTACCTCAGGCTTAAAGTTGATGCTGATTAACATGTGTAGCCTGATTAACAAACTAGACCAGTTAAGAATATGGGCCTCCCACACTAACCCAGATCTGATCATTATTACTGAATCCTGACTTAAAAGTACTATATCTGACCAGCAGATCTCACTCCCTCCTATAACCTGTTCAGAGCAGACAGGCCCACGAGGGGTGTTGGGGGGGGGTGGTAATCTACAAAAAAGGCCAGTTAAACGTCTCCATCACCATGTCCAAACCCAAAGAATTTGAGTGTGTGGCCCTCAAAATCCAAATATCCATAGTCGAAGCTCTCAACATCATAGGTTGCTACAGGCCCCACTCAGGGAGTCTTGAGCTAATCTCAACCCTCAAAAGCTTGATCGCACCCATCAACAAGATCATCATTCTAGGCGATCTCAACCTCAATTGACTCTCGCCTAAGGCATGGGTCCTAAAAGAACTCTGTGATGAGCTTGGACTGTCCCAAGTCATTACAGAGCCAACAAGGCACAAGGCCAAAAATCATGCAAATAGCTCCATCCTGGACGTTATTATCACAAACCGTCCCCACAAAATTCGGCACACAGCCGTATTCTATAATGATCTTAGTGATCACAATATCATAGCATGCACCAGAAACTAGGATAAGCACCCCTGTTCCTCAACATTTCTCACCAAGCGCAGCTTCCACAAATTCAACATCGAAAGCTATATGTCTGATCTAAAATATGTAAACTGGCAAGATCTCTATCTCGCCAAATCAGTGGATGAGGCGGTCATCTTTCTTAACATTACACTGACTCAGCTCGTCAATAAACATGCCCCTTTCATTAGATCCAGGGTCTGTAAACATTCCAACCCCTGGTTCACTCCAAACCTAAAAGTTGCGCTGCACAACCGTGATAAACTTTGGGCCCGTGCAAGGTACACAAAGAATGCGGCTGACTGGCAGGCATTTAGAACTGCCAGCAATGCTTGTGTTAAACTAATATGATCTGTCAAAATTAACTTCTATGTAGAATCCCCTGAAAATGCCAAAGGCAACTCAGCCAAGATCTGGCAAACAATCAAGACAGTTGAGGGCCAAAATGCAGCCCCGTCCATCCCCACCAAGTTAATCATTAACGGAATGGAATATGTTGATCATGACCTCATCCTAGAAAAACTGAATACCCATTTCACCACCGCTGGTCTTGCATTTGATTCCTCCCCATATGCAGGGCTACCACACCTTTCACCCCACCACCCATGAGCCCCCGCCTCCTCATACCTTCCAGCTTTACCCTGTGACCTACAAACAAGTAGAGGACCACATTAGTAAACTCAACATCAATAAAGGTTGTGGCGCAGATGGCATCGATCCCATCTTCATCAAGCTAGGCTACTGTTATCTAGCTGCACCAGTCCTTCATATCCTTATTCTCTCCATCTCCTCAGCCACAGTTCCCTCCTGTTGGAAATCAGCTCATATCTTGCCCTTGTTCAAATCAGGTGACCCCTGCGACCTAAACAATTACAGGCCCATCTCCATCCTCCCTGTCTTATCCAAACTGCTGGAGAAACTCATCCATCACCAGTTTAAAGACCATGTTGAAGTTTTCACTTCTCAACCCTGCCCAGTCTGGGTTCAGACAAAAACACAGCACCACCTCCGCTTTAGGTAAAGTCACCAATGACTGGGTGACCGCACACGATTCCAAACAAGTCACAGGTGCCATATTCCTTGATCTCAGCAAGGCATTCAATACCGTTGATCATAACCTCATCCTCAGTGGTCTCAGTAAACTAGGCACAGCTGACACCACACTTCAATGGTTCTCAAGCTACCTTACAGGTAGAGTTCAGAAAACCAAAGCGAGTGGTCAGGTTTCCTACTCCCTCCCCATAAAACGAGGTGTTTCGCAAGACTCCATTTTAGGCTCTATACTATTTTCTATTTACATAAACTTGCTAGATTCCAATATCAGCAACTCCAAAATACATCTCTTTGCAGACGATACTGTTATATATACTTCTAAGCCAACCTTATCCGAAGTATGTGATGTCTAGAGCACAACTTAATAAACTCCAAGCTACTACTCAACGTGAAAAAACCCAAGGTCCTTTATTTCGCACCTAGTAGCAATAGGCCCTCCCCTCGGCACAGCACGTCACCTGTACCCATCGTGACTATCCTAGATGAATCACTAGACATGGTTGATCAAGTGAAACATCTGGGTGTTTGGATAGACAGCAAACTTTCTTTCAGTGTGCACACTGACTACCTTTCTAGCAAGTTGAAAGCAAGACTCAGCATGTTTTTCAGGAACAGAGCGTGCTTTCCCCCTGACACTAGACGTAGACTAGTACAGGCCACATTCCTGCCACTCCTAGACTACAGTGAAACCATCTGCAACGGTGGCGCTGCTTCCAACCTTCGCAAGCTCCATATACTGTTCCATTGGGCTCTGTGCTTCATTACCAAAGTACCGTTCAGGACGCACCACTGCGACTAACATAAAGAAGTCATCTGGCAACCCCTCACCACCTGGCGGCTACTCTATTTAGGTACCCGGACCCTCAAAAGTCACTAAACAAATTACCAACCTATATCTCCTCACTTGTTAATATTTCCCATTGCTCCTACTCCCTTAGGAAATCTGCTTACACCCTCCTCGATAAACCCCAGATGCACAACTCCCTCGAAAAGGGTGCCATAAGCTACGCCATCCCATCAGCGTGGAATCTCATCCAGACCTCATTCAGGCTCACCAACATTGTCTCATTAAATTTCTTCAGAGCCCTAACCTGCAAATTCTTCTTAGTAGTCTGTCACTGCCATAGGTCCCAGCACACCGTGCCAGTCTCCTGCCCTGCTATCAAGTGAGTACCCTCTGACTTCTTGTAGCCTTCTCCCTATCCACCCTGGCCCCTGTCCTCCTTAGTCCATCCCCACCCTTGGCTTACAGCAATTGTTTAAGTTCTTGCTGATACTATTTTTTGTTCTCCCTTTCACTGTGAATTGGTTCCTGTATGCTTCACTACTGATGATCTTTTCTTTGACCCTGTATGTATTTCCTACCAATTATTGTTACCTTATGGTGTGTCACTGCTGCTTAATCAGAAACCGGATTCCGATCTGTTTTATTATTATTTTTACTGACCATATATGCACTTTTTTCCTAACAATTATTGTACCTGTATGCTATGTCATCACTTTTATTGTACACTGCTGTTTAACGTTGTCCTTACAGGAACGCCTTGAAAATGAGCATGCTCGATGCAGTCTTCCTGCCAAAAAACTTAATTTATTATTATGATTGCTGGATAGACGTTCCATTGGTATGTAGCTTTAATGTGTGCAGATCTGCCCGTTTGTACTATGTTTTATGTGTAGTTCCTTAGGGGTTTTTATGAGATGTTTTGCTCGTAATGGATCTCCCTGGGTTTTTAGGAGGTGGGGTGTTTGTAGCGTTGCTCCGGGGTGTCTAGAAACCTCCCTTGTTTTTAATATAACTGATGCATTAAGTTTTTTTCCAATTAATTTTCTTACTTTTTCAGACAGTATAATAGTATCTCCATTTTATTGTGAAACATAGAAATTGTCAGATAAGGACTGCTAGGCCCATCTAGTCTGCCCATAAGCCCGGTACTTGATTACAGCTTCTGACCCCTCCCTCTGCTCTACCTCTATGGTTCCGCAATGCCTGTCCCACGCAGGTTTAAATCCAACCACAGTGCTTGCTCCTACCACCTCTTGAGGCAGACCATTCCATGCGTTCACATGTACTGGTGGCATATCCTGCTAGGGCCCGTGACGTGAGTGTGCTGAGAGAAAGGGAGGGAGAGAGATAGACAGACAGACAGATGCAAGCATGAGTTTGCCTTTCTGCCTGCCCTGTACAGTGTAAACACACTGCACAGCCACACTGAGGCCAAGATTAAAGATTTATTTTGGCAGCCTGTTCTTGCCCTGTGTACACACACAGCCACACTGGGGCAAAGAATAAACTTTATTTGTGATTTCTATAACTATAGCATTTCTCTTTGGCCCCCAATAGTCTCTCTCTCTCTTTTTCTCCTCTGGACGGTGGCAGAAGTCAAAGACTTATTTTGCCAGCTTGCTCTTGCCCAGTGTACACACACAGCCACACTGGGGCTAAGAATAAACATTATTTGTGATTTCTGTGACTATAACATTCCTCTTTGGCCCCCAATAGTCTCTCTCTCTCTCTCTCTCTTTCTCCTGAGGAGGGCGGCACAAAAGTCAAAGACTGATTTTGCCAGCCTGCTCTTGCCCTGTGTCTACACACAGCCACACTGGGGTCAAGAATAAACTTTATTTGTGATTTCTGTAACTATAACATTTGTCTTTGGCCCCACCATAGTCTCTCTCTTTCTCTTTTTCTCCTCTGCATGGTGGCACAAGTCAAAGACCTATTTTGTCAGCCTTGTCTTGCCCCATGTACACACAGCCACACTGGGGCCAAGAATAAAGTATATGTGTGATTTCAGCGACTATAACAGTTCTCTTTGGCCTCCAATACTCTCTCTCTCTTTTTCTCCTCTGGATTGTGGCACAAGCCAACAATTTATTTTGCCAGCCTGCTGTTGCTCTGTGCACACACACAGCCACACTGGGGTCAATTTGTGGATGACGCCAAGTTATGTGGCAGGGTGGCTAGTTGGGAGGACAGAAGAGAATGGACAAGAGACCTATGGAAAATGGAAAGGTGATCCAAGATTTGGCAACTGAAATTCAATGCCAAGAAATGAAAGGTTATGCACGTAGGGAGAGGGAATCTGAGAAATGAATACTGAGTGTGTGTGTGTGTGTGTGTGGTGGGGGGGGGAGAGAGGGTTCGACTGGAACAAAACTTAGAAGAGAAAGGACTAGAAGTTATAATTAAGGACAACCTCAAGACCTCAGCCAGGTGTAACAAGATATATGGGAAAGCTAACAGGATGCTGGGATGCATAGGTAGGCCTTCTCAAATAGACAGAAAGAGGTGATCTTACCCCTGTACAGGTCCTTGGTGAGGCCACACTTGGAATACAGTACACAGTTATGGATCCCTCACATATAAAAGGACAAGGACTGACTAGAGTCAATTCAAAAGCAAGCAGCTAAAATGATTTGAGGCCAGCAGGGGAATACTTATGAGGAAAGACTAGCTGACCTCAATATATATTCACTGGAGGCCCGGGGTGGGGAGGACATGACTAAAACCTTTGAGTACCTGAATGATATAAACAGAGTGGACAGCTAGCAAATGTTTAAGTTTAGTGAGGGGTCCATCACAAAGGACCACAACTGTAAGCTGGGGGGGGGGGGAGTTAGGAGGGATGTGAGGAAATACCTCTTCAAGGAGATGGTTGTGGACAAATGGAATCATCTTCTAGAACAGCTGGTCAATTTTGAGATGGTGGCAAGTTTCCTAAGGCAGTGGGATTGACATATGAGATTGATAAAGGTGAAGAGGGGAGGGACTGGAATTCTGTGGCTTCAGCTAGAAGCTGGGAAATCCTGGACTCCCTGCATGAGCTGTTCCTCAGGCAACTAGTCAGTGAACCCATGCAAGATAGGGCAATACTGGACCTGTTGCTTACTAATAGGGGCACTGTTGCAGACATCAAGGTGGGAAGCCACCTTGGGACAAATTATCACAGTACAGTGTGGTTCAGTATAGGGACAGCAGTGGAATTAAACCACACAAGGGCAAGAGTCCTTGTCTTCAGGAAGGTAGACTTTATTCAGATGGCTGAATTCCTCAGGGGTGACCTGCTACTGGGGATGGCATGGGGTCATTATGTCGCAAGGCATAATGCCACATGGCACTATCGCGCTTCGCGATTAATGCCATGAGGCATCACGTCTTTGTTCTGTGGGGGACTCCACCTCACCACATCCCCCATTACAGGGGCTGTGCTCCCGGATGCCCCCACTAAAGATTATCAACTCCGGGGGGGGGGGGGTCCAACTCAGTGAGCGCACAGGTCCGGGTTTTGCCATAATGCCGGACGCTATTAAGCATGCGACATTATGACCTGGTATGATTGGGGATGAACTGTGTGGAGTGGCAGAACAGTGGATGAAGCCAAAAGGGAGCATAGTAAATGCAACAAACCTAGGCGTCAAACAAGTGAATAAACGTAAGAGGAAGAAGAGATTGCTATGGTTCTAGAAAAAGGTGACTTAAAAGGTAAAAGCTGAAAGTGTGGCATGCAGAAGATATAAGGAGTCATAGAGGCACTCTGAGGAGGATAAGGAGGGGTATCAGGAGAAACAGAGCAGCAGGGAAAGTGGTAAGGAGAGTCAAGATACAAACTGAAGGGAGAATAGCTCAACTGGTAACAAAAGGGGACAAGATATTTTTTAGGTATGTAAGTGAAAAGAGAAAGACCACAGGAAGGACTGTAAGGTTAAAAATGGATGAGGGTGGGAGAGAGTGCGGAGGGGAACCAGGGAAAGGCAGATATCCTGAACAAATACTTTTGTTTAGTGTTCACAGTGGAAGAAGGGGATGGCCCACCAAAAAAAAAAAGTAACAGGAGCCCTAAAGGGAGGCAGGTGAACACTAGTCCTTTTCAGAGGATACAGTCCTAAAAAGGACTCGCTAATCTGAAAGTGGGCAAAGCAATGGGACCAGGTGAGGTACATCCTAGGGTATTAAGGGAGCTCAGGGAGGTACTGCTGTACCTCTGACGGCCCTATTTAACAGCTCACTGGAAACAGGAGTGGTTCCAGAGGACTGGAGGAGGGCAGATGTAGTCCTACTTCACAAAAGTGGTAGCAGAGAACAGACTGGCAATTATAGACCAGTCAGCCTGACACTGGTGGTGGGAAAGTTACTGGAATCTCTGCTGAAGGAGAGAAGAGTGGAATATCTTTAATCTAATGGGTTATGAGACCCGAGACAGCATGGATTTATGGGTGGGAGGTCATGTCAAACTAATCTGATTCGTTTTTTTCATTGAGTGACCAAGGAATTAAATCAGGGTGGAGTGATAGGCATGGCCTACCTAGATTTCAGTAAGGCTTTCAACACTGTTCCACACAGGAGACTAGTAAGCACGCTAAGTAACTTAGGAGTGGGTCAGAAGGTGGTAAACTGGCTAAGAAATTTGTTAGAGGATAAGCGACAGAGGGTGGTGGTAAACGGAGTTCACTCCAAGGAAGGGAGGGTGACCAGCGCGGTGCCTCTGAGATCAGTGCAGGAACCAGTCCTCTTTAATGTAGTTATAGGTAATACTACAGAGAAGCTGGAGGAAGGTCTGCCTATTGCGGATGACACAAAATCTGCAATAGGTTGGATACTTGGGGGTGGGGGGTGAGAAGAGACCTGGAAAAACTTCGAGCAGTGGTCAAGGGTATGGCAGCTGGGTTTCAATGTGAAAAAATGCAAAATAATGCACTTGGGGCACAGAAACCCAGGGGCAGAGTACAACACTGGGGGACTGTTACTGATGAACACCAACCAGGAGAGAGACCTGGGGGTAATAATCTCTGATGACCTAAAGGTAGCCAGGCAGTGTGACAAGGCAGTTGGGAAGGCTAATGGGATGCTGGGGTGCATAGGTAGAGTTATCACCAGCAGAAGGAGGGAGATGATGCTGTCTCTGTGTAGATCGCTGGTTAAGACCTCACTTAGAATTCTGTGTACAATTCTGGAGGCCACATCTCCGGAAGGACACAGACAGAGTGGAGTGGTCCAGAGAAGGGCAACTAAAACGGTTTGGGGCTTGCATCAAAAACCCTAAGAGAACAGCCTAAATTAACTTAATATGTACACCCTGGAAGAGAGGAGGGAGAGGGGGCATATGATAGAAACCTTTAAATACCTCATGATGGTAAATAAGGTACAGAAGGAAGGTATTTTTCAGAAAAAAAGGTGCACAAGAACAAGGGGACATGCTATGAAGTTGGAAGGGGTAGATTTAGGAGAGATGTGAGGAAGCACTTTTTTATTAAACTATTGAGAGTCAAATGATAAGTTACACTGGTATACTCGTACAGGTTTCGTAACAACCTTTCAGTATTTTACCATACCTTAATTTCCTTGTTTCCATACTACAAAATGAGGTTTAAAGAAAAAGGGAAGTAAACCCACATGCAGTAAGCAATCAAAATCATGGTACAATTGCAGAATCTACCTGGGACATGTAAAAAACCCACTTTCTGCACATACTATCGAACCGAGAAGTATGACCCAGTTGGTGAGCCAAAAGACATTCCAAATAATAAATTTCATTCATAATACTGTGCCACTGGGCAAGTGCAGGGGGTTCAGAACTACGCCATAAATGAGTGATAACTTTTTTTTATGGCTGTGATATATAAATACAGCAGACTAGCTCTAGCTGTAATAGAGCCATCAGGTGCAACATATAACAGTATAAGTTGTGGAGCTAAAGTAAACCCAGAGACCAACAGCTCAGACAAACTGCCCTCTATAGCTCTTCAAAAGTCACCAAGGATGGGGCAACACCAAAAAATATAAGCGAAAGTGGCAGACTTCTCCCCACACTGCCGCCAACATACACCATATGTAGCGGGAAGAAATGTTGCCAGTTTAGCCAGCGTATTAAAAAATCATACTCGGCACTTCCAAATAAATTCCCCCCAGTAGGGGGCTTACGAAATTTTCATTAACGGTAGAATAGTCTCAAGCCATGTATCGTCGGGAATTTCCATAGAAAGTTTGGAATTCCATGCCTTAAAGATGGCCTGTGATGATTCAGTCCAGTTCTCCCTAAAGGCTCTGTCAAACCAATCAGATGTGGATACAGTCTGCCCTCTAACGCGTCTAATATCAATTTTAAGATTGGTGGCTTGGTGTTAGGTACAGCACTCCAAGATGGACCCTTTTGCAACAAAGAAGCTCTTATTTCTAGGTACCTAAAATGGTCTTGATTTGGTAACTGATATAACCGTTGGAGCTGTGAAAAAGGTATTACCCCCTGCGTATCTAAAAATTGGTAAATAAATGATAATCCCAGCCGCCTCCATCTTTGAAAAGTTAAGTCTAGGTGTGCAGGCAAAAAAATCTGCCTCTGCCATCAGCAGCCGAACTAAATAAAAATGTGTACATGTAGATAAGGATCTTATTTTATACCAACACCTCAAAATATCCCTAGTGCTGAAGGAGAATGTTTTTAAGTCTGGTAAAGAACAAGTGGGGGCGAAAACGATCTGGTTAATATCAAACAAATCATTTATTACAAATTCAATACATTTCCACTGGCGTTCCAGAGTTGGGTTTCACCACTGTAAAAGCATCTTAAATGTGACCTCTCTATGATATTCTATTAAATTTGGGAGATTTAGTTCCCCTCTGTCTAGTGGCAGCTGTAAGATGAACCAGCGGACATGTCGGCGTCAACCGGTCCATACAAATCGGGAGAGGGATCTATCACAAGAGTTAATGAGATATGCGGGTGGAGTTATCGGGACAGATTGGAATAGATAAGGCAATCAATCAATCAATATTTTATTTATATAGTACCCATCTCCAATTGGACTCTGGGTGCTGCACAAAAGAACAATACAAAAAACATTTAAAAAAATGCCAAGCACAAATTTAAAACAGCAATAAAATATAGCTAGACTTTTTAGCATAGCTACTGCACATGCTAACCACTTTAACACTCCCCCAATTAAAGGCTTGTAAAAATAAATAGGATTTTAGGCCCTTCTTAAAGGCTTCTACCGAGGGAGCCTCCCTCAAATGGCCAGGCAAGGAGTTCCACAGGGTAGACGCAGCCACCTTAAATGCTCTGTCACCTGAATGCCGCAGCCTAACTCTGGGAACCCCAAGAAGGCCACCTTCGGCAGAATGGAGGGACTGGGCTGGGCGGTAAGGAACAAGGAGCTCTTGCAGATTGACTGGGCCCCTTCCATGCAGGGTCTTATAGGTCAAAAGCCCTATCTTGAAGACAACTCTCCACCAAACTGGCAGCCAGTGCAGTTCACGGAGTGCCTGGGTGATATGCGCGCATCTTTTCACCCCCCATCAGTAATCTTGCTGCCACATTCTGCACCAGCTGTAGCCTGCGGAGGTGCCTACTGATAACCCTAGGTACAGGGCACTGCAATAGTCTAACCTGTAAGTGACGAAAGCATGTACCAGTTTGGGCAGGTCCTCGGGCGGGATCAGGGCTCGAATCCGGGAAACATTCCTGAGATGATAGGTGTCAGCCATGGTGAGAAGTGGGTTCTAAGTGTCAAGTGTCAGACCGCCATCCAGGATTACTCCCAAACTCTTCACCTGCCTAGAGGGGGCTAGAGGCACACCTCCCAGCACAAGGTTGGGGGTAATGCCCTACACACACCCTCCGCCCTGACGACCCAGCTCCACCACCAGTACCTCAGTCTTGTCTGGGTTAAGTTTAAGCCACTTGTGGGTCATCCGCATCTGGATCTCCTCAAGGCAGCTATTAAGTACAGAGTCTTGCACCTGGCTATTGGGTGCACAGGACAGGTACAGCTGGGTGTCATCTGCATAGCAGTGAAAACCCAGCCCGCACCTCCTGATAATGTGCCCCAGTGGCAGCATATACACCGTGAACAACAGAGGCGACAAGACTGACCCCTTCGGAACACCACAGCATAGAGACTTCGGATTTGATGAGAAAATTCCCATGGTCACCCTCTGCACTCTGTCTGTGAGGTATGACCTGAACCAGTTGATGACATTTCCGGACAAGCCACACCAAAACCGTAGGCGGTCAAGTAACACCTCATGATCCACAATGTCAAATGCCTCAGAGAGGTCTAGGAGAACCAAGATGGTATGGTCCCTTCTATCCCTCACCATCAGGAGGTCATTAAGCACCCTCACCAGGACTATCTCTGTACTATGCCCCGCATGGAAACCAGACTGGAATGGCTCATAGGCAGAGGAGGCGCAAGAGGTCTCTCCAGTTGAACAACTACCACCTTTTCTATAACCTTCCCTAAAAATGGGAGGTTTGAAACAGGTCTGTAGTTGCTGAGGCAGTCCGGGTCCAAAGATGTTTTTTCCAGGAGTGGTCTAATCAAAGCCTCTTTCAAGGCTAATGGAAAGATCCCACGCCTTATTGAACTCCACACTACCTCAGCAACCACCAGACCAATCGGGTCCAAACATTCTGCCAAAAGGCGAGTTGGGCCTGGATCTAAATCACAATATGTCAGCTTCAGCTTAGAGATTATTGCTACCACCTCCCCGGCCCCAATCAGCTCAAACTCATCCCAGACAGGAGGAGTGCTCTGACTCGACTCAAGCCAGATCCTGCAGCCCTTTGGAGAGACCTCAGTTCTGATGGAGGACACCTTGTCCGCAAAAAACAGAGCCAGCTCCTGGCACCTTGTGCTCAAACCTGCCCCTCTAGCACATAGACAGTCTGGATGTAGAAGCCTATCCACCATGTGGAAGAGCTGAGCTGGTCTGTTTCCTGCTGTAGCAATCTCCCTAGACAGAAACTCTGCCTTTTTATGGGAGATTGCCCCCAACCCCCAACAGTCCGTATAATGAGACCTCAGGGTCAATTTGTCCTCCACCAGACCAGATCTCCTTCACCGCCTCTCTAACCTCCGACCCCTAGTCTTTAAAACTCTGAGATTCTCATCATACCAAGGAGATCTCCGACGAGTAGACGGGGTCGGACACGCAAGAGTGCGATTGAGTCAAAGGCCGCACCGACCACCCCATTATAGGCCGCTACTGCCTCCTCCAACCCAATCGCACAAGCTGCTCCAACAACCGATAAGACCAGCACCGCCAAAAGGTCCTCTGAGGATACTCCCCTTAACGACCGGTACTGGACATCTCCATAGGGGCCGGACCATCTGGGGTGGGGAGAGAGCTCTATATGTGAACCCCACGGTGCTATGATCCGACCAAAATCACCGGATCCACACTAAGGTCCAAAATATCCAACTCAGAGGAAAAAAAACAGGTCTAATGTGTGGCCGCCCGAGTGTGTCGCTGTCATTACTTTTTGTGTCAGGCCTAGTGCCCCCATGCTCTCAAGAAGATCTATCCCAAATTTTGACAGCCCCACGTTGACCCAGGTGTTGAAGTCCCGGAGGATCAACCATCTGGGGGGCTCCAACACTAGGTCCACGACAAGTTTCTCTACCTCTCGTGAAAAATCCCCATCATTACCTGGGGGGGGGACAATAGAGCAGGAGGACACCAAAACCCGCACCCGCAACCCCTTGGGCCACCACACATTCAATGAATGGCATCAGACTTGTAGACAGCACCGTGAGGTCCAGGCTAGCTTTAAAACAAATGGCCACCCCCCCCCCAGCCCCTAAGATCCTTCCTCGGGCTGTGTATCACGGAGTACCTGGCTGGTACTGCCGCCTCCAAAATTGGGGCGGCATTTTCATCCAGCCAGGTCTCCATGATGCAAGCCAGATCGACAGAGGATATTAAGTCCGCTATTGTAGCCATCTTGTTCCTTATCAATCTGGTGTTGCACAACACAGCCCGAGTAGGACTGGGTGGAGCAGCCAGACCAGCTCTCTGCCCACACTCTAAGGTGGAGCCCTTGGGTATGGGAACCAGATAAGGCAGACCTTATTCAAGCCCCCATTTCACCCCAGGGCATCTCCTTGGCCTCACAATTTGGATCCCAGACACTCTGGCAGCCACTCGAGACACTCCCCAGGGCCCTCCCCTTCCGAGCTATCCCTAACGCCCTACATCTAAAGTAGGTACTATCTGACAGTACTGGAAGCTCGAAGGGACAAAGATCCCAGAGGTCATCGCCTGAGCAGCTGTGCCTTACGGGCCCCAAACCCCAACACCTCTTAATACAAAACAACCCACACAATAAAATATTCTTCTCAAATATTTACACCCACCCCTACCCAAAAACTATACACCTTCTATAGTTA
Organism: Neoceratodus forsteri; assembly: GCA_016271365.2. Lineage (NCBI taxonomy): Eukaryota > Metazoa > Chordata > Ceratodontiformes > Ceratodontidae > Neoceratodus > Neoceratodus forsteri. The sequence goes on along the minus strand of CM028135.1, from coordinate 333,696,562 downwards.
ATCACACTTCTTAAACCCAAACAACATTACACAACCACACAAATTAAATAAATAATTCTATTAGTTTAACTATCTAATATTGAATAAACACAGCCAGTAAACATTCAGTGGAAGCAGGTCAAGGAGAGGACCAGTCACAGTTTTTGCATGATAAAATAGTCTAAAACCCAGAGAGCTCCCACCACTCCAGGTAAATGGCCAGATGAACTGCAATCCCAACATCACGTCTCATGTAGTGGGAAAATAAATTTGTAATCACTTTAGATTTGTGTAAAATAAAATACAGGTTGCTCTCACCAACCCTTCAGGAGCCTGTAAGATCGAGGTAGGAGATAGGCGACAGGAACCAAAGCCACAGTTATTAAAAATACACAGCCAAACGATAAGGGAGCCAAGCAAAAAGCCTTCAAGTCCTTTAGATGAAAAACAGGAACAGTCTTCCGTGAAACAACCACCGTCTGAACAACTCAAGATCCTCAGCAGAGTTTTTCTTCACACCCCAGGCTTTCCACACTGGCTACAACTACCCCACAAGACGGCACCCCAGCCTGCAGGGGAAAGCCAGCTGTGACAGCCCAGAGGGCAGGCAGAGTGGGGAAAATCCAATGGCCTTCAACCACCCCGCTGTGGGCCCTGCCGCTCCCCTCCCGACCCAAGACCAGCAGCTACAGATGCCTGCGAGAATGAACCGCCAGGCCAACCCCCCCAGATGGCTTAAAAAAGCACAACGCTCCTCCACCAGTTTACTGGTGGCCAGGAGTAGGCATTCCTGCCTCGGTCCCAGGCACAGGCAGATAGCAGCTACCCACCCCCAAAAAGGGATCAAAAGTCTTTCCCCAGGGTCTTTCCTAAACAGATCGTCGAAAATCAGGCAGTATCCACACACAGTTCCAACATATAATCTAACAATTTCAACAGGATTGGTGACTGATTCCACACTCTCTCCCACTGGCTCCTTCAAACTCTTTCGGCCTAGTAAAGAGAAGCTCCTCCAACAACACTCCTCCGATCACTACTCCACGCCTGGCTCCCACCACAGGGCACAGTTTAGGGTCCGACATCCAACTCCCACCACCGAAACACATGGCTGGCTCAAGTTGCTCTCCAATACCAAAAACTGCGGCCACTCAAGTTTTTGCAAAGAGAGACTAACAGACAAAACCCCAACACCTGAACCAGCAGGTAATGCTAATCTTGCGTATATAACGGGGTCAAACTTAAGCTCACTATAGAGCACAATAGTGAGCAACTGACATCCAAAAAGGAGACGGTTGGATCAAATTGGAATCAGATTTGCAAAATGACCGCAGTTCACCAATATGCTGCAAACAATTTCAAAAACATTCAGCGGCACTCGGCACAACTCACGATTCAGCGGACGCTACAAAAATGAAATAAAATAAAGTTATTACTAGAACTAAACTAGTAACCTCAGAGCATTAAGCTAATGTGACGGCTGGCCCAGTGTGGTCGCCATCTTTTCACAACATCCAAAGTGCTTTGTGAAAGTTACAAAGCATTCTGGGTAATATAGTCAAGCGCAGGGCTCTCGGTAGGATTTTTTGATTGGGGGTCCGGCACTGGCTATGAAAAAAAAAAAATAATGGGGGTCCACAGCCAAAAAGTGGGAGTCCTCGGAAAATTTCAAGGGGTCCCCATTCAAATACATGGGAACTGTGCCCCTGCACCAGCACTGCTTCTACTGTAGTATTCTGCAGAAAGCTCCATTAGTTTCTGTTGGGGCATTTTAATCTACATTTTTTTTATGTTTCAGAGGGTGTATTCAAACAAATTATGGCCACTGTTCAACTAACAAGGGCTTTGTTAGTTAAGCAGTGGCCGTAATTTTCTAACTCCCCTCTGTAACATTAAAAAATACCCCAAAAAGTGACTCCGGGGCTTGGTGGCTGGCGTCTCTGGGACTTCGCGAAAAAGTCTGAGCACTCCAATGGGGAATAAAGTAGCATTATGCCCACATCCTGCAAGTGGATGGCATCTATCCGGGAAAGAAACAGTAAATGTACATGAGTCCATCTACTTAACTCTCTCTCAATCTCCTGGATTAAAAAATTGCAATTTAACAATTCCAAATGTATTAAATTTTGTGGTAGATATACTCCTAATATTTAATTTTAGTACATCTCCGAGATGGAAATAGTAATTTCAGTGCATGAGAGAAAGCAAAGTTGAAAGCTAGGACCGCAGTTTTCTGGACATTTGTCACATAGCCAGACAATGCCGCAAAGGTCTGCAAAATCACATCTACTATCAGGACGGAAGACTCTCGATCTAAAAGTTTTAAGAGTATGTCATCTGCATAGAGAAAAACCTTAAAAAGTTACCCCCAGCGGAATCCTCTGTAGCCCCTCATTATCCCGAATAGCAGCAGCTAGGGGCTCAATATATAGCGTGAAAAGGAGAGGGGATAAGGGGCACCCCTGGCGGGTCCTACAGGAAATAGAAAGCAGGTCAGACAACTGAGCATTGGTACATGTATAGGCTTTTGGGGCCTGGTAAATTTGTTTAAGCATTTTGATAAAATCTTCCAGGCAACCAAATTTGGAAAGTGTTTCCATAAGAAGAGCCATGAGACCCGGTCGAAGGCCTTGTCAGCGTCAAGGCTGATCAAGGCTGCCAATATAGATCTTTGATTAATATAGTTCATTAGGGAAATTGTTCTACGGATGTTATCCATTATCTGCCTAGAACAAACAAATCCAGACTGGTCCGCGTGGGTATCCCGTTAAAATAGCGACACAATAATAGCGAATTAAAAATAGCGCATCAGGCATAGCGAAAACTAAAAAGGTGACCAGTATTTATTGGCGCTAAGCCAGAATAGCATGATGCCGCATGTTGTAATCATGCCACATGTTATAACAGTGTCTCACATTACAACTAGCAAGATCTGCTCTCTTCACTGTAACACTGGGTGCAGCACTAAAAATCAGACAACTCTTCCATTTCCTGCTGTCCCCATGGCAAACACACAGGTGTAGATGGTGAAGGTAACACAATTACTATTTAAATGCTGGCCATGTTACCATGTTCAGTTGCTCAGTTGCTAATTCTGTGTGGCTGTGTTGCTGAAGTGCTGAAGGTCTTACGTAGTGCATAATGTCCCTAGAGTTTGTCACCTGTCAGAAAGGTAAGCCACTGCTATTATATGCTGGCTACCTATATCGAAAGGATAAAGGGAGAGCAGACAAGGTATACTGGAGATGTACAGACTCTCATAAGTTTAATTGCCTTGCCGGACTCCACACTTCAGCAGACCGTGATGTTGCAGAACTTGAAGAGCACAATCAAGTGCCAGATGCAGGGGAGGTTGGTGTTAGAAGGGTGATGACAGACATTCGTCGTCATGCTCATACCACAATTGAAACATCGCAGGTAGTTGTGTAGTGTACTCCATCAGCCCCAGAAGCTGTAACTGGTGGGCTTCTCAAAAGAACCGTGCAGCGTATACATCAGCATGATAGGGGGTGTCCTGCCACTCCTATATCTACCGAGGACCTTGTTATATCAAATTAATTCTCAGTGCTTAGTTCTGGGGACCGTTTCCTTGTTTTTGATAGTGGCAAGGAACAAGACAGAATTCTGATTTTTGCCACTGAGGGAAATTTGCGTTTTTTGCGAGTGTGATGACTGGATGCGCGATGGGACATTTAAATCTCGTCCAACACTGTTTAACCAGTTGTACACAGTGCATGGCCTGTGACTTGGCACAGGGATTACTGCTGCATATGTACTTATGTGCTCTCGTAAGACTGCTTCATGAGCTAGAGTTTTTTCTGAACTCAAAAAACAAGTTGCTGATATGTGCCCATCCACTGCACTAATGGATTACGAAAAGGCTTCCTGGAAAGGTTTTGTTAGTGTGTTCCCAGACACACAGCTGCGAGGTTGTTTTTTTTCACTTTGCCCAAGCAGTATGGCGCAAAATTCAGAAGTGCCATGAGGTTGAAAAGAAATACTGCACTGACCCTGACCTTGCCCTGCATTTAAGGATGCTGCTCTCTTTGGCGTGTGTAGTACCACCAAGTGATGTCATGAACATGTTTGAGGAACTAAAAGAACTGGAGTTTTTTGTTTCCCATGAAGATCTAGTACAGCCAGTCTTAGATTATTTTGAAGACACACGGGTAGGGAGACCGACAGGTCGGTTTGGACGTAGACATGCAATTTTTGCAGTAGAGCAGTGGAATTGTCACACATCCACCCAAATGGGATTAGCACACACCAATAACGCTGTGGAGGGTTGGCACAGGGGTTTTAACTCCTGCCTTGGAGCGTGCCACCCAAGCATTTGGAAACTGGTTGATTGCTTGAGAAATGAACAACATCTAACAGTGCTGAAGTTGGAGCAGCTGATATCTGGTGCCGGGAATGATGGAACAAAAAGGAAATATAAACATCTCAATCAGCGTATTGCATCCATTATTGCTGAGTATGAATCTCAAATGACCTATGAATAGTTGAGAGGTCTTACGTATAACTTTCATTTCCAAGTGTGAAGGGTGAAGTGTGATGAGTGAAGTTTAAGTGCCCCATTCCCTATCAAGGCTTCAAGTGTGAAGTTTCAAGATTCCGAGTGTGAAATAAAGAAATATGTCCTCTTGAAGAAATGAAGGATTGCTGTCTGGCTTTGGCCAGTCTTTTTTTTTTTTTTTTAAACAGCCAAAAATTGCTATTTTGATGCGTTTTCAGTAACATGAACTGTTGCTAGGGACTAGGTACTTGTTAGGAACTGAAGAACAGCCAGAAGAAGCTAGTGGTGCATTTACCTGCATGGAACACATCAGTGAAAAGAGCAGATCTCATTGAAGCTTCAATGTGCAAACCGATGTGCAGGAATCGAAATCACGATTCTAACAGCAGGGTGCAGTGTCGAAAGCAGGAGTCTGAATCGTGATTCTGACAGCAGGTGCGGACGGCATAAACTGTGCTGAAAAACACACACACAAAAAAAGTCACTATTCTGACAGGCAGCATAATGTACGGTCGCTGATGGTGCTTTTGCTAAAATATAGTCGCCATTAACGCAATCGCTATTTAATATTCGCTATTATGACATGTAACCTTCCATGTGTATTATGGATGGACAAATGTTTTCGAGTCTGTGGGCCCATACAGACATGAACAACTTGTAATCCATGTTTAAAATGGAAATTGGTCTATATGAGGATGACAATTTGGGGTCCTTGCCCAGTTTCAAAATCAGAAATAAAGTCGCATAGGACCAGGATGGCGGGGGACACCCACCGTCCAGTACCTTGCGATAAGCAGAGAGCGATAAAGGAAGTACTGTACCAGCTTCTGAAAGGTCTTGTACCATTCAGCCGGCAGCCCATCAGGGCCAGGGCATTTCATTGTTTTGTTCCTAGAGATCGCTATCTGCACCTCCTTGGCTGTGACCGGGGAGAGCAAACGTTCAGAATGTTCTTAAGACATAGTAGGCAGAGGCAGGCGAGACAAAAAAAATCTGTGATTAGCGAATCCAGCGGAGGGGCGAGGGCGGTATATAAAGCAGCGTAATAACATCAAAATTCTGCCAATATATCAGCTGTGTTAGTAAGTAAATGATTATTATTTATGGAGCATAACTGATGTAACAGTAGATGCCACCCTATGTCCCCGAAGCCGCCTCACTAGGTTTCTCGCACCTCGAGGCCCCCTCCTCCTATCAGTATTTTTTTCAAGAAAAACAAGGCTTGTTGCACCTTCTTGTCTAGGAGTTTCTACAACTGTGCCTTAATCGCCCATGTTCGGGTGCGAGTCTCAGATGTTTGGTCTCCAGGAGCTTGCTGAAGGTTCTGCAATTCCCCCTCCAATTTGGAGTATTCAACTTCCCATTGCTTCCATCTGTGAGCTGCAAATTCGATTATCTCCCTGTGTATTACCGCTTTTAAAGTATCCCATAGTTGGTGGTATATCAGAAGAAGTGTTCTCTCACAGGACCTGTATCATTTTTTTCTAACTCTTCATTTTTCAAAATGGATATATTAAAGAGCCATGTCAAAACCTTTCAGGGTTTACCCAACTCTAATTTTAATAACGGGGAATGATCAGAGAGGTATCGTGGATATATAGTAATATCCTGAATCAAGTCTGTGTGTTCACGGGACATGAAGGAATAATCCAAGCAGGAAAAAGTGTGAAAATGGGGTGAATAAAAAGTATATGCCCTAGTGGTAGGGAGAAAAAAAAAAAAACGCCAGACATCAGTTAGACCCAATATGTCCTGCTGAATACGAAAAGTTCTGAGCAGCTGAGGATCTATGGGAGGTGGGGACCAAGGAGCCAAGCTGCAGAGACAGGGTTAAATTTAAATCACCCCCCATAATTAAGCAGCCTTGGAACATTCCCAAAAGCTTATTGGAAGAAGGTGCGAAACTGACTAGGGGGAGCCAGAGGAGGAAAATATACATTCGCCAGGGTTACCTCTCTGCCATACAGACGGCCAGTCAGTATAACAAAACAGCCCTGGATGTCAACATACTGCCCCTGAAGGAAAAATGGGGTGGACTCAGGAATCAAAATAGCAGTACCCCTTCATTTACCCTTCTGGCACGATGAAGCAAAGACCCGGAACATTCCCCCAAGGAAAGTTTTACATATTCCCCTGGTGTTAGGTGGGTTTCTTGTAAAAAAGTTATATCTGGGCTCCGTCAGCATAAATACTGGACTATCCTAGACCATTTTATCAGATTATTCAAACCAACGTTATGCATAATAACCCTGTCCCGCACCCTGGCCGATATTGAAGCCAACCCTGGCCCTCCCACTTTTGCTAATACTACCCAGTATCAGCCTGCTTACTGCTTGCCAAAATCTTCCTGTCTCACCTTAACATCAGAAGCCTCACTACCAACCTCCCAGAACTTGATGCTTAGGTAAGCGCTAACAACCCTGACATCCTAGCCCTCTCTGAAACTTGGCTGAAGCCCTCTATGGCTGACTCCCTCTGCTCCATTCCGGGCTACAATATGCTTCGGGCTGATTGTCCTAACTCTAAAAAAAGAGGTGGGTGCTTGGCCCTGTACTACAAACCTCATCTTAACATCTCTATCTTGCAGGGCTCCTCCCTGACAAATTGTGAGGTCCTTCATTCCTGCCTTTTGCTTGGGGGTGTCAAGATTCTACACATCTTCTGTGTTTATATACCTCCCAAACACTCCAGACTAGGTCTTGAGGAATTTATTGAGCTGGTGCCATCAGTGTTCGGGAAAAATTAGGTTATCTGCTTGGGAGATTTTAACCAAGACTGGGCCGGGCCTCGTTCCTCTCTTCTATCTTCCAATATCAGTAAGGCCAACCTTGCTCAATTAATCCAGGCTCACACTAGAATCTCTCACCGGGGCTCCTCCAACACCCTCTTAGATTGGATCCTGAGTAATAGGAAGGAGAACTTCCCCGATGCTGGTGTTCTTCCCATCAGCGATCACTGCCCTGTTTTCTGTGTTTGGGACTCCTCTCCTCCCTCCCTCCTCCCCCCCCCCTCCAAATTATCTTTTTCCAACTTCTCCAACCTCAACCCTGCTGCTTTTCTGTGTGATCTAAACCTGGTTGACTGGTCCTCTCTGTACATGACCAATGATATCAACTGCACAACTGAGTATTTCAATGCTACCCTTCTCTCTCTTCAGAATCTACACATCCTGGTTACTACACGTAGAGTAAAAGAGAAGGTCACAAAATGGCTTAAGTGCCCCCTACTCCAGCTGCTGAAACTTAGGGATACACTCTGCTTGGTCTGGAAGTCCTCTTCCCTTCAGGCTGACTTTGATACCTACAGGTCGTTGCGCAACACTTGCAAAAAGGAGATTTGCTTTGCCAAGAGTATGTACTACTGGAACCTGCTCAGTGCCTCTGCCTCAAACCCAAAACACTACTGGGCTCAAATTAAGGAAATTCTCAGGAATAATAAGACTCTGACTCCAAACGAAATGCTTGTTAATGATATCCACTGTAATAATCCCCTCACTATAGTGAGTGCCTTCAATGCCCTCTTTTCCACTCTTCCCACCCCTCTCCTACCCCCTCTGCCCCCGTTACTCCCCAGGTCTCCCCTTCCTCGCCTGTGACTGCTTCCATCACTCTAGTGCTGACCCCAGTTACACACCAGGAAGTCTTTAAGTTACTTAGGACTATTCTTGCTCATGGCAGTGCAGGTCCCGATGGTATTGATCCAAGGATCCTTAGGCAGTTCGCCTCTCGTCTCACCAAACCGATTACCAGGCTATTCAACTGCTCAGTCAGCTCAGCCTCTATTCCTTCAGCCTGGAAAACCACCAGGATTATACTGGTGTTTAAGAAAGGTGATCCCAAAATCCTGTCACACTATCATCCCATTTCTTTTCTGCCTATGCTCAGTAAGCTGCTGGAGAAAGTTGTGCATCATCAGGTCTCTCAGTACCTACTCCACTCTAACCTTTAATGCCCTTTTTAACATGGCTTTAGGGCTGGGCACAGCACAACTACTGCTCTTACCCACTTCACCAATGACGTAAAATGCAATATGGACAAAGGCTTACTCACTGGAGTCGTATTCATCAATCTCTCCAAAGCATTTGACATGGTACATCACCCCCTACTACTTGACAAACTGCAATCTCTCAGAGCCTCTGCCTCTACCATATCATGGTTCGCTAGCTATCTTGAAAATCCATCTCAGACTGTCTCCTTCTGTAAGGTTCTCTCTGCCCCTGCCCCAATCACCTCTGGTGTCCCTCAGGGTTCAATTCTTGGGCCCCTACTCTTTTCTCTTTTTATTAATGATATCCCCAGCCCTTCCCCACTCTGTAATACTATCTTGTATGCGGATGACCTGGTACTTTACTCTGCCTCGAAGTCTATAACCGACCTAAATCAACAATTATCAGTTGCCTTTCAGAGCCTCCAATCTTGGTTCTCCTCCAATTACATAATCTTAAACCTATCTAAGACCCAGGCCATGCTTTTTGGCTCCTCTAGATGGGTACCGACCGCGGCCCCAAATCTTCTGGTCAGTGGTGGTGATGGGTCTCCTGTCTCTAACACATTATCTTTCAAATACCTGGAGGTAATGCTTGACCCGGCTCTGGATTTTGCTGCGCATGTCAATGATGTCTGTTGCTCAGTTAACTCAAAGACTGATGCAGCCTACAGAGTGTGCCACTCCCTTACTCCGGCCGCCAGGATTGCTGTTGTGAAAGGTGTTGCTGTTGCAACTGCTATATGCTCTCCCAATCCTCTCGCATGCCAATGCCGCAGTACTCTGTAAATGGGACATTATGTACAACAACATCTGTAGATCTGCCTTATCAGCTCCACGTCTGACCCACCACTGCCAACTTTACTCTGCCTTAAATTGGCTGCCTCCTAATACCCGCAGATCATATGCACTAGGTTGTTTTGTTGACTTTTTTTTTTATGTTTACCCACCTTTTCACGCTCCCGTGCTCCCCTCTCCTTTTGGCTCCACAGTGCTCCCCAACTCACCGGGCATCCTCTTCCTGGGCTCTCCTCGGTCCTCATATCACAGCCGACTCCTGAGGGGGTATCTCGGTGTATCCCTTCACCGGACGGGTCCCTCTCCTCCGAGGGGGAAGGCACCGGGAGGGGGCTTACCCAGTGCACTCTTTATTAGGCCCCCCGGAAGCGCTGCTGAGGTAGAGGAGTTCCGTGGAGGTTCTGGTGCTGTCACGGAGTGGGGGAGACATCATCCAGCGAACACACAGAGCCATTTTCTGTTTCCTGGTGTTCCCCTCTTTACGCTGCTCTGAACAGTACCCCCAGTCTCCACTGGGAGCCGCTGTTGACGATGACCCCTCCCCCCACCCCGAAGAGGAGAGCAGTCCTGCAGATGCTCAATCCTCTTCGTCCCTAACGACCCCCGGTTGTTGACTTTTTAACCAGAACGCCTCACCCCGTGGCTCTGGAGGCCATGCTTGCCCGTCTCTCACTCTCGTGCCCTCAGGTCCTCCGCCTCCCCCCTCCCCCCTGCTCGCTGTTCAGCCCTGCTTTACTAAAATGGGTGAGCAGGCTCTCTCATATTTTGCCCCGTGGTTCTAGAACTCCCTACCCCCTCATGTGAAGAACTCCTCATCTCACCTATCCTTTACGCATGCCCTTTTCCCCACCTTTATGCCCCTGGTTACTGTGACTGCACTGAAGGTCTTTGTGGGGCTAGCTGCTTACCCTCTATCTGCTTTCTTCCCATTTCTACGTTCCTACTGTGCATGAGTGCCCCTTGTGTCCCATTAATTATATTTATGACTATTAACTTGGTAACTGAAAAATGTCTTGCAACGATTGTATGACTGCTCTAACCTGTAGTATTCTTGCTGTTATTCCTATGCTGTTTTGTTTGGGTTTTTTTGTTTGTTTTTTTTTGGTTAACATTATTTGTGAAGATTGTCCTGACAGTTATCTTTGTCTTTGTACCTCATTGTTCTCATTTGTTGTCTGCTGTATTTTTCTTTTTTTTTTTTTTTACTTTCTATTTGTCCACCTTCTCACCCTGGAGCTACACTTCTTCGGGAGACACCAACTACGCTGTGACTTGCCTTACCTGATTCCCAGGAGTCCTCCCCCCATGGAGCCGTGGCTATACCCCCCAGGCGGGTATGGGATGGGACCCGAACGTCCCGATGCTATATCGTCTGGGTCCCCCGGTGGTCAGGCAGGCAGTCGCCATTACGGTCGGTGATCTGGTGCTCCATCTACCCGTGCTCCGGTGGTGTTTTTCCCTTTACCTAGGAAGTGGCCGGCGCCCTGATGTCAAGGCATTACACCGACGACCGCCACTCCCAGCCCTCTCTTGTACGTGTTCCCACGCTTGTTGTCTCCTGGCTCGCCAGAGGCCAGCCAAGCACTGGTAAATGCCTCCTCCCGGAGGGGAGAGGAGAGCTGTCCCTCAGATGCTCAATCTTCTCCCTCCCCTGCTGACCCCCAACGACCCAGGCTTGTTCCCAAACCCAAGTTGCCGGCATGATGCGAGGTGTGGCTTCCAGTGCCTCAACCCTCAGTGCCACCGGGCCAGCTGTTGTCTGCTATATTACTGTAACTGTACTCTCCCAGGTCGTGCCTGAAAATAGGCAGGTTTCTTGCCTAGTGCACTTACCTGGTCATCAAAAGCTAATAAATAAATGAATAAATATTTATTAAGAAAGATTACCTGAACTAAAGATGTAGGCATTTTAAATAAAGCCTTCAGGTATCCTAGCTGCATCCAGCATTCCACGGCAGGGCCTGTTATCCCATATAGCAACACCCACCAACATTCAAACACTTTAAGGGCATTAACAAGGTAAGAGTCTAACATTTTTCAATATAAGAAAAATAGCAGGACAAGAGAACACAGCATGAGATTAGAGGGAGGCCGATTAAGGGGTAATGTGAGGAAGTTCTTTTTCACAGAAAGGGTGGTGGATGCATGGAACGGCCTACCTCAGTAAGTGGTGGATATGAATACAGTGCATGGCTTCAAACAGGCATGGGATAGGCATAAGGGAGCAATACAGATGGGTATGAACAGATAGGCCATTGACAGAGCAAAGGCCGATGGCACATTCATAAGGTAGAAAAAGAAATGGGCAGACTGGATGGGCCTTGCGGTCCTTATCTGCCGTCAACGTCTATGTTTCTATGTTCCTGACCTTAACAGATATCACAGAGTCTTTGCCTGCAAGATGCAGAGTGACCCCCCTCTGTTGGTAATATCCAAGGAGACCATCAGTCAGCAGAAATGTCATCTTGAAAGCTCTTGCTCCATGCATTTTTACAAAACAACAGACACTTATAATGCTTAACAACAAACTGTTCCTGTTGAAAACTCCATGAGATAGAAAATGCCAACGGGATGGAACGTATAAGAGCGTGGTGCAGCTCCTCCGAACCAGATCCAGCCCTCGAACTATATACAATGTGTGTTGCATCCAAAGAAAACAAACACTGGTATTCATATGTCAGCCTAAACTGAAAACAGGATGCACAGACCAAGACTTCCAAGGTAGGGGAGAGCGAAAGATGTCTCCCTGACTGCTCATCTAAATTAACGATGAGTTTAGGAGATAATCCAAGTCCGCATGGTACTTGGGCCTCCCAGAGAGGAGATCCCCCTTGATAATGAGGTAAAGGGGAAAAAGAAAAGGGAAAACTAGGACAGTAACTAGTAAATGGCATCAAGCACTAAGCAGCTCACCAAGCCCCCTACCATGCATAAACTGCATGCTATTCGTCATTCAATTCCAATAACAGTACTTATGAGTATACATTAGAACCCCCTTTCAAGCAACTGGTAAATCAATAACCTGCTCAAAAAGAAAAACTAGGTATTTCCATAGTGACGCTCCTGATGTCACAGGAAAAAACACAACTCTCCTGACAAATTGTCACTAAAGGGGAAAAAAAAAAAGCAAGAGGGCAGTATCGATTTGTTAACTGTTCCCTAGAGCAATGTCCAAAGCTAACCCCATCATTATTCCTTCCAGGGGCTATCCCAATAGTCTCTTCCCCTCCCTCCTGAAGTGAAGTCGTGAACAGTTTACAGTTTAGAAAAGCAAAACTGCAGGTAGGGGGATCACCAGCAATACTGTATTCAAAAATATACCATCAACTGTTCCTTTATATAAATAATACAGTTCAAGAAGCGTGTAGTAACCGTCTCACCAAATTATGTCCAAAGGACCCTCTCCCGAGCTAAAGATTTAACCCTTCTCCATCTTGGAAGGAATCCACCTCCTGCAGTGTGACAATAAGAGTTGTGCACTCCGTCATATCTGCTCAGGTTCTACCTCGAGGTGGCCTCTGGAATGCTGCAAATGGAAAGAGAGTTATGCTTCCTTCTTGTCAGAGGTGTTGCTGAGACCCGAGGTCTCCTGCTCTTGCTGTCACCGAGGTGGTTGTGGCCTTGCAAAAGCTGACTGCGGCTGTTTATGCGGACACTGGATGCTACATTTCTCAAGTTCCTCCCTTGCCTCCTCGACTGTGGAAAACTCCTGGCGGCCCTCCTGTAACTGCACAATGAGGTGGGCTGGATGGGGGGGTAAGAAATCTGATGCCCCGCTCCTTAAGCACTGGTAATATGTCAGAGTATGCCCCTCTCTTGCACATTATGCCCCGGACACAATCATCGTCAAGGAAAATATGGGTCTATCCTTAAAAGATTTTCTGCTTCCTCCAGGCTGTAAGGAGGACCCGTTCCTTGACAGAGAAGCTGAGAAAACGTGCAATGATTGAGCGGGGCCGGTCATTCAGGTCTAATAAATAAATAAATAATAAAAATAATAGCTTTGGGCTCAAAGCCCAGTGTACCCTTTCCAACTCCAGGGGTAGGTCGGGTGGTAGCTCCAGAGCAGTGCACAAGAGTCTGCACAAAATCTTTAATCTCTTGGCCCACTGACCCCTCCGGGACACAGTATATTCTTATATTTTTACGACATGCCCTATTTTAGGTGTCTTCCTGATGGGCCTGCAGTTGTAGCTGCTGATCTTGCAGGAACTTTTACCACCTCCTCGAGACCGTCCCCCAACTCCTGCATCATCTGTTCAACAGAAGATTGTGAGTACTGGGTTTTACCCAAACCAATACTTTTCTAACTGTTCAGCTTGCTAGCTAGCTAGATAACTTTCCATCTTTGCTTCCTGCACGAAATTTGTACTTTGCAACTGCAGCACCCCACCATTGCAACGGTGCTGCACCTAGTGTCTACTCGTTACAGGCCTGCAACTCCTCAGTGTGCACACGAGGCGATTGGGAGCTCCCACAAGAACTGTGGGGTTAACTGGTGCACCAGTGGGGGGGAGAGGGTCTTGGACAAGGACTGCTGGATTGAAATGTACTATAGTATCCTTTTATTTTGCCTGATTACTGCATTTACCATCAGCTGATTGTCTGAATGTACTGTTTTCCTCCCCTTTGCTTCCCTTGTCCCTTACCTCATTTTCCAGACCCAAAATAAACGCTTTGATTATTTTCCTAAAATTGCTGAATTATTTGCATTATTGTGTATTGTAATATTTGCATGGTTAGTGTGATGAGTGGGGAGGGGATTGTGTACTCTTCTACCTGTCACAAAGGGAGGGGGCTGTATTTCATTTCCTGTGGGGAAGCACCCTGCTATAAGGTTCCTCATAGGTGAAGGCACCGTGCTATTTGCCAAGCCAATTATAACTACAAACCCAGGCATAAACCTATTTTTTGTGCTTCTAGTGGGGCTGTGATTTTGCTGTCTTCACTTGCTGCAAATTTCAGTGCACATTGGGGGAAGGATGCTAATTGTCTGGCCTGGGCCTCAGCTATCTGATTATTTCTGGAGGGCATGGGAGGGGTGGAGGAACAATGGGGAAAAATAAAAAATGCCATCACAGAGGCAACAAGCCTTTGTGTGAAGCAAATAAAGCAAAACGAAGGAGAAAACACTGTGGTTCTCAAAAGAGGTGGCGGGGAAGGTTAGGGAGAAAAGGAAACATTCAGGAAGTATAAGAAAACACAGAAGGAGCAGGACAGAGAACTGTACCAGTTAAAGCAAAAGGAAGCAGGGAAGGCAGTCAGAATAGCAAAAGCCCAAACTGAGGAAAAGACAACCAACTCAGTTAAGAAGGGGGACAAAACCTTTTATAAGTATACTATAGAGCAAAGAAAGAGCAAGGGAGGGATAGTGAGGCTTAATAAAAGGGAGGTGATTGGGCAGAGGGTGACAGTGAAAAAACAGGGATGCTGAATGAATACTTCTGCTCAGTATTCACAAAAGAAGAGGAGGGGGAGGTACCTGAACCAAACAATAGAAGCACTCTTGATAGGGGTAGAATACCAGTCCATTCACAGAAGAAAGGGTCCTGAAAGAACTCCTAAAACTGAAGGTGGACAAAGCAATGGGACTTGATGGGATTCACCCCAGAATTTAAAAAGAACTAAGGGGAGAACTAGTAACACCACTGACTACCCTTTTTAACAAATCATGGGAGGATGGTGTGGTATCTGAGGACTGCAGGAGGGCGGATGGGATTCCCCTTTACAAAAGTGGGAGCAAGGCAGAGGCAGGAAACTACAGACCTGTTAGTTTGACCTCAGTGGTAGGGAAAATGATGCAATTACTTCCGAAAGAAATAATTGTTGAGTACCTAGAGGCCAGCGGGGCACAGGACCCAAGGCAGCATGGATTCACAGCAGGAAGGTCATGTCAAACGAATCTAATAGATTTCTTGACTGGGTGACCAAAGTAGTAGACCAGGGAGGGGCTGTGGACATGGTCTACTTAGACTTTAGCAAGGCATTTGACAGTCCCATACAAAAGATTCATAAACAAGTTAGCCAGCCTGGGAGTTGGTCCCAGGGTGGTAGCCTGGTTAAAAAACTGGCTAGACAACAGGACACAGAGAGTAATAGTAAACGGAGTCCACTCTGAAGAAAGGGTAGTTACTAGCGGGGTACTGCAGGATTCAGTACTGGGACCAGTCCTCTTTAATGTCTTTACAGGCAACATTGCAGAGGGACTGGAAGGAAAAGTATGCCTCTTTGTAGGAACGACACAAAGATCTGCAACAGGGTTGATACACGGTGGGGGAGATAAGAAGGGACTTGGCAAGGTTAGAGGAATGGTCGAAAGTATAGCAGCTTAGATTCAATGCAAAGAATTGCGAAGTAATGCACCAGGGAAACAAAAACACAGGGGAAGAGTACACAATGGAGGTGGGTACTAACAACAACAAAAATGGAAAAGGACCTGGGGTAGTCATATCAGATGACCTAAAGGTAAGCAAGCAACGTGAGAAGGCAGTAAGAAGAGCTGAGGGGATACTGGTATGCATAGAGAGAGGCATCACCAGTAGAAAACAGGAAGTTGCTATCCCTCTGTACAGACAGTTGGTGAGACCCCATCTCCACAAGGACACAGACAGAATGGAGGCAGTCCAGAGGAGGACAACTAAAAATGGTGCAGGGTCTGCACCAGCAGCCATACGAAGAGAGACTAAAAGAGCTTAATATGTATACCCTTGAGGAAAGGAGGGAGAGGGAGGACATGATAGAAACTTTCAAGTACCTGAAAGGAATCAACAAAGTCCAAGAGGGTAGCATCTTTCAGAAAAAGAGATGTGCAAGAACATGGGGGAACAATCTGAAGATCAAGGGGGGATGGCTCAGGGGCAACGTGAGGAATTATTTTTTCATGGAGAGGGAGGTGGATGCATGGAATGACCTTCCTGAGGAGTTTTTTGGGGTAAAAAACAGTGGGGGAATTCAAGAATACATGGGACAGACATAAGGCAATTGTGGTGAGGAGGTAGGAGAACGTAGGCTGTTGGTTAAGTAGGATCTGCAGCTTATCCAATAGGTAGGGAAATGGGCAGATTGGGTGGCCCAAGTGGTCCTTATCTGCTGTCAGTCTACGTTTCTATGTCATCCCTTAGGCAGCACCACTTGCAGGTGGGTGTGCATATAGAAGAGTAGGGGTCCTTAGATATATTTTTACAATTTTGCTAACCACTCTGTGCCAAGTGCTATGCATTTTTACAGTTGATTAGCACATTCACATGTAAAACTGCTAATCAATTTTTTTGGCTTATTTAATACCCTGATAGGGGGATAGGGTTTAGCATAAGTGAAACTGAATGATGATTGATCAGTAGTGGCCTCACCGGTGCCAGACTGGTATGGGCCTCAACAGGAACCAGGCAGACTAAATGAGCCTCGAGTCTTTTTCTGTCCATAAATATCCATGTATGTACAGTATATGCTTTTTCTTGTGTCCTAAACTTCGGTCCTCCCTTCACTTCCCTTTTCTATTCGTTCTGCCTCTTCTGATTCCGCCTTAAAGTCTCTTCTTTCTGACTTTTGTCATCCTACTTCCAACTGCCTATGACCCTTCCTCTTTTTCTCCATTCTCTAGCCTTGCCCTCTTCTTATTCCGCTATTTTATTTTCCTTTTCTGTATATTTTAGAGTTTTATTATCTAGTTGCCTTTGCAGATCTACTCTTCCTGACCGGGAGCTCTACCCTACAGCGGTGTGGCTATTCTGATTGCTGCCGCCCACTCCTGCGATTACCGACTATAGAGCCTCTCAGAACTACTCTTCCCTGACTGGGAGCTCTACCCCACAGTGCTGCAGCTGTTCTGACTGCCGCCGCCTGCTCCTGTGATCACCGACTACAGAGTCTCTCAGGTATGGTCCCTCCGAGAGCTTTTGATTATTGGCACCTTCTCCCATCTGCAGCCTGACTGGCCGCTTTCCTCACAGGTGCCCACCAATTGGCTCCTTCAACTAAGCCTTTCTATCTGTGCTAGCTCAGCCGCTTCTCGGCATATTTCTCCCTGCTACTACTCCAACTTAAATTTTCTCCCACCCAGACACTCTTTAAATCCGCTTGCCGAACTTGAACCCCACCCTGCAGTTCTCCACCTCCAATCGGTACTCGGCTACCTATGCTCGCTACAAGCTGCCCTAGGTTTGACTGTCTGTTAAATAAATGCTAGCTATTGCTAGCTAAATTAGACCAATATAAGGGCTCCCAAGTACTGGATTCCCCCGTTACTACGTTTGGTCTACTGACTGAACATATTTAAAGACTCTGCAGCTCTAACTGTTATCCTTCCTCCCAGGGTACTGTCACTGCTATGGTCTACTAGGAGTTATCTACACCAGAGACCAATATAAGGTCTCCCTAGTGCTGTATTCCTTTCTACTACTATTAGTTTCCACTGCTACCCTTGCTGAACGCAAGTCTATAATTTACAGTTTTTAGCTGCTTTCCTTTTCCCAGAGTGCTACTCACTGCTAGTGCCTACCTTGTATATCTATAACAGTCCTACCCTAGATCTCTGCACTGTACTCCACACTGATTCTGCCTGCTCCTACCCCTCATTACAACCCTCAATTAGTGCCCAGCCTCACTACAGGCACAACCGCTAGATTGCTAATCATGTCTCCATATGCCATGTCTCTCGCCTCCTATAGGGCACTGCACTCTATTCTCCTTGCACTCTGCCTTCCTCTCCTCACCCTCACTCCAACTACCTCACCTACTATGCCTGACCCCATCTGGCCCCCCTTGCTTCTCCCACCTCATTACAACTTACCTACTACCCCTACTCCAGTCCCCGTTGGCTGGACGTACTACCCCATCAGACCTAGCGCAGCTCTACTACCTATACCAACCTATTTCACCTTGCTTCACATACTAAAATTCCAAACCTCCCCTTCTCTACCCCTTCCCTAATTAGATCCCCACCCTGGCATAAAAGTGTTAAAATCCACTTCTTGGTCATTGCGCTACTTCTCTTATCCTCAGGGGACATAAACCTCAATCCTACCCCCCAACTATATCTGCATTTGCTGGACCATCCTCAGTTAACCCCTTTACCCTACCCCATGGCTTAAAAATATTGCACTTAAACATACATAGCCTGCTCCCAAAAATCAACCTAGTTCAACTTCTAGTTGCCTCATTTATCCCAGAAATCTTCATCCTTTCTGAAATATGGTTAAGTAACAAAATAGGGGACCCAGCCCTCTCAATTCCTGGATACACTGTCATGGCAAGAGCATCCCACCAGAGGAGGTGGGGTGACTATATACATCTTCTCTTTCATTCAGTTCACCAGCATTCTTGCCTCCTCTGTCCCCAAAGCATATGATGTTCTAATTCTTAAACTCTTCCTCCCCTTCTCGGTACTTATCTATGTTGCAAGTGCATACTACCGCTGTGGTCTACCCCCCCACTGCTGACACAGAACTTATAAACACCATAACCTCGCTCACTCCAGCAGGTGAAACCTACGTACTGGGTGACTTTAACCAACATTGGTTAACCACCTCCCTTACTAAAACACAAAATATTTCTGCCCTTAACTTGTCTCAACTCATCTCAGAACCAACTCGCATGAACCACAAGTCCGGTAACCACTCCCGTATTGACTGGGCCATCACATCCCACCCTCACAGGGTTATTAAATCTGGTATTCTACCATATGCCATTAGTGATCACCACATGATGTATGTGGTACGTAAAATACACAGATCTAAAGTGCCCCCCCACCAAATATTATTCCACTCATATAAAATTGTTGAACATTGCTCCCCTCCTCGAGGTCCTGGTGCACGCTAACTGGGAGCTGTTAGCAACATCAAATTCTATATATGTTGCATACAACTACGTACTAACTAAATTTCTTGAGGTCTGGAACAAACATGTCCCCCCAGGCGTGCAAGAGTTAGAGGCAACCACCTCCCTTGGATCACCCCCGAACTTATAGCGTGTCAAAGGTCCAGAGATCAAGCCTGGAAAGCTTATAAATCTACCATGTTCCTTCACACCTACGCAGTGTACGAAAGCCACCTGCTTAGCTAAATCAGAATACTTCTGTTCAACCTTCCAGACTAACAAATAATCCATCCAAATTTTGGAAGGTAATCCACCCCCTTTTCTCTCCCCACTCCTCCACCCATCCTTAAAATAAACAATATTCAAGTTGCCAACCACCTTAGCGTCACCTCAGAATTGAATTTATATTTCACCACTTGTGCTTCGGTTCTCCTGTCCTCCTCGCTTCCACCTTCTCATGCTAACCCCTCACCCTCTCCACCCTCCTCTTCCAATTTACCCTCTGCATCCCCCCTCCTCCCCCATCTCTTACACCACTCCTGCTGCCACTATGGAGGCACTATATGCCCTTAACACCTCCAAAAGCAGATCATCCGATGGTTTGGACCCCAAATTGCTGTACCCCTCAGTGTCTGCCATCTCTGCTCCGCTATCTTACCTAACCGCTTTTTCGCCACAGCTTCCATCCCATCTACCTGGAAGCATGCTACCGTCCTTCCCTTGCCCAAGGGTGGGGACTCTTCCACTCCTGCCAATTATCGTCCCATCTCTCTCCTTCCTACCCTTGTTAAACTCCAGGGGCATCTAGTTCTCGCTCAACTATCTCTCTGACACTAACTTTTTCACTCCGTTCCAATCTATCCTCGGGAAGAATCATTCCATTACTATCTCCCTGATTAGGCTCACTGATTCCATCTTCTCAAGTATGGACAGTGATCAAATCACATCTGCCATCTTTATCGACCTAGCAAAGGCTTTAGACACTGTCTCCCACACCCTTCTTCTAGACTCCTGCTTATCAGCTGACCTAACTGTCTCTGCGACTAGTTGGCTCAAAGCATACCTAGAAGGTAGGACCCAGTCAGTGAGAATAGCAGATGCCATATCTCCTCCTCTCCCTATCAACACTGGCATACCCCAGGATTCCGTGCTGGGCCCTATCCTTTTCTACAACTTCCTAAATGACCTTCCCTCAGTCTGTTCAATCACCTCTATCCACATGCACGCCGATGATACAGTTCTCTTCACCTCAGGCCAATCCCCTGCTGCTGCTGTGGAAACCAGACTTCAGCATGACTTAATCAAGTCCAGCTCTGGTTCTGCTCCCACTCAATGCCCAGAAGACAGTCTCAATGACCTCTGGCACTAAGCAGAGACTCTCTCAGCTCCCTTCCCTGCCCTCCTTCAACACCCTTGATGGGACAGTTCTTGAGGACACCTCCTCCTTTAAGTATCTGGGGGTTTGGCTAGACCAGCACCTCAGTTTCCCTGGACGTGATGACGCCATCCTGAAGTTGCACCTCAAACTTGGTGCATTATACAGGAACTGTAGCTGCCTCCCGTTACCAGCCAGGCATGAACTGGTCCAGAAGATACTACCTATCTTTGACTACTGTGATGTAGTCTACAGGGCCGCTCCCAAGTCCTCCTTAACCAGATTGGATTCTCTGTTTAACTCCTTCTGTCGTTTCATGCTTGATGCCTCCCGTCTTACTCACCATTGTTCTCTTTACCACTCCCTGGCTTTCTTTTCCCTAGAAAATCTCCGCCTCCTACACTGCGCTAAACGCGCATCTAAATTTTGGTTTGGCTTGCTCCCCCCATATCTGTCTTCCTCCCTTACTACTCTCTCCCCACCAGCCCATTCCCTTAGGTCATATGACTCTTGGCTGCTAGCAGTTCCATGTTGGTCTACCACAGTTGGACAGATGGCCTTCTCACATCGCCTCCCTAAGTTATGGAATGCCCTCCCTCCTCAGATTCGTAACTCCTCCTCACCACACTCCATTTCACTAGCCCGGCCCCTACAAAACTTTCTAGTGGTAAACTGTACATGCAGCTAGTCTCCATTTCCTCTTGTTCCAGCTGACTCACTGCTTTCCATCTCCCGCTCGGCTAGCTGTTCATATACAGGATGCACTTCTCTTTCACTAATACACAACTGTTTTTTCTTAACACTATGCATGATTGTTTTTCTTTAACAGCACTTCAATGTACGGTCATGTATACTTTTCACTCTAATCAAATTTCAATGTGAAAATGTACCTTCGGTCTTAATGCAGCTGATGTGTGTATATACTGCAGTAGTATATTGTATGTTTACACCATTAATCTGTTCATTCACCACTCCCCACACTCAAACGACCCTCCCCAAGGGCCTCCGACTACTGTATCTCAACATCTGTAGCCTCCTTAAAAAATGACCAGAATTTCAACTCACCACCCTGTCCCTGTGCCTCGACGGCCTCATACTATCAGAGACCTGGCTAAAGCTGCACAGCATGGACTCTGCTATTTCCATCCCTGGTTATGTAGTTATCGGGCAAGACCGTCTAGGCAAGAAAAGGGGCGGCGCTATTGCCATGTTTATCTCCTCCAGACTACGTTTCACCCAGGTCCAGATCCCCACCCTGTCACCTCAAATAGAGTCTGCAGTAATCAAACTAGCAACGCCTTATTCCATCCCTATCTACGTTACGGGCTCCTACTGCGCCCCTAGTACCCCCTTGCCCAGCATCCTAGAACACCTGGCCTCACTAAAATCTACAGCCACAGCTGGGGAGCTCCATATCCTTGGCAATATCAATTGGCTAGCAAGAGACGGGTCCAAACTGCGCACCAAAATAAGCACACTAAACCTCTCCCAGCAAATCTCACAACCCACCTGACTAAACCCTAAAACTCCAAACCACGCCCTCCTGGACTGGGCCCTCACCACCCACCCTCACAGAATCATTAGTGCTGGTCTCCTCCCGGACTCCCTAAGTGACCACCACATGATATACATGGTGAGGAAAGTGCATAGACCCTCAAAACCACCCTCTAGGATGATTCTCATGTGGTCTTACAACTCTTTAGTTCTACCTGTGCTTCTATACAACCTGGCTCATATTGACTGGTCTTTCATACCCAACGCACCCTCGATTGACTGTGCTTACGATACTTTTAAGTCCAGTTTTCTCTCAGTCTGGGATAAACATGCCCCACAA
This sequence comes from Neoceratodus forsteri, assembly GCA_016271365.2. Classification (NCBI taxonomy): domain Eukaryota; kingdom Metazoa; phylum Chordata; order Ceratodontiformes; family Ceratodontidae; genus Neoceratodus; species Neoceratodus forsteri. Next base: position 333,674,266 of record CM028135.1, on the reverse strand, counting down.
AGGTGTACGCGAGTTAGAGGCTCCCACCTTCCATGGATCTCAGCCGATCTCATTAGCAGCTGCCGCACCAGAGATCAGGCATGGCTCAAACATAAGCTGACATGCTCCTACGAATCTCTGCAAAGATATCGGACCCTCCATAACTCCTGCACCAAACTGATTCAGCAGGCAAAAAATACCTATTTCATGTCCGCTTTAAACGCAAACCTCAACCAACCCACAATTTTTCTGGAAAACTCTCAAATTCCTCCTCTCCCGCCCCATCCAGCCTCCAACCCCGACCCTAACCATCCAAGGTTCGACCGTCACCGACCCTGGAGAAGTAATGACTGCCTTTAACACTTTCTTCACTAGCTGTGCAGCGTCTCTCCTATCCAATCACCAGCACACCTTAACACCACGCACCCCACAGCATTCGCCAAACTCCACACATGCCCCCAGTTTCTTTTTCCATCCAGTCACCGCGGCCAAAGTACTGCAAGCACTGTCTTCACTCAGTCCTAACAAAGGTAAATGCCCATCTGGCCTGGATGCCAGGTTGCTCCACTTATCTGCTCCTGCCATAGCCGCACCTCTAGCCGATCTTCTAAACCTCTCCTTCTCCATGGCCAAAATCCCAGCCGACTGGAAGCATGCAACTGTTATCCCCCTCCCAAAGGGCGGAGATCCCGCCATGCCTGGTAATTATCGACCCATCTCCCTTCTCTCAATTCTGGCTAAAATACAGGAACACCTCGCACTCGCCCAACTGTCCAAATTCCTAGACACAACCTCTTTCTTCACCCCTTATCAGTCTGGTTTCCGAAAGTCCCACTCTACCGTCATCTCACTGACATCCTATCTGGAATGGATAAAGGGCATATCACCTCTGCCATTTTCATTGACCTGGCCAAGGCTTTTGACACGGTCTCCCATCCTAAGCTACTAGCGAAATTAAGTGGGGCTGGCCTCTCAGACCTTGTCATTAGCTGGTTTCATGCCTACCTGGTAGGCAGATATCAATCTGTGAAAATCGGCCCCCACAACTTTACTGCTCTTCCAATCACTATGAGTGTCCCCAAGGCTCAGTCCTGGGACCCTGCTTTTTCAATATTCTAAATGACCTCCATGAGCCTGCACACGCTACCATCCAAATGTACCTTGAGACGACGTACTGTACATACTAGTATATGCGTGAGTATCAAATGTGTTTCAGCAGAATTTCAATGCTGTACAGAATTGGTTTGCATCAAACCAGCTATCCCTAAATAATAAAAAAAAGTCTCACTCACTTTCGGGTCACGCTCCCAACTCTCCCGCCTAGCATCACGCCCCTCCTTCTGTAACCTAGATGGGACCCTTCTCGAGTCCTGCACTTCTTTCAGATACCCAGGTGTCTGGCTTGACTAATACCTGGATTTCTCCACCCATATAGAATCCTTACACACTAAGTTGCACCCGAAACTTGGTGCTCTATATCGCAATAAGGATTGCAAGTCCAAACAAGTCCGTAGGGAAATTGTTCAAAAAATGATACTCCCTACACTTGACTATGGCGACACAGTATGCGGAGCTGCATTGAATCAAACCTGGTCAGCCTAGACACTCTTTTTCACTCCTTCTGCCGTTTCACCCTAGACTCCCCCCAAATGACCCACCACTGTGATCTGTACAGGGGCCTAGCCCTGCCTTCACTCACAACCCGCAGACTGATCCACTGCTCCAGAGCAATCGCCAAATTCTGGTCACAGTCCCTTCCCACATCTCACATGCGCCATATCGGCCCAGCCTTCCCCTACCTACTCACTCAGAAGCGCCGACTCAAGGCTTCTACAAGTCCCTTTCATGCACACCCCCAAGGGTCAAACGGCTTTCAAATACTGCATGCCAAAGCTATGGAATGACCTGCCAGCTGATATCAGGAGTTCCACAAACCCCGGGCGCCTAAACCCACTCCTCTATGCTCACTTCCCCACCATATGCACATGCTCGCAGTAGTCATAAAGCTTCAAGCCAGCAATTTCTTTCCTAGAAACCGACAGACCGGACTAAGCTCAGTTGCTACAAGCAGGGACTGCATACTACTTGCCTGTATTTAAAAGCGGAACAACTAAGTAACTCGCCCGCACTGTCAGGTGCCCTGCCACCGCTGGCAAAACTCTGTTGCACTAATTGTGTTACTAATGTGTATATAATATGTTGTCTTGCAACTTACGTCTCATCATTGTAATGCTAAAATGCCCCAGTTTTCGTCTCATCCATGTATTCTACCTACACTGTATAATAATTGTATTGTAAATTGTAAATTTTAAAATGCATGTACTTTTCAATGCTTCCCTATCCCCCTCAAACCCCAGGTCGCGTCTGGAAATGAGTGGTCCCACGCTCAGTACGCCTGCCTGGTTAAACTTTTGAATAAATGTTAGTGTTGTACCAACTGTTACGCTACTCTTTGTAAGTATTTTTATTATGCTTGTTCTCCCAATGATCCCCCCAACACACCGTGAGATGAGCAACGTGTTCAGTATGCCATTCCTGGTGAAACATTTCAATAAATAAATACATTTATTAGTCTGTCTATAGTTATTTATGATTCTGCGTGTAATTACTATTTTATGTATTTTACTCTGTTCCTTTTTTTTTTTTTTTTTTTATTGTTAGCTATCTTCTGCTCCCCTCTCCCCCAGGACTCATCTGTAAACTAGCTGTTTTCGGCTCAGTATGCATTTCCTGGTTAAACTTTTAAATAAATAAATATTTGCCTATGTAAAATATGCATTCATGGTATGAGCGGTAGCAGTCGTGTGTCACGGAGCCTCGGCTGAAGTCTAATACAATTATTTGTGTTAGACCACATAAAATAGTATTTGTAAAAGTTACAGTATTTGTCCTAAATATTATTGATATCATGCAGCCCTACTGAGAAAATATACAACTAGGGACATGCTTAATATTACACACATAAAAGATAACGGCTATGGGATTCAAACCTGGGTCCAGCTAAATCACACAAAGTTCTGTGCTGTAAAAGCCACTAGTCCACATAGTACTGTCCAATCTAATTTATTCTTTGGTAACCGGGTTAAGACCCATTAGGCACAAGTGCCTCTTTTCAGGGGCGACCCAGGAGCACTGGGAAGGCTAAGTCACTTGCTCAGTCACACACTACCTAAGTAGAGGATATGGGACTCAACCCAGGACTGCTGGATGTACCAGACTCATTCATAGCTCATTACCCTAACCCCTAGACTATACTATAGCCAGTCCCCAACTAAGAGTGGACTATTATACTGACATGAAAACTACATTTTACAACTTCTCCATTTTTGCAGCTCACATATATGGCAACATACAGTATAAAAGAAGCAATATAGCATCTATTTGCTTACTTGTACAAGGGCAATCATGAATGCAACACTTACTAATAACCCCTACTACGACTGAAATAATGGTTGATAGAGTAGCAAAGGGCAGTAGTCCTGCTTGCAAACAAAAAGTTTGCTTTTACCTCGTCGCTCACCCTCTACAGTCATACCTAAACAACCTGAACCTAGCAGAGCACGTGTGTAGGGTCAGAGTTCAAACGGAGAGGATGAGAACATTACCAAGTCAATGGGGGGGGATTAAAAGATTGATTTATTTTATAGTAAAACGATCATGTAAATCCAATTGTCCTTATTTGAGGGCTGTTCAAGATACCTAACAGGTTAATGCTTTAGTGTTACGTGTTGTAATATTATTCTTTTGGTGGCTCACAGCTATTTGGTTTCAACTAACTCCCCTCGAACGGTGAGGTAATGTTTCAGGCCATCCCGGAAGCCCTTTCTCGTTGATCGTGCAGGCACAAAACTCAAAGGGACTACATGGCTTCCAGTGCAAAACGGCGAATGCTCGAACCGAAAGAGGTTCCCAACAATCAAGAGGAAGACAGTGGAAAGGATGATTCGGGATCGGACGAAGACTCCGAGGAAGACAGCGTAGAGTATGAGGAAGAAATTAACACGGTAAGTACTGTAACTTCTGACGTGTTCATAGATGTCTAATACGCACATGTAGGCCAGGAGTGACGGGTGCAGAACGACAAGGGAAAAACCACTTACCAACTTAATGACTTAAATTTGAAAGCCCATGGGTGGGATTTCCACTAAAAATAAACTAGAGCCTGAGTGAATGTGTTTAGTCTGGCGTACCTGGAGCTTTCCATTTCGCCCCCCCCCCCCAACAGAAGACATGCAGCATCCAGGTACGGGACACCGCTCAGCTTGGAAACAACGCTAGTTCGGTGCCATTTTCATTGGCAGTGACTGTCCATCCAGGGAAAAAAAACGTACCTGCTCTGGGCAGACAAGAATAAAAGATGCGTGTTTTTTAATAAAATGCATCATATTGGAGTTATCCAGATGGTTGATTCTGGGGGGACGTCAATGCCTGGGTGGACAACGAGCTCTCGTCTTTGGTCAAAACCTTCTCCAGCTGATGGAATCACTGGTCCTGACACGGGTAGTTATCGCTGCCACCCACGGGGGGGGATGCTCATTGGACTTGGGAGTTTCTCCTGGGGATGGAGACCACCAACATGGTGGTGGATTCTGTTGGATGGTCTCACCATCACACCCTGAGGTTAAGTTTTGCGACTCCCCTTATGAGGCCTGCCCCAAAGGAAGTGGTTCAGTACTGCGGCGATCTTTAAGAGGAGCCACCTCAGAGGGCCCAGTGGCAGTACTGGACCTTTCTGGAATCCTGACTGATACCAGTGACTCGGGCTCCCTTGTTTATACCTATAACAGGGCAGTAGAAAGTGCCTTGGATGTCATCATCCCAGTTCATGTTTGTCCCCTGGCCCTTTGCCCTGGGGCCCCATGGTACGATGGGTCCCTAAGGGAGTTGAAGAGGCAGGGATGAAAGTTGGAGAGACACTGGCAGAAAACTCACCTGGAGGAGGACAGGCTTAGATTGCTAGATCATTATAAAATCTATCGATCAGCAGTCTCCAATAAGAAGGCAGCGTTCCTGTCCAAGGAGATTGCTGCAGCTAAAAACAGGCCAGCTCAGCTTTTCTGCACTGTAGACAGTCTGTGCAATCCAGTCAAGCCTTGTCACAAGGAAAGTGTGGTGAATTTGCACAGTTTTTTGCTGATAAGGTGGCCTCCATCAGGAGTGAAGATTGCCCAATGCCTCCCCATTGGTCCTTACTTTGATCAACCCAATGCTGCAGTTACCCAGGTGATCTGGTCTATCTTCAGCCTACTGGCAGTCCGTGATAGTGTGAGGAACACCCAGACTCTGCGACCGACCAGATGTAGTCTGGACCCAAGCCCAACTCACCTTCTTGTAGGTTGTGTTGAGGTCATTGGCCCAGTCCTGACTGGGACAATTAGGAGTTCTCTGGAGAGAGGGATCTTCCCAGACCCCTTAAAAGAGGCAGTTGTTTGACCCCTCTTGAAAAAACCCACCTTAGATCCTTATTCCCTGGCCAACTACAGACCAGTCTCTAACTTGCCTTTTACAGGTAAAACTATTGAGAAGGTGATCACCCTGCAGCTGGAGGATCATTTAACAAGCCACGATATCTGTGACCCTCTCCAGTTGGGTTTCAGGAAAGGGCACAGCACTGAGACAGCCCTGGTCAGGGTACTGAAAGATCTCCTGATGGCCAGAGATCGGAGGTCCCGTACCATTCTGGTTCTCCTAGATCTCTTGGCAGCATTTGATACTTTGGACCATGGGGTACTCCTCGAGTGCCTGTGGCTGTTGTGGTGACTGGGGATGGGACAGTACTCAGTTGGTTTCGATCATTCCTCATTGGCAGATCTCAGAGGGTGATGTCGGATTTATTCATCAGCCCCCCATGAATTACCCAGTGGGATGCCGCAGACTCGGTGTTGTTCCCCATGCTGTTCTCAGTATACATGATACCATTAAGAGACATAAGATGGTATGCTTTGAGTTTTCACTGCTATGCAGATGATTCTCAACTGTACATGTCTTTTGTGCCCGGCCGAGGAAAACTACTGTATCAGTGTTTAACAGCTGCCCAGCTGAGATTCAGGACTGGATGGGTACCAGTTGGCTGAGGCTAAACCTGGAAAAAAACAGAGGTATCTGTAGTGGACCCAGATCGTAGGTCGGCCGGGACGTTGGTGGGGCATCCCTCTGGTTTAGAGCTGGAAGGGATACCACTAACTGTCTTGGACCAGGTGCGTAACCTTGTTGTGATTTTTGTCAAAGGCCTGACCATGAAGGTTCAAGTGTCGGCCATTGTCAAATCTTCCTTTTACCATTTTAGGAATATATCCAGGGTGAAACACCTGGTTCCGGCTGAAGATCTTCCTACTCTGGTCCACGCCTTTATCACCACCCGTCTTGTTTACTGTAATGCCCTCTACTTTGGGCTATTGGGGGTTGACATCCACCGCTTGCAGCTGGTGCAGAACGCGACTGCCAGGCTCTTGACTGGAGCCCCTAGATCTAGGCATATAACACCTGTGCTGAGTGAACTGCACTGGTTGCCAGTACAGTGGTGGATAACCTTCAAGGTCGCATTGCTGACCTGTAAAGCCCTACATGACCAGGGACCGCAGTACCTGCAAGATCTCCTGATTCCTTACTTCTCCCTCCTGCCCACTGTGATCCTCCGAGGGATTGCTAGAGATTCCCAGGGTCTGTTTGAAGACATCTGGAGGTAGAGCATTTGCTTTTTATGGCTCTGACCCTGTGGAATTCTCTACCTAATCTGGTATGACAGAGCCTGATCGTAGAGGGTTTTAAAGCATCTCTGAAAATGCACCTATTTAATCAAGCCTTTCTTGGGTTATAATATGAAGGGTATTTCACTAGATAGTCGCTAATAAGAACTATAATGATATGTAATAATTTTATGAATATCTTGATTATGTTTGAAGTTGTGAATGTATGTTTGTGTATGTACTTTTGTATTTTAATTGTAAGGGCGCCCTGAGCTCTGGAAGGGCGCTTTTGATGATGATGTCATCAGAAAACGATGCAGAAAAGAATAAATTACTGGCCGACACACATCCGTGAGTACACCACTTTATTTAAGGCAAGAAAAAAATCCTTTTATGTTTTACATTCCTTTATAAAATGCAGGGGCAAATCCAGTAATCTGATTGGTTCCTGGCTATGTATAAAATATAGAATAATACATGGGGGGAGTGCATAACAAGAATTTAATGCACAGCCGAGGTGTGGCATGCTAAGTGATTGTGAATATCCACGGCCAGGTTGCGCATATTCAGAGAAATACAGTATACGCATATGCGGTCGTGGCTGGTCTGCTTTGAAAAGAAAATGAATAGCACTTTTAGGCTGGTCTGCAGTTTGTAATCCAATTAGGCACTGCTAACGTCTACATTTCACGCCAGCCCCCAGTACCATTATTATTAAACTGGCACATACTGGAAAATAAATTTTCAAGAACATGATTGTACTTGCAAATAATCATTTTGGTTCTTGTTTCTATGGGGGTGCTCCCATCACATACTTGATCAACAAAACTTCTCAGGGGTGTGGGGGTGGAGTGCCCCCACAGAAATTATAATATCACTAAAAAAGTTGTACTTTGTTTTCCTTTTTTTTTTCTTCTTCTTTCTGTGGGGGTGCTTCACCCCACCCCCTGGGTCCGCCAGAGCAGTTGACTTGTATTGTAATTATAGATAATGATGACCTATGGTTGCTGCAGCGTTACAGCTTATCGACGCCAACACATCAGCACCATAATTCACTCAGTGATCTGAAACACGCAGCAACCAGCTGTGGAGCTTCACAATCACCGGATGCTGTGTAAACCCAGAGGGCTTTGGGGGTGCATTAAATGGAGAATAATGGATAGGCAAGTGTGTGTTTCAAATTGTTTGACACCTGAGGTGTGTGATGACCCATAAACCTCGAAGTTTGTGGTCATCACACACTAAGGGTGTATGTGTGTGTGGGGGGGGGATTCCTAAACACACTTGACTATCCCTTATTGTTTATAATTGCTGGTGCTGTGGAGGGAGTTGGCCTTGAAGACAGTTGTAAGGTGGATTGTGATCTCACACATTCTCTCTCTCTCACACACACACACACACACACACACACACACACACACACACACTCTCTCAAACTGCCTGACTTTTTAAAATTTACTGACTCTAGCGCGGTTACCCATCCCCCGACTTCAGGTGCAGCCCCATCTGAATCGCGCTTGGTGTCTCCCGATGAAGACGGGCAGTGGGATCAGCCAGATATTTGTTTTAACAGGGAAGATCAGCCAGGTGATAAGGAAAACTAGTTTTACTGCATGGGGCCACTTGATTGCGCTACAGTGAGCGAGGAAAGTGAAAGTTGTTTCTTGAATGCCATAATAACCGGATTTCAGGTTATGACAGCATTTGATAGTACCCGTAATTGGTTGATAAACAGTATCACCAGTAATTATATTAGTTTTGCACTCTCTCCCCAATGTTTTTATGTATTTGCCGAGGGACATTTTTTCTCCAAGATTTCTTCAAATAAATCATGTTTCTCAAAAGTGCTGTGTCCTGTTTTTTTTTTTTTATTCATGGGAACATGTAACTGCTTACTAGGGAAAGTGAATAAAGTATGGCATATTTTTCAAAAATGAGTATTTTGCTTGTTTGTAGGTTTTTATAATTGCTAACAGGTACACTTATTTTAGACTGTCAGAACGGTAATGGGTTCGCATTCATTCATAAAGTGAAACAGCAACTAGTGGAATGTGCTGAAAACAATTTAGTCCTAGGAGCGGACCAGGGCATGGAATTCCTACACCTTGGGTGCCCTAGGGCAGGCAGTATTGTCAGGACACCTACTGCCATTTAGTACCTGTCCAGTGGTGCACCTATGGTATTTGTGTGCAGAGCTCTATTTTGCTGTGCATTTCCTCTTCTTTTTTTTTTTTTTTTTACCAGTGTCATTCTTGATGGAGGGTGAGGGGGGTGGCGGTGGAGCACAGGCGCAGCGCTGACACTCTGATCACAAGATGCCCTGAAATGTTGTCGGCTGACAGGACCAAGGGGCAGAGGAGATGAGCAAGCTGAAGTCCCCATCTTTAGAAAGGCACAGCCTACAGTCAGGTGAAACTGTGAAGAGGTCTGTCTGTCAGCAGTGGGAGTGTGTTGCAGCAGTCAGACACCAGTTGCCAACTGCAGAGGGATAGTTTGCCCACCCCCTTCAGTTATTGTGATGCATGGACCTCACTAAGTGCTCCACTCTATTCATTTCAATTTGGAGTTCTTGGTCATGTAACACGTTGATGTAGTGTTACCGACCTAGTCCCCACAGGAATCAAAATCACTGATTGCGATCGAACTTTGTTTGCTTAAAAAAAAAAAAAAAAAAAATGAAACAAAAGCTATTTTAAGAGTTCTTATTACTGCTTCTTTTTGGTGTGTTGAAATGAGGGGAGTGCGGGATTTCTTAGGTGGGAGAGGAGTGTGAGACTGCGAAGGTCTGTATCGGGAGGGAGGAATGAAAGGTCTCTCTCAGGAGGGAGGAAATCTGCAAAAACACAACACAAATTAAGTGCCACTGCCAGGATTGGGATTAGACCGGGGGGGGGGGGGGCACAAACGTTTTACCACTTTTTTCATCATGTTCTGAACTAAAATACCTAGTCTGACTGTGACAGGAGGGGTAGGGGTGACAAAGACTTGGGATTGGAAAATTTGCTTTAAGTAAAAGTGCTGCTGCCTAAAATATTAATTACATAAGTCTTATCACTTTTTCGGGGATCCTACAGCAAGAGAGGCAGGCTACTGAACAGCAACTACTAGACTGCAGCGCAGAGAGAGAGAGGGGGAGAGGGTCTGTCTGAGACTCGGTGTCTGAGGGCCATGCCTAGTCAGTTTGCAGCCTGTAGCAGCCTTTTTTTTTTTTTTTTCCATTCTTGTCAGTCAGAGTAGCTGAACTTGCAGAGCAAATCTGTCTTATCTCTGTAAATAAAAATCAGTGTTCCCTACTATTTACCTTACCTAACAAAGCCATGAAATAGAAAAGCTTTGTATAACTTGTATTGAGCTGAGGAAGGTAGCTTAAAAAGCTACACCTGTTGTGACCACCTGACTTACTGAAAAACTAAATACAAGGAAATCCATCTGTTGAAGTCTCTTAAAAGCTTTTGGAGCTACTCTACTAGTGTGGACTAAATAAAAAGTATAAACTCTTGAAAGCTGTTTTACAACTGCAAGCTACTGAAGTATGGTGTGGACCATCTAAAATCTAAACCAGATCTGTACCGGTCTAAAAAGCTTTTTTAAAAACTCTGTTGTGGGACTAAAATCCAAATAAAAAAGATATCTTAAATAAGACGAGGTATAAATTACGTGTAAACAACCCATGGGTGGGCATGTAAATAGTTTCTTGGGCACGTGCGTTTCCTGGTTACATGTCCAAGTGGGCATGTACTTTTTTTCACGAGTTTCACACCCTGGAGCGGACACTGTTGAATGTCAGCAAGCATGTTTAAGAACTTTGAAAAAAACAAATTGAGAATTTTATTTATTTAACTTTTTTTTGGTTCTGGGTCATCAATTTCATGGTGATTGGTAAATTATATGGAAAGGGCTGGGCGGGGGTTAGCGTTGAGAGCTGCAGTGTCTAGCTGCTATCTGGAAGAACTGCCCAACTCCTGTGGCAAAGGTTAGTGAGGGCTTCATATCTGTTTAGTGCCATGACTTTGCAATTCTATGGCTGTTTTTTTGCTAGTCAAGAGACTGGAAAAATACCGAACTGTTTCTTTGCTGATTTAGTTGTGAGAATGCAGTGAGTGAGTCGGCGTGAGCAGGGCTGAGGAGAAGCTGGTGCATGTTCGCTGTTATAACCCATGGGTTATAATGGCAAATTTATAATCAGTTTCTTCTATGAGAGAGAAAATGTCTCCCAGTTATTTCACATTTTATACATGGTAAAAAAAAAAAAAAAATAGTTCTGTCCAACAGTGAAGTGTCCAGAGCCATGATAAATGGGCATTTGGAACACTGGCATTTCAGTTAGTCCCCTACAACCAGCATTGATCCTCCACACAAACATGGCTGCTACCTGTACACGAGAATTCAACTGGGTCCTAAAAATAAAACTACCTTGAATAAAAATAGAACACATTAAGTAAATGTTTCCATGATGGTCACACTTTCCTTACACACACACACACACACACACACACACACATGAGTTAGAAACATTAAGTATTGTTTATAGTTTTACTACAACTGTTTTCTTTGCTGACAATGAACCCCCCATCTTTACCTGCTCATCGGAAATCTCTTCTCTTGCCCTGTCAGTGAGATAAGGGTGTGTGTGTGTGTGTATACGTACAGTATGTTGGGAGAGAAACATTCTGCCAGTGGAACTGAGCAGCATTTTGAATCCATGTATACTGTGATAAACATTCCATATCTCTTTTGTTTTGGGGAGGGTGTGTGTGTGTCTCTTTTTTTTTTTTTCTTCTATATCTCTCTCCCAGGCTGTTCGTCTAGCTGCCATCCCCATGCTTGCTCCTTCAGGCCCTCATGCCTGCATCTCCCACGGCTTACTCCTCATGGCGGGGCTGCGGGGAGCCCCCTACTCACCCACCGAGCAGGGTTTAGATCGGGGTGTTGTCTCTGGAGACAAAGTTCCGGGGGACAGCCATTACGCCACCACAGCCAGCCACCAGGGTCTTTTTTCCTCCATGTTTTTTCTCCCTACGGACGTTCGGCACGCAGTGACACCAGCAGCGGGCATCCGCATGCACCCCCACCAAGCTTCTGCTGAGCTGCCGTTCCCCTTACTTGCAGCAGCGTAGTGCCAAGCCCCAGCCTCCGCCAGGGGTCAGACGTGCACCGACTGCAGTTAACCCCCGAGATGGAGAGCAGTCCATTGGACACTCAATCCGTTTCCTCCCTGCCGACCCCAGTGGCCCACGCTCATTCCCGACTGCGGGTTAGTGGCATGGCGCGAGGTCTGGCATCACATTCCCTATCTTAATGCCAGCAAATAACAAACTTTGACATCATTTGCAGTGGGCAGAAGGACTATTTTATCATAAATGCACACAAGTAAAACTGTTATTTCTATATATAAACATGCTTTTTCCCCAACTGTATAAAAAGTTAAAAAAAAAAAAAAAAAAACCCATTCTGTAAGTGCAATAAGCCACTCCGATTTTACCATACATCCAGAGGCTGAAGTCACTCTGCCTCGGGCCTTGTGCCTCACCACGCCCCTGGCTGTGTGGTAAAATATGTTTTATACACACCACGTCGTGCCTTATTGCTTACTGCGCTGTTGCCTTTTTTTGTGTGTAATCTGTTTTATCCCCTCACTCCTGCTCGGGTGCCTGCTACTCCTTCAGGCTCTCCTAGGGTTCTTCCTGCTTCTGCCATCCCCTCTCGAGTCCTGACTCCCCAGCGGGTCCCACATAGCAGCCCTCCCGCAGTATTCCAGCATTTCCCTTCGCCGGGCAGGTCCCCCTCCTCCGAGGGGGAACACTAGCACTTACTTTGTTAGGCTGCAGGATGCTGCTGGGCACCCTCGAGGAACTGCTCCCTGGGGGATTCAGAGATGCAGAGGATCCGGAGGCCGTCATCCAGTGAACTTGGCCATTTTCCCTTGTTCTGTTGGGGGCAGCGTAGTGACGTCACGGCATAAGCCGACGTCCGCTCCTCCCCCAGTTAGCATTTGGGCCATGCATCCTGCACTACTCCCAGCCTCTGCTAGGAGCCAGCAGGTGCTAGACCAGTCCCCTCTCCCCGGAGAAGAGAGCTGTCCATGGGACGCTCAATCCTTCTCCACCGGCCCGCCCTCCAGCAACCTGGTCTCGTTCCCGGATCGCTGGCGTCATAAGCAGAAATCAACCGCTGGGCCGGCTGCACTGCTGCTTTAACCCCTCTGCCCCCGTAATAAATATAATCCACTCCAAGGTTGCACAATATTGAGGAAAATAAATATTTGCCACTGTTACTTAGTGTGCGATTTTTGGAGATTCATTCTCAGTAATTTCTCTTTCTTACCCCAGGAGTCCTTTAGCATCAGTAACTTTTTGCACTTAGCTGGCTAGGTGCAGTTGCCCTGGAGGTGTGCCTTTAAGAGATTTTTAAGAGCGTAGGGCTAGCCAATCAAGACAGGAGGGGGTGTGAACTGAGTGAAAGCTGTTGAATGCTTCAGAATTTTTTTTTTTTATCCACTGAACTGAGTATATTGCCTCTGAGGTGTCTCTCAACTTTCCTTGTTGACAGCCTCCTAGTGCTTATCTGGGTAAAGTTTTCCTCATAACTCTTTTCATTTAGTGTGCTGAGTGACAACTTTTACTTTTTCATTAGTGCTTCACAACATTTTTATTGCGACTGCGCTATTTAGACTTTATTTTTACCGCGACTATTTACTTTAAAGCCAGATTTTATCGCAGGTGTTTATTTTCGACGGTTTCTTTCATTTTTGACTAATTTCTTGTGGGAACCATCTAATTGGGGACAGTTGCCTTGTTTTACCTCAGACCTCTCAGGGTTTACCGCGAGGCACCTGCAGTAGATTTCAAATTTAAACAGTGCCTGGGGGTTTTCTCACTAGATTGGCAATTACGAGGAAACCTTTTTTGTTATATTACTGGACCTTGGTATCATCCGTGTCAGGACTGTCCATAAGGGTCCAGCAGCCACCTGTGTGCAGTTGAGTATTACTGGTTTTCTATTAAGATTGGCACTGGTATAGATCCCAGTTTTACAACCAAAAAAAAAAAGGGGGGGGGGGCACTGGTATTGGACAGAGTTTATTAACTGGGGCAGGACTGGCCGATGGCATTTTCACAGAAACCTGCACTCGGTTCATAGCTCCAGAACTGGTTTGCTTTGCTTAAATTGGTGAACATAGCAGACAAACCTTTGATAATTATGGCTGAGAATAAATCGAAGGTTTCCGACGAGGGGCCATTCAAAAATACTAATACCAAAAGCAGAGGTGCTGAGGAACCTTCCAGATCCCAGTCAAAAAATAGTTTCCAAAGATGAAGTTCCTCACAAATTGAAAAAGAGTGACGAAAAAAGGAAGCTTGATCAAGCCTCTGAAGTGGCTAAAAAGAAACTCTGTCAAGACAGATATGCTTCCGTTGCTCCTGGGAAAGCCAATAGTGAGACAACAGGCAGTTTTAAAGCATTCAGAAAAAAAACAAAGCACTTACAAACTGCGCAGGTTCTTCTGTCAGTGCAAGATATGGAAAAAGCTTAACAACTGTTTCAGACCCTTCAAAAGATGAATCCTCTATTTACTGGGGCTGGCAAGCACTCTTCCACAGTTCTCTGTTCTGTAGACTGCGAGGGTGACGCAGATGATCAATTCTATGATGCCCCTGACATGGATTTTAAGGCCTGGAGCCCCAGGAGTCCCCGGACCCTCGCCTTGGGGATCCCCCAGGTGACCACGAGGATCCTTCCTCTATGTCTTCATTTGTACAAAATATGCTGGATGACCTGGACCTCTCTACACAGGAGCCCAACCAGGATGACAAAGATTATAGGGAGATGAAGGGTCTTTCATTCTCAAAGACCCTGGTCGTCCCTATCTATAATGCATTTAGAAAAAAATACCATGAAGGTGCTTCATAACCCCACTTCAGTACTAGGGATTGATAAGCGGCTTGAGAAAATATAAATTGTTTAAAAATTGTTCAGAGTTCCTGTCCGCACACCCTAACCACAAGAGTATAGTGCAGCAGGCAGCTTATGAGAAAGCTGGTGTCTCCTTATCGCCCTCTCCCCTGACAAGGATTCCAAGAAAATTGGCTTTATAGCAAAGAAAATGTATGCCACAGCTTCCCTGCTTCTCGGGCTTTCTTCTTACATGGCATTCACAGCCTAATATCAGAAACCCCTTTGGAAATCTGTCCAGGCTATCGCCCTCAACGGATCAGATTCTATGGTACAGGAGCTGGTGGATATATCAAACTCCCTTGGAAGCAACTATGTACCAATTCCACATGGCAGATGACAGTGATGCAGCCTCTAGGTCGATGGCCCATACCATATCTCTGAGACGCTTCGCCTGGCTTAGAACAACCAGTCTGACCACAGACACTCAGAACAAGGCCATGGATTTTCCCTATGCTCCAAAATGTTTGATTACAGAACAAATGACTACATGAAAAAGGTCAGTGAGTACAAGGCCTCCTGGCAGAGCCATTCATCCAAGCCTAAACCCGCCACCCCTCAGAGATCCCGTCCCGGGCGGTAGGGGCAGAAGTCTTTTCCCAGGCCTTACAGTCCCTGTCCCCAATCTGACTTTAGCCAGTACAAGGGTTCTTTAAGAGGCAGGAGTAGGACGGGCCAAAGAAGATCTACCTCTACCCAGCCACCTGCCTCTAAGTCCTGATGGAGTGTCCAGGTCACCTCCCGGTTTCCAGTTGGAGGCAGACTTTCTCACTATCTTCAGCACTGGTCCCTCATCACATCAGACAGATGGGTGCTGGAGATGGTGGAGAAGGGTCTGTCGTTACAGTTGAAGCAGCTGCCAGACCTCAAACGTACCCAGATGTTAAGATCTCTGTTACCATCACAGATACTGCTGTTGGAAATGGAGGTACAAAATCTTCTGGCTTTTCGAGCAGTGAAGAGGTTCCCCACCCACGAGAAAGGCAAGAGCCTCTACTCCAGGTATTTTCTGACACAAAAGAAAACTGGGGAGTGGCGACCTATCTTGGATCTCAAATATTTAAACAAATGTCTGAAAAAAACCCAAATTCAAAATGGTTGCCCTGTCACTGGTCATACAGTCCTTACAGCAGGGCGACTGGCTAGCCTCCCTTGACTTAAAGGACGCCTACTTCCACATACCCATAAGGAGATCTCACAGGAAGTTTCTCAGGTTCAAACTTCTTTCAGGTCACCGTAGTGCTCTTCGGTCTGTCCTCGGCCCCAAGAGTCTTTACTAAGTGTCTCGCAGTGGTAGCAGCACATATCTGGAGACTGGATGTCGCTCTTTACCCCTATCTGGACCACTGGCTCATAGTAGGAAAGTCTCCTTGCCAAGTCAAGGAGCCTCTTTCCCTCACAGAACGCACTCTGGAGTCCCTAGGTTTCCTGGTAAATCTTGAAGTCTCACCCGGAACCCACCCAGCTGCTCACCTTCATAGGGGCCCAGCTGGACACTCTGAAGGGATATATTTTCCTCCCACAGGAAAGAATTCAGAGTTTCCTTTCAGTGGCAGATTCTTTCACCCAGGGACAGCCAAGACCAGCCAGACATTTTCTCAAACTTCTGGGACATATGGCCTCTATGACTGCTGTAGTCCCAGGGTCAAGTACAGGATGAGACTCCTGCAAGCCTACCTCAGAGCTCGCTGGTCTCAGAGAAGCAACACATTTTCAAAGTTAATACCTGTGTCTGAGCAATTCCTCCAGACTTTGCTGTGGTGGAAGGACCCTGCAAATTTGCAGGCAGGGGTTCCATTTCAAGCTCCTCTTCCCACAAAGGTGATCACCACAGATGCCTCCCTGTTGGGCTGGGGAGCTCATCTAGACTGTGCCTCAGTCAGCAGCAAATGGACTCCCGAAGAGTCACAGTTGCACATAAGTCTTTTAGAACTCAGAGCAGTCTTATTAGCTCTCAAAGCTTTCGCTCTCAGCATAGAAGGGCAAGCGATTCAAATTCAAATGGACAGCACCACTGCAATGTTCTACATAAACAAGCAGGGTGGTACCAGATCAGGAATACTCTGTTTGGCAGCTCTGTGGCTCTGGTCTCTAGCATTCTCCCTGGAAGTTGGCCTCTCAGCTATTCACCTCCCAGGCAAACTCAGTACTCTGGCGGATGCTCTAAACCGCATCAGTCAAGGGTGGAGCGAATGGACACTGAACAAGCAAGTACTAGCCACAGTGTTCAGGCAGTGGGGCACATCAGACGTGGATCTGTTTTGCCTCTCCTCTCAATTGTCAGCTTCCTCGGCACTGTTGTAGGCCCCCAGTTCCGGGAACACTTCCTCTGGATGCCCTGATCCTGGACTGGACAGGGAGGTTCATATACACATTTCCTCCCTTTCTCCTGATATTCGGGGTTTTACTGAAACTTGGCAGCAGCCTGCATCGATGATCCTAGTGGCTCCGGACTGGCCCAGGCAAGCCTGGTACCCTCTCCTCCTCAGTGTCCTGCAACAGGCCCATTCGCCTGCCTCCAACTCGCTCCCTGCTGACCCTTCCTCAGACAGGACTGCAGTACCCAGACGTACACGCTGTTCACCTCAAAGCCTGGTTCTTGAGGAGTTTCCATCCTCACAGTACTCTGAAAAGGTCCTTACGATACTGAGGATGGCTAAAAAACTGAACAATAAGAAGACTTGTGCAGCCAAATGGAAAAAGTTTTCCCTCTGGTGCAGAAGTGAAAAGGTCTAACCCCTATCCGCTTCAGATCCTCAGCTGCTAGACTATCTGGTACACCTACAGGCGTCGGGCTTGAAACCATCTTCACTCAAGCTACACCTGGCGGCAGTTTCGGCCTACCTTCCGGTGGGAAAGAAGAAATTATTTTTTTCCCATGATATTTTTAACGTTTTTCAAAGGCCTCTTGCACCTCCAACCAGGAAGCCTGTTCCTCCTTGGAGCCTGAACCTTTGCATAGATGGGCTTTCGAGCCTATGTCCACGGCCCACATCAAGTTTGTAACTTGGAAGACCATCTTCCTGGTAGCTATTACATCTGCCAGGAGGATTTCTTACAGGCCCTGTGCGCTGAGCCGAATTACATCATTCCCCCACAACGATAAAGTTGAGATCAGGACAAATAGGAATTTTCTGCCAAAGGTGGTTTCAGAGTTTCACTTGAACCAATCCGTTACTCTGCCTGTCTTCTTTGCTGAGCCATCTACTCCGGGTGAGCAAAAGCTCCACAGCTTGGATGTCGAAAGAGCCATCTTTCACTACCTAGAGCATACTAGACAGTCCAGAGGCTCTTCCGCTCAGTTGTTCCTCACCTACGGGGATGTAGGCAGAGAAAGACCAGCTACTAAGAGAACTATTTCTCATTGGTTGGTCTCTTGTATTAGATTCTGCTGTGAGAAAACTGGTCAACAACCTCCAGTGGGGCTCAGGGCCCATTCCTCCAGGGGCACTGCAGCCTCGCTTGCAGCAGCGAGGGACATTCCCCTTCTGGATGTCTGCGAAGCAGCTACCTGGAAATCTGTGCACGCCTTTGTGAAACACTACAGTTTGGATGTGCAGACCAGATCTGATGCCAAATTTAGCAAGGCAGTTCTGCAGAGCTTCTTTCCTAAGTAGGTTCTCTGCCCACCTCCCACTTGGTACTGCTTGGTAGTCTGCAAAAAGTTACTGATGCTAAAGGACTCCTGGGGTAAGAAGAAAAAAATTACTCACCGCAGTAAACTTCTTTCTTCCAAGGGGTCCTTTAGCATCAGTAAGCTCCCACCCTTCCTCCCCAGTTCACCTGTCTGAGAAGGGCTCATACATCACCTTTTACCGAATTTGGCGTTTTGTTATTGATTAGTTTTTACCTCGTGTTGCTGTTTCTGTTTCCACTTTTGGACATTTGCATGTTTTTTGAATCCTGTTAATTCTTTTTTGGGGCATTTACCCTCGTTTTTCCTCTTAAAAAAAAAAAAAAAAAAAAATCTCTTAACGGCACACCTCTGGGTCAATTGCACCTAGCCAGCTAAGTGAAAAAAGTTACTGATGCTAAAGGACCCCATGGAAGAAAGAAGATTACTGCGGTGAGTAACTTTTTCTTCCATAGCGCACATCGCATTCACGGTATGTTGGAATCGAACCCCTGTCACTGCCCTGTTCCCTACCTTACAGCGTCTCCCCCTTACGACTACTCCAGTTGAACAGTGCTGCCAGACAACTTTACCTCCATGCCAAGGCGCATTTAGAGAGCCCGAGCTACTCTCGAGTAGCACAAGACTTAACCAGACACTACCACTGCAAGGTGCCCATGACACCTGCAGCACAAGCAAGCCTGTATTTTGACCTCAGAATCATTTATTTGAGCACGTTACGTTTATGCCCTTAAATGCTTATTGATATTAGGGGTCTATGCCCCCCACATCCCCTGGCCCCCTCCCAGTCACTGTTACTATTTTGCTTATTGATTTTACTTTCCATTGTGCGGCTGTGCCCCCTGTAATAATCACACAGACACCAACGTGGAGTGAGCTGGTAAGTTTACTGTATGAAACACACACTTGAAATTGCAGAAAACACGGGCTTCTACCCGCCATGTGTGTGTGTGTGTGTGTGTGTGTGTGTGTGTGTGTGTGTGTGTATTATAGTGGCGCGGTTGCGAGGCTATAGTTAGGGTTCAGTGGTCACTTACATACTAAAGTCAAAAGTTTGGGCGTTAATAACTTTGGACCTGTTCAACGATGGTACGCTCTGTGGGGCATGGTGGATCTCTTCATCTGCCAAATTGCATTTCGGTCGGACTTACAGTCTTTGCATATGAAAACGCTGAAAAATGCAAAATTATCAGTTTTTGGAGGCAGCTTTTGGGATTTTGGATGTGGCCCTGCACGGCCGTTGCGTGGCGTGCTGCTCTGCGCAGTGGCTTGTTTGAAAGAGCTTTGGTGGCTGAACATGCCACTTTTTGTTTGGTGAAAAATATTAAGGAATTCAAAAGTTATGCCAGTTCTAAGTTCGCGTTATAAGTCAATGGGAAAATTTATATGTATGCTTTGCGAACAAAGAATGGGATTCTGACCATCTGGTCCCACCTGGTGATCAAAGAATTTGCAGTCTCGTGGTGCAAGAATCTTTGTCCCTGAGAATTTTCAAAATTCTTTGATTGCGAGGTCTGCCATTTTGTTTTAGTTTTCAGATCGGGAAAAAACAGAAATATCTCGGCTCAGGTGTCACTTCTGAAGTAAAGTGAAGTAGGAAATCATTATTTATTTTATTATGATTGGGGGGGCGCGCTAGACTACGGAGGAGGAGGAACAGGAACAGGAGGAGGAGGAACAGGAGGAGGAACATGAACGGGCCACTAGACTACCAGGACATTGCACATGATAATCTATATTATTTGATCGCGATCATGAAGGTAGGATGAGATGGCCGGATTAAAAAAAAATCAGTTTTCTCAGTCATGGGGTGCACTAGGAAGTCAAAATGAGGGTGGGTTTTGCTCAGGGGGCTTCGTTCTGTCGAACCATGGTGATAGTTGCCGGAATTCCTTAAAGTTTTTGATTTATGGAATTCTTTTTCTTTGTTCATGAGCCTGCAAATTCTTTGATCGTGAGATTCTTTGATCAAGAGGGCAGGACAAGATGGCCAGATTTTTTTTTTTTTTTTTCTTTTATAATGGAATGAATAGGGAAATTTTACCAATGTTTAACATTGACTACCTCTGAAACAGTTTGGTCTTTTTACTTGAAATTTGGAGAGTGTTTACGGCATGTCCTGTGGATGTAAATTACAGTGGTTACATGTCGAAAACAAATTCTTTGGAGATATGGCATGGCGGAGTTTACGCTCTGCGGGCAGCGTTTTGCTTGTGGTGGTGCCTTGAAATTGATGGGATATCTAGCCTTGGTGTCATGATGTAGTTTTCAGTGTGTGTGTGTGTGTGTGTGTGTGTGTGTGTGTGAAATGTCATCAGGTGTGGAACTGTGCCAGTGTGTCGAATGAAAATTTCAAACTGTGACATGTTATATCTCGGACACAATTTGATCTTTTCACTTGAAATTAGAGTGCGTTGACAGGATGTCCTGTGGATGTGAATTGCGGTGTTTGTGTCTGACAATTTTCTGCAGAGATCTTGCATGGCACAGTTAATGTTTTCCAGACAGCGTTTTGTATTGTTCTACTACATTAACATTTGTTTACCGGCTGGTTGTGCTGTTGTCAATGTACTTTTTCGTCATTGGCTGTATAATGTGGCCCAACACTTACACTTTGGGCCCCACGCTCCCACCAACTTGCGCAACTTTATACACTTCTATTCTTTCTTAAAAAGTAAGGAAATTTAATGCAAAAAACTTAGTTAATGCTTCAGTTAGGGTTATTCTGCAGCGACAAAAGCGAGGAAATTCGACATTAGGGTTCCCACCCCTTGCACCCCACCAGCAGGCATTGGGGTGTGCGTTGGTCGTCAGCCCTAACTCTCACCCCATTCTCCTGCTCTGCACCACCTCAGCTTGTTTGCACATGGGATGGGGTGAGAGTTAGGGCTCACAACCCCAACGTACACCCTGATGCCTGTTGGTGGGGGCAGGGTGGGGTGCAAGGGGTGGGAACCCTAATATCGAATTTCCTCGCTTGTGTCGCTGTAGAATAAACCTAACTGATGCATTAATGAGATGTTTTGCATTTAGTGTGTATGTATATATAATATAATGTATAGTGTGTATATGTATAGACAGTATGTGTGTGTGTGTGTGTGTGTGTGTGTGTGTGTATATACACATACGTGTGTGTGTGTGTGTGTGTGTGTATATATATACATACGTGTGTGTGTGTGTATATATACACACGTGTGTGTGTGTGTGTGTGTGTATATACACATACGTGTGTGTGTGTGTGTGTGTGTATATATATACATACGTGTGTGTGTGTGTGTGTGTATATACACATACGTGTGTGTGTGTGTGTATATACACATACGGGTGTGTGTGTGTATATATACATACGTGTGTGTGTGTGTATATATACACATATGTGTGTGTGTGTGTGTGTGTGTGTGTGTATATATACACATACATGTGTGTGTGTGTGTGTGTGTGTGTGTGTGTGTATATACACATATATATGTGTGTGTGTGTGTGTGTGTATATATACACACATACGTGTTGTGTGTGTGTGTGTGTGTATATACACACATAAGTGTGTGTGTGTGTGTGTGTGTATATACACATACTGTGTGTGTGTGTGTGTGTGTGTGTGTATATACACATAATATATGTGTGTGTGTGTGTGTGTGTATATATACACATACGTGTGTGTGTGTGTGTGTGTGTGTGTGTGTGTGTATATACACATATATATGTGTGTGTGTGTGTGTGTGTGTGTGTATATACACATACTATGTGTGTGTGTGTGTGTGTGTGTGTGTGTATATACACACATACGTGTGTGTGTGTGTGTGTATATACACACATGTGTGTGTGTGTGTGTGTATATACACACATACGTGTGTGTGTGTGTGTGTGTGTGTGTATACACACATACGTGTGTGTGTGTGTGTGTGTGTGTGTGTATACACATACGTGTGTGTGTGTGTGTGTGTGTGTTATACACACACGTGTGTGTGTGTGTGTGTGTGTGTGTATATACACACATACGTGTGTGTGTGTGTGTGTATACATACACATACGTGTGTGTGTGTGTGTATATACACACATATGTGTGTGTGTGTGTGTATATACACATATGTGTGTGTGTGTGTGTATACACATACTGTGTGTGTGTGTGTATACACACGTGTGTGTGTGTGTGTGTGTATACACACATACGTGTGTGTGTGTGTGTGTACACACATACGTGTGTGTGTGTGTGTATACACATACGTGTGTGTGTGTGTGTATACACATACGTGTGTGTGTGTGTGTATACACACACGTGTGTGTGTGTGTGTATACACACGTGTGTGTGTGTGTGTACACACATCGTGTGTGTGTGTGTGTATACACACATACGTGTGTGTGTGTGTGTGTATACACAGTGTGTGTGTGTGTGTATACACACATACGTGTGTGTGTGTGTATACACACATACGTGTGTGTGTGTGTATACACACATACGTGTGTGTGTGTGTGTATACACACATACGTGTGTGTGTGTGTATATACACACGTGCGTGTGTGTGTGTATACACACATACGTGTGTGTGTGTGTATACACACATACGTGTGTGTGTGTGTATACACACATACGTGTGTGTGTGTGTATACACACATACGTGTGTGTGTGTATCACACATACGTGTGTGTGTGTGTGTACACACATACGTGTGTGTGTGTGTATACACACATGCTGTGTGTGTGTGTGTGTATACACACGTGTGTGTGTGTGTACATGCGTGTGTGTGTGTGTACACATACGTGTGTGTGTGTGTACACATGCGTGTGTGTGTGTGTGTACACATACGTGTGTGTGTGTGTGTGTACACGTGATGTGTGTGTGTGTATACACACGTGTGTGTGTGTGTGTGTACACACGTGTGTGTGTGTGTACACAGCGTGTGTGTGTGTGTACACACGTGTGTGTGTGTGTACACACGTGTGTGTGTGTATACACACACGTGTGTGTGTGTGTATACACACACAGTGTGTGTGTGTATACACACATACGTGTGTGTGTGTGTACACACACGTGTGTGTGTGTGTGTGTATACACATACGTGTGTGTGTGTGTGTGTATACACACATACGTGTGTGTGTGTGTGTGTATACACACATACGTGTGTGTGTGTGTGTGTACACACACGTGTGTGTGTGTGTGTGTATACACAACGTGTGTGTGTGTGTGTACACACACGTGTGTGTGTGTGTGTACACACATGTGTGTGTGTGTGTACACACACGTGTTGTGTGTGTGTGTACACACACGTGTGTGTGTGTACACACGCGTGTGTGTGTGTGACACACGTGTGTGTGTGTGTGTATACACACACGTGTGTGTGTGTGTGTGTATACACACACGTGTGTGTGTGTGTGTATACACACATACGTGTGTGTGTGTGTATACACACATGTGTGTGTGTGTGTGTGTATACACACATACGTGTGTGTGTGTGTGTATACACATACGTGTGTGTGTGTGTGTATACACAATACGTGTGTGTGTTACACACATACGTGTTGTGTGTGTATACACATACGTGTGTGTGTGTGTGTACACAGCATGTGTGTGTGTGTGTGTATACACACACGTGTGTGTGTGTGTATACACACGCGTGTGTGTGTGTGTATACACACACGGTGTGTGTGTGTGTGTGTACACACACGGTGTGTGTGTGTGTGTGATACACACACGTGTGTGTGTGTGTGTGTATACACACACGTGTGTGTGTGTGTGTGTATACACACACGTGTGTGTGTGTGTGTGTGTATACACACATACGTGTGTGTGTGTGTGTACACACATACGTGTGTGTGTGTGTGTGTATACACATACGTGTGTGTGTGTGTATACACACATCGTGTGTGTGTGTATACACACATACGTGTGTGTGTGTGTACACACGCGTGTGTGTTGTGCACACACGTGTGTGTGTGTGTGTACACACGCGTGTGTGTGTGTGTGTGCACACACACGTGTGTGTGTGTGTGTGTGTGTGTGTATACACACATACGTG